>OX235273.1:54484357-55732904 GCA_944472155.2 Trichobilharzia szidati
CGTGTAGTTGCATATTCGATGTTGTTAAGTGTGATGACGGTGTGTGTTTACAGTGCCAGAGGATGAGGAGATGATTGACCTGTGATAATTGTGTGTGTGTGTGTGTGTGAATATATTCATCGTGGGGAAATGTGAGGTGTGTATGGATGTTTGGTTGATTGTGTTGTATAGAGTGATGGTTTACTTGCCAGTTTTAGTGAGAGATTTGAATATACTTGTAATGAGTTGATGTACTTGATATGTTGGGTGAGTGTTTTGACGCGTGTGCTGTGCTGTGTTGTGTTGTTTTGTGTGGTGAGTTTGGTTGTTAGATGTGTGTAGTGTCAGTTGAGAGTGGCTTGATTGACTGTGAATGAGGAGTCCTGTGTGTGTGTGTGTGTTATTGAGGCTGATAATTATTGTATAACGGGTGTTTGTTGTTGATAGATGATGTGTATGTATTGTGAATGTTAGGCCGATTATAATAGCGAACTTAGTTGTAGTCTACTGAATTTGTGTGCATAGTAGTATATGTAGTGTGGTCTTTGGTAATTTGAAATTGATGTGTACGTGTGTGTTTGTGATTTCGATGATGTTTGATGATTGTGATAGGTGTGATGCAATGTAATGTTTGATATGAGATAGTTGTGATGTGGTGATAGAATGTGCATGTGTATGCTGCTGGAAATAGTTTGCAAATAGTGGAATGAGAGTAAGGTGTTTGAATTTAATAGGCCAGGGTGTGTCGAACAGCGTGATTAAACTTACTTGGCGCCGGGACCAGGGTGATCACGAATGCCCTGGCCCCAGGTGGAGGCTCGCCTTTGCACTTCGGCGTGTTGAAGCCTGCGACGATCCCTAATCGGGCTCGCTCGGACGCGTAGTTTTTGCTAGTGGGGAGGTCTTCGGATCATCCCTTTAATTAATCAAAAAAGTTATCTATCTAGCCATCTATCATGGTAAATCTGAAAACACCCATATCCGCTTAGCCCTCTCTCATCTACTCCTCTTCATCCATTCATCACTCCTAATCTACCTATCACACACATGCAGACGCCCTCGCACACACACACACACACACTCACTCACTCACTCACTCACACATCCGATGAGACATTCACACGGACACTGACACTCTTCAAATCTCATTCTCATTCTCACTCTCAGACACTACCTTCCAAACACAATCACATTCATCATCACCATTACCACCACCATCATACTCATGATCATCCGACTTAGAACAACACTGAAACCCTATGCCCACCGTCACCATATCCATCATCATCACCACCGGTGGCGGAAGCAGCAACATCACAATCACCATGACTGACAATCTCACTCGCCCCCATGCCTCCTTCTCTTGTGTCTCCTGAAATGCTAATTACACTGGTATCCATGGTGTCACTGAATGAATTACTCAACAAGCCCCTGATTACACTACGACTCGTCAACAAGGTATCAGTCAATTGATCGCTCATGCAAGACGTACATGCAGACACTAGGTAGTAGAGGTGGGTATTCGTTCAACGATTTGACGACTTTCGGGGTTAGTGTGAAGATAGAGATGGTTGGTTTCTGGAATCCACATGCTTTTCTATTGTGTACGTGTTCGTGTCTGTGTTTGTGTGTTGCTGGTGGAGGATAGTGGAATAGTTGTGTAGTTGCATATTCGATGTTGTTAAGTGTGATGACGGTGTGTGTTTACAGTGCCAGAGGATGAGGAGATGATTGACCTGTGATAATTGTGTGTGTGTGTGTGTGTGAATATATTCATCGTGGGGAAATGTGAGGTGTGTATGGATGTTTGGTTGATTGTGTTGTATAGAGTGATGGTTTACTTGCCAGTTTTAGTGAGAGATTTGAATATACTTGTAATGAGTTGATGTACTTGATATGTTGGGTGAGTGTTTTGACGCGTGTGCTGTGCTGTGTTGTGTTGTTTTGTGTGGTGAGTTTGGTTGTTAGATGTGTGTAGTGTCAGTTGAGAGTGGCTTGATTGACTGTGAATGAGGAGTCCTGTGTGTGTGTGTGTTATTGAGGCTGATAATTATTGTATAACGGGTGTTTGTTGTTGATAGATGATGTGTATGTATTGTGAATGTTAGGCCGATTATAATAGCGAACTTAGTTGTAGTCTACTGAATTTGTGTGCATAGTAGTATATGTAGTGTGGTCTTTGGTAATTTGAAATTGATGTGTACGTGTGTGTTTGTGATTTCGATGATGTTTGATGATTGTGATAGGTGTGATGCAATGTAATGTTTGATATGAGATAGTTGTGATGTGGTGATAGAATGTGCATGTGTATGCTGCTGGAAATAGTTTGCAAATAGTGGAATGAGAGTAAGGTGTTTGAATTTAATAGGCCAGGGTGTGTCGAACAGCGTGATTAAACTTACTTGGCGCCGGGACCAGGGTGATCACGAATGCCCTGGCCCCAGGTGGAGGCTCGCCTTTGCACTTCGGCGTGTTGAAGCCTGCGACGATCCCTAATCGGGCTCGCTCGGACGCGTAGTTTTTGCTAGTGGGGAGGTCTTCGGATCATCCCTTTAATTAATCAAAAAAGTTATCTATCTAGCCATCTATCATGGTAAATCTGAAAACACCCATATCCGCTTAGCCCTCTCTCATCTACTCCTCTTCATCCATTCATCACTCCTAATCTACCTATCACACACATGCAGACGCCCTCGCACACACACACACACACACTCACTCACTCACTCACTCACACATCCGATGAGACATTCACACGGACACTGACACTCTTCAAATCTCATTCTCATTCTCACTCTCAGACACTACCTTCCAAACACAATCACATTCATCATCACCATTACCACCACCATCATACTCATGATCATCCGACTTAGAACAACACTGAAACCCTATGCCCACCGTCACCATATCCATCATCATCACCACCGGTGGCGGAAGCAGCAACATCACAATCACCATGACTGACAATCTCACTCGCCCCCATGCCTCCTTCTCTTGTGTCTCCTGAAATGCTAATTACACTGGTATCCATGGTGTCACTGAATGAATTACTCAACAAGCCACTGATTACACTACGACTCGTCAACAAGGTATCAGTCAATTGATCGCTCATGCAAGACGTACATGCAGACACTAGGTAGTAGAGGTGGGTATTCGTTCAACGATTTGACGACTTTCGGGGTTAGTGTGAAGATAGAGATGGTTGGTTTCTGGAATCCACATGCTTTTCTATTGTGTACGTGTTCGTGTCTGTGTTTGTGTGTTGCTGGTGGAGGATAGTGGAATAGTTGTGTAGTTGCATATTCGATGTTGTTAAGTGTGATGACGGTGTGTGTTTACAGTGCCAGAGGATGAGGAGATGATTGACCTGTGATAATTGTGTGTGTGTGTGTGTGTGTGAATGTATTCATCGTGGGGAAATGTGAGGTGTGTATGGATGTTTGGTTGATTGTGTTGTATAGAGTGATGGTTTACTTGCCAGTTTTAGTGAGAGATTTGAATATACTTGTAATGAGTTGATGTACTTGATATGTTGGGTGAGTGTTTTGACGCGTGTGCTGTGCTGTGTTGTGTTGTTTTGTGTGGTGAGTTTGGTTGTTAGATGTGTGTAGTGTCAGTTGAGAGTGGCTTGATTGACTGTGAATGAGGAGTCCTGTGTGTGTGTGTGTGTGTTATTGAGGCTGATAATTATTGTATAACGGGTGTTTGTTGTTGATAGATGATGTGTATGTATTGTGAATGTTAGGCCGATTATAATAGCGAACTTAGTTGTAGTCTACTGAATTTGTGTGCATAGTAGTATATGTAGTGTGGTCTTTGGTAATTTGAAATTGATGTGTACGTGTGTGTTTGTGATTTCGATGATGTTTGATGATTGTGATAGGTGTGATGCAATGTAATGTTTGATATGAGATAGTTGTGATGTGGTGATAGAATGTGCATGTGTATGCTGCTGGAAATAGTTTGCAAATAGTGGAATGAGAGTAAGGTGTTTGAATTTAATAGGCCAGGGTGTGTCGAACAGCGTGATTAAACTTACTTGGCGCCGGGACCAGGGTGATCACGAATGCCCTGGCCCCAGGTGGAGGCTCGCCTTTGCACTTCGGCGTGTTGAAGCCTGCGACGATCCCTAATCGGGCTCGCTCGGACGCGTAGTTTTTGCTAGTGGGGAGGTCTTCGGATCATCCCTTTAATTAATCAAAAAAGTTATCTATCTAGCCATCTATCATGGTAAATCTGAAAACACCCATATCCGCTTAGCCCTCTCTCATCTACTCCTCTTCATCCATTCATCACTCCTAATCTACCTATCACACACATGCAGACGCCCTCGCACACACACACACACACACACACTCACTCACTCACTCACTCACTCACACATCCGATGAGACATTCACACGGACACTGACACTCTTCAAATCGCATTCTCATTCTCACTCTCAGACACTACCTTCCAAACACAATCACATTCATCATCACCATTACCACCACCATCATACTCATGATCATCCGACTTAGAACAACACTGAAACCCTATGCCCACCGTCACCATATCCATCATCATCACCACCGGTGGCGGAAGCAGCAACATCACAATCACCATGACTGACAATCTCACTCGCCCCCATGCCTCCTTCTCTTGTGTCTCCTGAAATGCTAATTACACTGGTATCCATGGTGTCACTGAATGAATTACTCAACAAGCCCCTGATTACACTACGACTCGTCAACAAGGTATCAGTCAATTGATCGCTCATGCAAGACGTACATGCAGACACTAGGTAGTAGAGGTGGGTATTCGTTCAACGATTTGACGACTTTCGGGGTTAGTGTGAAGATAGAGATGGTTGGTTTCTGGAATCCACATGCTTTTCTATTGTGTACGTGTTCGTGTCTGTGTTTGTGTGTTGCTGGTGGAGGATAGTGGAATAGTTGTGTAGTTGCATATTCGATGTTGTTAAGTGTGATGACGGTGTGTGTTTACAGTGCCAGAGGATGAGGAGATGATTGACCTGTGATAATTGTGTGTGTGTGTGTGTGTGAATATATTCATCGTGGGGAAATGTGAGGTGTGTATGGATGTTTGGTTGATTGTGTTGTATAGAGTGATGGTTTACTTGCCAGTTTTAGTGAGAGATTTGAATATACTTGTAATGAGTTGATGTACTTGATATGTTGGGTGAGTGTTTTGACGCGTGTGCTGTGCTGTGTTGTGTTGTTTTGTGTGGTGAGTTTGGTTGTTAGATGTGTGTAGTGTCAGTTGAGAGTGGCTTGATTGACTGTGAATGAGGAGTCCTGTGTGTGTGTGTGTGTGTGTTATTGAGGCTGATAATTATTGTATAACGGGTGTTTGTTGTTGATAGATGATGTGTATGTATTGTGAATGTTAGGCCGATTATAATAGCGAACTTAGTTATAGTCTACTGAATTTGTGTGCATAGTAGTATATGTAGTGTGGTCTTTGGTAATTTGAAATTGATGTGTACGTGTGTGTTTGTGATTTCGATGATGTTTGATGATTGTGATAGGTGTGATGCAATGTAATGTTTGATATGAGATAGTTGTGATGTGGTGATAGAATGTGCATGTGTATGCTGCTGGAAATAGTTTGCAAATAGTGGAATGAGAGTAAGGTGTTTGAATTTAATAGGCCAGGGTGTGTCGAACAGCGTGATTAAACTTACTTGGCGCCGGGACCAGGGTGATCACGAATGCCCTGGCCCCAGGTGGAGGCTCGCCTTTGCACTTCGGCGTGTTGAAGCCTGCGACGATCCCTAATCGGGCTCGCTCGGACGCGTAGTTTTTGCTAGTGGGGAGGTCTTCGGATCATCCCTTTAATTAATCAAAAAAGTTATCTATCTAGCCATCTATCATGGTAAATCTGAAAACACCCATATCCGTTTAGCCCTCTCTCATCTACTCCTCTTCATCCATTCATCACTCCTAATCTACCTATCACATACATGCAGACGCCCTCGCACACACACACACTCACTCACTCACTCACTCACACATCCGATGAGACATTCACACGGACACTGACACTCTTCAAATCGCATTCTCATTCTCACTCTCAGACACTACCTTCCAAACACAATCACATTCATCATCACCATTACCACCACCATCATACTCATGATCATCCGACTTAGAACAACACTGAAACCCTATGCCCACCGTCACCATATCCATCATCATCACCACCGGTGGCGGAAGCAGCAACATCACAATCACCATGACTGACAATCTCACTCGCCCCCATGCCTCCTTCTCTTGTGTCTCCTGAAATGCTAATTACACTGGTATCCATGGTGTCACTGAATGAATTACTCAACAAGCCCCTGATTACACTACGACTCGTCAACAAGGTATCAGTCAATTGATCGCTCATGCAAGACGTACATGCAGACACTAGGTAGTAGAGGTGGGTATTCGTTCAACGATTTGACGACTTTCGGGGTTAGTGTGAAGATAGAGATGGTTGGTTTCTGGAATCCACATGCTTTTCTATTGTGTACGTGTTCGTGTCTGTGTTTGTGTGTTGCTGGTGGAGGATAGTGGAATAGTTGTGTAGTTGCATATTCGATGTTGTTAAGTGTGATGACGGTGTGTGTTTACAGTGCCAGAGGATGAGGAGATGATTGACCTGTGATAATTGTGTGTGTGTGTGTGTGTGAATGTATTCATCGTGGGGAAATGTGAGGTGTGTATGGATGTTTGGTTGATTGTGTTGTATAGAGTGATGGTTTACTTGCCAGTTTTAGTGAGAGATTTGAATATACTTGTAATGAGTTGATGTACTTGATATGTTGGGTGAGTGTTTTGACGCGTGTGCTGTGCTGTGTTGTGTTGTTTTGTGTGGTGAGTTTGGTTGTTAGATGTGTGTAGTGTCAGTTGAGAGTGGCTTGATTGACTGTGAATGAGGAGTCCTGTGTGTGTGTGTGTGTGTGTTATTGAGGCTGATAATTATTGTATAACGGGTGTTTGTTGTTGATAGATGATGTGTATGTATTGTGAATGTTAGGCCGATTATAATAGCGAACTTAGTTATAGTCTACTGAATTTGTGTGCATAGTAGTATATGTAGTGTGGTCTTTGGTAATTTGAAATTGATGTGTACGTGTGTGTTTGTGATTTCGATGATGTTTGATGATTGTGATAGGTGTGATGCAATGTAATGTTTGATATGAGATAGTTGTGATGTGGTGATAGAATGTGCATGTGTATGCTGCTGGAAATAGTTTGCAAATAGTGGAATGAGAGTAAGGTGTTTGAATTTAATAGGCCAGGGTGTGTCGAACAGCGTGATTAAACTTACTTGGCGCCGGGACCAGGGTGATCACGAATGCCCTGGCCCCAGGTGGAGGCTCGCCTTTGCACTTCGGCGTGTTGAAGCCTGCGACGATCCCTAATCGGGCTCGCTCGGACGCGTAGTTTTTGCTAGTGGGGAGGTCTTCGGATCATCCCTTTAATTAATCAAAAAAGTTATCTATCTAGCCATCTATCATGGTAAATCTGAAAACACCCATATCCGCTTAGCCCTCTCTCATCTACTCCTCTTCATCCATTCATCACTCCTAATCTACCTATCACACACATGCAGACGCCCTCGCACACACACACACACACACACACTCACTCACTCACTCACTCACACATCCGATGAGACATTCACACGGACACTGACACTCTTCAAATCGCATTCTCATTCTCACTCTCAGACACTACCTTCCAAACACAATCACATTCATCATCACCATTACCACCACCATCATACTCATGATCATCCGACTTAGAACAACACTGAAACCCTATGCCCACCGTCACCATATCCATCATCATCACCACCGGTGGCGGAAGCAGCAACATCACAATCACCATGACTGGCAATCTCACTCGCCCCCATGCCTCCTTCTCTTGTGTCTCCTGAAATGCTAATTACACTGGTATCCATGGTGTCACTGAATGAATTACTCAACAAGCCCCTGATTACACTACGACTCGTCAACAAGGTATCAGTCAATTGATCGCTCATGCAAGACGTACATGCAGACACTAGGTAGTAGAGGTGGGTATTCGTTCAACGATTTGACGACTTTCGGGGTTAGTGTGAAGATAGAGATGGTTGGTTTCTGGAATCCACATGCTTTTCTATTGTGTACGTGTTCGTGTCTGTGTTTGTGTGTTCCTGGTGGAGGATAGTGGAATAGTTGTGTAGTTGCATATTCGATGTTGTTAAGTGTGATGACGGTGTGTGTTTACAGTGCCAGAGGATGAGGAGATGATTGACCTATGATAATTGTGTGTGTGTGTGTGTGTGAATATATTCATCGTGGGGAAATGTGAGGTGTGTATGGATGTTTGGTTGATTGTGTTGTATAGAGTGATGGTTTACTTGCCAGTTTTAGTGAGAGATTTGAATATACTTGTAATGAGTTGATGTACTTGATATGTTGGGTGAGTGTTTTGACGCGTGTGCTGTGCTGTGTTGTGTTGTTTTGTGTGGTGAGTTTGGTTGTTAGATGTGTGTAGTGTCAGTTGAGAGTGGCTTGATTGACTGTGAATGAGGAGTCCTGTGTGTGTGTGTGTGTTATTGAGGCTGATAATTATTGTATAACGGGTGTTTGTTGTTGATAGATGATGTGTATGTATTGTGAATGTTAGGCCGATTATAATAGCGAACTTAGTTGTAGTCTACTGAATTTGTGTGCATAGTAGTATATGTAGTGTGGTCTTTGGTAATTTGAAATTGATGTGTACGTGTGTGTTTGTGATTTCGATGATGTTTGATGATTGTGATAGGTGTGATGCAATGTAATGTTTGATATGAGATAGTTGTGATGTGGTGATAGAATGTGCATGTGTATGCTGCTGGAAATAGTTTGCAAATAGTGGAATGAGAGTAAGGTGTTTGAATTTAATAGGCCAGGGTGTGTCGAACAGCGTGATTAAACTTACTTGGCGCCGGGACCAGGGTGATCACGAATGCCCTGGCCCCAGGTGGAGGCTCGCCTTTGCACTTCGGCGTGTTGAAGCCTGCGACGATCCCTAATCGGGCTCGCTCGGACGCGTAGTTTTTGCTAGTGGGGAGGTCTTCGGATCATCCCTTTAATTAATCAAAAAAGTTATCTATCTAGCCATCTATCATGGTAAATCTGAAAACACCCATATCCGCTTAGCCCTCTCTCATCTACTCCTCTTCATCCATTCATCACTCCTAATCTACCTATCACACACATGCAGACGCCCTCGCACACACACTCTCACTCACTCACTCACTCACTCACACATCCGATGAGACATTCACACGGACACTGACACTCTTCAAATCGCATTCTCATTCTCAATCTCAGACACTACCTTCCAAACACAATCACATTCATCATCACCATTACCACCACCATCATACTCATGATCATCCGACTTAGAACAACACTGAAACCCTATGCCCACCGTCACCATATCCATCATCATCACCACCGGTGGCGGAAGCAGCAACATCACAATCACCATGACTGACAATCTCACTCGCCCCCATGCCTCCTTCTCTTGTGTCTCCTGAAATGCTAATTACACTGGTATCCATGGTGTCACTGAATGAATTACTCAACAAGCCCCTGATTACACTACGACTCGTCAACAAGGTATCAGTCAATTGATCGCTCATGCAAGACGTACATGCAGACACTAGGTAGTAGAGGTGGGTATTCGTTCAACGATTTGACGACTTTCGGGGTTAGTGTGAAGATAGAGATGGTTGGTTTCTGGAATCCACATGCTTTTCTATTGTGTACGTGTTCGTGTCTGTGTTTGTGTGTTGCTGGTGGAGGATAGTGGAATAGTTGTGTAGTTGCATATTCGATGTTGTTAAGTGTGATGACGGTGTGTGTTTACAGTGCCAGAGGATGAGGAGATGATTGACCTGTGATAATTGTGTGTGTGTGTGTGTGAATGTATTCATCGTGGGGAAATGTGAGGTGTGTATGGATGTTTGGTTGATTGTGTTGTATAGAGTGATGGTTTACTTGCCAGTTTTAGTGAGAGATTTGAATATACTTGTAATGAGTTGATGTACTTGATATGTTGGGTGAGTGTTTTGACGCGTGTGCTGTGCTGTGTTGTGTTGTTTTGTGTGGTGAGTTTGGTTGTTAGATGTGTGTAGTGTCAGTTGAGAGTGGCTTGATTGACTGTGAATGAGGAGTCCTGTGTGTGTGTGTGTGTTATTGAGGCTGATAATTATTGTATAACGGGTGTTTGTTGTTGATAGATGATGTGTATGTATTGTGAATGTTAGGCCGATTATAATAGCGAACTTAGTTGTAGTCTACTGAATTTGTGTGCATAGTAGTATATGTAGTGTGGTCTTTGGTAATTTGAAATTGATGTGTACGTGTGTGTTTGTGATTTCGATGATGTTTGATGATTGTGATAGGTGTGATGCAATGTAATGTTTGATATGAGATAGTTGTGATGTGGTGATAGAATGTGCATGTGTATGCTGCTGGAAATAGTTTGCAAATAGTGGAATGAGAGTAAGGTGTTTGAATTTAATAGGCCAGGGTGTGTCGAACAGCGTGATTAAACTTACTTGGCGCCGGGACCAGGGTGATCACGAATGCCCTGGCCCCAGGTGGAGGCTCGCCTTTGCACTTCGGCGTGTTGAAGCCTGCGACGATCCCTAATCGGGCTCGCTCGGACGCGTAGTTTTTGCTAGTGGGGAGGTCTTCGGATCATCCCTTTAATTAATCAAAAAAGTTATCTATCTAGCCATCTATCATGGTAAATCTGAAAACACCCATATCCGCTTAGCCCTCTCTCATCTACTCCTCTTCATCCATTCATCACTCCTAATCTACCTATCACACACATGCAGGCGCCCTCGCACACACACACACACACTCACTCACTCACACATCCGATGAGACATTCACACGGACACTGACACTCTTCAAATCGCATTCTCATTCTCAATCTCAGACACTACCTTCCAAACACAATCACATTCATCATCACCATTACCACCACCATCATACTCATGATCATCCGACTTAGAACAACACTGAAACCCTATGCCCACCGTCACCATATCCATCATCATCACCACCGGTGGCGGAAGCAGCAACATCACAATCACCATGACTGACAATCTCACTCGCCCCCATGCCTCCTTCTCTTGTGTCTCCTGAAATGCTAATTACACTGGTATCCATGGTGTCACTGAATGAATTACTCAACAAGCCCCTGATTACACTACGACTCGTCAACAAGGTATCAGTCAATTGATCGCTCATGCAAGACGTACATGCAGACACTAGGTAGTAGAGGTGGGTATTCGTTCAACGATTTGACGACTTTCGGGGTTAGTGTGAAGATAGAGATGGTTGGTTTCTGGAATCCACATGCTTTTCTATTGTGTACGTGTTCGTGTCTGTGTTTGTGTGTTGCTGGTGGAGGATAGTGGAATAGTTGTGTAGTTGCATATTCGATGTTGTTAAGTGTGATGACGGTGTGTGTTTACAGTGCCAGAGGATGAGGAGATGATTGACCTGTGATAATTGTGTGTGTGTGTGTGTGAATGTATTCATCGTGGGGAAATGTGAGGTGTGTATGGATGTTTGGTTGATTGTGTTGTATAGAGTGATGGTTTACTTGCCAGTTTTAGTGAGAGATTTGAATATACTTGTAATGAGTTGATGTACTTGATATGTTGGGTGAGTGTTTTGACGCGTGTGCTGTGCTGTGTTGTGTTGTTTTGTGTGGTGAGTTTGGTTGTTAGATGTGTGTAGTGTCAGTTGAGAGTGGCTTGATTGACTGTGAATGAGGAGTCCTGTGTGTGTGTGTGTGTGTGTTATTGAGGCTGATAATTATTGTATAACGGGTGTTTGTTGTTGATAGATGATGTGTATGTATTGTGAATGTTAGGCCGATTATAATAGCGAACTTAGTTGTAGTCTACTGAATTTGTGTGCATAGTAGTATATGTAGTGTGGTCTTTGGTAATTTGAAATTGATGTGTACGTGTGTGTTTGTGATTTCGATGATGTTTGATGATTGTGATAGGTGTGATGCAATGTAATGTTTGATATGAGATAGTTGTGATGTGGTGATAGAATGTGCATGTGTATGCTGCTGGAAATAGTTTGCAAATAGTGGAATGAGAGTAAGGTGTTTGAATTTAATAGGCCAGGGTGTGTCGAACAGCGTGATTAAACTTACTTGGCGCCGGGACCAGGGTGATCACGAATGCCCTGGCCCCAGGTGGAGGCTCGCCTTTGCACTTCGGCGTGTTGAAGCCTGCGACGATCCCTAATCGGGCTCGCTCGGACGCGTAGTTTTTGCTAGTGGGGAGGTCTTCGGATCATCCCTTTAATTAATCAAAAAAGTTATCTATCTAGCCATCTATCATGGTAAATCTGAAAACACCCATATCCGCTTAGCCCTCTCTCATCTACTCCTCTTCATCCATTCATCACTCCTAATCTACCTATCACACACATGCAGGCGCCCTCGCACACACACACACACACTCACTCACTCACACACACATCCGATGAGACATTCACACGGACACTGACACTCTTCAAATCGCATTCTCATTCTCACTCTCAGACACTACCTTCCAAACACAATCACATTCATCATCACCATTACCACCACCATCATACTCATGATCATCCGACTTAGAACAACACTGAAACCCTATGCCCACCGTCACCATATCCATCATCATCACCACCGGTGGCGGAAGCAGCAACATCACAATCACCATGACTGACAATCTCACTCGCCCCCATGCCTCCTTCTCTTGTGTCTCCTGAAATGCTAATTACACTGGTATCCATGGTGTCACTGAATGAATTACTCAACAAGCCCCTGATTACACTACGACTCGTCAACAAGGTATCAGTCAATTGATCGCTCATGCAAGACGTACATGCAGACACTAGGTAGTAGAGGTGGGTATTCGTTCAACGATTTGACGACTTTCGGGGTTAGTGTGAAGATAGAGATGGTTGGTTTCTGGAATCCACATGCTTTTCTATTGTGTACGTGTTCGTGTCTGTGTTTGTGTGTTGCTGGTGGAGGATAGTGGAATAGTTGTGTAGTTGCATATTCGATGTTGTTAAGTGTGATGACGGTGTGTGTTTACAGTGCCAGAGGATGAGGAGATGATTGACCTGTGATAATTGTGTGTGTGTGTATGTGTGTGTGTGAATATATTCATCGTGGGGAAATGTGAGGTGTGTATGGATGTTTGGTTGATTGTGTTGTATAGAGTGATGGTTTACTTGCCAGTTTTAGTGAGAGATTTGAATATACTTGTAATGAGTTGATGTACTTGATATGTTGGGTGAGTGTTTTGACGCGTGTGCTGTGCTGTGTTGTGTCGTTTTGTGTGGTGAGTTTGGTTGTTAGATGTGTGTAGTGTCAGTTGAGAGTGGCTTGATTGACTGTGAATGAGGAGTCCTGTGTGTGTGTGTGTGTGTTATTGAGGCTGATAATTATTGTATAACGGGTGTTTGTTGTTGATAGATGATGTGTATGTATTGTGAATGTTAGGCCGATTATAATAGCGAACTTAGTTGTAGTCTACTGAATTTGTGTGCATAGTAGTATATGTAGTGTGGTCTTTGGTAATTTGAAATTGATGTGTACGTGTGTGTTTGTGATTTCGATGATGTTTGATGATTGTGATAGGTGTGATGCAATGTAATGTTTGATATGAGATAGTTGTGATGTGGTGATAGAATGTGCATGTGTATGCTGCTGGAAATAGTTTGCAAATAGTGGAATGAGAGTAAGGTGTTTGAATTTAATAGGCCAGGGTGTGTCGAACAGCGTGATTAAACTTACTTGGCGCCGGGACCAGGGTGATCACGAATGCCCTGGCCCCAGGTGGAGGCTCGCCTTTGCACTTCGGCGTGTTGAAGCCTGCGACGATCCCTAATCGGGCTCGCTCGGACGCGTAGTTTTTGCTAGTGGGGAGGTCTTCGGATCATCCCTTTAATTAATCAAAAAAGTTATCTATCTAGCCATCTATCATGGTAAATCTGAAAACACCCATATCCGCTTAGCCCTCTCTCATCTACTCCTCTTCATCCATTCATCACTCCTAATCTACCTATCACACACATGCAGGCGCCCTCGCACACACACACACACACACACACACACTCACTCACTCACTCACTCACACATCCGATGAGACATTCACACGGACACTGACACTCTTCAAATCGCATTCTCATTCTCACTCTCAGACACTACCTTCCAAACACAATCACATTCATCATCACCATTACCACCACCATCATACTCATGATCATCCGACTTAGAACAACACTGAAACCCTATGCCCACCGTCACCATATCCATCATCATCACCACCGGTGGCGGAAGCAGCAACATCACAATCACCATGACTGACAATCTCACTCGCCCCCATGCCTCCTTCTCTTGTGTCTCCTGAAATGCTAATTACACTGGTATCCATGGTGTCACTGAATGAATTACTCAACAAGCCCCTGATTACACTACGACTCGTCAACAAGGTATCAGTCAATTGATCGCTCATGCAAGACGTACATGCAGACACTAGGTAGTAGAGGTGGGTATTCGTTCAACGATTTGACGACTTTCGGGGTTAGTGTGAAGATAGAGATGGTTGGTTTCTGGAATCCACATGCTTTTCTATTGTGTACGTGTTCGTGTCTGTGTTTGTGTGTTGCTGGTGGAGGATAGTGGAATAGTTGTGTAGTTGCATATTCGATGTTGTTAAGTGTGATGACGGTGTGTGTTTACAGTGCCAGAGGATGAGGAGATGATTGACCTGTGATAATTGTGTGTGTGTGTATGTGTGTGTGTGAATATATTCATCGTGGGGAAATGTGAGGTGTGTATGGATGTTTGGTTGATTGTGTTGTATAGAGTGATGGTTTACTTGCCAGTTTTAGTGAGAGATTTGAATATACTTGTAATGAGTTGATGTACTTGATATGTTGGGTGAGTGTTTTGACGCGTGTGCTGTGCTGTGTTGTGTCGTTTTGTGTGGTGAGTTTGGTTGTTAGATGTGTGTAGTGTCAGTTGAGAGTGGCTTGATTGACTGTGAATGAGGAGTCCTGTGTGTGTGTGTGTGTGTGTTATTGAGGCTGATAATTATTGTATAACGGGTGTTTGTTGTTGATAGATGATGTGTATGTATTGTGAATGTTAGGCCGATTATAATAGCGAACTTAGTTGTAGTCTACTGAATTTGTGTGCATAGTAGTATATGTAGTGTGGTCTTTGGTAATTTGAAATTGATGTGTACGTGTGTGTTTGTGATTTCGATGATGTTTGATGATTGTGATAGGTGTGATGCAATGTAATGTTTGATATGAGATAGTTGTGATGTGGTGATAGAATGTGCATGTGTATGCTGCTGGAAATAGTTTGCAAATAGTGGAATGAGAGTAAGGTGTTTGAATTTAATAGGCCAGGGTGTGTCGAACAGCGTGATTAAACTTACTTGGCGCCGGGACCAGGGTGATCACGAATGCCCTGGCCCCAGGTGGAGGCTCGCCTTTGCACTTCGGCGTGTTGAAGCCTGCGACGATCCCTAATCGGGCTCGCTCGGACGCGTAGTTTTTGCTAGTGGGGAGGTCTTCGGATCATCCCTTTAATTAATCAAAAAAGTTATCTATCTAGCCATCTATCATGGTAAATCTGAAAACACCCATATCCGCTTAGCCCTCTCTCATCTACTCCTCTTCATCCATTCATCACTCCTAATCTACCTATCACACACATGCAGGCGCCCTCGCACACACACACACACACACACTCACTCACTCACTCACTCACACATCCGATGAGACATTCACACGGACACTGACACTCTTCAAATCGCATTCTCATTCTCACTCTCAGACACTACCTTCCAAACACAATCACATTCATCATCACCATTACCACCACCATCATACTCATGATCATCCGACTTAGAACAACACTGAAACCCTATGCCCACCGTCACCATATCCATCATCATCACCACCGGTGGCGGAAGCAGCAACATCACAATCACCATGACTGACAATCTCACTCGCCCCCATGCCTCCTTCTCTTGTGTCTCCTGAAATGCTAATTACACTGGTATCCATGGTGTCACTGAATGAATTACTCAACAAGCCCCTGATTACACTACGACTCGTCAACAAGGTATCAGTCAATTGATCGCTCATGCAAGACGTACATGCAGACACTAGGTAGTAGAGGTGGGTATTCGTTCAACGATTTGACGACTTTCGGGGTTAGTGTGAAGATAGAGATGGTTGGTTTCTGGAATCCACATGCTTTTCTATTGTGTACGTGTTCGTGTCTGTGTTTGTGTGTTGCTGGTGGAGGATAGTGGAATAGTTGTGTAGTTGCATATTCGATGTTGTTAAGTGTGATGACGGTGTGTGTTTACAGTGCCAGAGGATGAGGAGATGATTGACCTGTGATAATTGTGTGTGTGTATGTGTGTGTGTGAATATATTCATCGTGGGGAAATGTGAGGTGTGTATGGATGTTTGGTTGATTGTGTTGTATAGAGTGATGGTTTACTTGCCAGTTTTAGTGAGAGATTTGAATATACTTGTAATGAGTTGATGTACTTGATATGTTGGGTGAGTGTTTTGACGCGTGTGCTGTGCTGTGTTGTGTCGTTTTGTGTGGTGAGTTTGGTTGTTAGATGTGTGTAGTGTCAGTTGAGAGTGGCTTGATTGACTGTGAATGAGGAGTCCTGTGTGTGTGTGTGTGTGTTATTGAGGCTGATAATTATTGTATAACGGGTGTTTGTTGTTGATAGATGATGTGTATGTATTGTGAATGTTAGGCCGATTATAATAGCGAACTTAGTTGTAGTCTACTGAATTTGTGTGCATAGTAGTATATGTAGTGTGGTCTTTGGTAATTTGAAATTGATGTGTATGTGTGTGTTTGTGATTTCGATGATGTTTGATGATTGTGATAGGTGTGATGCAATGTAATGTTTGATATGAGATAGTTGTGATGTGGTGATAGAATGTGCATGTGTATGCTGCTGGAAATAGTTTGCAAATAGTGGAATGAGAGTAAGGTGTTTGAATTTAATAGGCCAGGGTGTGTCGAACAGCGTGATTAAACTTACTTGGCGCCGGGACCAGGGTGATCACGAATGCCCTGGCCCCAGGTGGAGGCTCGCCTTTGCACTTCGGCGTGTTGAAGCCTGCGACGATCCCTAATCGGGCTCGCTCGGACGCGTAGTTTTTGCTAGTGGGGAGGTCTTCGGATCATCCCTTTAATTAATCAAAAAAGTTATCTATCTAGCCATCTATCATGGTAAATCTGAAAACACCCATATCCGCTTAGCCCTCTCTCATCTACTCCTCTTCATCCATTCATCACTCCTAATCTACCTATCACACACATGCAGGCGCCCTCGCACACACACACACACACACACACACTCACTCACTCACTCACACATCCGATGAGACATTCACACGGACACTGACACTCTTCAAATCGCATTCTCATTCTCACTCTCAGACACTACCTTCCAAACACAATCACATTCATCATCACCATTACCACCACCATCATACTCATGATCATCCGACTTAGAACAACACTGAAACCCTATGCCCACCGTCACCATATCCATCATCATCACCACCGGTGGCGGAAGCAGCAACATCACAATCACCATGACTGACAATCTCACTCGCCCCCATGCCTCCTTCTCTTGTGTCTCCTGAAATGCTAATTACACTGGTATCCATGGTGTCACTGAATGAATTACTCAACAAGCCCCTGATTACACTACGACTTGTCAACAAGGTATCAGTCAATTGATCGCTCATGCAAGACGTACATGCAGACACTAGGTAGTAGAGGTGGGTATTCGTTCAACGATTTGACGACTTTCGGGGTTAGTGTGAAGATAGAGATGGTTGGTTTCTGGAATCCACATGCTTTTCTATTGTGTACGTGTTCGTGTCTGTGTTTGTGTGTTGCTGGTGGAGGATAGTGGAATAGTTGTGTAGTTGCATATTCGATGTTGTTAAGTGTGATGACAGTGTGTGTTTACAGTGCCAGAGGATGAGGAGATGATTGACCTGTGATAATTGTGTGTGTGTGTATGTGAATGTATTCATCGTGGGGAAATGTGAGGTGTGTATGGATGTTTGGTTGATTGTGTTGTATAGAGTGATGGTTTACTTGCCAGTTTTAGTGAGAGATTTGAATATACTTGTAATGAGTTGATGTACTTGATATGTTGGGTGAGTGTTTTGACGCGTGTGCTGTGCTGTGTTGTGTTGTTTTGTGTGGTGAGTTTGGTTGTTAGATGTGTGTAGTGTCAGTTGAGAGTGGCTTGATTGACTGTGAATGAGGAGTCCTGTGTGTGTGTGTGTGTGTTTATTGAGGCTGATAATTATTGTATAACGGGTGTTTGTTGTTGATAGATGATGTGTATGTATTGTGAATGTTAGGCCGATTATAATAGCGAACTTAGTTGTAGTCTACTGAATTTGTGTGCATAGTAGTATATGTAGTGTGGTCTTTGGTAATTTGAAATTGATGTGTACGTGTGTGTTTGTGATTTCGATGATGTTTGATGATTGTGATAGGTGTGATGCAATGTAATGTTTGATATGAGATAGTTGTGATGTGGTGATAGAATGTGCATGTGTATGCTGCTGGAAATAGTTTGCAAATAGTGGAATGAGAGTAAGGTGTTTGAATTTAATAGGCCAGGGTGTGTCGAACAGCGTGATTAAACTTACTTGGCGCCGGGACCAGGGTGATCACGAATGCCCTGGCCCCAGGTGGAGGCTCGCCTTTGCACTTCGGCGTGTTGAAGCCTGCGACGATCCCTAATCGGGCTCGCTCGGACGCGTAGTTTTTGCTAGTGGGGAGGTCTTCGGATCATCCCTTTAATTAATCAAAAAGGTTATCTATCTAGCCATCTATCATGGTAAATCTGAAAACACCCATATCCGCTTAGCCCTCTCTCATCTACTCCTCTTCATCCATTCATCACTCCTAATCTACCTATCACACACATGCAGGCGCCCTCGCACACACACACACACTCACTCACTCACTCACTCACACATCCGATGAGACATTCACACGGACACTGACACTCTTCAAATCGCATTCTCATTCTCACTCTCAGACACTACCTTCCAAACACAATCACATTCATCATCACCATTACCACCACCATCATACTCATGATCATCCGACTTAGAACAACACTGAAACCCTATGCCCACCGTCACCATATCCATCATCATCACCACCGGTGGCGGAAGCAGCAACATCACAATCACCATGACTGACAATCTCACTCGCCCCCATGCCTCCTTCTCTTGTGTCTCCTGAAATGCTAATTACACTGGTATCCATGGTGTCATTGAATGAATTACTCAACAAGCCCCTGATTACACTACGACTCGTCAACAAGGTATCAGTCAATTGATCGCTCATGCAAGACGTACATGCAGACACTAGGTAGTAGAGGTGGGTATTCGTTCAACGATTTGACGACTTTCGGGGTTAGTGTGAAGATAGAGATGGTTGGTTTCTGGAATCCACATGCTTTTCTATTGTGTACGTGTTCGTGTCTGTGTTTGTGTGTTGCTGGTGGAGGATAGTGGAATAGTTGTGTAGTTGCATATTCGATGTTGTTAAGTGTGATGACGGTGTGTGTTTACAGTGCCAGAGGATGAGGAGATGATTGACCTGTGATAATTGTGTGTGTGTGTGAATGTATTCATCGTGGGGAAATGTGAGGTGTGTATGGATGTTTGGTTGATTGTGTTGTATAGAGTGATGGTTTACTTGCCAGTTTTAGTGAGAGATTTGAATATACTTGTAATGAGTTGATGTACTTGATATGTTGGGTGAGTGTTTTGACGCGTGTGCTGTGCTGTGTTGTGTTGTTTTGTGTGGTGAGTTTGGCTGTTAGATGTGTGTAGTGTCAGTTGAGAGTGGCTTGATTGACTGTGAATGAGGAGTCCTGTGTGTGTTATTGAGTCTGATAATTATTGTATAACGGGTGTTTGTTGTTGATAGATGATGATGTGTATGTATTGTGAGTGTTAGGCCGATTATAATAGCGAACTTAGTTGTAGTCTACTGAATTTGTGTGCATAGTAGTATATGTAGTGTGGTCTTTGGTAATTTGAAATTGATGTGTACGTGTGTGTTTGTGATTTCGATGATGTTTGATGATTGTGATAGGTGTGATGCAATGTAATGTTTGATATGAGATAGTTGTGATGTGGTGATAGAATGTGCATGTGTATGCTGCTGGAAATAGTTTGCAAATAGTGGAATGAGAGTAAGGTGTTTGAATTTAATAGGCCAGGGTGTGTCGAACAGCGTGATTAAACTTACTTGGCGCCGGGACCAGGGTGATCACGAATGCCCTGGCCCCAGGTGGAGGCTCGCCTTTGCACTTCGGCGTGTTGAAGCCTGCGACGATCCCTAATCGGGCTCGCTCGGACGCGTAGTTTTTGCTAGTGGGGAGGTCTTCGGATCATCCCTTTAATTAATCAAAAAAGTTATCTATCTAGCCATCTATCATGGTAAATCTGAAAACACCCATATCCGCTTAGCCCTCTCTCATCTACTCCTCTTCATCCATTCATCACTCCTAATCTACCTATCACACACATGCAGGCGCCCTCGCACACACACACACACACACACACACTCACTCACTCACACATCCGATGAGACATTCACACGGACACTGACACTCTTCAAATCGCATTCTCATTCTCACTCTCAGACACTACCTTCCAAACACAATCACATTCATCATCACCATTACCACCACCATCATACTCATGATCATCCGACTTAGAACAACACTGAAACCCTATGCCCACCGTCACCATATCCATCATCATCACCACCGGTGGCGGAAGCAGCAACATCACAATCACCATGACTGACAATCTCACTCGCCCCCATGCCTCCTTCTCTTGTGTCTCCTGAAATGCTAATTACACTGGTATCCATGGTGTCATTGAATGAATTACTCAACAAGCCCCTGATTACACTACGACTCGTCAACAAGGTATCAGTCAATTGATCGCTCATGCAAGACGTACATGCAGACACTAGGTAGTAGAGGTGGGTATTCGTTCAACGATTTGACGACTTTCGGGGTTAGTGTGAAGATAGAGATGGTTGGTTTCTGGAATCCACATGCTTTTCTATTGTGTACGTGTTCGTGTCTGTGTTTGTGTGTTGCTGGTGGAGGATAGTGGAATAGTTGTGTAGTTGCATATTCGATGTTGTTAAGTGTGATGACGGTGTGTGTTTACAGTGCCAGAGGATGAGGAGATGATTGACCTGTGATAATTGTGTGTGTGTGTGTGAATGTATTCATCGTGGGGAAATGTGAGGTGTGTATGGATGTTTGGTTGATTGTGTTGTATAGAGTGATGGTTTACTTGCCAGTTTTAGTGAGAGATTTGAATATACTTGTAATGAGTTGATGTACTTGATATGTTGGGTGAGTGTTTTGACGCGTGTGCTGTGCTGTGTTGTGTCGTTTTGTGTGGTGAGTTTGGTTGTTAGATGTGTGTAGTGTCAGTTGAGAGTGGCTTGATTGACTGTGAATGAGGAGTCCTGTGTGTGTTATTGAGTCTGATAATTATTGTATAACGGGTGTTTGTTGTTGATAGATGATGGTGTATGTATTGTGAGTGTTAGGCCGATTATAATAGCGAACTTAGTTGTAGTCTACTGAATTTGTGTGCATAGTAGTATATGTAGTGTGGTCTTTGGTAATTTGAAATTGATGTGTACGTGTGTGTTTGTGATTTCGATGATGTTTGATGATTGTGATAGGTGTGATGCAATGTAATGTTTGATATGAGATAGTTGTGATGTGGTGATAGAATGTGCATGTGTATGCTGCTGGAAATAGTTTGCAAATAGTGGAATGAGAGTAAGGTGTTTGAATTTAATAGGCCAGGGTGTGTCGAACAGCGTGATTAAACTTACTTGGCGCCGGGACCAGGGTGATCACGAATGCCCTGGCCCCAGGTGGAGGCTCGCCTTTGCACTTCGGCGTGTTGAAGCCTGCGACGATCCCTAATCGGGCTCGCTCGGACGCGTAGTTTTTGCTAGTGGGGAGGTCTTCGGATCATCCCTTTAATTAATCAAAAAAGTTATCTATCTAGCCATCTATCATGGTAAATCTGAAAACACCCATATCCGCTTAGCCCTCTCTCATCTACTCCTCTTCATCCATTCATCACTCCTAATCTACCTATCACACACATGCAGGCGCCCTCGCACACACACACACACACACACTCACTCACTCACTCACTCACACATCCGATGAGACATTCACACGGACACTGACACTCTTCAAATCGCATTCTCATTCTCACTCTCAGACACTACCTTCCAAACACAATCACATTCATCATCACCATTACCACCACCATCATACTCATGATCATCCGACTTAGAACAACACTGAAACCCTATGCCCACCGTCACCATATCCATCATCATCACCACCAGTGGCGGAAGCAGCAACATCACAATCACCATGACTGACAATCTCACTCGCCCCCATGCCTCCTTCTCTTGTGTCTCCTGAAATGCTAATTACACTGGTATCCATGGTGTCATTGAATGAATTACTCAACAAGCCCCTGATTACACTACGACTCGTCAACAAGGTATCAGTCAATTGATCGCTCATGCAAGACGTACATGCAGACACTAGGTAGTAGAGGTGGGTATTCGTTCAACGATTTGACGACTTTCGGGGTTAGTGTGAAGATAGAGATGGTTGGTTTCTGGAATCCACATGCTTTTCTATTGTGTACGTGTTCGTGTCTGTGTTTGTGTGTTGCTGGTGGAGGATAGTGGAATAGTTGTGTAGTTGCATATTCGATGTTGTTAAGTGTGATGACGGTGTGTGTTTACAGTGCCAGAGGATGAGGAGATGATTGACCTGTGATAATTGTGTGTGTGAATGTATTCATCGTGGGGAAATGTGAGGTGTGTATGGATGTTTGGTTGATTGTGTTGTATAGAGTGATGGTTTACTTGCCAGTTTTAGTGAGAGATTTGAATATACTTGTAATGAGTTGATGTACTTGATATGTTGGGTGAGTGTTTTGACGCGTGTGCTGTGCTGTGTTGTGTTGTTTTGTGTGGTGAGTTTGGTTGTTAGATGTGTGTAGTGTCAGTTGAGAGTGGCTTGATTGACTGTGAATGAGGAGTCCTGTGTGTGTGTGTGTTATTGAGGCTGATAATTATTGTATAACGGGTGTTTGTTGTTGATAGATGATGTGTATGTATTGTGAATGTTAGGCCGATTATAATAGCGAACTTAGTTGTAGTCTACTGAATTTGTGTGCATAGTAGTATATGTAGTGTGGTCTTTGGTAATTTGAAATTGATGTGTATGTGTGTGTTTGTGATTTCGATGATGTTTGATGATTGTGATAGGTGTGATGCAATGTAATGTTTGATATGAGATAGTTGTGATGTGGTGATAGAATGTGCATGTGTATGCTGCTGGAAATAGTTTGCAAATAGTGGAATGAGAGTAAGGTGTTTGAATTTAATAGGCCAGGGTGTGTCGAACAGCGTGATTAAACTTACTTGGCGCCGGGACCAGGGTGATCACGAATGCCCTGGCCCCAGGTGGAGGCTCGCCTTTGCACTTCGGCGTGTTGAAGCCTGCGACGATCCCTAATCGGGCTCGCTCGGACGCGTAGTTTTTGCTAGTGGGGAGGTCTTCGGATCATCCCTTTAATTAATCAAAAAAGTTATCTATCTAGCCATCTATCATGGTAAATCTGAAAACACCCATATCCGCTTAGCCCTCTCTCATCTACTCCTCTTCATCCATTCATCACTCCTAATCTACCTATCACACACATGCAGACGCCCTCGCACACACACACACACACTCACTCACTCACTCACTCACACATCCGATGAGACATTCACACGGACACTGACACTCTTCAAATCGCATTCTCATTCTCACTCTCAGACACTACCTTCCAAACACAATCACATTCATCATCACCATTACCACCACCATCATACTCATGATCATCCGACTTAGAACAACACTGAAACCCTATGCCCACCGTCACCATATCCATCATCATCACCACCAGTGGCGGAAGCAGCAACATCACAATCACCATGACTGACAATCTCACTCGCCCCCATGCCTCCTTCTCTTGTGTCTCCTGAAATGCTAATTACACTGGTATCCATGGTGTCATTGAATGAATTACTCAACAAGCCCCTGATTACACTACGACTCGTCAACAAGGTATCAGTCAATTGATCGCTCATGCAAGACGTACATGCAGACACTAGGTAGTAGAGGTGGGTATTCGTTCAACGATTTGACGACTTTCGGGGTTAGTGTGAAGATAGAGATGGTTGGTTTCTGGAATCCACATGCTTTTCTATTGTGTACGTGTTCGTGTCTGTGTTTGTGTGTTGCTGGTGGAGGATAGTGGAATAGTTGTGTAGTTGCATATTCGATGTTGTTAAGTGTGATGACGGTGTGTGTTTACAGTGCCAGAGGATGAGGAGATGATTGACCTGTGATAATTGTGTGTGTGTGTGTGAATGTATTCATCGTGGGGAAATGTGAGGTGTGTATGGATGTTTGGTTGATTGTGTTGTATAGAGTGATGGTTTACTTGCCAGTTTTAGTGAGAGATTTGAATATACTTGTAATGAGTTGATGTACTTGATATGTTGGGTGAGTGTTTTGACGCGTGTGCTGTGCTGTGTTGTGTTGTTTTGTGTGGTGAGTTTGGTTGTTAGATGTGTGTAGTGTCAGTTGAGAGTGGCTTGATTGACTGTGAATGAGGAGTCCTGTGTGTGTGTGTGTGTGTTTATTGAGGCTGATAATTATTGTATAACGGGTGTTTGTTGTTGATAGATGATGTGTATGTATTGTGAATGTTAGGCCGATTATAATAGCGAACTTAGTTGTAGTCTACTGAATTTGTGTGCATAGTAGTATATGTAGTGTGGTCTTTGGTAATTTGAAATTGATGTGTATGTGTGTGTTTGTGATTTCGATGATGTTTGATGATTGTGATAGGTGTGATGCAATGTAATGTTTGATATGAGATAGTTGTGATGTGGTGATAGAATGTGCATGTGTATGCTGCTGGAAATAGTTTGCAAATAGTGGAATGAGAGTAAGGTGTTTGAATTTAATAGGCCAGGGTGTGTCGAACAGCGTGATTAAACTTACTTGGCGCCGGGACCAGGGTGATCACGAATGCCCTGGCCCCAGGTGGAGGCTCGCCTTTGCACTTCGGCGTGTTGAAGCCTGCGACGATCCCTAATCGGGCTCGCTCGGACGCGTAGTTTTTGCTAGTGGGGAGGTCTTCGGATCATCCCTTTAATTAATCAAAAAAGTTATCTATCTAGCCATCTATCATGGTAAATCTGAAAACACCCATATCCGCTTAGCCCTCTCTCATCTACTCCTCTTCATCCATTCATCACTCCTAATCTACCTATCACACACATGCAGGCGCCCTCGCACACACACACACACACTCACTCACTCACTCACACATCCGATGAGACATTCACACGGACACTGACACTCTTCAAATCGCATTCTCATTCTCACTCTCAGACACTACCTTCCAAACACAATCACATTCATCATCACCATTACCACCACCATCATACTCATGATCATCCGACTTAGAACAACACTGAAACCCTATGCCCACCGTCACCATATCCATCATCATCACCACCAGTGGCGGAAGCAGCAACATCACAATCACCATGACTGACAATCTCACTCGCCCCCATGCCTCCTTCTCTTGTGTCTCCTGAAATGCTAATTACACTGGTATCCATGGTGTCATTGAATGAATTACTCAACAAGCCCCTGATTACACTACGACTCGTCAACAAGGTATCAGTCAATTGATCGCTCATGCAAGACGTACATGCAGACACTAGGTAGTAGAGGTGGGTATTCGTTCAACGATTTGACGACTTTCGGGGTTAGTGTGAAGATAGAGATGGTTGGTTTCTGGAATCCACATGCTTTTCTATTGTGTACGTGTTCGTGTCTGTGTTTGTGTGTTGCTGGTGGAGGATAGTGGAATAGTTGTGTAGTTGCATATTCGATGTTGTTAAGTGTGATGACGGTGTGTGTTTACAGTGCCAGAGGATGAGGAGATGATTGACCTGTGATAATTGTGTGTGTGTATGTGTGTGTGTGAATATATTCATCGTGGGGAAATGTGAGGTGTGTATGGATGTTTGGTTGATTGTGTTGTATAGAGTGATGGTTTACTTGCCAGTTTTAGTGAGAGATTTGAATATACTTGTAATGAGTTGATGTACTTGATATGTTGGGTGAGTGTTTTGACGCGTGTGCTGTGCTGTGTTGTGTTGTTTTGTGTGGTGAGTTTGGCTGTTAGATGTGTGTAGTGTCAGTTGAGAGTGGCTTGATTGACTGTGAATGAGGAGTCCTGTGTGTGTTATTGAGTCTGATAATTATTGTATAACGGGTGTTTGTTGTTGATAGATGATGATGTGTATGTATTGTGAGTGTTAGGCCGATTATAATAGCGAACTTAGTTGTAGTCTACTGAATTTGTGTGCATAGTAGTATATGTAGTGTGGTCTTTGGTAATTTGAAATTGATGTGTATGTGTGTGTTTGTGATTTCGATGATGTTTGATGATTGTGATAGGTGTGATGCAATGTAATGTTTGATATGAGATAGTTGTGATGTGGTGATAGAATGTGCATGTGTATGCTGCTGGAAATAGTTTGCAAATAGTGGAATGAGAGTAAGGTGTTTGAATTTAATAGGCCAGGGTGTGTCGAACAGCGTGATTAAACTTACTTGGCGCCGGGACCAGGGTGATCACGAATGCCCTGGCCCCAGGTGGAGGCTCGCCTTTGCACTTCGGCGTGTTGAAGCCTGCGACGATCCCTAATCGGGCTCGCTCGGACGCGTAGTTTTTGCTAGTGGGGAGGTCTTCGGATCATCCCTTTAATTAATCAAAAAAGTTATCTATCTAGCCATCTATCATGGTAAATCTGAAAACACCCATATCCGCTTAGCCCTCTCTCATCTACTCCTCTTCATCCATTCATCACTCCTAATCTACCTATCACACACATGCAGGCGCCCTCGCACACACACACACACACTCACTCACTCACTCACTCACTCACACATCCGATGAGACATTCACACGGACACTGACACTCTTCAAATCGCATTCTCATTCTCACTCTCAGACACTACCTTCCAAACACAATCACATTCATCATCACCATTACCACCACCATCATACTCATGATCATCCGACTTAGAACAACACTGAAACCCTATGCCCACCGTCACCATATCCATCATCATCACCACCGGTGGCGGAAGCAGCAACATCACAATCACCATGACTGACAATCTCACTCGCCCCCATGCCTCCTTCTCTTGTGTCTCCTGAAATGCTAATTACACTGGTATCCATGGTGTCACTGAATGAATTACTCAACAAGCCCCTGATTACACTACGACTCGTCAACAAGGTATCAGTCAATTGATCGCTCATGCAAGACGTACATGCAGACACTAGGTAGTAGAGGTGGGTATTCGTTCAACGATTTGACGACTTTCGGGGTTAGTGTGAAGATAGAGATGGTTGGTTTCTGGAATCCACATGCTTTTCTATTGTGTACGTGTTCGTGTCTGTGTTTGTGTGTTGCTAGTGGAGGATAGTGGAATAGTTGTGTAGTTGCATATTCGATGTTGTTAAGTGTGATGACAGTGTGTGTTTACAGTGCCAGAGGATGAGGAGATGATTGACCTGTGATAATTGTGTGTGTGTATGTGTGTGTGTGAATATATTCATCGTGGGGAAATGTGAGGTGTGTATGGATGTTTGGTTGATTGTGTTGTATAGAGTGATGGTTTACTTGCCAGTTTTAGTGAGAGATTTGAATATACTTGTAATGAGTTGATGTACTTGATATGTTGGGTGAGTGTTTTGACGCGTGCGCTGTGCTGTGTTGTGTTGTTTTGTGTGGTGAGTTTGGTTGTTAGATGTGTGTAGTGTCAGTTGAGAGTGGCTTGATTGACTGTGAATGAGGAGTCCTGTGTGTGTGTGTGTGTGTGTTATTGAGGCTGATAATTATTGTATAACGGGTGTTTGTTGTTGATAGATGATGTGTATGTATTGTGAATGTTAGGCCGATTATAATAGCGAACTTAGTTGTAGTCTACTGAATTTGTGTGCATAGTAGTATATGTAGTGTGGTCTTTGGTAATTTGAAATTGATGTGTATGTGTGTGTTTGTGATTTCGATGATGTTTGATGATTGTGATAGGTGTGATGCAATGTAATGTTTGATATGAGATAGTTGTGATGTGGTGATAGAATGTGCATGTGTATGCTGCTGGAAATAGTTTGCAAATAGTGGAATGAGAGTAAGGTGTTTGAATTTAATAGGCCAGGGTGTGTCGAACAGCGTGATTAAACTTACTTGGCGCCGGGACCAGGGTGATCACGAATGCCCTGGCCCCAGGTGGAGGCTCGCCTTTGCACTTCGGCGTGTTGAAGCCTGCGACGATCCCTAATCGGGCTCGCTCGGACGCGTAGTTTTTGCTAGTGGGGAGGTCTTCGGATCATCCCTTTAATTAATCAAAAAAGTTATCTATCTAGCCATCTATCATGGTAAATCTGAAAACACCCATATCCGCTTAGCCCTCTCTCATCTACTCCTCTTCATCCATTCATCACTCCTAATCTACCTATCACACACATGCAGACGCCCTCGCACACACACACACACACTCACTCACTCACTCACTCACACATCCGATGAGACATTCACACGGACACTGACACTCTTCAAATCGCATTCTCATTCTCACTCTCAGACACTACCTTCCAAACACAATCACATTCATCATCACCATTACCACCACCATCATACTCATGATCATCCGAATTAGAACAACACTGAAACCCTATGCCCACCGTCACCATATCCATCATCATCACCACCGGTGGCGGAAGCAGCAACATCACAATCACCATGACTGACAATCTCACTCGCCCCCATGCCTCCTTCTCTTGTGTCTCCTGAAATGCTAATTACACTGGTATCCATGGTGTCATTGAATGAATTACTCAACAAGCCCCTGATTACACTACGACTCGTCAACAAGGTATCAGTCAATTGATCGCTCATGCAAGACGTACATGCAGACACTAGGTAGTAGAGGTGGGTATTCGTTCAACGATTTGACGACTTTCGGGGTTAGTGTGAAGATAGAGATGGTTGGTTTCTGGAATCCACATGCTTTTCTATTGTGTACGTGTTCGTGTCTGTGTTTGTGTGTTGCTGGTGGAGGATAGTGGAATAGTTGTGTAGTTGCATATTCGATGTTGTTAAGTGTGATGACAGTGTGTGTTTACAGTGCCAGAGGATGAGGAGATGATTGACCTGTGATAATTGTGTGTGTGTGTGTATGTGTGTGTGTGAATATATTCATCGTGGGGAAATGTGAGGTGTGTATGGATGTTTGGTTGATTGTGTTGTATAGAGTGATGGTTTACTTGCCAGTTTTAGTGAGAGATTTGAATATACTTGTAATGAGTTGATGTACTTGATATGTTGGGTGAGTGTTTTGACGCGTGTGCTGTGCTGTGTTGTGTTGTTTTGTGTGGTGAGTTTGGTTGTTAGATGTGTGTAGTGTCAGTTGAGAGTGGCTTGATTGACTGTGAATGAGGAGTCCTGTGTGTGTGTGTGTGTGTGTTATTGAGGCTGATAATTATTGTATAACGGGTGTTTGTTGTTGATAGATGATGTGTATGTATTGTGAATGTTAGGCCGATTATAATAGCGAACTTAGTTGTAGTCTACTGAATTTGTGTGCATAGTAGTATATGTAGTGTGGTCTTTGGTAATTTGAAATTGATGTGTACGTGTGTGTTTGTGATTTCGATGATGTTTGATGATTGTGATAGGTGTGATGCAATGTAATGTTTGATATGAGATAGTTGTGATGTGGTGATAGAATGTGCATGTGTATGCTGCTGGAAATAGTTTGCAAATAGTGGAATGAGAGTAAGGTGTTTGAATTTAATAGGCCAGGGTGTGTCGAACAGCGTGATTAAACTTACTTGGCGCCGGGACCAGGGTGATCACGAATGCCCTGGCCCCAGGTGGAGGCTCGCCTTTGCACTTCGGCGTGTTGAAGCCTGCGACGATCCCTAATCGGGCTCGCTCGGACGCGTAGTTTTTGCTAGTGGGGAGGTCTTCGGATCATCCCTTTAATTAATCAAAAAAGTTATCTATCTAGCCATCTATCATGGTAAATCTGAAAACACCCATATCCGCTTAGCCCTCTCTCATCTACTCCTCTTCATCCATTCATCACTCCTAATCTACCTATCACACACATGCAGACGCCCTCGCACACACACACACACACTCACTCACTCACTCACTCACACATCCGATGAGACATTCACACGGACACTGACACTCTTCAAATCGCATTCTCATTCTCACTCTCAGACACTACCTTCCAAACACAATCACATTCATCATCACCATTACCACCACCATCATACTCATGATCATCAGACTTAGAACAACACTGAAACCCTATGCCCACCGTCACCATATCCATCATCATCACCACCGGTGGCGGAAGCAGCAACATCACAATCACCATGACTGACAATCTCACTCACCCCCATGCCTCCTTCTCTTGTGTCTCCTGAAATGCTAATTACACTGGTATCCATGGTGTCACTGAGTGAATTACCCAACAAGCCCCTGATTACACTACGACTCGTCAACAAGGTATCAGTCAATTGATCGTTCATGCAAGACGTACATGCAGACACTAGGTAGTAGAGGTGGGTATTCGTTCAACGATTTGACGACTTTCGGGGTTAGTGTGAAGATAGAGATGGTTGGTTTCTGGAATCCACATGCTTTTCTATTGTGTACGTGTTCGTGTCTGTGTTTGTGTGTTGCTAGTGGAGGATAGTGGAATAGTTGTGTAGTTGCATATTCGATGTTGTTAAGTGTGATGACAGTGTGTGTTTACAGTGCCAGAGGATGAGGAGATGATTGACCTGTGATAATTGTGTGTGTGTATGTGTGTGTGTGAATATATTCATCGTGGGGAAATGTGAGGTGTGTATGGATGTTTGGTTGATTGTGTTGTATAGAGTGATGGTTTACTTGCCAGTTTTAGTGAGAGATTTGAATATACTTGTAATGAGTTGATGTACTTGATATGTTGGGTGAGTGTTTTGACGCGTGCGCTGTGCTGTGTTGTGTTGTTTTGTGTGGTGAGTTTGGTTGTTAGATGTGTGTAGTGTCAGTTGAGAGTGGCTTGATTGACTGTGAATGAGGAGTCCTGTGTGTGTGTGTGTGTGTGTGTTATTGAGGCTGATAATTATTGTATAACGGGTGTTTGTTGTTGATAGATGATGTGTATGTATTGTGAATGTTAGGCCGATTATAATAGCGAACTTAGTTGTAGTCTACTGAATTTGTGTGCATAGTAGTATATGTAGTGTGGTCTTTGGTAATTTGAAATTGATGTGTACGTGTGTGTTTGTGATTTCGATGATGTTTGATGATTGTGATAGGTGTGATGCAATGTAATGTTTGATATGAGATAGTTGTGATGTGGTGATAGAATGTGCATGTGTATGCTGCTGGAAATAGTTTGCAAATAGTGGAATGAGAGTAAGGTGTTTGAATTTAATAGGCCAGGGTGTGTCGAACAGCGTGATTAAACTTACTTGGCGCCGGGACCAGGGTGATCACGAATGCCCTGGCCCCAGGTGGAGGCTCGCCTTTGCACTTCGGCGTGTTGAAGCCTGCGACGATCCCTAATCGGGCTCGCTCGGACGCGTAGTTTTTGCTAGTGGGGAGGTCTTCGGATCATCCCTTTAATTAATCAAAAAAGTTATCTATCTAGCCATCTATCATGGTAAATCTGAAAACACCCATATCCGCTTAGCCCTCTCTCATCTACTCCTCTTCATCCATTCATCACTCCTAATCTACCTATCACACACATGCAGGCGCCCTCGCACACACACACACACACTCACTCACTCACTCACTCACTCACACATCCGATGAGACATTCACACGGACACTGACACTCTTCAAATCGCATTCTCATTCTCACTCTCAGACACTACCTTCCAAACACAATCACATTCATCATCACCATTACCACCACCATCATACTCATGATCATCCGACTTAGAACAACACTGAAACCCTATGCCCACCGTCACCATATCCATCATCATCACCACCGGTGGCGGAAGCAGCAACATCACAATCACCATGACTGACAATCTCACTCGCCCCCATGCCTCCTTCTCTTGTGTCTCCTGAAATGCTAATTACACTGGTATCCATGGTGTCATTGAATGAATTACTCAACAAGCCCCTGATTACACTACGACTCGTCAACAAGGTATCAGTCAATTGATCGCTCATGCAAGACGTACATGCAGACACTAGGTAGTAGAGGTGGGTATTCGTTCAACGATTTGACGACTTTCGGGGTTAGTGTGAAGATAGAGATGGTTGGTTTCTGGAATCCACATGCTTTTCTATTGTGTACGTGTTCGTGTCTGTGTTTGTGTGTTGCTGGTGGAGGATAGTGGAATAGTTGTGTAGTTGCATATTCGATGTTGTTAAGTGTGATGACAGTGTGTGTTTACAGTGCCAGAGGATGAGGAGATGATTGACCTGTGATAATTGTGTGTGTGTATGTGTGTGTGTGAATATATTCATCGTGGGGAAATGTGAGGTGTGTATGGATGTTTGGTTGATTGTGTTGTATAGAGTGATGGTTTACTTGCCAGTTTTAGTGAGAGATTTGAATATACTTGTAATGAGTTGATGTACTTGATATGTTGGGTGAGTGTTTTGACGCGTGCGCTGTGCTGTGTTGTGTTGTTTTGTGTGGTGAGTTTGGTTGTTAGATGTGTGTAGTGTCAGTTGAGAGTGGCTTGATTGACTGTGAATGAGGAGTCCTGTGTGTGTGTGTGTGTGTGTTATTGAGGCTGATAATTATTGTATAACGGGTGTTTGTTGTTGATAGATGATGTGTATGTATTGTGAATGTTAGGCCGATTATAATAGCGAACTTAGTTGTAGTCTACTGAATTTGTGTGCATAGTAGTATATGTAGTGTGGTCTTTGGTAATTTGAAATTGATGTGTACGTGTGTGTTTGTGATTTCGATGATGTTTGATGATTGTGATAGGTGTGATGCAATGTAATGTTTGATATGAGATAGTTGTGATGTGGTGATAGAATGTGCATGTGTATGCTGCTGGAAATAGTTTGCAAATAGTGGAATGAGAGTAAGGTGTTTGAATTTAATAGGCCAGGGTGTGTCGAACAGCGTGATTAAACTTACTTGGCGCCGGGACCAGGGTGATCACGAATGCCCTGGCCCCAGGTGGAGGCTCGCCTTTGCACTTCGGCGTGTTGAAGCCTGCGACGATCCCTAATCGGGCTCGCTCGGACGCGTAGTTTTTGCTAGTGGGGAGGTCTTCGGATCATCCCTTTAATTAATCAAAAAAGTTATCTATCTAGCCATCTATCATGGTAAATCTGAAAACACCCATATCCGCTTAGCCCTCTCTCATCTACTCCTCTTCATCCATTCATCACTCCTAATCTACCTATCACACACATGCAGGCGCCCTCGCACACACACACACACACTCACTCACTCACTCACTCACACATCCGATGAGACATTCACACGGACACTGACACTCTTCAAATCGCATTCTCATTCTCACTCTCAGACACTACCTTCCAAACACAATCACATTCATCATCACCATTACCACCACCATCATACTCATGATCATCAGACTTAGAACAACACTGAAACCCTATGCCCACCGTCACCATATCCATCATCATCACCACCGGTGGCGGAAGCAGCAACATCACAATCACCATGACTGACAATCTCACTCGCCCCCATGCCTCCTTCTCTTGTGTCTCCTGAAATGCTAATTACACTGGTATCCATGGTGTCATTGAATGAATTACTCAACAAGCCCCTGATTACACTACGACTCGTCAACAAGGTATCAGTCAATTGATCGCTCATGCAAGACGTACATGCAGACACTAGGTAGTAGAGGTGGGTATTCGTTCAACGATTTGACGACTTTCGGGGTTAGTGTGAAGATAGAGATGGTTGGTTTCTGGAATCCACATGCTTTTCTATTGTGTACGTGTTCGTGTCTGTGTTTGTGTGTTGCTGGTGGAGGATAGTGGAATAGTTGTGTAGTTGCATATTCGATGTTGTTAAGTGTGATGACAGTGTGTGTTTACAGTGCCAGAGGATGAGGAGATGATTGACCTGTGATAATTGTGTGTGTGTATGTGTGTGTGTGAATATATTCATCGTGGGGAAATGTGAGGTGTGTATGGATGTTTGGTTGATTGTGTTGTATAGAGTGATGGTTTACTTGCCAGTTTTAGTGAGAGATTTGAATATACTTGTAATGAGTTGATGTACTTGATATGTTGGGTGAGTGTTTTGACGCGTGCGCTGTGCTGTGTTGTGTTGTTTTGTGTGGTGAGTTTGGTTGTTAGATGTGTGTAGTGTCAGTTGAGAGTGGCTTGATTGACTGTGAATGAGGAGTCCTGTGTGTGTGTGTGTGTGTGTTATTGAGGCTGATAATTATTGTATAACGGGTGTTTGTTGTTGATAGATGATGTGTATGTATTGTGAATGTTAGGCCGATTATAATAGCGAACTTAGTTGTAGTCTACTGAATTTGTGTGCATAGTAGTATATGTAGTGTGGTCTTTGGTAATTTGAAATTGATGTGTACGTGTGTGTTTGTGATTTCGATGATGTTTGATGATTGTGATAGGTGTGATGCAATGTAATGTTTGATATGAGATAGTTGTGATGTGGTGATAGAATGTGCATGTGTATGCTGCTGGAAATAGTTTGCAAATAGTGGAATGAGAGTAAGGTGTTTGAATTTAATAGGCCAGGGTGTGTCGAACAGCGTGATTAAACTTACTTGGCGCCGGGACCAGGGTGATCACGAATGCCCTGGCCCCAGGTGGAGGCTCGCCTTTGCACTTCGGCGTGTTGAAGCCTGCGACGATCCCTAATCGGGCTCGCTCGGACGCGTAGTTTTTGCTAGTGGGGAGGTCTTCGGATCATCCCTTTAATTAATCAAAAAAGTTATCTATCTAGCCATCTATCATGGTAAATCTGAAAACACCCATATCCGCTTAGCCCTCTCTCATCTACTCCTCTTCATCCATTCATCACTCCTAATCTACCTATCACACACATGCAGACGCCCTCGCACACACACACACACACTCACTCACTCACTCACACATCCGATGAGACATTCACACGGACACTGACACTCTTCAAATCGCATTCTCACTCTCAGACACTACCTTCCAAACACAATCACATTCATCATCACCATTACCACCACCATCATACTCATGATCATCCGAATTAGAACAACACTGAAACCCTATGCCCACCGTCACCATATCCATCATCATCACCACCGGTGGCGGAAGCAGCAACATCACAATCACCATGACTGACAATCTCACTCGCCCCCATGCCTCCTTCTCTTGTGTCTCCTGAAATGCTAATTACACTGGTATCCATGGTGTCATTGAATGAATTACTCAACAAGCCCCTGATTACACTACGACTCGTCAACAAGGTATCAGTCAATTGATCGCTCATGCAAGACGTACATGCAGACACTAGGTAGTAGAGGTGGGTATTCGTTCAACGATTTGACGACTTTCGGGGTTAGTGTGAAGATAGAGATGGTTGGTTTCTGGAATCCACATGCTTTTCTATTGTGTACGTGTTCGTGTCTGTGTTTGTGTGTTGCTGGTGGAGGATAGTGGAATAGTTGTGTAGTTGCATATTCGATGTTGTTAAGTGTGATGACAGTGTGTGTTTACAGTGCCAGAGGATGAGGAGATGATTGACCTGTGATAATTGTGTGTGTGTGTGTGTATGTGTGTGTGTGAATATATTCATCGTGGGGAAATGTGAGGTGTGTATGGATGTTTGGTTGATTGTGTTGTATAGAGTGATGGTTTACTTGCCAGTTTTAGTGAGAGATTTGAATATACTTGTAATGAGTTGATGTACTTGATATGTTGGGTGAGTGTTTTGACGCGTGTGCTGTGCTGTGTTGTGTTGTTTTGTGTGGTGAGTTTGGTTGTTAGATGTGTGTAGTGTCAGTTGAGAGTGGCTTGATTGACTGTGAATGAGGAGTCCTGTGTGTGTGTGTGTGTGTTATTGAGGCTGATAATTATTGTATAACGGGTGTTTGTTGTTGATAGATGATGTGTATGTATTGTGAATGTTAGGCCGATTATAATAGCGAACTTAGTTGTAGTCTACTGAATTTGTGTGCATAGTAGTATATGTAGTGTGGTCTTTGGTAATTTGAAATTGATGTGTACGTGTGTGTTTGTGATTTCGATGATGTTTGATGATTGTGATAGGTGTGATGCAATGTAATGTTTGATATGAGATAGTTGTGATGTGGTGATAGAATGTGCATGTGTATGCTGCTGGAAATAGTTTGCAAATAGTGGAATGAGAGTAAGGTGTTTGAATTTAATAGGCCAGGGTGTGTCGAACAGCGTGATTAAACTTACTTGGCGCCGGGACCAGGGTGATCACGAATGCCCTGGCCCCAGGTGGAGGCTCGCCTTTGCACTTCGGCGTGTTGAAGCCTGCGACGATCCCTAATCGGGCTCGCTCGGACGCGTAGTTTTTGCTAGTGGGGAGGTCTTCGGATCATCCCTTTAATTAATCAAAAAAGTTATCTATCTAGCCATCTATCATGGTAAATCTGAAAACACCCATATCCGCTTAGCCCTCTCTCATCTACTCCTCTTCATCCATTCATCACTCCTAATCTACCTATCACACACATGCAGACGCCCTCGCACACACACACACACACTCACTCACTCACTCACTCACACATCCGATGAGACATTCACACGGACACTGACACTCTTCAAATCGCATTCTCATTCTCACTCTCAGACACTACCTTCCAAACACAATCACATTCATCATCACCATTACCACCACCATCATACTCATGATCATCCGAATTAGAACAACACTGAAACCCTATGCCCACCGTCACCATATCCATCATCATCACCACCGGTGGCGGAAGCAGCAACATCACAATCACCATGACTGACAATCTCACTCGCCCCCATGCCTCCTTCTCTTGTGTCTCCTGAAATGCTAATTACACTGGTATCCATGGTGTCATTGAATGAATTACTCAACAAGCCCCTGATTACACTACGACTCGTCAACAAGGTATCAGTCAATTGATCGCTCATGCAAGACGTACATGCAGACACTAGGTAGTAGAGGTGGGTATTCGTTCAACGATTTGACGACTTTCGGGGTTAGTGTGAAGATAGAGATGGTTGGTTTCTGGAATCCACATGCTTTTCTATTGTGTACGTGTTCGTGTCTGTGTTTGTGTGTTGCTGGTGGAGGATAGTGGAATAGTTGTGTAGTTGCATATTCGATGTTGTTAAGTGTGATGACAGTGTGTGTTTACAGTGCCAGAGGATGAGGAGATGATTGACCTGTGATAATTGTGTGTGTGTGTGTGTGTTGTGTGTGTGTGAATATATTCATCGTGGGGAAATGTGAGGTGTGTATGGATGTTTGGTTGATTGTGTTGTATAGAGTGATGGTTTACTTGCCAGTTTTAGTGAGAGATTTGAATATACTTGTAATGAGTTGATGTACTTGATATGTTGGGTGAGTGTTTTGACGCGTGTGCTGTGCTGTGTTGTGTTGTTTTGTGTGGTGAGTTTGGTTGTTAGATGTGTGTAGTGTCAGTTGAGAGTGGCTTGATTGACTGTGAATGAGGAGTCCTGTGTGTGTGTGTGTGTGTTTATTGAGGCTGATAATTATTGTATAACGGGTGTTTGTTGTTGATAGATGATGTGTATGTATTGTGAATGTTAGGCCGATTATAATAGCGAACTTAGTTGTAGTCTACTGAATTTGTGTGCATAGTAGTATATGTAGTGTGGTCTTTGGTAATTTGAAATTGATGTGTACGTGTGTGTTTGTGATTTCGATGATGTTTGATGATTGTGATAGGTGTGATGCAATGTAATGTTTGATATGAGATAGTTGTGATGTGGTGATAGAATGTGCATGTGTATGCTGCTGGAAATAGTTTGCAAATAGTGGAATGAGAGTAAGGTGTTTGAATTTAATAGGCCAGGGTGTGTCGAACAGCGTGATTAAACTTACTTGGCGCCGGGACCAGGGTGATCACGAATGCCCTGGCCCCAGGTGGAGGCTCGCCTTTGCACTTCGGCGTGTTGAAGCCTGCGACGATCCCTAATCGGGCTCGCTCGGACGCGTAGTTTTTGCTAGTGGGGAGGTCTTCGGATCATCCCTTTAATTAATCAAAAAAGTTATCTATCTAGCCATCTATCATGGTAAATCTGAAAACACCCATATCCGCTTAGCCCTCTCTCATCTACTCCTCTTCATCCATTCATCACTCCTAATCTACCTATCACACACATGCAGACGCCCTCGCACACACACACACACACTCACTCACTCACTCACTCACACATCCGATGAGACATTCACACGGACACTGACACTCTTCAAATCGCATTCTCATTCTCACTCTCAGACACTACCTTCCAAACACAATCACATTCATCATCACCATTACCACCACCATCATACTCATGATCATCCGAATTAGAACAACACTGAAACCCTATGCCCACCGTCACCATATCCATCATCATCACCACCGGTGGCGGAAGCAGCAACATCACAATCACCATGACTGACAATCTCACTCGCCCCCATGCCTCCTTCTCTTGTGTCTCCTGAAATGCTAATTACACTGGTATCCATGGTGTCATTGAATGAATTACTCAACAAGCCCCTGATTACACTACGACTCGTCAACAAGGTATCAGTCAATTGATCGCTCATGCAAGACGTACATGCAGACACTAGGTAGTAGAGGTGGGTATTCGTTCAACGATTTGACGACTTTCGGGGTTAGTGTGAAGATAGAGATGGTTGGTTTCTGGAATCCACATGCTTTTCTATTGTGTACGTGTTCGTGTCTGTGTTTGTGTGTTGCTGGTGGAGGATAGTGGAATAGTTGTGTAGTTGCATATTCGATGTTGTTAAGTGTGATGACAGTGTGTGTTTACAGTGCCAGAGGATGAGGAGATGATTGACCTGTGATAATTGTGTGTGTGTGTGTGTATGTGTGTGTGTGAATATATTCATCGTGGGGAAATGTGAGGTGTGTATGGATGTTTGGTTGATTGTGTTGTATAGAGTGATGGTTTACTTGCCAGTTTTAGTGAGAGATTTGAATATACTTGTAATGAGTTGATGTACTTGATATGTTGGGTGAGTGTTTTGACGCGTGTGCTGTGCTGTGTTGTGTTGTTTTGTGTGGTGAGTTTGGTTGTTAGATGTGTGTAGTGTCAGTTGAGAGTGGCTTGATTGACTGTGAATGAGGAGTCCTGTGTGTGTGTGTGTGTGTTTATTGAGGCTGATAATTATTGTATAACGGGTGTTTGTTGTTGATAGATGATGTGTATGTATTGTGAATGTTAGGCCGATTATAATAGCGAACTTAGTTGTAGTCTACTGAATTTGTGTGCATAGTAGTATATGTAGTGTGGTCTTTGGTAATTTGAAATTGATGTGTACGTGTGTGTTTGTGATTTCGATGATGTTTGATGATTGTGATAGGTGTGATGCAATGTAATGTTTGATATGAGATAGTTGTGATGTGGTGATAGAATGTGCATGTGTATGCTGCTGGAAATAGTTTGCAAATAGTGGAATGAGAGTAAGGTGTTTGAATTTAATAGGCCAGGGTGTGTCGAACAGCGTGATTAAACTTACTTGGCGCCGGGACCAGGGTGATCACGAATGCCCTGGCCCCAGGTGGAGGCTCGCCTTTGCACTTCGGCGTGTTGAAGCCTGCGACGATCCCTAATCGGGCTCGCTCGGACGCGTAGTTTTTGCTAGTGGGGAGGTCTTCGGATCATCCCTTTAATTAATCAAAAAAGTTATCTATCTAGCCATCTATCATGGTAAATCTGAAAACACCCATATCCGCTTAGCCCTCTCTCATCTACTCCTCTTCATCCATTCATCACTCCTAATCTACCTATCACACACATGCAGACGCCCTCGCACACACACACACACACTCACTCACTCACTCACTCACACATCCGATGAGACATTCACACGGACACTGACACTCTTCAAATCGCATTCTCATTCTCACTCTCAGACACTACCTTCCAAACACAATCACATTCATCATCACCATTACCACCACCATCATACTCATGATCATCCGAATTAGAACAACACTGAAACCCTATGCCCACCGTCACCATATCCATCATCATCACCACCGGTGGCGGAAGCAGCAACATCACAATCACCATGACTGACAATCTCACTCGCCCCCATGCCTCCTTCTCTTGTGTCTCCTGAAATGCTAATTACACTGGTATCCATGGTGTCATTGAATGAATTACTCAACAAGCCCCTGATTACACTACGACTCGTCAACAAGGTATCAGTCAATTGATCGCTCATGCAAGACGTACATGCAGACACTAGGTAGTAGAGGTGGGTATTCGTTCAACGATTTGACGACTTTCGGGGTTAGTGTGAAGATAGAGATGGTTGGTTTCTGGAATCCACATGCTTTTCTATTGTGTACGTGTTCGTGTCTGTGTTTGTGTGTTGCTGGTGGAGGATAGTGGAATAGTTGTGTAGTTGCATATTCGATGTTGTTAAGTGTGATGACAGTGTGTGTTTACAGTGCCAGAGGATGAGGAGATGATTGACCTGTGATAATTGTGTGTGTGTGTGTGTGTGTGTGTGTGAATATATTCATCGTGGGGAAATGTGAGGTGTGTATGGATGTTTGGTTGATTGTGTTGTATAGAGTGATGGTTTACTTGCCAGTTTTAGTGAGAGATTTGAATATACTTGTAATGAGTTGATGTACTTGATATGTTGGGTGAGTGTTTTGACGCGTGTGCTGTGCTGTGTTGTGTTGTTTTGTGTGGTGAGTTTGGTTGTTAGATGTGTGTAGTGTCAGTTGAGAGTGGCTTGATTGACTGTGAATGAGGAGTCCTGTGTGTGTGTGTGTGTGTGTGTTATTGAGGCTGATAATTATTGTATAACGGGTGTTTGTTGTTGATAGATGATGTGTATGTATTGTGAATGTTAGGCCGATTATAATAGCGAACTTAGTTGTAGTCTACTGAATTTGTGTGCATAGTAGTATATGTAGTGTGGTCTTTGGTAATTTGAAATTGATGTGTACGTGTGTGTTTGTGATTTCGATGATGTTTGATGATTGTGATAGGTGTGATGCAATGTAATGTTTGATATGAGATAGTTGTGATGTGGTGATAGAATGTGCATGTGTATGCTGCTGGAAATAGTTTGCAAATAGTGGAATGAGAGTAAGGTGTTTGAATTTAATAGGCCAGGGTGTGTCGAACAGCGTGATTAAACTTACTTGGCGCCGGGACCAGGGTGATCACGAATGCCCTGGCCCCAGGTGGAGGCTCGCCTTTGCACTTCGGCGTGTTGAAGCCTGCGACGATCCCTAATCGGGCTCGCTCGGACGCGTAGTTTTTGCTAGTGGGGAGGTCTTCGGATCATCCCTTTAATTAATCAAAAAAGTTATCTATCTAGCCATCTATCATGGTAAATCTGAAAACACCCATATCCGCTTAGCCCTCTCTCATCTACTCCTCTTCATCCATTCATCACTCCTAATCTACCTATCACACACATGCAGACGCCCTCGCACACACACACACACACTCACTCACTCACTCACTCACACATCCGATGAGACATTCACACGGACACTGACACTCTTCAAATCGCATTCTCATTCTCACTCTCAGACACTACCTTCCAAACACAATCACATTCATCATCACCATTACCACCACCATCATACTCATGATCATCCGAATTAGAACAACACTGAAACCCTATGCCCACCGTCACCATATCCATCATCATCACCACCGGTGGCGGAAGCAGCAACATCACAATCACCATGACTGACAATCTCACTCGCCCCCATGCCTCCTTCTCTTGTGTCTCCTGAAATGCTAATTACACTGGTATCCATGGTGTCATTGAATGAATTACTCAACAAGCCCCTGATTACACTACGACTCGTCAACAAGGTATCAGTCAATTGATCGCTCATGCAAGACGTACATGCAGACACTAGGTAGTAGAGGTGGGTATTCGTTCAACGATTTGACGACTTTCGGGGTTAGTGTGAAGATAGAGATGGTTGGTTTCTGGAATCCACATGCTTTTCTATTGTGTACGTGTTCGTGTCTGTGTTTGTGTGTTGCTGGTGGAGGATAGTGGAATAGTTGTGTAGTTGCATATTCGATGTTGTTAAGTGTGATGACAGTGTGTGTTTACAGTGCCAGAGGATGAGGAGATGATTGACCTGTGATAATTGTGTGTGTGTGTGTGTTGTGTGTGTGTGAATATATTCATCGTGGGGAAATGTGAGGTGTGTATGGATGTTTGGTTGATTGTGTTGTATAGAGTGATGGTTTACTTGCCAGTTTTAGTGAGAGATTTGAATATACTTGTAATGAGTTGATGTACTTGATATGTTGGGTGAGTGTTTTGACGCGTGTGCTGTGCTGTGTTGTGTTGTTTTGTGTGGTGAGTTTGGTTGTTAGATGTGTGTAGTGTCAGTTGAGAGTGGCTTGATTGACTGTGAATGAGGAGTCCTGTGTGTGTGTGTGTGTTATTGAGGCTGATAATTATTGTATAACGGGTGTTTGTTGTTGATAGATGATGTGTATGTATTGTGAATGTTAGGCCGATTATAATAGCGAACTTAGTTGTAGTCTACTGAATTTGTGTGCATAGTAGTATATGTAGTGTGGTCTTTGGTAATTTGAAATTGATGTGTACGTGTGTGTTTGTGATTTCGATGATGTTTGATGATTGTGATAGGTGTGATGCAATGTAATGTTTGATATGAGATAGTTGTGATGTGGTGATAGAATGTGCATGTGTATGCTGCTGGAAATAGTTTGCAAATAGTGGAATGAGAGTAAGGTGTTTGAATTTAATAGGCCAGGGTGTGTCGAACAGCGTGATTAAACTTACTTGGCGCCGGGACCAGGGTGATCACGAATGCCCTGGCCCCAGGTGGAGGCTCGCCTTTGCACTTCGGCGTGTTGAAGCCTGCGACGATCCCTAATCGGGCTCGCTCGGACGCGTAGTTTTTGCTAGTGGGGAGGTCTTCGGATCATCCCTTTAATTAATCAAAAAAGTTATCTATCTAGCCATCTATCATGGTAAATCTGAAAACACCCATATCCGCTTAGCCCTCTCTCATCTACTCCTCTTCATCCATTCATCACTCCTAATCTACCTATCACACACATGCAGACGCCCTCGCACACACACACACACACTCACTCACTCACACATCCGATGAGACATTCACACGGACACTGACACTCTTCAAATCGCATTCTCATTCTCACTCTCAGACACTACCTTCCAAACACAATCACATTCATCATCACCATTACCACCACCATCATACTCATGATCATCCGAATTAGAACAACACTGAAACCCTATGCCCACCGTCACCATATCCATCATCATCACCACCGGTGGCGGAAGCAGCAACATCACAATCACCATGACTGACAATCTCACTCGCCCCCATGCCTCCTTCTCTTGTGTCTCCTGAAATGCTAATTACACTGGTATCCATGGTGTCATTGAATGAATTACTCAACAAGCCCCTGATTACACTACGACTCGTCAACAAGGTATCAGTCAATTGATCGCTCATGCAAGACGTACATGCAGACACTAGGTAGTAGAGGTGGGTATTCGTTCAACGATTTGACGACTTTCGGGGTTAGTGTGAAGATAGAGATGGTTGGTTTCTGGAATCCACATGCTTTTCTATTGTGTACGTGTTCGTGTCTGTGTTTGTGTGTTGCTGGTGGAGGATAGTGGAATAGTTGTGTAGTTGCATATTCGATGTTGTTAAGTGTGATGACAGTGTGTGTTTACAGTGCCAGAGGATGAGGAGATGATTGACCTGTGATAATTGTGTGTGTGTGTGTGTTGTGTGTGTGTGAATATATTCATCGTGGGGAAATGTGAGGTGTGTATGGATGTTTGGTTGATTGTGTTGTATAGAGTGATGGTTTACTTGCCAGTTTTAGTGAGAGATTTGAATATACTTGTAATGAGTTGATGTACTTGATATGTTGGGTGAGTGTTTTGACGCGTGTGCTGTGCTGTGTTGTGTTGTTTTGTGTGGTGAGTTTGGTTGTTAGATGTGTGTAGTGTCAGTTGAGAGTGGCTTGATTGACTGTGAATGAGGAGTCCTGTGTGTGTGTGTGTGTTATTGAGGCTGATAATTATTGTATAACGGGTGTTTGTTGTTGATAGATGATGTGTATGTATTGTGAATGTTAGGCCGATTATAATAGCGAACTTAGTTGTAGTCTACTGAATTTGTGTGCATAGTAGTATATGTAGTGTGGTCTTTGGTAATTTGAAATTGATGTGTACGTGTGTGTTTGTGATTTCGATGATGTTTGATGATTGTGATAGGTGTGATGCAATGTAATGTTTGATATGAGATAGTTGTGATGTGGTGATAGAATGTGCATGTGTATGCTGCTGGAAATAGTTTGCAAATAGTGGAATGAGAGTAAGGTGTTTGAATTTAATAGGCCAGGGTGTGTCGAACAGCGTGATTAAACTTACTTGGCGCCGGGACCAGGGTGATCACGAATGCCCTGGCCCCAGGTGGAGGCTCGCCTTTGCACTTCGGCGTGTTGAAGCCTGCGACGATCCCTAATCGGGCTCGCTCGGACGCGTAGTTTTTGCTAGTGGGGAGGTCTTCGGATCATCCCTTTAATTAATCAAAAAAGTTATCTATCTAGCCATCTATCATGGTAAATCTGAAAACACCCATATCCGCTTAGCCCTCTCTCATCTACTCCTCTTCATCCATTCATCACTCCTAATCTACCTATCACACACATGCAGACGCCCTCGCACACACACACACACACTCACTCACTCACTCACACATCCGATGAGACATTCACACGGACACTGACACTCTTCAAATCGCATTCTCATTCTCACTCTCAGACACTACCTTCCAAACACAATCACATTCATCATCACCATTACCACCACCATCATACTCATGATCATCCGAATTAGAACAACACTGAAACCCTATGCCCACCGTCACCATATCCATCATCATCACCACCGGTGGCGGAAGCAGCAACATCACAATCACCATGACTGACAATCTCACTCGCCCCCATGCCTCCTTCTCTTGTGTCTCCTGAAATGCTAATTACACTGGTATCCATGGTGTCATTGAATGAATTACTCAACAAGCCCCTGATTACACTACGACTCGTCAACAAGGTATCAGTCAATTGATCGCTCATGCAAGACGTACATGCAGACACTAGGTAGTAGAGGTGGGTATTCGTTCAACGATTTGACGACTTTCGGGGTTAGTGTGAAGATAGAGATGGTTGGTTTCTGGAATCCACATGCTTTTCTATTGTGTACGTGTTCGTGTCTGTGTTTGTGTGTTGCTGGTGGAGGATAGTGGAATAGTTGTGTAGTTGCATATTCGATGTTGTTAAGTGTGATGACAGTGTGTGTTTACAGTGCCAGAGGATGAGGAGATGATTGACCTGTGATAATTGTGTGTGTGTGTGTGAATATATTCATCGTGGGGAAATGTGAGGTGTGTATGGATGTTTGGTTGATTGTGTTGTATAGAGTGATGGTTTACTTGCCAGTTTTAGTGAGAGATTTGAATATACTTGTAATGAGTTGATGTACTTGATATGTTGGGTGAGTGTTTTGACGCGTGTGCTGTGCTGTGTTGTGTTGTTTTGTGTGGTGAGTTTGGTTGTTAGATGTGTGTAGTGTCAGTTGAGAGTGGCTTGATTGACTGTGAATGAGGAGTCCTGTGTGTGTGTGTGTGTTATTGAGGCTGATAATTATTGTATAACGGGTGTTTGTTGTTGATAGATGATGTGTATGTATTGTGAATGTTAGGCCGATTATAATAGCGAACTTAGTTGTAGTCTACTGAATTTGTGTGCATAGTAGTATATGTAGTGTGGTCTTTGGTAATTTGAAATTGATGTGTACGTGTGTGTTTGTGATTTCGATGATGTTTGATGATTGTGATAGGTGTGATGCAATGTAATGTTTGATATGAGATAGTTGTGATGTGGTGATAGAATGTGCATGTGTATGCTGCTGGAAATAGTTTGCAAATAGTGGAATGAGAGTAAGGTGTTTGAATTTAATAGGCCAGGGTGTGTCGAACAGCGTGATTAAACTTACTTGGCGCCGGGACCAGGGTGATCACGAATGCCCTGGCCCCAGGTGGAGGCTCGCCTTTGCACTTCGGCGTGTTGAAGCCTGCGACGATCCCTAATCGGGCTCGCTCGGACGCGTAGTTTTTGCTAGTGGGGAGGTCTTCGGATCATCCCTTTAATTAATCAAAAAAGTTATCTATCTAGCCATCTATCATGGTAAATCTGAAAACACCCATATCCGCTTAGCCCTCTCTCATCTACTCCTCTTCATCCATTCATCACTCCTAATCTACCTATCACACACATGCAGGCGCCCTCGCACACACACACACACACTCACTCACTCACACATCCGATGAGACATTCACACGGACACTGACACTCTTCAAATCGCATTCTCATTCTCACTCTCAGACACTACCTTCCAAACACAATCACATTCATCATCACCATTACCACCACCATCATACTCATGATCATCCGAATTAGAACAACACTGAAACCCTATGCCCACCGTCACCATATCCATCATCATCACCACCGGTGGCGGAAGCAGCAACATCACAATCACCATGACTGACAATCTCACTCGCCCCCATGCCTCCTTCTCTTGTGTCTCCTGAAATGCTAATTACACTGGTATCCATGGTGTCATTGAATGAATTACTCAACAAGCCCCTGATTACACTACGACTCGTCAACAAGGTATCAGTCAATTGATCGCTCATGCAAGACGTACATGCAGACACTAGGTAGTAGAGGTGGGTATTCGTTCAACGATTTGACGACTTTCGGGGTTAGTGTGAAGATAGAGATGGTTGGTTTCTGGAATCCACATGCTTTTCTATTGTGTACGTGTTCGTGTCTGTGTTTGTGTGTTGCTGGTGGAGGATAGTGGAATAGTTGTGTAGTTGCATATTCGATGTTGTTAAGTGTGATGACAGTGTGTGTTTACAGTGCCAGAGGATGAGGAGATGATTGACCTATGATAATTGTGTGTGTGTGTGTGAATATATTCATCGTGGGGAAATGTGAGGTGTGTATGGATGTTTGGTTGATTGTGTTGTATAGAGTGATGGTTTACTTGCCAGTTTTAGTGAGAGATTTGAATATACTTGTAATGAGTTGATGTACTTGATATGTTGGGTGAGTGTTTTGACGCGTGTGCTGTGCTGTGTTGTGTTGTTTTGTGTGGTGAGTTTGGTTGTTAGATGTGTGTAGTGTCAGTTGAGAGTGGCTTGATTGACTGTGAATGAGGAGTCCTGTGTGTGTGTGTGTGTTATTGAGGCTGATAATTATTGTATAACGGGTGTTTGTTGTTGATAGATGATGTGTATGTATTGTGAATGTTAGGCCGATTATAATAGCGAACTTAGTTGTAGTCTACTGAATTTGTGTGCATAGTAGTATATGTAGTGTGGTCTTTGGTAATTTGAAATTGATGTGTACGTGTGTGTTTGTGATTTCGATGATGTTTGATGATTGTGATAGGTGTGATGCAATGTAATGTTTGATATGAGATAGTTGTGATGTGGTGATAGAATGTGCATGTGTATGCTGCTGGAAATAGTTTGCAAATAGTGGAATGAGAGTAAGGTGTTTGAATTTAATAGGCCAGGGTGTGTCGAACAGCGTGATTAAACTTACTTGGCGCCGGGACCAGGGTGATCACGAATGCCCTGGCCCCAGGTGGAGGCTCGCCTTTGCACTTCGGCGTGTTGAAGCCTGCGACGATCCCTAATCGGGCTCGCTCGGACGCGTAGTTTTTGCTAGTGGGGAGGTCTTCGGATCATCCCTTTAATTAATCAAAAAAGTTATCTATCTAGCCATCTATCATGGTAAATCTGAAAACACCCATATCCGCTTAGCCCTCTCTCATCTACTCCTCTTCATCCATTCATCACTCCTAATCTACCTATCACACACATGCAGGCGCCCTCGCACACACACACACACACTCACTCACTCACTCACACATCCGATGAGACATTCACACGGACACTGACACTCTTCAAATCGCATTCTCATTCTCACTCTCAGACACTACCTTCCAAACACAATCACATTCATCATCACCATTACCACCACCATCATACTCATGATCATCCGAATTAGAACAACACTGAAACCCTATGCCCACCGTCACCATATCCATCATCATCACCACCGGTGGCGGAAGCAGCAACATCACAATCACCATGACTGACAATCTCACTCGCCCCCATGCCTCCTTCTCTTGTGTCTCCTGAAATGCTAATTACACTGGTATCCATGGTGTCATTGAATGAATTACTCAACAAGCCCCTGATTACACTACGACTCGTCAACAAGGTATCAGTCAATTGATCGCTCATGCAAGACGTACATGCAGACACTAGGTAGTAGAGGTGGGTATTCGTTCAACGATTTGACGACTTTCGGGGTTAGTGTGAAGATAGAGATGGTTGGTTTCTGGAATCCACATGCTTTTCTATTGTGTACGTGTTCGTGTCTGTGTTTGTGTGTTGCTGGTGGAGGATAGTGGAATAGTTGTGTAGTTGCATATTCGATGTTGTTAAGTGTGATGACAGTGTGTGTTTACAGTGCCAGAGGATGAGGAGATGATTGACCTGTGATAATTGTGTGTGTGTGTATGTGTGTGTGTGAATATATTCATCGTGGGGAAATGTGAGGTGTGTATGGATGTTTGGTTGATTGTGTTGTATAGAGTGATGGTTTACTTGCCAGTTTTAGTGAGAGATTTGAATATACTTGTAATGAGTTGATGTACTTGATATGTTGGGTGAGTGTTTTGACGCGTGTGCTGTGCTGTGTTGTGTTGTTTTGTGTGGTGAGTTTGGCTGTTAGATGTGTGTAGTGTCAGTTGAGAGTGGCTTGATTGACTGTGAATGAGGAGTCCTGTGTGTGTGTGTGTTTATTGAGGCTGATAATTATTGTATAACGGGTGTTTGTTGTTGATAGATGATGTGTATGTATTGTGAATGTTAGGCCGATTATAATAGCGAACTTAGTTGTAGTCTACTGAATTTGTGTGCATAGTAGTATATGTAGTGTGGTCTTTGGTAATTTGAAATTGATGTGTACGTGTGTGTTTGTGATTTCGATGATGTTTGATGATTGTGATAGGTGTGATGCAATGTAATGTTTGATATGAGATAGTTGTGATGTGGTGATAGAATGTGCATGTGTATGCTGCTGGAAATAGTTTGCAAATAGTGGAATGAGAGTAAGGTGTTTGAATTTAATAGGCCAGGGTGTGTCGAACAGCGTGATTAAACTTACTTGGCGCCGGGACCAGGGTGATCACGAATGCCCTGGCCCCAGGTGGAGGCTCGCCTTTGCACTTCGGCGTGTTGAAGCCTGCGACGATCCCTAATCGGGCTCGCTCGGACGCGTAGTTTTTGCTAGTGGGGAGGTCTTCGGATCATCCCTTTAATTAATCAAAAAAGTTATCTATCTAGCCATCTATCATGGTAAATCTGAAAACACCCATATCCGCTTAGCCCTCTCTCATCTACTCCTCTTCATCCATTCATCACTCCTAATCTACCTATCACACACATGCAGACGCCCTCGCACACACACACACACACTCACTCACTCACTCACACATCCGATGAGACATTCACACGGACACTGACACTCTTCAAATCGCATTCTCATTCTCACTCTCAGACACTACCTTCCAAACACAATCACATTCATCATCACCATTACCACCACCATCATACTCATGATCATCCGAATTAGAACAACACTGAAACCCTATGCCCACCGTCACCATATCCATCATCATCACCACCGGTGGCGGAAGCAGCAACATCACAATCACCATGACTGACAATCTCACTCGCCCCCATGCCTCCTTCTCTTGTGTCTCCTGAAATGCTAATTACACTGGTATCCATGGTGTCATTGAATGAATTACTCAACAAGCCCCTGATTACACTACGACTCGTCAACAAGGTATCAGTCAATTGATCGCTCATGCAAGACGTACATGCAGACACTAGGTAGTAGAGGTGGGTATTCGTTCAACGATTTGACGACTTTCGGGGTTAGTGTGAAGATAGAGATGGTTGGTTTCTGGAATCCACATGCTTTTCTATTGTGTACGTGTTCGTGTCTGTGTTTGTGTGTTGCTGGTGGAGGATAGTGGAATAGTTGTGTAGTTGCATATTCGATGTTGTTAAGTGTGATGACGGTGTGTGTTTACAGTGCCAGAGGATGAGGAGATGATTGACCTGTGATAATTGTGTGTGTGTGTGTATGTGTGTGTGTGAATATATTCATCGTGGGGAAATGTGAGGTGTGTATGGATGTTTGGTTGATTGTGTTGTATAGAGTGATGGTTTACTTGCCAGTTTTAGTGAGAGATTTGAATATACTTGTAATGAGTTGATGTACTTGATATGTTGGGTGAGTGTTTTGACGCGTGTGCTGTGCTGTGTTGTGTTGTTTTGTGTGGTGAGTTTGGTTGTTAGATGTGTGTAGTGTCAGTTGAGAGTGGCTTGATTGACTGTGAATGAGGAGTCCTGTGTGTGTGTGTGTGTTATTGAGGCTGATAATTATTGTATAACGGGTGTTTGTTGTTGATAGATGATGTGTATGTATTGTGAATGTTAGGCCGATTATAATAGCGAACTTAGTTGTAGTCTACTGAATTTGTGTGCATAGTAGTATATGTAGTGTGGTCTTTGGTAATTTGAAATTGATGTGTACGTGTGTGTTTGTGATTTCGATGATGTTTGATGATTGTGATAGGTGTGATGCAATGTAATGTTTGATATGAGATAGTTGTGATGTGGTGATAGAATGTGCATGTGTATGCTGCTGGAAATAGTTTGCAAATAGTGGAATGAGAGTAAGGTGTTTGAATTTAATAGGCCAGGGTGTGTCGAACAGCGTGATTAAACTTACTTGGCGCCGGGACCAGGGTGATCACGAATGCCCTGGCCCCAGGTGGAGGCTCGCCTTTGCACTTCGGCGTGTTGAAGCCTGCGACGATCCCTAATCGGGCTCGCTCGGACGCGTAGTTTTTGCTAGTGGGGAGGTCTTCGGATCATCCCTTTAATTAATCAAAAAAGTTATCTATCTAGCCATCTATCATGGTAAATCTGAAAACACCCATATCCGCTTAGCCCTCTCTCATCTACTCCTCTTCATCCATTCATCACTCCTAATCTACCTATCACACACATGCAGACGCCCTCGCACACACACACACACACTCACTCACTCACTCACACATCCGATGAGACATTCACACGGACACTGACACTCTTCAAATCGCATTCTCATTCTCACTCTCAGACACTACCTTCCAAACACAATCACATTCATCATCACCATTACCACCACCATCATACTCATGATCATCCGAATTAGAACAACACTGAAACCCTATGCCCACCGTCACCATATCCATCATCATCACCACCGGTGGCGGAAGCAGCAACATCACAATCACCATGACTGACAATCTCACTCGCCCCCATGCCTCCTTCTCTTGTGTCTCCTGAAATGCTAATTACACTGGTATCCATGGTGTCATTGAATGAATTACTCAACAAGCCCCTGATTACACTACGACTCGTCAACAAGGTATCAGTCAATTGATCGCTCATGCAAGACGTACATGCAGACACTAGGTAGTAGAGGTGGGTATTCGTTCAACGATTTGACGACTTTCGGGGTTAGTGTGAAGATAGAGATGGTTGGTTTCTGGAATCCACATGCTTTTCTATTGTGTACGTGTTCGTGTCTGTGTTTGTGTGTTGCTGGTGGAGGATAGTGGAATAGTTGTGTAGTTGCATATTCGATGTTGTTAAGTGTGATGACGGTGTGTGTTTACAGTGCCAGAGGATGAGGAGATGATTGACCTATGATAATTGTGTGTGTGTGTGTATGTGTGTGTGTGAATATATTCATCGTGGGGAAATGTGAGGTGTGTATGGATGTTTGGTTGATTGTGTTGTATAGAGTGATGGTTTACTTGCCAGTTTTAGTGAGAGATTTGAATATACTTGTAATGAGTTGATGTACTTGATATGTTGGGTGAGTGTTTTGACGCGTGTGCTGTGCTGTGTTGTGTTGTTTTGTGTGGTGAGTTTGGCTGTTAGATGTGTGTAGTGTCAGTTGAGAGTGGCTTGATTGACTGTGAATGAGGAGTCCTGTGTGTGTGTGTGTGTGTGTGTGTATTGAGGCTGATAATTATTGTATAACGGGTGTTTGTTGTTGATAGATGATGTGTATGTATTGTGAATGTTAGGCCGATTATAATAGCGAACTTAGTTGTAGTCTACTGAATTTGTGTGCATAGTAGTATATGTAGTGTGGTCTTTGGTAATTTGAAATTGATGTGTACGTGTGTGTTTGTGATTTCGATGATGTTTGATGATTGTGATAGGTGTGATGCAATGTAATGTTTGATATGAGATAGTTGTGATGTGGTGATAGAATGTGCATGTGTATGCTGCTGGAAATAGTTTGCAAATAGTGGAATGAGAGTAAGGTGTTTGAATTTAATAGGCCAGGGTGTGTCGAACAGCGTGATTAAACTTACTTGGCGCCGGGACCAGGGTGATCACGAATGCCCTGGCCCCAGGTGGAGGCTCGCCTTTGCACTTCGGCGTGTTGAAGCCTGCGACGATCCCTAATCGGGCTCGCTCGGACGCGTAGTTTTTGCTAGTGGGGAGGTCTTCGGATCATCCCTTTAATTAATCAAAAAAGTTATCTATCTAGCCATCTATCATGGTAAATCTGAAAACACCCATATCCGCTTAGCCCTCTCTCATCTACTCCTCTTCATCCATTCATCACTCCTAATCTACCTATCACACACATGCAGACGCCCTCGCACACACACACACACACTCACTCACTCACTCACACATCCGATGAGACATTCACACGGACACTGACACTCTTCAAATCGCATTCTCATTCTCACTCTCAGGCACTACCTTCCAAACACAATCACATTCATCATCACCATTACCACCACCATCATACTCATGATCATCCGAATTAGAACAACACTGAAACCCTATGCCCACCGTCACCATATCCATCATCATCACCACCGGTGGCGGAAGCAGCAACATCACAATCACCATGACTGACAATCTCACTCACCCCCGTGCTTCCTTCTCTTGTGTCTCCTGAAATGCTAATTTCATTGATATCTATGTTGTCTCGGACGGAATATCCGGTTTCTTCTTTGGCCTTCCTTGCCTTATTTCTCTTTTCGCTGGTGAATATGTTTTTTTTTTCGGTTTAATTTTTTTCCTTGTCGGTTATTTTTGGGCCGATATTTTTTTTTCTGTTTTTTTTAAGGTTTATTTTTGTTCCGAATCTTTTTGTTTATCCCGTTGTGTCTGTATTCTTTGAGTTTGTTTTTCGTCGAATATTTTCCGTTCTAGGATTTTTGGTTGATATATTCCTCATGGTTTCGTTTTTATATTACCTTTTCATTTAATAATTTTCGGACTTTTTGTTCGGTTTTCTGTCCCTATGGTACTCTCTGTTTTCGCTTTTGTTGTTTATTCAAGGCTGTTTCTTGAGTGTTGACGATTATTCTACATTGTCGTAATCTTTGTCTATGAAATTCTTATTTAACGCTTTGTTTTTGGTTTTAATACATCTCTCAGATACACTGTGAAGTCACGTATGATGCTGATTCATGCCGATATACTTTAGTAAATAGATGTCCGAATTGTGGAACTTCGATAAATGGAGTAACATTGGAAAAGGTATATTATGTTATAAAAACAGTAGTTGTTACATTCGTTTATTTATATTCATTTTGTGATAGTGTTTTAAAGAATCTATGTATCGAAGTGTTTTTCATTGACTGAATAGTTTGTTTTTATTACGGCTTACAATGTCTTTTAACCTGTCTAAGGTAACTTAATATCTTGATTATCCGAATGGCGCATAATTCCAATATACTGTGCTGTAATTATTTACTCAGTAACTCATTTCTTCAAATAGGGAAGTGTTATATGTACGAATTTTGAGTTACAGGAGCTACTGTCTTGTGATAAAGGTTTCGATTGTTGTTTATTGATATGGGTACTTTCTCATTGTTTTAGGTAGGAGAAAAGTCTATCCTTAATTCCTACTTAAAAACGAATATCACGTCAAGATGAAATTGAGTGCTATGTTGAAATTCCATCTGGAGGAGGTGATAGACGTAAAATACACAAGAGTAATACATTACAGTTATCAAAAAACTAAAAGTGATACCCTTTGCATAATCTAGGCTTTTGTGATTCGGTTATGTGGTGGATAATGCTGTAGCTTTTGAACTACCGGGAGGTGAACTATAGCACTAGTTATATAACCATCACTCGTTTGGATTTATCGCCATTATTACGAATTCTGAACAGCACGAAACAAAAGGATGGATAAGTACCGAAATTCGCTGAAATACTTACAGACTTCTAAAAACACTCCTGAATGATTTTTATGTCCCACTAATGTAGTATTAAATTTTTTGACAAAATATTTGACATTTTTATCCTGTTTCTTAAATACACATGGTACTGCCGGTGTGATAAATATTTCGTCTTATCATGCACAAACTTTTGTAGAATAAATCAGCAATATTGTGTCATGGTGATGTTGTAAGACTGGGATCAACTCGTCTATTAGTTCACATACACAATGGTAATGAAACATGTGGACAGTGTGATCCAGAAGAAATTAAAGCTGCCTTAGCTGCAATAGTTGATGTGAATGAAACAAGAGAATGTGAAAATCCAAATGATAGTCAAAGTGAACATAATGAATCTGCAACTTTATCAAGTAAGCTATTTAATTGTACACCTTCAATATAAACTTTAAAGTTTTACATTGTTCCAATTGTGCCTAGATGGTCTAATGGATAATTCTATGTATCAGTGGTTCAGTGTTAGAATGCTCGTCAGCCACACCTGAGGTTTAAGTTCGATTCTTTGTCGATGCACCCTTGAACTCTGTCTAGTTTACTAACTGGTAATAAGCTCCATGAAGAGGGAAGGTTGAACTTGAGGGTAGTTACTCCCTCCATCCCGTAAAAGTATAATACCATCGCGACTATAACTTCAAAACTTGAGGTCTTATAATCTCAGAACGCGAAATGATGAAAAAGTATCAGACCTCTGTAGAAAGTTGGCTGTATACTTTAAGTATAGATTTCAGTGCTTATAACATTTAAAAGGTATCACGATAAAATAAAACATCTTTAAAGATTAATGCAGTTCATCTGATCAGTCTGATTGTCGACTGAGATTACCAATCACCTGAGGTGTATTCTAGTATCTTGACTATTAATTCATGTAAACTTCTCAATCTGTATAATTAATTTATTATAGCTTTTGAGAAATCTAGCTGAAATAATTGACTAAAGCTTTTATATTCTTTACAGATTTTCATATGGTACGTCTTGATATAGTCAACAAAAATGTTTCCTATTCAACGTTCTAGATGTTATCATCTTCTAAAGTATTTCATGAGCAAATAGCTCGACCTAAGCAAAAATACGAGATGAACTGTTACCGTATTGTTGAACAGTATTTACATATATATTGTTGGTACTAGATGGTTGGAGGCAATCGGCAAGAAGCCCCGAACCTAGGTTTCGTGCTAGTTGGCACTCATCAGCAAGGCGTATCTGCAACCTTGAAGGAACTCATGTCCCTTCTGAGATTCGAACCCGCATCACCCAGTGCTGCAGTCAGAGACGTTACCACTGAGCTATTCAGGCTCGCGACTGCCCTCCTGTAGGACTGTATTGGATATTTTTGATTGAACACTAGTCAGTAACTAGTGTAATGTGTCTAGTCCTATCTTCGGTGCAGACTGAATTCTATCAGTCATGTTGAGTGATGATGAGTGCCAACTAGCACGAAACCTAGGTTCAGGGCTTCCTGCCGATTGCCTCCAACCATCTAGTACCAACAATTCACAGTGCACCGTAATGGCGAGCCACCTAGCATGGTGGCCACATTGCAAACATGACTAGACACATTACACTAGTTACTGACTTGTGTTCAATCAAATATACATATATATATATATATATATATATATATTCAGTACTTCAAAATAAATGAGAGAACAAATAATCCGAATCCGAATCAGTTCTAGATTAAGAGATTTATGCATAAGCATTTAAGTAGCCATCGAAGGTTTGTTTATCCTATGCTGTTCACAATTACCTACATATGAAATAGAATTAGTAAGTTCAGTGGGTGTTGATGCTGGCAGAGGTAGCAGAATTTAGTACAGAGAAGTGTTTCATCAAATAGTCTATGTAATCAATTGACCAACAAGATAGCTATCCACAATCTTTTACAAAAGCTTAGATATATTGTTCAAGATATGTTAATCAATATTAACCTGCTGTTTAGTTTGAAAGATTTCTCAAATAGATGATAAATCACGACTAGGCATGTATACTACATGTCCAACCGAAGGAGATAACTTGCCTGTCTTAGTTAAGACCCTACAATAAACACTAGGATCCGCTAGTTGTGAATGTTTTGAAGTAGTTTAGAAGATGATTAGACAAGTGAATTTATGTCTTGTAAAACAATGTGATATTTTAAAGTGTTTGTTTCAAGTTAGATAATGAACTGACATTATTCAGAAAACTGCTGAAAACCAGAGAGTATTGGAGAGAGCTGTTACGTCCTAATGTAAAACGCGTCACCAGTACGCCCCGGGACTTTCAGGCAACCAGTCCAGTGCACTAGCTCTTCAGTCACTGGGACGAAATCCAATGGTTCATGAATTATAACATCTACCAATTTGCGATGCATAACAACACCGCCATCCAGTATTATCGGTAAGCATTTGTCGTCGACTCCACTTCATGGACCCTAGTGGTCACAACTTTTCACTCCTACAGCAGTTTACTTCAACCTGTAGTCATTCATCACTAGTTGAGCACTAGACTAGTTTTCCGGTGTTGAACGAAACAACTTTCCAGTTCTTCCTGGTTTTCAGTACTTCTCTAACTAATACCACCTGATGATGATCTAAACTGCAAGATGATATTTTCTACCTTTTTCCTTCTGAATGACTAATTCTTTTTGTAAACCTTCTCTCAAATAATATCGTCATAAATAATAACAATGACAATATGTAACCATCAGCGCATTCAATAAAAGATATAGAAAGACGAGTGAAATTGGATGAAATTAAAAAGAAATATGGATTAAAGGTTAGTTGAATATCATTTAAATTACATTATCCTCATTGATTAATAAATTTATAATCTTTTCATTTATATGTTCATTCATTCTTATATGAAATGTACTAGCCTTCTGTCCTTTTATAATTTTATAAAGGGTATAGTAATCTTAATGAAAATAAGAAACGAAGTCACAACATGACTGAAACCCAAGTACCCTTTGAATTATTAATCAATCCAGTGTTTTGTCGATGATTAGAATGAATTATCAAGTGTTGGTTTGCAAGGATTTGAATGAAGTAGCAACCTCGATGAACAGTTTGTTTCACACCAACAAAAATGAACTTGGTTTAGATATTTCCAAGTGCTGGTTTGCAAGGATTTGATCGATTGCAGGCTTGATCATGAACTGACATCAGCTGGAGGACTATTGGAGAACCTGCGAGTACTCGACAGCTTTTTCGTCTTAGTATGAGACTCTTCAACAGTACACACACACTGGGGTTCGAAACCCGAGATCTTCAAATTGCAAGGCGAGCTCTAGGAAAATTCGGCTACTTGGGCCCAATTCAATGGTCCATAAATATTTACATACGTGTACAAATTTCTTCAGTCATCGGGAGAAAAACTAGATTAAGGGGCTTACTGTATGAAAAGTATATATATTTGTTTAGACTACACGCAATTCACAAAATACTTTACTTTATTGTGATTCTATGAGGAGGTCTTCATATGGTACTATAAGTAAATCATTAGATAGCAGCTCAATGTCTTCCATATTTGAGTACCAATCACTACTTACATTCAATAGGCAAACAAGTGGAACTGATGAATATTATTGACACAGGACCTCATCCTCATGCGTTACTGTGTGAGATGATCCATTTTGCTAAACTTCACATTCGCCAATCAGAAAAAAAAGGAATGGCGGGGGAATTAAAAAAATTGCATAACCGAAAGTGAGAAACGTGGAGAAATAAAGGTAAGAACATGGTAAATTAAATAAGAAAAGGTAACGTTGTAACCAAAGTGAGTATAGAATGCGAATAAGGCTGAGTCACTGCGATAAATTCTTATCTATAACCATCTAGTGGCTGGATTCAACATAGATATCTATAACCATCTAGTGATGATGATCAACAGTCTTGATTACTTCATGAACCACAGTTGCAAAAACTGTATAGCTCAGATCAACAGGTTCACTTTCTTTTTTATTCCCATCTAATCCTGTTTTACCTAAGAATGAACCGACAATTACTGATCAGATTTTAATTTCAAACCTGTATCCAATCCAATCCCTGCACACCAACACTTGATAATTATTTTGATGCTCACTAGCGACTGGCTATAAACGGGAAGTGGCCTGGAGGTCTAGTGAGAAATTGTACCCAGCGGGATTCACCAAGTCAGGTAGGAAAACAGCCACTCGCCTATGACACTGTTTGGCAGTTGCACTATATACGTCGTGAATTAGCAGAAGTTCGAATTCATAGGCCATTGAATCAGGTCCCAGTGGTCGAATCATCTACGAGCTCGCCTTGCGACTTGAAGATCTCGGGTTCGGACCTCGGTGTGCGCGTACTGTTCAAAAGCCTCATACTAGGACGAAATAGCTGTCCAGTACTCGCAGGTTTTCCAATAGTCCTCCACCTGATGTCAGCTCATGATCAAGCCTGCAATCGATCAAATCTTTGCAAGCCAGCACTTGGAAATATCTAAACCAGGTTCATTTTTGTTGGTGTGAAACAAACTGTTCATCGAGGTCGCTACTTCATCATAAATTTTCAATACTAATTATAAAAATAAAACGGATAATTCATGCACAATTGTTCATATTATTCTGTTCCAGAATGTCCTTTGATTTTCACTCACCGATTATCCAATTTTTACCTGTGATATGTTTCCATCTTCTCGAATGCATTTCCTGTGTGTGTGTGTATATCTTAATTCTTCTTGATAATCCCTCTTCATATAACGGTTCTTCTATTTATTAATTAACTAAAATTCTTTGAAATCAGTTTACTTTATAAAACGTTGTCAACGCAGCAATTTTATATGGGTTTACTTTCTTTTACAGGTAAAATATTATGCGTGTAAAAGTGGACTATGTGTGTGTGTTTGTGTTTAGTGTTTTCACTATTACTTTTCAAATGACTTTTACTTTTTTTTGTTTCACTATTCTACACAGTTTCCACGCATGAGAACACAAGTTAAAGTTGATAATAAACAATACATTGATCGTGCCGCGCAACGTCGAGCTATTGAAGCAAACTTGAAGGCAGCTGGTTATCCTTTACCTCCTCCACCTGGTGTAATACGACAACAACATGTAGTCAATAAGTGTCCATTGATCGCTCGACCAACACCAGCCAGTGTTTATAAACCTATTGGAGATGAAAATAAGGGTGCTCAAATGTTGACTAAAATGGGTTGGACACCTGGTCAAGGATTAGGCAAGAGTAAAATTGGAATTGCAGAACCGGTAAGCCTTTTCTCTCCCTCTCTCTCAGTATATATATATTCTTTAATATGTGTCACTTGTTTCACATTGATTGTGCTTCTAATTTTTGTTTAAATGATGTTAAGGCACTTCTTTGAATCCTAAGAACTAATGGAAACCAGATATTGTGTGCCCAAAGTTTCAGTCATTTAAATGGTGTTTAAACTGGATGTGATGTCATTCCGTATGAAGTTCTCCAGCTGATTAGTACTTGTGAAAAACCTTGTCTGAGATCATTTATTTTCACAACAGTCTTGATGCTTTCAGACTTGCAAGGATGAAATTCGACAGACGCCTGATAGCTTTGTTTGAACTACAATAATATGATGTACATCGTTAATAAACAAATGTACTTTCCCTCCGATAGTGTTACAGTCCGATGGATCTCATGATCTGTCGACATTTTAAGTCTTTTAGAACTTGTGCACTGTACTAGAATACAATACTTTATTAGATATTGTACTAACTGAATGACTGTATAACACTCAGCTTTGATATACTGTATGGAGTTATATTCCAATTATTTTATCAAAAAGTTCTAGACACAGTTTTGAGCTACTTAGTAATTATCAATCAGTAAGAGCGTATCCGCTTGAGAGTGAAACCTGAATCAATCTATTTATAATTATCAGCTACTTTACTATTAAGCTATTGAAACTACAGTTGATCCTTGTAGGACTTGTTAATCGCGATAAATAGATAGATTATATGATAGACAGCTAATCAATATGATGTGACCTTCTTGTCGCGATTATTGGTTAATTTAATGTAACTCACACCACGTGACGTGACCTTGAGTGTTCTTTGTTATCTGTCACTTTATTTGTGTGTACATGTAATTAATTAATTGTTCATTTTGTCCGTTCCCTCAATACTGTTCGGTACGTTTTTGTCCTATTTTGAATGACAGTGGATTTGTATATTTTTCTTGGTGTAATTGTATGATTTATTGTATGTTTTAGAAACAGATAAAGTTGAAGTCAAGTCATTCTGTTTTTAACTATAATTAAGCCAAGACTCTGTGTCGTCAGTATTGAGGAAGGACTAAATCTGTAGGCAAAAATAATCCTACAGGACTGACTGATGCGCGTATATAACCTGAATAATAATTATTGCAACTGTACTCAACTAGTGAAAATCCTGTGAAATAAAATGAATTCGTATTATCTTGCCGAAGTTTTTCTCATGTCAATTATTGAGGTTTATAAGAGGAGCTTACCTTAACAAATGTCTTCAACTGAAGTCAAGTGAATCAGATTTTAAGTCTAGAATATATGTGTTTGCATAATTTCTGTATTATAAATTCTATTTTTGAATTTATGCTTCAGAATAATCTTTTAAATGAATGAGAAAAGCTCGTCGTTATTATTTTTTAACTTCTAATGGTTGTTTTACTGGGGGGGGGGGGCACTATATTAGTTAGTTATCGTCAAAACAAATTTACTTCCCTTTCGTTTCCGCTTATATGAATGGGTAGAATGGAGGCAGTGAATTACAATTTGAATTTCTCCCTCAGGTAATTGGTCTCACGTGATCCTGTATTACGTACCTGAAGGGATGTTGTTATCATATTAGATGTTACGTCTGGCGGCTTCCAAGGTGTTTTATCGATTTTTTTTTACACATTTGGAATATCTATTGGCGAAAATGCCTTGAGATTACCTGTTTTTCTGATGTAATATATCTGCCGAACATTGCCCGTCAATTTACATATTGTACACGTTTTGTCCGATTATTCTTTTTATTGTTTCTGTTTCCATTATTCTAGATAACTGTTAATCTCCGAGTGAATCCACAAGCTGGACTTGGTTCAAGTCATAGTAAGGCAAATGTTGTGCCTATTGATTCGACACCAAAAGAATTATCACAAGCGTATATACGTGCAAAAACCAAAGAACGTTTCGACAGTATACCATAATGAAATACTCATATGTGTATGTATGTATGATTAGAGTTCTATGCATTTATCCATTTATTAGTTTATAAATGAAATGATAAAGTTATCAGTGCTATGTGGTAATGTTAAATATCCCTTTTATGAGGTAGACTGGATTTGTTTTAATAAAACCTTGATAATTGATGAACTTCTCTGTCATTGTTCTCTTTATTCACACAATGTAATAAAGGTGAGGGTGCGGAGGTGTGTGTGGACGATATGTAGTTCAGTTCAGATTTTTACATTGTTTGACTCTAACAGTTTTATTGCTATCATGTGAATAACATTAGAACATGAATCATGATAACAGTAAAATAATCAAGGAGATAACATATACGCCATCATGGGATGGTGACTGGTTAATTGTATCTCATAGATGAATAACAGAAAGTAAGACATCTGCTTTATCTTTAAGTCATGTTTTATAAATTTTCTACAAATCGCAGACATTTTACGAAGACAAGTGAAATTGAACAGAACTACATTTTTGTATTTTGTGCAAATTAGCACTGGAAGCGGTTATTTTTTTATCCATCTGAAGTATGGTATCATAATAAGGGATGATCAGAAGTAACAACGGAAGCATGATCACTTGCAATGTTCAAACCAATGGACATGAAGTGTTTCTGTATAAGGCTTTCAGGATGTTCCCAACTTTTCAGGTGCACCTCTGTCTAATAGACAGTTCCAGAGTACAGTTCTATCCAACGAGTCGAAGGCAGCCCTGATATCAAGAAACACGACGATTGTTGGCCTGCAATACGTTTGGTGGTGTTCCAACAACTAATGAAGGGTGAACACATGATCAGTGCATCCACAGCCTGAACGAAACCCAGCTTGCTCTTCACGAAACATTCGCTCACTTGTTTTGCACAGCCTGTGAAACAGGACAGCGGCGAATTTTTTAGACGCAATAGGTAGCAGACTGATACTCCTATAGTTGGCACTGTGTTACGTCGACTCTTTTTAAAGATGATACAATTGTGGCTTTATTCCACACTTATGGTACATCCCCAGTCTCCCATACTTTCCTCAATAATCCAGTTAAAGCCATGATGAGGGATCTCGCCATCATCTTTAAAAAGAATCGGGGATAGATTGTCTGGGCCGCGTGCCCTATGGCGTTTCAGTACTTGGAGTTCCTTCCGGACCTGCGTTTCGATTGGTGGACTGGTACTGACTGACCAAGGGGCACTGGAGCTGGTGGCGAGCTGAACTGCTTCTCAAAGTGCTCTGCCAACGTTCCAGATGCTTTTTCAGGCTGCTGATTGGCGTGCCACCTGTCTCACAGACCGTCTCGCTAGTACCTTGTTCCTTGCTGCTAGTGGCTGCCATCAACTGGAACAGCTTCTGACTGTAGCCAGATGCAGCAGCTGACTCTATCTCACACGCAAGTTCTGACCATCAGGCTTCGCGGTCCTTACGTAAAAACTGTCTAATCTTGCATGTGAGCGCCTTTCGCATATTGCTGTATTCGCTGCCAGCCGTAGTGGACCAGCGTTCATCCAGGAGTTGCAAGGAACTCGCAGAAACCTAGTGCTTTTTAGCAAAGTATTCTTTTAAGCTGCAAGCGGCTACATTCACCATTTTCATGACACCTTGCAGATGAAGCCATCGTCATCTATACTACTTCGGGGGTTCCTAGCAAGCACTGACTCTAACTCATTCTGGTATTTCAAAGAGGTAGCAGGTGCTACCAGTTTGCTCACATCAACATTCAGATGACGCCATTTTTGTACTCCACCAAATCGCAAGACACACAATCGGAGTCCAGGCATGTGCTCCAGAAGGGGCGGCAGTCTTGCATGCGTCCTCGCCACCGGAAACTGACAGAGATATGATCAGTTTGAAACCAAGCTTGATTCGCAGAGAGAGGGCGCCAGGTAGCATTACGGCGATGGCTGTGCCGGAAGTTTGGGCTGGCTAGAAATAGCTCCATTATGGATAAGATTTTATTTTGATAAGTCACACAGTGTTACACAGTTATGTTAACTGACGACGTTACGAGCACAAATTATTGCTCATAATCATATCATCAAGTTACTCACACAACTTTTTCCTTCATTTATACACATGTGTGGAATTGACTAGATATTTAAATAAAAACCAATATGGGATAACGTACATTAAAAAATAATAACATGAGTGTTATTGATGAAATACAGTCAGATGGGAAAAAAGATGAATGTTTTTATAGTCATAATAAGTAACTTGTTAGAATGTTGTGATGTACTTGATTTGAAATAGAATTTTGAGATTATTTATTATCCTCCTCTGATTTGACTGGCGGTAATAATATCTTCCATATTTCTGGTATTTGCATTGAGTCATTTCTGTTGCATGTGTTGGATTTAGGGAGACTCGATGAACCAAGATGCAGTAATCAATCTCTCTCTCCACCTACCTAGATTACTTCTTAGAATCTTAACCCTCTCCTACCCTATTGTGCGTTAATGCATGCACTGCAATTGCTGAGCTTTTTTCTAAATTACTTATCTTCTCGGGGTCACCCATTCTTACCTTAGCTAAATTCTTATGTTCCGACAATCTGATTACCCCCATCTACTAGTTCGACCTATATAGTTGACCTCACAGTCATTGCAGGGTATTTTGTAAATTATATTATTTTGTTTAATTGGGTCCACAGGGACTTTTAGCATACAGAGCTTGTCTCTGCAACAGAAATGACTCAATGCAAATACCAGATATATGGAAGATATTATTACCGCCAGTCAAATCGGAGGAGGATAATAAATAATCTCAAAATTCTATTTCAAATCAAGTCGGTGGCACATTGGTTACGACTCTCGCCGACCATGCACATGGTCCGGGGTTCGATCCCCCACCGACGCACACCCGATATCTATGGTCGGCCTGCAAAATTTGGGCTACCGATATCCATGCTGTAAATGCCATACTTGTACTGAAAATACGGTGTGGCATCAAGCTGTAATCAAAAATAAATAAAAAAAATACATCACAACATTCTAACAAGTTACTTATTATGACTATAACAACCCTCGTCTTATTTCCCATCTGATTGTAATTGATCAATAATACTCATATTATCATTTCTGAATGCACACTGTTCTATATTGGTTTTTATTTAAATATCTAGTCGATTCCACACATGTATATAAATGAAGGAAAAAGTTGTGTGAGTAACTTGATATGATTATGAGCAATAATTTGTGCTCGTAACGTCATCAGTTAATATCACTGTGACTTATCAAAATAAAATCTTATCGATAATGGAGCTATACTCTACCAGTGCCCACGTTTTATACTTATCAAGAATAGCTAGAAATAGGTTGTGATCTGCGCAAAGCTGCAGAAGATGGTCCCCATTATCTGACCTACGACTATGCGAATCCCACTGACTACCTGGACGACTCTCCTCTGATCTTAGACGCCAGACCTGTGCATTCCGGTCCTTCTGACGCAACTGTTCCAGGAGATCGCTCAGTTGGTAGTGGAACTCATCCTTAATTGCATCCGGGCTGCAATCCTTCGGTGCATTAGCAAAGACAACAAATAGGTACCGCCTTTCTGACCTACCACTCCTTACTTTCGTATAACCTTCCAGCCTCAGGGCACATAGGCGACTGTCGAGTAGGCGCTTAGTGCAACACTGATACAGAGTCCCTGGACAAGCGCAGGTGTACATACTATTCGAACTTTCAGATGGAGAGGATAACCGAAGCATTTTACTGGGATCTTGAATGCGGGTCTCCGAAACGCAGCAGATACCGATAGCGATGCTTTCCAATGTTCTTACTAAACCCGCTTGTTGTCCAATTCGCATCAGTGTCCGAACATTGTAGGTGGCAAGCTTGAACGCGACACGCGGTTTCAGGATATCGCACTGGGGACAACCATTTTGAAGGCTATCCACTAACATCTCGAAACAGCACAGATACGCTGGCACTTCAGACAAAGGCTGACAAAAGTGAAAACGCCAAGGATAGCAAAAGTAAAACACAGGAGTCTTTGTATAAAAATAAAGTTGAAAAGAAATGCGTCGCTTGAAACATCAATAATGTTTGAGAGCATACAATTAATTTCACTGATACTTCGTTGTTTTATTTCATTGATTGTATGAGGGCTGAGATACTGCCTGGGAGCCCAAACCGAAGCAGGTGGTTGTCTTAGGGGACCACTCCCAGACCCATTAACTTGGAGTCTAATCCGCAAGGCAGCATCAGGAGCTACGTTCCTATGGTTGCCGGTGGCCAATACAGGTTCATACACCATTTGGTCACATTGAATTCCGGGGCCCATGTATCCCATAGAAACTGCTTCTAGTCCAACCACTATCCAAACAACCTTCCTGACATGGTATGACGTGAAGGGACACAAGTACCAGTCAGTTTAGCTTGTTGGGTCACTGTTGTATTCAACCCCGAGCACTACGACAGGGTAGCAGTTGTCGGCCGGGACTATTAGTTTTGTAATACTTCCCTGTGTCTCATATACGACTGCCAAAAAGTGGATCCCTTTTATTGATAAGAACATACCTAGTTGGAAGAATATAACTGAAATAAGAGGTTTCAGATAAAATTGCCTTACTAGATCATAGCTGGCTGATTTTCTCAATCACAATGAAGTGAACAATTAAACCCGATGGAAATTAAAATGCTGATACATTAACGGATTCGTTCTTAACACGCCAGGCATTAGACGTACTGCTCAGTCGAATATATATTTTTTAAAGACAGACGAACAACTTTGAGCTTTTATTTTCCCGCAATATATGATGAGGAATTAAAGTGGTGCTTAGTAGTAAAAGATAGTATAGCTGGTCAAAATTAAAATACAGAAAAAGCTACAGTATAAGCAAAGAGGAAATCATTTTATGTACAACGATCACTAATAAATAACTGAGAAATAGAGATATCAATTAATTTGTACCTAGATTTGTACACAAAATCTGACTAAGTCTTGGTTCTGGAGCATATTTTTGCCTAGGACGGCAAATATGATTAATCGTATATGCTTTATTTTTCGAATGCTTTGAACATATTTGAGGTTCTTGAAATCGTAATATAACTAATTTTGTAGGTTCCATACCAATTCGGCTGCCAGCAGCACATATTAAACGTTCTTCAGATGCAACTATACGCCAAATAACTCCACCACGTCCAGCTCCATCAAGTCTTAACAAATCCCGAATGTATGCACCAGACCGCTTATCCCAAAGCTTAACGGTACCGTCATCACCTGAGGATATGATGAAATTACGTGTTAACTGGACACAGGTAACAGCTGATTGATGTTTGTGAGGGCCTATTAACGTAAGAAGTACACAGTAAGAAAAGAATTTTTAAACAGTCTGTTTGAAAAAAAAAAACAGACAAGGCAAGCTATACCACGAACTTTAGTTAAATCACATAATCTGAAGTGGCGTGTCAAACCATAAGAATACAGCTAACTGGTAATTCCCAGGCAAACTGCATAGATTTTAGCAACCACATCTCACGGCACAGAACAATAAAACCAATAATTAAAACAAAAAGAAAGCATAGGCAGACAAACAAGTGATGGTAAATGCGATGATTTAGATTAAGATATAAGATAAATAAATCTCAGTCGTAATGAACGATTCAAAGACATATCAGATGTGTCACTAGCACACGCTGAGTAATGTTGACGTCATATGAAGAATGGTACGTAAAGCTTATCGGTCAGTTTCAGGGGTTGAAAGCTCTTACAGATTGAGCGATCCTTATGAGATCACTCTTTTGATAGAATAACAATTTTAGGTGGAGTAACATTAGGTTGGGAAAAAATGTAGGTAAGCTAACCAAAAACCATATCAAACTGCTGTGGCAATAGAGAACTGTGAAGTTCTAGGTGAGAATCTTCGACTTTGTGAGATTCAGCGGTTACAGATGCTCAATAACCATCTTTCATCACCTTCACAACTAACAAAAAGCAGTGAAAAAATCCCTTTGAAATTGTGGACATTTTCTTTATTGACTTGTAGTAATACAACTCTCTTTTTGAATGCTCTTTCGACGAGTAATATCCCAAAAGAATAAACTTCTACGAAAGTTCCATGCTGGTTTATCGATGCCGCTTAATATTTACGCAGTAATAGGTTAGGTAGACTGTACTTCCCTGCGCGACTTCGACTGACAATCAGTTACTACAGAAAATAGTAGCATTTCTTGATACGACCACTCTTAACATAGTTTTACCACAATTAACATAACTTTCCGCGAAAATACATACTTTTTTCACTATTGGATCGACAGTATAAGATGTGCTGCTAAGCTACCACTGGTAGACGGGAGTGGTATACAGACAGTCATCTCAGTCAGTGAATAGTATACAGTTTTATGAATTTATACTTGGTTTCTTGAATATCATCAAGCAGATCACATATTTTCATTTGAATAATTTCGGTTTCCAAATGAAACTACAGTGAAATATCACCGGAAAGTGGGTAAACTGAAAATTAATTCGCAAATTGCGAATGTGATTCATGGTGTAACCACTTCGCCCAAGCAAGCAGCTAGCCAGAAATAGGGTGATTTCGAGTGATTCAGATCTCTGAGCTAAGTTGAATCGGCTAACCCACCAATGAGCTCAGTATTAAACGAGCAAAATGGTCATCCCGTTTTTCGATCAATTTGACCTAACGTGAGTAGTATACAACTACTCATCTCAATCAACCAATCAATAGTATAGAGTTCTACGCATGCTGCTAAGCTATTCAAGCACACTCAACTCAATCACAAGTTCAGATTGATCCTGAAACATTTGAATAGCCTAGCAACATGCTTTATAACGTCAGCCAATTATTGGTAAACAAGAGCAGCGTCTACGGCAAGAATATCTTAATCATCTCTGCATAATAACATGAATCCATTTTTTTATTTCGTTGGTTCTCATTAGCTGCGTATAACCTATAATCTTTAGTAAAATAACTCAGTGTACAATTTTAACATACTTTTGTCTATTGACAGGCATATTGTAAGAGTCATGGTGAAATGAAATATCAGGATGATAAGTATCCGAAGGAGTACAGTGTACATATACGTATACCTTGGTTAAGGAGAAGTTTCTCGAAACATTAACTGACAAATCTGTTGTTAGGTTGATAACGAAAATTAGCATCAATTACGTAGTAAGGTAAGAGAAGATCGAAATTTCGAGTGTATTAGGTCAAGTGAAAAGATGATGATATAATACAGTGAGGAGAATTGACAAGGCCAAGAAAAATTATCTCGTATTAAAAGAATGGAGTTGAAATTAGGAAACAAAGCGTTACTAAGGAATGAGTCGTCAGAGTAATTGAAATCCAATGACAGATTCCATTTGAACACAAAGATCAGGCTTCAGCCGTTTTATTGTGATAGCCTCAGCAAACCGAAGCAGACTTGAGCTGTTTTGTCTGTTAATTATTTTGAGTGATTTCAGTGTGTCTACTCAGTGTTCTGTGTTTATCAGGTGTTTGGAGATCGAAGAGATGAAACTATTTGGCTCCTTTAACCGGCAGCTCCTTGTTACATGTTCGAAGATTATGACGTAGGCCCTTCTTTCTCTTCTTCCAATGTAAGTGCTCAAGGATATACATGTGAATTAGTGTACACAGTTGGAGGTAACATATGGTGGATATTTGTCCATCTCTGACTACATCAATGGAGAGTATGTTCGGAGCTGCAGGATACGTTCTGCACAGGGCTGTGCTCAATCTTTTATTTATTTTATGACTCTTATGATATCATCGTCTTTGAAGTCGAGTTCGATGAAAACCAGCTTCTTGTTGACCGTAGCTGCATCTAGTTTCTTGCGTTCAGTCTTGTCATATTTTTTGATGAAGCTTCGTGGGTAATGATTTTCTTTTAAGCAATTCTCACGCAACATTAGTTCACTGTCCAATTTGTCAGTTGAACATATTGTTTTCGCTCTAGAGAAAAGCGTTTTCACCAGCGTTCGTTTGTAACTGATTGGACAGAGGTTGTTGAACTTTAGGTAGAGACCGATCTATGTGTTCTCACGATTTATCGACTTATCGAATGTCCCATCTTTTCTCTCCAAGATGATATCTACGAAGTGGAATTCTGTCGTGAAATTGCTGAATAAGCCCAACAGAGATAGAAAGTGACCCAAATCCTTGCATACAATGATTGTGTCATCTAAGTATCTATAGTAGGCTGTTGTTTCATCAATTTCACACTTGAGCTTTGTTCTAGACTGGTTATACATATATATATATATATATATATATATATATATATAATCAATAGACAAAACAGCTCAAGTCTGCTTCGGTTTCCTCAGGCTATCGCAATAAAACGGCTGAAGCCTGATCTTTGTGTTCAAAAGGAATCTGTCATTGGATTTCAATTGCTCTGACGACTCATTTCTTAGTAACGCTTTGTTTCCTAATTTCAACTCCATTATTTTAATAAGAGATAATTTTTCTTGACCTTGTCAATTCTCTTCACTGTATTATATCATCATCTTTTCACTTGACCTCATGCACACCAATTATTTTATACAAAGCCAACTGTTAACTCTCAGTTAACAGTACACTTGAATTTAATTAACAAGGAAATTAATCAGTTGATAACATGTCCTGGAATTTATGCAAACACAAGATTATGAGTCGTTTGGAGGCTTTAAATATATATGTTACTGTTCAAAATCGGGATAAGTAACATGAAATAACGACAAATGAACTCTATACACATTCAGGAAAAAAACACCTGAGACTGATTTAGTGTGCAGAATGGGAAGAATTTACACTTACCAGCAAGAATATGTATGCACTTCCCAGTATGGATATGCCATACACGAATTGTTTCATCTGCATTACTTGAAACTAAAATATTCTGTTCAGAACCAAAAACCAATTCACTAGTCAATGAACGGTGACCATGAAATGTTTGCTCCAGAAGGCCTGTCTGTACATTCCATATACGTATAGTTGTATCCAGTGAACCACTGATGATATGATAACCGTCAAATAATAAGGTGTAAACACGATTTGTATGAGCACTAAATACACGCAAACAATGACCTTGTAGTGCACACCATAAACGAATTGTACAATCATAACTACCAGATACGATTTGATCACCTGTAAACTGGACACAACGTATAGCACCACGATGACCTTGGTGGAAGTGAAAAAAAAGGGACAAGGAATATTCTACGAATTGAATGCTGCATATAGAGCAAATAAAGTAGGTATAAAAACATTCAATGAAATACTCGTTAAATGAATGCCACTATAGTAACATATGAAGGGAAAGACAAGGTCGTGCAATTAAATCCACCTTTAGTTAGAACTCATTTACGGGGGACTTTTCACGTACCCGGCTATCAGCAACACTTACTGTGCGAAGTTTAGTAGTACTTATCAGTTGTCCAAGATGAAATAGGTGGAAAGGGATTCGAACCTAGGGCTGATTGGTTGAAAGGTCAGTGCTAAAGGAAGTCACCTACATTTTCACAACGAATCAAGCTTGACATACATTTTTCAACACTTTTTTTTCTTCACGTTCCCCAGTGGAAGTTTCTGTAGCAGTGTTTATTTTACAGGATGGGGTTGCTAGCCTCATGCCCAACCTTTCCTCTTTGCCAGCATTATTTCTGGCTCAGCAAGGTAAATGAGTGCGTCGGCCGGGGATCGGACCCCGGACCATGTGCATGGTCGGTGAGCGTCCTAACCGCTATACCACCGGCGCACTTTTTCAACACTACCTGTCTTTAAATAGTTTGCTACAATAAACTCTCGGAAAATGATGGCATATTTACTAAAAAATAGTACTACCAATTATAGCTGATCACTTACTTATCTGACACAACTCAAAGTATCTCGCTTGACTTATCAAAAATTTAATCTATAAGAACTAATGACATGCAAAAATTAAGTATAAGCTAACAACCACTGTAGACAAAATTCAAGGATCCTTGGGTTTTTCAACAGGTACATTGTCCTCATACAACTTGACTGAAGTTTACTAGAAAATCTAGATCATTAAATTTCAGCTCATGGGGCTACATCACCGGGACGCTTGACACTGTTTGATATGATCCTGTAAAAACAGTTGATATTCGCAGTTGAACAGTTCTAGCTTATAACGCAATAGCTGTTTGGGTAGCTTGTATTTCTAAAAATTAACGCATTGTCAACAAATTGTGGAAGAAATCATAGCTCGTCTTCTAACTATAAGCAGTAAATAAAGTTGGTGATGGAGGTGATGGATATTGGGCAGAAATCTAAATATGAAAATCGACAGTAAACGATATACATGTGTGGTTGACTGGAATGTTCACCTTAGTCATGTGATTACATGAGTAAAGTTTCCGAAATCACTGCTAAAATGTTGAAGCCTTCTAAAAGAAAGATATGTGACTCACAAAACCAACATGATCTCTTCACTCAATACCATTTAAAGCCAAAGGAAATAAAACTGATATTATTCACAAAGTGGAGTGCATAAACTGCAAGAAACATTAAATTTTCAAAATTGGACGTCCTCTTCATTTTCATATCCATGATCACAAAATAGCAGTCAAAAGACCTGAAATGCATCTCATCAATTTGAATGGGATAATATAACAATTTCAGACAAATGAAACACAAATAACGCCAGAGAATTTCTAGAGTCCTGGTACTACAGTCAATTACCAATTAAAAGACATGCTAATAAAGATCAAATTTAAGAGTCAACATAGAATAAGTCACTCAACCGAAAAGTAATATATGGGGTCATTAAGAAGATCAATATGAATGCAAGTTGAGACAACAACAAGGAAATTGACAGGGATAACCTATGACAGTCAATTTCACCGAGAAAAACAAGTACTTTATCTATGGAGAATTCCCAAAGCTCACTACACACTGAAGTGGGCACTGAGGATGCTGTCTGGGAGGACAATAAAAGTTCGCCATTAAACCACCTAGCTCAGAAGATATCAAAAACATTCATCAGAGATACAAAACTCCTCCATTATTTCACAAAGATTTTAATCAATCAGGGCATCAGCTCGTCATCTGAAAAACAGTCCCACATGACATGGGGAAAGAAGTCCAATAAAATAGAAGCTTTAGATCTTATGTAATGATATTTCTATATTATTAATGATCCACGAAAGCATATGACAACGTGAAATTATAACTATACGACAGGTTAATTGATTATAGGTCACCATGACAACTTAAAATACTATTAGATAAGTTGACAAAAATATATTCAGCCGTGGAATCAATACTTACCTAACCCCGACATCCACTACCCACACTGTTAGTTTGAACGACACAAACCACAAAAATATAAATAAAATACTAAGCTTTTAAAATCTCTTGTAAACAAAAATATAAGGATAGAAATATGCCTTTTATGTTTCCGTGCGGAAGACATTAATTACCTCGAAATTCTTGAACACATTCACCAGTTAACACATTCCATAAACGTAGAGTTGTATCACGGCTACCTGTAACAACTAAATGACTATTTTCAAAAGTCTCTTGTTTAAATATTTGCTCGCTTGAATCAGGTTTATTTGATGCTGAGCGGTTATTTATGAGATTAACATTTAAGTTTCCATAAGCATTATCACAATGATGGCCGTTATCATTACCGTCATTTCCTTTGTTAGCCGATATATTTGGTAGAATATATTCTTTTTCAGAAATATTATCCCCGATAATACTGAAATTATCAATGCCAACAAAAGCATCACCATTATTATCGTTTGGGCACACATCTGGACCAAGTGTACTAGGATTATTTTCACTGACGTTGCAATTACAATTGTGAGTATTGTTTAAAACAAATTTTGGAGCACAGCATGGTTTTTGGCTAGCTAAACATCGGACAGTTGACTGATGTCCAAACAATGTAGCTATGCAAGGCCAACGATGACCGTCTAATTGCCAAACACGTGCAGTTCGATCACAACTACCTGATATAAGTAGAGGATATTGATTGAACGGATGATAATCCTTTTTTGCTGGATAAAATTGACCCGGTATAACAGTCATTGACCAAACGCCACCGAGATGACCAAATAAGTTTATTAAACACTGGCCAGTATTTATATTCCATACACATATACTAGAATCATCTGATCCAGTGATCGCCCATTCTTCATAAACTTCTAAACAAGTAATAACATGATTCTACCACAAACAAAAGACAAAAATGCATTATTATTTCTTAGATGATTATTATTATTATACTTAAAAAACAAACACTAATATGATCACGTTAATGGAAGAAAATACATGAATCATATGAAAAGGTAATTTTTGTAGCTTAAAAATCCCCATTGAGTCATACGTTCAGCGAAGAGACTCTTTTCGGCGAATTCATTCACATAGCTGTACGATAGCATTTATATACAATTATTTGTGTGTGTGTGTGTGTGTACATGAGGTTTGTCAAGTTTAGATAATTGACCAGGTAATACAAGAATGATCTCATATAAAGAAACAAGCCTAATTAGACAGCAACTAAAGTAAGATTGAGTTAGTAAGTTAGATGACGTAATATAATTGACTAAAATGTTTCAACTAAGGTCAGGGTAGCAACAGAGGTAATTACAGGTAGAGACTAAGTAGAAGTGGGGTAGAGAATACTGCCATTTAAATTAGAACTGAAATTGAGCAAATAAGTTGGATGACGTAACATAAATGACTAGAAATTGAGCATTGGTCAAATCAGTAACAGTGGTAGTGAGGTGCAGAAATTAAATCGGGTGGGATAGAGAACAAGAAGGTTGAAAATGTAAAATATTACAATTGAGAAGACAAAATGATACTAAAGAAGAGACAGAAAAAAGGATTAGGTAGAATTTACTTGTCGCGTAATAAGATAGATTACGTCCATTGCAAGTGTAGTGATTGAACGAACTTCTTCTGCATGCAGAGTTCAGGACTTAGCAAGTGAATCACCATTGCTTCTGCAGTTTGAAGAAGTCTGATTCGTACACCTTTAGGAAGACTACTTCGTATTCTGTAGACGACTTTGAAGTTTGTTTGGGGTGTAGCTTGGTGTCCGGAATCTAGCAGATGTTCTAAGATGGAGCTGCGGGGGCATCGTTTTTCTCCTTTGTAAAACCCTGTTGGTAAGTGTTCGGTGATACATTTGGAAAGCGAAAGCTGGTTACGGCCGACATACCTGGCTCCACACGAGCAGGTGAATTGATAAATACACATTGATGAGGCCAGCAGTGGTAGCATATCCTTCACGTTCACACGAATCATAGGATTTTTGGAGAAGGTTAGTCGTAGTTCAGCTGCGAAGAAGGTCATCTTTTTAGTGAGCGCCACAGTCGATTTTTTAGTGTTTCCGCAGATATATCTCCATTGAATTGAAGGGTCATGTAGAGTAGTTTTTTTCGGGACGCTAAGCATAGTAATTGTCCAGAAAAGAATTTGATTTAGTAGTATGTCGACGGAAAAAGGTTTCAGGGAGTGCTATGAACTAGAACTAGTAGATATTGCCAAACCTTTAACAATCAGTAGTTGATAATAAAGAAGTAAAATGTTTGTATTCGTAGGTGTTGGTTATTCAACTCTCATAGTCCAAACTTAGTGTACGACACGAGAGACAGCTTATTGTGAATTTGTCGTAGCAGCATTTTTCACACAGTGAATATATTCTTCTCCTCAGCTTCCACCGTTCACTTCCTTTTATTACCTACGTAAATTTAACCCCCTCCCCAACTTTATATATTTTTTCATATTTCACTCCATTTGATGAACAAATAGTTTCAGTGTTCCATGCATAAAACGTAAGCGGGATCCTTTTGGTCTGAGTTCGTTTTGCGTTTCATTGTCTATCAGTTTCTTGTTTTAATAGTTCTCTAAGCTCCTTTGTGATTCGTCCCTCAACGTTTTCTGTTAAATCCTTTTTGCGACCATACTTTCTAAATCTGGTATCGTTTGGTACTTAATTCATCTTAGAAATGTAGTTTTCTATATTCATCGTAACAGCCTCCCGAACCCTTGTTGGGTTGAAGGATACCAAAGATTTTGTTGTTTCTTAATTCTCTTAAGGCTGATTGATGTTCTTGAGGGAGAAGTTTATATTGAATAAGTGTTAACACACATAATACTACTTCGAAATGTCCACTAATTTGGATTTTAACCAACCTTTTTTATTTTCGTCAAAGGGTTAGAGGAAGGCGAATTAATGAACTCAACTCTCAAAATGAGATGCTGCATCCGGCCTGCTGAAGATTTTGTTTACTACCTGCATCGAGTATGGAGATTATGGAGATATATTACACACACATGAACAGATCTAAAATATGCTTGATGAAACTTGGCTCTCTTAACAAACACTACCGTATTGAAGTGAAAGCCACAAAGCCCACCAACTTGACGCTAAGATTAACTAGTAGTAAAACAACTGTCAATCCTACATACTAATGTATCACCATTACTTTCATATTAGCGATGCGACAATAAAAACTATTATCGAAAACCTACAGTTTCCAAGAATCATTTACAACTAACGGAAGTATTACATCGTCATTTATCAACACAGTGCACCATAGTGCAATTAACTCACGTATCCACAGATATTCCGCCACTATACCACAGACAAAAAATATCAGTAGCGACACTATCACGAAATCTCACGAAAACTATACATCAACTGAAGCCGAAAGGTAACTGGTTACATACTATCACTCATTTCTAAATCACCAGCAACAATCAAGAACCCTCTACTCAGAGAAAGCCTACTCGAAAAGAACTTATCAGCAAGCTGTAGAATGCGATTGTACAGCTAAGTGAATGAATTCGCCGGGAAGAGACTCTTCACTGAACTTTGTTCTTATATTCATGTCTGGATGGGTATTTTCCGCAAACTTGTAGTTCTGATTGCATTGACTCAGAACTTGCCTTCCTAAAAGCCACACTTGCAGAAAACGGTTACCCGAACCGACTTATTGACAATAACATAAAAAGTAAGCAGTCTAAACTGGTCACCGACTCACTTCCAAAGAAAACCGTATTCATGAACTTGGAATTCAAAGGTGATCAAGCTGCAGATATGCCCAAAAAACGTCTCTCTAAATCAGTCAGTAAAACGTTCTTTGCTGCAAAATTACAAATGACTTTCACCAGCCGCAAGTTGTTCTCCATCTCTGTAAGAGATAAGCTCCCTCGTCTGACCGCCTCTATGAGCATTTATCAGTTCACCTGCTTTTGTGAAACAAGGTACGTTGGCCGTAGCCAGAGAATGCTTTCCACATGGATACGAGAACATATTCCAGCATGGTTTTACAAGGGAGAAAGGAAGGGTATGCGAAGCTCTATTCTAGAACACTTTATCGACTCCTGTTACTCTACAAACCCGGAACATGATTTTAAGATCATTTATCGGATCCATGCTAACTTGCCGCGTTTTCTTTGTTACAGACTTATAAAGACAGCGGAGGCCTTGGCCATTCATGAATTTAAGTCAGACCTTTGTGTTCAAAAGGAGTATGTACAATCCCTCCCTACTTCTGCCTCGGTCGTAGACGGATAGACATTTATTTATTTATGTTTTTTTATTTTGTTTATTTAGTTAATCCATGTGCCTTTACCTCACTACTACGATATTACTATGATTATTATCATCATTATTATTCTCCCTTTGAATTGTTTTCACTTGCCCTACTTGTCATTCTAAATCCAGAAATGTTTTTACAATACTGAATTCTATCTTATCAAATTTCACATCATGTTACGTAAAGTTTTCTATTAGCCTACTAACCCTATAATTATACACCCCTTTCCAACATCTATACATCTCATGAATTATTCTATATAAGGCATTAATTGTTTTGCTTCTTGACATTTAACTATGATTGTAATCACATACATTTTAACTGGATTTCATGCTATGATTATTTCACGTATTCACACCTTTGATTCAATTCGCTCACCGGATATGATTTCCTAAAAAGCCATATATAAACATTTCTACAGCTCTCTAATAAATGCGTTGAGAAGTCTTTTTGTTAACTATTGTGTTCTAAATAACATTTAGTGAGATAAACGTTTTAAAAGCATTTTGTTGAACTGGATTACCTAACTGGGATTTTAGTGCGGGAGGAATAATCTGTGTACACACACGTATCATTCCTTGGAGAAAGTTTATTGTTAACGCTTTTATTATCCAAAATGACGATAACCGCTGGTGATTAAGTAGAAATAATTTAATAAAAGATGAAGGACTTACGTGATGAGCTGGTGCAACAATTGGTTGCCATGGTCCACCGTTTCTCCAATTACATTGAGTATGCAAATCTTGACGATAGAAGGACTTCCAATTAACCTGTTTAATTAAAGACATAATCTAATTCAGAAACAACACATACAGTAAAGACGCAAAGGAAGAACATGTATGTAACTCAACGATTATTTAGTTGTCATGGGATGTGGATAGCAGATGAATTAGTGTTCATATTCATGATCCAATAGTTGGGAGTCTAGTGATTAACACGACGAACAACAAAAGGAAACGAACTGAATTTTCAAGTCTTTAAAAGAAAAGGTTTAAAGGAAAGATCAGTAGGTCTAGTTAATTAAAAGCCCCCTTTTAAGTCTTCAATATAATCATCTGCAACAAGTTGTTAAAGGGCGCTTTAAACAACCGAATGACGTCTGAATAAAGATATCTGAAGCTGGTCACTCGTTAGACTGACAATCGCTGGAGAGATGAACAGACAAAAAGGTATGCAAACACGTGTTGCACAGGATTGCAGTGAGAACGTACATCATCTTAGAAACACGCTCAGTGACAAAAAGATGGGATCTGTTTAATGATGATTCACTTGATGACACTATATCTAATATTACATCTTATCTGAAATTCTGTTTTGAAATCTGCTGTCCAAAAGCGACACTATTCGTCGAATTTGACCGTTTCTCCTCCCCTCAACTTGAAAAGCTTCTTAGAGAGAAGGAGAAACTATATAGAATGAAAGATAAAAGTGGTGTAAAAAGAACTAACTTCTTAATCAAGTCTGAAATGCAGAGATTAAATGTTATATGTAACCAGAAATTCATATCCTGCAAAAATGCTTCTAATATGTGGAAACTATTTAAGAAAATCACTGGTGGTAAGCAGATAAACAATATTCCGTATTCTTTTGATGTATGTACTCTTAATAAATCTTTTATTTACTCTCCCTCAGATGCCATGCTTTTCACCATCACTAGAGTTAATAATAGCCCCTTTCCAGGTTTTGACACAAATGATGTTCAAAAGTGCCTCAAGTCTCTGAACCCTTCCCAGAGCTTAGGTCCAGATTATGTACCTACTATTATTTTTTTAATGTTCTGATATTCTGTGTTACCCTCTCACTGATCTATTTAACAAATCTTTTTCCACTAATACTGTGCCTGCCATTTGGAAGGAGATTAAAGTTGTACCTATACCTAAATCATCTACTGGAGCATGCGTCAAATTTAGACCCATTGTTATTACCTCTCCTTTTTTGAAAACTATGGAGAAATTACTTTTCCTTAGTCTTGTACCTTCGCTTAAATCCTTTAATGACCCAAAACAATTTGCCTATAAGCACAGTAGAAGCACTTTAGATGCAGCTACCGTCTTATATCATAACATTGCTTCCAGCCTAGACAAAGGGGCTAAATTTGTTCGCTGTGCCTTCCTAGACTAAACATCTGCTTTTGACTCGGTCCCTAGGGATATCTTATCAAATAAACTTGCTGCAAGTCAAACGGAATGTTGGGCTGTTAACTGGTTACATTCCTATTTCTCAGAAAGAAAGCAGTACACCGTGTATAAAGGGAAGTCTTCCACTTCATTGCCTACGGAAGCTGGTGTCCCTCAAGGCGCTGTCCTTACTCCTTTTCTTTTTTCTTTCTTCTTACATGACTTGCCTCAGTTTAGTGAAATAAACTTTGTGAAGTACGCTGATGATTTATCTGTTTCAATGGCTGTTAACTCCCAGCTAGATTGTACCAAAAGAAATAGCTTTCTGTCGGGAGTCAGTAAATGGTCTGAGTCTAACGGTCTTAAACTGAATCCTTTTAAATGTCAAACTGTTAATTTCAGCTTCAGATGTAAACGACAGTTAAAAGACGCCGTCGATTCTCATGACAGTTGTAAGATTGATGACAATGATATAGGAATTAAATCAGAAATTAAGTATCTTGGACTCATTCTCTCTTCTGATCTCTCCTGATCTTCCCATGTCTTAGCGATCTCCAGTAAAATATTTCGCCTGACATTTTACATTAAGAAGTTAAGGCAGTCGGGTATAACTCAACCCCTCCTCTTACAGTTCATAAACTCTTGCATCCTACCTATTCTTCTTTACTATTCACCCTTATTCTTTCCTGATCTGCTTAAAAAGGATTATGTCACAATTCGTAGAATGCTGAAGACTATCAGTAGGGTGAGTTTTGTCCCAGTGGACCATAAAGTTAACGTCGTTGTTGATAGGCACTTGACTTCGTGCAATAAATTTGCTAAAGGGATTTTGTCTGACTTGGAGCATCCATTTCACCCTCAGCTTTCACCTTGCATCTCCTCAGGTAGGACAAGAAGTAACTTCAGAAAAATGTATGCTCGCACGTCTAAGTATAAAAATTCTATGATACCATACTTGGCACGTATTTTATATGATGAAAATAGTGTCAGGCAAGAATTAACTAACCTTTTTTCATCTAGTAAATAAACAATTTCCTCCATCCGTCCTTCAAGTTTTACTTTTATTATTTCTATTATATTTATGGTCCTGTTGCTTCTTTGTTTTACTTTCATAATTGTAAACACCAACTTATCTCTATGACTGCTGTAATCTTTGTTTTTCCCCTCACCATATCAAGTAAAAAGAACATTATATTCAATATTTTTAAACATGCTAGAATTTTTATACCGCATCGACATTACTGTGCAAAACAAGCCCACAGCAATTTTCACTTGTATTATTACTATTACCTTAGCTGTTATCATTATTATTATTTCCATTTTATATGCTGCATGTTTTTGACATTACCCCTATTGTAAATGTGGAAAATTTTCTGTGTGATTAATTTTATTTATAATTTGAGGAAATTAGATGCAATATTGGGATTAATGCTGAAAATTCCATTCTGTATTACAAGTACTGTTTTTGGAATAAAGTATATTATTATTATTATTATTATTATTAAAGGCTATTTAAGCAGACAGGAAATAAAATTGTGATAACGTAAGAAATCTTGTGGGAAATATAGAGGACATCTTAACGCCAAGCAGCCTGAACATAATGGAAGACAACTATAGAGGTATTTACTGCTCTTCAGAAATTATTGGGAAGATCCTAGTTTTTGCTTCAGTATTTGATAGGAAACTCATCCAAGATCTTCAATGAAAAAGTAACACGAGAGAATTTCGACAGGAAATTTATATGACATCATTTATCGATCTACTCGTAGCTGGATTGCTTCAAGTAAAATTAGCATTGGTTGGAGGATTTCATCATGAGCTGACATCAGTTAGAGAACCATTGGAAAACTTGAGAGTGGCAAGTCGTGACCAGTAGAGTGCAGCAGATTGAAGGTGAGGCAGTAACTCATCGAAGAAGACATTGCGAAGTGGTCGCGCTATGTGGTGAATTGACAGATGTTTGAATTCATGCACTGGCCATTGTATCGGGTCCCAGTGGCTTAATGATCTACGAACTCGCCTTGTAACAAGAAGGTCCTGGGTTCGAACCCTGGTGAGTGTGTACTGCTGAAGCAGAGTCCCAAACTAGACTGATGAAACAGCTGTCCAGTACTCGAGTGCTGGTTGTCCCATGGTTCTCTAACTGATGTCAGCTCATGCTGAAATCTTTCAACCAATCAAACAAGAAATCCCTACAAAACCAATACTTTAAAATTAACATTGTTTAGTGCACCTTTTTGTCTTGGCACTATATCCTGAATGGTATAAAAAAAATCTCGGAGTGAGTTCTTAGATTGTCGTCTACATTCACAACTTTTATATGGATATTTGGATGGCGACAAGAAAGTATATTTGAACAAATCATCGAATCCCTTGCAGGACAGTTCAAATTTTCATATACAAGTGGTTAAATGCACCCTCGGATTCCTCAGATTATTAGATGTTATAACTATTAATAACTGTTGTGGCAACAGTCATCGGCATTTTGACTCTTGGTTTCGTAGTCTCTCTTTTTCTGTCTACGCTTTCAGGTAACTGTAGCAACGAAGATTAGTTTAAAGGGGATGTTGTAGCTGTAGGGGAATTTAATGAGGACGTTGTCGCCTTGTTCTGTCTGCGCCTGACTAATATGCCTATCTGCTTCTGGTACCTTCCGATTCAGCGAACCACGCAAATATCAAAAGACAAAGTCTGGTCTGTGACTGTGTATTGTAGTACAACAACTACGACAAACTACGACAAAGAAACTTATTTAGGAAACGGTATTTATACATTTTTACAACCAATACAGACAGCTAACAGTATTTGAAATAATTGGTCGTAATAGTCAATAACAAAATGCGTGGGAAATGATGATATACCACGTATGCGAGATTAACAGTCGTTAAGATAATTGAACAATAACAAAGTGTGTGGGATCCTATCAGGGGACTACTGCAGGCGTTGTACCCACAGCTATGAGAGGGAAGATTCATGGAATTTAAAATATGTAATAAGCTTTTTCATTTGATGCAGTATCTCGGATGGTTTGCAATCTTCTTCCTTGATAGGTCATAAATGTTTGGCGCTGGCTTTCCAACTTACGTGAGATACATTTGAAAAAGTTTTCCCAGTCGACTAAAAAATTGAGTGAATCTGGATTTCTGTGAGCTAACTGTACTCATTTAAGTGGATTAAGTGAATTAAGTGGATGATGTGACTAGGCTCAGAGCGGTTAATGGTCAAATCTTTACAACAAAGATTTTACAGTTTCAACTTTTGGAAGACAGTGTTAATAATCACGTCAAAACAACAAAATTTATGCGAGAAATGACCTCTAATACCGCGAAGAGAAGTTACGTTTAAAGTGGCCACGGGAAAAGTGTCATAAATAAAGTGTATTACATACACAAAGACAGGTGATTGAGCTCGTGACCATCAAGTGGATATGAAAGTTCATCATAACACTACACTTCTTTTTACTTGTTTCTTTTCAAAGTGTAGCACTTTGAACTTCTCCGTAGTTGCAAATTAATTTGTTCATCTTTGTCAGCTTAATCAGTTGAATAATAAGTAGAGCTACTCATTAAAAAAAGCCATAAAATAATCGTACAACGCACTAGAGTATTTAGTTAACATTTTATTAGTTACCCACTTAAAACTAATTTCAGTACGATGCACTACAGACTTTGATGGCAAGTTGAAATTAATTCAAATTAATTAAGAAAAGAATTTTCTTTTAAATGGCACACCGAGAAATTAATAAAAATTACCTTGTTTATAAGGGAACATTTTGACGAACTGACATTTGAAGGCGAAGAAGTTGTTGATTCATCACTTAGTTGGATATGATCACTTTTTACGCTAACATTGCTCACATTATTTTTAACACCCTCAGAAGTATTCTTTTCCTCAACACCATCACTAGAAACAAAATCCGAATTACTGGTTGCAACATTATCAATACGGCATTTTGCATCATTATAAGCGCTAATGACCGATTTATTGGTACATAATGGACAGTTATTGTATCGAATAGCTGCAATTAGTTATTTAATTTTTTTTTTAATCATTATTCTTCAAATTAAACGAATTACCTGAATGATATTCAACTATGGATTTGAGGCATAATGAACTACATAATCCAGAGGATACACACAAATAATACCATAACAAGTTGTCGCTACAAACATGCAGCCAACTTTGAGAGACCTGTGGAAAGAAAGACATGAGGCAAAGAAGTTGAGAAAAATTAAGATCCAAAAGTTCTAAAGCAGGAAATTTGGTTGGTAAATTCCTCAATGTAACTTTACTGAAGTTTGTATAGCATTCAGCTGTGAATAGTGAATTTGTAATTTACACTTGTTGAAAGTGTAAGAATTAGTCAACCTTGCTTATTTGTAAAAGCAATGAATAGTGAGTGTGACAATGTATACAGTATAACCTGCCATTTGTCGCCTCTTGCATGTTTATTTACCAGTTTAACTACCCGTGCGGAGCTAGTTACATACGACGTACGATCAGGTAAGTTCATCGTCAAATTTCTGAACACCTCCACCCATCTTCGTCTGGCAAAGGTCCGAATAAAGCTATGCGCAGCTCAATACTGGCTCAAGTCGTCGATACTGGACATCAAGTTGACTATAACAAAGCTTCAAAAGTTACTTATCGTATATCACCCAACCTCTCGCATGGTCTACGGGTATGACTATTACATACAGTAGAGGCAATCGGAATTTATCTGAACAAGCCAAATCTGTGTGTTCAAAAGAAATTTGTACAACCTCTTTCTTTGTCGTGGCCAACTGCATAATATGTATTAAGTTTTCAAAAAAACGATTTTCCCCTCCCCTTGTAACTCTATCTTTTGACTTTGTTAATTTTTACAATTATAGCTAATTCTATTAACTCGTTTGTATTTTACGTGATTCTTCTGAATTATCCTATTCTTCTTAGTCACCGTTATTTTACAAATCTCTTGATTATGTAATAACTTGCTGCTAACGCCTAAGAATCAGCTTATCTTGAATTCCATAATAATTTTCACCTCTCCTTTAAAACTTAAATATCGTGATACTAACATCTATAAGTTAATTATTTTGGTGACCTTTGACCTCATATTAACAGGTATTCGTTTGTAGGGACTTTATTTGATCGAATGGAGGATTTCATCATGAGCTGACATCGGTTAGTGAACCATTGGAAAACCAGGGAGTGCTGGACAGCTATTTCGTCCTTGTTAGGGACTCCTGTAACCAGAAGGCCCTGGGTTAGGACCCCGGTGGGTGCGTACTGATGAGGAGTCACAAACTAGGACTAAACAGCTGCCCGGTACTCCCTGGTTTTCCAATGGTTCACTAACCGATGTCAGCTCATGATGAAATCCTCCAAACTTTGACCTCTTAGTTTCACCCCTTTACCAAAACATGATTAACTAAAATTGTAACAACAGAAGGCAAGGGTCAGGCAACAGATCATCTATATGTTGACTGTATCCGCCTACGCAAAGTCTGCTGTTGTCGCTTTTGAATCAGTCTTTGTTCATATTTTCTCACGACAAATCTTGAGAACGTAAACATTGACGTAAATTACTGTCTACCAATTTGGCCAGTAGACGGCTCTCACCACACAATAACCACCTGATTGGTAAAACTTTGAAGTAAAAAAAACTATATATTAGTGTAGAGCCAATGATGAGGAACTAGTTGGAAAGGAATATATTTCTTCACTCAATCTGTTGTTTTTTCTAAATGCGTAAAAAGGTTATTCTGTTTAGCTTCAGTTGTATACAAATCCGAGATGTACTGAGGAAGATAACTTCGGAAAAAATGTTCCTTCCATTCTAAAAGCAACCATAGGAGCGATTATGCGACGTCACTTCGTGAAAAAAAATACCTAGGCTATGGAAACTGTATATTATATCTACAAACGAATGATAGACAGAAAGTCCTAGTGAAACTGGAAAATAGTTCTTGGAAATATGAAAATGCGAAAATGGGAGTACACTATTGTTGCATGGATGATAATTTCGTAATTTACGATAAGTTTGATTTTGAACCATTTTAACAGTACTCGTTCCGAAGTCCAGTTCACCTACCTAGGAGGACACGATGACTGCACTTTTTTCATGTTTCACTTACGAGAAGAGAAGATGGATACATCACAAGAATCACATTGAGGAAACTACAGATGAAAGCTCCAAATACACACTTTCTTGATATAAGACTAAGTCTGATGGTGAAGCCACAGATAATCACTTCGTTGATTTAAGGGTAGATCAAGTAAATCTCGAAGATCTGCCCTATTATTTGTAAGATAAGTTCATGTGATACAAAAATTCTAAGACAAAGAGCAGACGAAAGCATGTTATGCTTACCATTAATTAAATAAAACTAAAGCTGCAGGAAATTTATGAGGATATGGCAAATATAGAATCTAGTTTTACTTTATAACCATCAAATTTGCCACATTACACCAAGCCGATTCTAGAATTGGGCATACATACTAACACACGTATATATATGTATATATATATATATATAACAGGTTTTCATAATAAAATATATTCACATAAAAACTCACCTGAGTACAGTGAAATACATCTCTAGGTGATAAGTACTTCAGGATACGCAAAGAAATTTCAACAGGTAAGTGCGCTATAAAATCTCGTTTCAATAAGGGTTTTATTGTATTTTTAATGTGCAACAATTCTCCATGAGAACACTGATCAATCAAGGCTGATAATTGAGCAAGTCGGTCAATACTTCCAGCTAAAGGACTATGAGTATTATCGAAACCGTTTAACACGCTATTTGGAGTTAATTCATTTGATTGCGAAATTGGCAAACTATGTACAATATCACTATGTGAATTATCTGAAAGACGAGGATGTTTAGACTAAAATTAATAGTTTTATAATGTGAATATTTTGTTTTCATTGGTCTTACAACTTTTTCCAATTTCCTAAAGTAAATTAGTTAGCTATTTAACACTTGAATAAAACCGACATACTCTGAATAAACACGCTGACAGCTCCTTTTCACATTTTTATCAGTTATTTTAGTCTCAGAACAAGACATTTATGAAACCTAAAATGAAAATGAAATTTGAATTATAGTTGTTGCCCTTAGCTATTTTAAAACAAAAGAATATAGTTATACTTTATCAAAAGTAAAATGCCATAAAATTATCAATCTCTACAGAAACTATAGATGTAATGAACTTTAACTCAACTGTAATGAACAGCAGTTTGCTTTATATCTGCTACACTGATCAAATAAAGCTGACCATAAATAAATCTCCAGGTTTAACACTACTAAAATATATTATTATCATTGGCTAGGTGATTCATTTCTGTTTATAGCTACGTATATTAGAGTAGATCCTCTAGTGGGATCTAAGTGTTTGCCTGTCTTCCGAAAAGTAACATCCTCAACTATCTAAAAGCACTTAGAATGAAGTGTCCTGTATCTAAGATATGATAAAAAATGATAGTCTTCTCAATACTTTAAATGTTTCACATGACCTTTAAACCTTCCAAATAGAAATAATTGCATCTTAAGCATTCTAATGTACTGAAATGTTTAGTAAAATTAACATCAACATATTACTGCCTGACGACAGCATGAACACAAAAAACAATGCCTAAATTATGTTAATTCTCACTAAGCATATAAAATGGCAATATTCACATACTTTCCATAGAATTACTTGTAAAAGTATAAAACATTTAGAAGACTTCAGCTATTCGAGAAATAATCAGTATAGTACACACAGGAAGCATCAAGGAAAAATCAAAAATCTAGACTTGGAACACTAGAGTGCTATCATAAACTACACAAATAATTGATATAAGTATAAAACTTGGGCACTGTGGTAGAGTATAATTCCATTACAGATAAGATTTTATTTTGATAAATCACAGTTATACAGTAATATTAAATGATCACTTAATATTACTGTATAACACTGTGTGATTTATCAAAATAAAATCTTATCTATAATGGAACTACACAAATTATAATATTCCCTTATAGTTCTCATGAAAATTTCATTTCGCCCCGGTCAAATGTAAGATGACGCTAAAGGACTGGACTACATCGACTCCTAGCTTAAAGATAAGGAATGAAGTGGTAGAGATTGTCGACAACTTCACTTATTTGCGAAATCGCATCAGCCCCAATGGACTGATTGCTGACGAAATCTCAGCATGGATACAAAGGACTCGTGTGGCACTTGCCAACTTACGTCATTTCTGGCGTAGACATGGTATCCGATTGTTGACCAAAGGACGCAGCAGTTCGCTCCGTCCCCCTGTAGAGCTGTGAGACATGGTCATTGAAAGTGGAAGATATGAAAAGACTAGCTGTTTTTGATCATAGGTGTCTGCATTCTATCTTCTGTGTTAGATGATGTAGGATTAGGTTGGAAAACAGATAGCAATGGTCAAACCAAAACTTGGCATCAGTTCATGAAATCTTTGACAGTCAGTGTGAGCTACTTAGGGATGTGTAGACTGCCTCGTTGATGTCTTCAGGATTCTAGGAACCAACGCCTGAAGACTATTGCTGACATGTCTCAAAATCGTTCCCATTGGCGCAGATGGATTCACTCTGTGACGTCACATATCAAATAAGCCATCATGGTTTTTATGTTAATAATCTCTACCCTCATATAACATCATATTTCGATGATTTCGGAACACGTACTATGAGATTTTAAAACTACTTATATCACGACACTACCAGAAGAAATCTAGGGAAAGTGAATTGTCTACTAACATGCAATCAAAATAACTAAGTGTGGCATTTGTCGAAAAACTTTTCCAGCTAATTGATGATGCATCAAACCCTTCTACAACTAGACATTCATGAATATGTCACTTTACAGTCATTATGCCATATTCTAAACTACAAGGGACTATGGACTAGTCTACATCATGTTACCTGCATTTCAGTCAGCGTTGTATGAGCTCACGTAATCAATCCACTGTCATGTACGATTAGCTCGTATAGATTATTTAAAAACATAAACAATAAACTTGTCACTTAATGAGCACCAAGAGCTGTTACACCTAATAGTACAACAACACCGAGAAAAGTAAAATAGTTTGAAAACAATGGAAGAAAACAGATAAGTCTAATTATCAAGAACATTCTAAACAAAGTCCCCCATTTGTATTTCTTTCGAAGAGAGTAGGAATTCGCGGTATTTTTCTTCGCCAGTTCTAGTTTTAAGCCATCTACACAAACGTCTTGCACCTTCACTGACTGGTTTCAACATAAAACTTTGCACCGATGTGCAGCAGTTCGAGTCGCGACACTTCACTCAGCACACAAAGCCAGAGAAGGAAGTAAAAAGAAACGCAAAATAGAGACAGTAAACAGAGATATGAGGCAAAAAGAATAGTCCTGCACCACAGTCGCATGACCCACGGGACCCCACCCAAATAACTGTAATTCGTTAACAAATGCTAACAAAACACGACCATCCTTCGTCCTACCGTGCTACTTTCTGAGTTGATTAGTTACCTGTTTTTTTAACCAGTTCCAGGACTTGAGAACCGAGAACGATATAAAAGCCACTCTAACACAAGTCCAACATAATAATATGACATCGCTTATTGAAAACCAATCTAATTTAGCGAGTCATTTTTCTCAATTCGGACGAGTTCCTCAGGAAGAGTGACAATCCTGAAGCACCCAAACTACATGTAGTTGATGGTAATATGACCTGTTTGGTTCCAGGCTTTGGGCGTAGGTAGTACCATGATGATAGCTGTGTTGAAAGTAGGCGCTGTCTAAAAGTAGGTTGTGCTCTGCACATAGCTGCATCAGACGGCTACCGATATGGGACCTGCGGCTATCTAGACCCCAAAGGCCACAAAAGCTAATGCATGGGGTACCTTTGCAGAAAGTGATGGTTGCAACTCTCACCGACTAATTTCCCATTTCATTGAAGAGGAAGCTCTTGAAGGCACATCTTATTGTTACTAATGCTAGCTGCCAGCCACACCTGAAGTGGTGATTTAATATAATTATTAAATATATCCAGAGTATTCATCAAGTTCAACTTCACTTAGGATAACTATCTTTATGACCTTATGGCAATCGAAAACTACCTTTAAGTTTTTACAACTCTTCAACCCTTCGTGAAAGCTCATTATATGCCGTAGGTAGTGACTGGAGGTGAAATGAGATCATTTTATCTGAGCATCATTTCTGATTAGTAAGCCATATGAGACTTGTCGATCAAGACGACTTGCAATTGCCAGTGAACGTCTACTTGAATGCTAACCTTTATTTTAAAACAATATTTTATTAGGTTAGATCCAGTGTGCACAGATCAATACTTTCCTGGGATTGTCAATTTCGTATGACGATTGCTTTTAAGATGTCCTCTTTCAACTAAATACCATCCACTCTGAATTTATAACACGAAATTTTATTATTGGCAAGTATACTGAATTGCCTCAGTTACACTCAAGGAAAATTGACGATATGACTAGATGAACGGGTACAACATCAAGAATAAAATAAAAATCCATACGAAAAACAGGCAAAAAGGAATTTTGGCTGGGTTAAGAATGGGTCAGGTTAACCTGAGGTTTTGATGCAGTCAAAAGAAAAGAAAGTTTATGAGCACCAAGGACTGTTCTATTGATATAGGGGTAAAACTCCGGCAACGTCGGTGGCACAGCGGTAGAATGCTAGCCGACCACCCATATGGTTCGGAGTTCGATGCTCGCACGACGCACCCGTTACCTCGCTAAGCCAGCAATAAGACTGTTAACGAGGGAAGGTTAAGAATGAGGTAAGCAATCCTATCCCGGAGAAATAAACACCACTGCCACTGAAACTTCAGGCCTCAAGCTTGAAGCCCTATGTTCCACTGGGAACGTAAGGGCAAATCAGGTGAATATAATTTCATTGTTTTGATTGACTAAAAATATTCTATTAAAATAAGTGATGCAAGATCTACAATCACTTTATAGGTCGGAATAAGTTGAGATTCCTAAATCCCAGTATAGCTAAGTAGAGGCAGGTTGACTGCTGAATTTCTGCCTATCGAAACAACGCCGAGTAAATCTAATGGATATAATTTAACGTTTACTGCAGAAAAGGGACAAGGCTAAAGAAATAACTATAGAAATATCGCCAACTTTAATAATAGCGACCCAGGAGGGCCGAACGCGCCATTGGCCTTGAAACAAACAGGCACACCAGTTTAGTGAAATCAGGTGACACTACATTCGTTCAAAAACTATGGAAAAATTGTATGCGTCCGGTTATTGAAGAGCTAGGTTAGGGAAGGATTTGCGTTGGGCGATAATAGGTTAGGAGCAGGCTGATGTTGAATCACAGGAAGACTACAGATGTTTACCGTTAGACTAGGGTGGGTTCAGGTAAAAATTATGTTTAGGGTTACGTTGTAGATAGACTAGGGATTGGGAAAGACTAAAGTTAGGATTAAGTAGAGGACCCCGACTTCTGCCCTTTCAAGTTCATTGGTGCGTTTGTTTGTTACTCTTTCAGTTTGCCATTGTACCCACACTTTGTGCAATATATAACGTGGAACCGAGAACTACTCCATCATGTAGACCCTAAAGACAATGTAGACATCTTAAATTCCTAGGCGTAGAAAAGTAGTAAGCCACGAAGAATAAATACTATATCTGACGCCGTTCCAAGAAAGTTTCAGTGACAACACGCTTTAGTGTCGGCAATTTTGGCATATAATCACTATCCACAATTATTGATACATATGCATCATGCGGCAAAACAGTGGACAAGCTGAGACAGTAGAATCAAGTGACTAGTTTTTTATTATAGCTTGATTCCACACAGTATTTTGGCACAACTATGGGATTTTCAGTATGTGACATCAGTACCCAGCTAAAATTGACTTCGGGGGCACTGAAGAATGTTTGGGGCAGGTTCAGGAACATTGGCACACGTTTGGCAGTGCGCACGAAGTTTTTTGGGCCAACGATTCTGCAGTGTGCCCGAAGAAAATGCTAGCCGGGTCGCCCAAATTCAGCAGGACGACCATTGATATCAGGTGTTGACCTCAGGTCTGACGAAGGTAATCAGCTTAAAACAATTTTGTAGACTCCCTGATGTATTTAAACTGCCTTTAGTTCGCTGTAGTAGATCTAGAAACTACTACCTGTCAATAATCACCAATTACTAATAACCAAAGGAGATTTCCGCGGACTCATCCCCCACTTCCCCCACTGACCTTGACTAGTCAAATTTTCACCCTATTCAAAAATTCAATATCCAATATCGTTTTTACGAGCTAGTATAAACCAATTTGATTTCTTTGTGCTTGCCTCTTGATTGTGAGGTATAGGTTGCTGATCTCCGGTAAACTTCTGAGTAGCTCGTCCCGCCACTCGACTGTCGTAGCTTTGGTTGACTCCAAAAGGAGTAGTGCTGGGATTAATTATATGTGGTTTGTAGAATGAGGTATGTTAAGACTGTTACTACTGTGAATGGAGTTGACCATTTCACCAGTTAGTCCTTCAGTATTGTCGTCAAAAGAAAAGAGATAATAGTAATAATGATAGATATATTTAGTGAAGTTATTCAGACTAACAGACAGAAAAAGAAATACAGAAACCGTCACAACAGTCAGCTGATTAAATTTGAAGATGATATATATATATCGGTAATAATAATAATGATAATAAGTGTAGTTAAAGTTGTCAGGAGAATAAGACCGGAGAGAGTGTAAAGAAGTAAAACGACCAGTTTTATTGTCTACCTTTGAATGGTGTATGCGATTTTAAGGGGATAGGCCATTTAGATGAAGTCCTTGTGTCGATGCACGATTGTCCAGCCTTCGCTTAAAGGCGTCCACAGACTGTGCGATAGCTACATCTGCCGGTGAGGAATTCCAGGTACGGCAAACCTGCAGTGAAAAGAAGTGGGAGCGCACCCGGGTCCTTGCCCTTTGGTGATCTATCCTTCTGGGATTTCCACGAGGAAGCCTATACCTACTCAATAGCAGAACACCTTTGTTTGGGTGATTCTGATCATTCGTTATTTTGTAGGCAGTAATTAAATCCCCCCTAAGACGGCAGTAGCTAAGTGTGAATAGGCCTAATTTCTTCAGCCTTTCATCATATGGTTTGTTTCGAAGACCAACCACTCCTTTTGTTGCCCGCCTTTGGACTCTTTCCAAGAGGTTGGCATCTCTTCTAAGCAGTGGGGTGCAATAATATTATGCACTTCAAGGTGTGGTCTAACGTATGTTTTGTGCAATCTTAGAAAGAGCTCAGGAGTGAGTGCACTTAACTGTCTACGTGTAAAGTGTATGACCACATGTGCCCTTGCTACGTCCCCCGTGTCATTTACGCTTGTGTCCATTTTTTCCGTTAGAACTAGACCTAAGTCACACTCCAACGTTGTGCAGGACAAGCTTCCATTGCACAGGGTGTAACTTGAATTCTGCAGTCTACAGGTGTGTAATTTCACTACTTTGCACTTTTTCAGTTTGAAAGTCATGCCAGTGGCCACCGCCCAGTCTTCCAGAAGCTTTAGATCTGCCTGTAGTCTGTCTGAGTCCTCCGGACACCTTATCGCCCTCCACATCTTCACGTCGTCAGCGAATAGAAGAGTCGGGCAGCTTAGACGGCATGGCAGATCATTGATAAAAATCAAAAACATAAGTGGGCCTAGAATAGAATCCCGCGAAACTCCTGATGGCAAGCTATGCCAAGATGATCGGACTCGATTGACCTTAGTGCAAAATTGCCTTTCAGCTAGGTAGTCCTTTAACCATGACAGAAGTAGCTTACCTATACCTGCCTGACTTATTCTGTGTAGGAGGTCATGGTGAACTGTGTCAAGTGCCTTCTGAAAGTCTAGGAAGACCACATGGACTGGGACATTCATATCCCAACATGATGTCCAATCGTCCCAAGCTGATAGTAGGTTAGTAACGCAGGATCTGCCTTTCCTGAAACCGTGTTGGGCTTCATTGAGTATATTAGACCTATCGAGGTAATCCCTGATGTGATCGTCGATAATGCTTTACGGTGCTTTTGATACCACTGGGAGCCACTGGTCTATAACTGGTGGGATTTTGCCTATCCCCACCCTTGAAGATCGGAGAAAGGATGCTCATTTCCACTCCCATGGCAGTTTCCTCGAATCCATTGAGTGTTGGAACAAGTCGCATAAGGGCCTACAGAGAGCAGTTACGGTCTTCCGAAATTCCATGTGACAATGAACATTCAACTGGTAACACATCCACGGTTGAGAAATTTCGACCATGAACTTCATCAAAATGGGCATAATCACCACGAAATTCAGTCGCTTGTCTCATTCATCGTATGATTTTATGAAAGATTTCAATTATCACGGATGAAAGTAGAAATGTTTAACCTCATCAGAACATACATGAAAGTTATGTATATATATTTATTCCTGTTTATGCGGGGACATACTAATTGTGCAGGCATGGATAAGTTATTATGTAAATTACACATATTTGGATGTATGGTGAATTTACGGTCTGGTTGTTCTTTCTGACATTAGAGTCAGTCGGAACAGTCTGCTAAATAGTCTGTCTGTGTAACACATAAAGAGATATAGAAATATTGTCTTCCCATTAACAAAATCCCAGACATCAGATGAATGTAATACAAATATTTGGGAAAAATAAAGCTTGAAATCAAATCTCCCACATAACTTGGTTGTGAACAGCATCCTTGACTTAAAGTTAATTGATGTATGATGTTGAGATCAGTGATATATTTAATCCATTTTTTCAGCAGTCTTATCGTAGTTTTATTACAGGAAAGAAATTTGATCGTGGATACGGAAACTAGATAAGGTCATGTTGGATGGTTTTACGGCGTCAAATGGAGCCGAGGTCTATTCCAGAACTCTCCATTGGCGCCATCTGTGTCTGCATGACAGACTGTACACGTAAGTTGAGTTTCGTTATACATGACTTACCATCTTCAAATGGCATTAATTTTGTAAAATATGCTGACGATCTGTCTGTATCTTTGCCTGTCAAATGTCAAAGCGACTGCTCTAAACTTAATGGCTTTCTGTCAGAAATCAGCCAGTGGTCCAAGGATAACGGTCTCACCCTAAACCCCTCCAAATGCCAAACAGTCAGTTTCACCCCTAGGCATAAATCCGACCTAAACAAACTGGTTGGCTCTCACGAGGTGTGCAACATAGATGGCGCTGAAATAGAAACCAAGTCGGAAATTAAATACCTAGGCGTCATTCTATCTGCTGAACTTTCCTGGTCGTCTCATATCTTAGCAATTTCTAAGAAAATATTCCGTCTTACCTTCTACATTAAGAAGTTAAAACATTCTGGTATAACCCAACCCTTACTCCTACAATTCGTTAATTCTCTCATTCTGCCTATTATTCTCTATTGTTCCCCCTTAGTTTTCCCGGGCTACTGAAGAAAGACTATAACATATTACGCAGGATGTTAAAGGTTGTCAGCAGGGTAAGCAACGTGCCACTTAACCAGCTTGTTAATATTCTGGTCGACAGGCACATGGTCTCATGTGAGAAATGGGCCAAGTCCATTTTATCTAACTCACACCACCCTCTTCACTCACAACTCTCCCCTTGCATCTCATCAGGTAAAACCGGAAGCCTATATAGAAAACTATATGGTCGCACCAGCAAGTGCAAAAACTCAACCATACCCTACTTAGCTCGTGTTCTGTGTGATAAAGAAAGCATTAGGCGTGACACCTATAATTCATTAAATAGTCAGTAGTAAATCTCGTCTTTCTCGTCTTTCCAACTCATATCATTTGTACGTGCAACATTTTCCTTCTTTCTTTTCCTTTTCTCTCTCTTTTTCTTTCCGTTATGTGCTGCTTTGTTTCTTTCTCTCACTTATGCCAGTAAATATGACAGCTCCTACTTTTCTAACACCCTCAAACACTGTTCAGCTTCACCTTTGCTACCGACATGCCAATGTGTTGTTGTAATAATGAACTGAGATTTCCTTAATCTATGTAGAATTCTATTTATTGATAATGTACAAACTGGATGCAATACTGTAGTAAAAATGCTGAGAATTCCATTCTGTATCACAAGTACTGTTTTGGGATAAAGCAAATTATTATTATTAAAAAAAGAAGTGGAGCAAAGGAAACACTGGGCTGAACACTTCAAAAGACTTCTAAATCGACCGCCACCTACAGCGCGCCCAACAATACCAACAACGGAAGCAGAATTACTCGTGAACATCAACCGTCCGACGAGATTAGAAGTCCTGAAGGCAATCAGGATGTTAAAAGCTGGAAAAGCAGCAGGACCAGATGGAATCCAAGCAGAAGCATTGAAAATGGATCCAGAGACAACAGCGGACTTGATGACGCCACTATTGGAGAAGGTGTGGAAAGAGGGTAAGGTAACTGCAGATTGGAAGAAAGGATATTTATTCAAACTGCCAAAGAAAGGAGACCTAAGTCAATGCAAGAACTGGCACGGAATTAAGCTCCTGTCTATCCCAAGCGAAATACTAAGTGGCAGCATCCTGGAGAGAATCAAACAAACCGTAGATGAAAAACTTCGACCGAAACAACCTGGATTCAGGAGAAGCAAGTCATGTGTTGGTCAAATCGCCACATTACGGATCATCATAGAACAGAGCTTGGAATGGCAGTCACCTCTCTATCTCAACTTCATCGACTTTGAAAAGGCCTTTGACAGCGTCAATCGAGAGGTGCTTTGGCAACTATTTCGCCACTACGGGGTGCCATCGACAATTATACATCTCATCCAACAGCTGTACGATAATGCTGCATGCCAAATAATCCACAACGGGAAACTTACGGAATCCTTCGAAGTGAAGACGGGAGTAAGTTAAGGCTTCCTACTATCGCCAATGATTTTCCTGATTGCAGTAGATTGGATAATGCGACAGACAGCGGGCAATGAGAAAACAGGCATGAAATGGACTCACAAAAAAACTTGGAGGATCTGAACTTCGCCAGTGATATATGTCTGATTTCCCGCAAACTGGAAGATATGCCGGTGAAAAGCAACATGTTGGCAGAAGAAGCATCAAAGATAGGACTTCAGGTGAACATAGATAAAACAGAGGTGATGAAGATTCCTAGGCAACACTACCAACAGCAACAACAACAGACAGCAATCAGCATAAATGGGAGGAACCTAAAAGAAACAACCTCCCTTACCTACCGATCAGGGAAGCATCGGTTCAACTACAGGCGGCACTGATGAGGATATCAAAGCAAGGATCGGAAAAGCAAGACAAGCTTTCACTACTCTCAAGTCTGTGTGGAGGTCAACAGCACTTGGCATGAAAAATAAGAACTGGATTTTCAACTCCAATGTAAAGTCAGTGCTACTATACGGATCAGAGACTTGGCCAGCGCGTCATAAAGAGCACCTCAAAAAACTACAGACCATTAACAACTATCTTCGCTCAATACACAAGGTCAGATGGTCAGAAAAGATCAGCAATAGGGACCTGTGGGAACAAACCAACCAGGGAACCGATTGTCCAACAAATAGGCAGGAAGAAATGGAGATGGATTGGCCATAGCTAAGGAAACCATCAAGTGACGTTGACGTAAATTGCTGTCTACCAATTTAGGCTAGCAGACAGCTCTCACCACAATGTCAACCAATAAATCTGAATCTGAATAAATTAGAAATCTGAATCTGAAATTATTATTATTATCTCTTTTATTTTGACGACGATACCGGAGGACTAACTGGTGAAAGGATCAACTGCATTCACAGTAAGAACAGTCTCAACACACCTCATACTACAAACCACATATAATTAATCCTTTCACTACTCCTTTTGTTGACAAATAAAGCGGGAGAACTACGCAGAAATTTACCAATGACTAGGAACCTTTACCTCACAATTAAGAAGCGAGCACAAAGAAATCAAACTGGTTTATACTAGCTGGTTAGAACGATATTGGATATTGGATATTGCAAGCTACTTATTATAAGATATACGTTACAGTGTAAATGCCAAGATCGATTTACTTACTTTATTACGGATTAAATAGTTGGTTATTCATCTGTTCTGTTACGTAGTTGCAGTAAATTGCCTCCACAGTTACTGCATTCATATCAGACTTCTGAGGTATTGTTTTAAGAAACAGGTTAAATTAAAAGACACTAAAATGACTGAAACTTTCGATAGGGCATGTTCCCGATATGCCAAAGATCATTTGGTTTTGAATGTAACACATACAAGAATTTGTAATCATACAACCCACACTTACCACTAATTACTCCAATACCTGTGTGAAACGAAGGATGTTTATGCTATCTACTTAGATTTTTCAATGTCCGAAACGCATATATCTGCTTGAAATGTATCGTATTATTTTTTCCATAAAACCATTGTGTCATGGGGCATTTTTTGTAAATGCTCTCCTATTTCCAGTGAGAAATCAAGTTGATAGAGCTGACTACTGGACTGATGTGTGGTGCCGCAGTAATTCACAATCAGTTCCTAATTATGTTTAATTTGATATTTCTCAGCGTCTGCCTTCTAAGTAGTAACTGTAAAGTGTACAATCCTTAATGCTATTTATTTTGCGTGTCACATTTGAAATACTGGGAGAAATTCGTATACCCTCTATGGCACATGTATATTTGTTGTTCAGAAGTATCTAATTGTTGTCATGTCCTTGGTGATTTGGCTGACTGTTCTTTTAGTTGCTGAAATAATATGAGCCCACATGTGGTTGTAATGGCTTTATACAAGGGTCAGTGTTGCAAGACTTCATAACCACGGGTCCAAAGAGTAAAGTTAAAGATATGTTGAGAGGGATATGCTATGAAGTAGGATGATCAAACTGTTGCAATGTTGACTAATAACAGAATCACGGAATAAATATTGTACATATCGTGTTGAAAGTTAGGAAGAGGAAACCCAAAATAGTTGTTTATTGTTTAAACTGAGTTCTGGGAATATGTAATTCATGTTTCAGGCAAGTGCAACACATGTGAAGACTGATAATATTACCCAGTTGTCCAAACTGGATTGGATCGAGTGAGTTTTGAACCCGGGAGTCACTGGCTGAAAGTTGCTAGAAACTAGTGGCTTGGATTGCATGGACTTAATAAATGATCAAGATACTTCATTATAGTAAATTGACCTCATTATAGTGTACTGTTAACTAAATCACATAGGGAAGTGGAAAGTCTTTGTTGTAAAGCTGGAATCCTTTAATGTTACTACGATATATTCAAATTAAAGTAATTGAGGCAACAGAATGTCTGTGTCTGTAAATTGTGAATACTAGATTTAGGTCAGCATACTTTGCTTGCGATTGCTGTAGTGAACGGAGAACATTGAGTTTAATTTGTTTATCAGTTACCTTTAGAGGTATCAATCGGTCGATGTTATGTACTCTGTTAGACAGTCATCAAATGATCATGCTACTTTTAACTTGTCTTTAGGTTTCAAATTTGTAAATGAGAACGACTAGTGGTGTCCATCACGGATGCCCATTATCCCCATTTCTATCCAATTTCATTATAGATGTACTAATGGATTTAACCCTAACTCACTTCAGGGACTCAAGGATTGACTTGCTACCAGGGAATAATCTCGTTGACGTAGAATATGCAGATGATATAGTCCTTCTAGGCGAGGACGCTGACAAAATGCAAAATCTTCTGAACACCTTGAGCTGCAATCTACGAATGTTTGGCATGCGATTCGCTCCCGCCAAATGTAAGATGATGTTACAGGACTGGACTACACTGACTCCTAGTTTAGAAAAGGGAGTCAAGTGGTAGAGCACGTTGACCGCTTCACTTATTTGGGAAGTACCATCAGCCCCAATGGGTTGATCTTCGACAAAATCTCAGTACGGATACACAGGGCTAGTTTTGCATATGCGAGTTTACGCCATATCTGGCGTAGACGTGATATCCGTCTACCAACCAAACAGTGTGTGTACTGCTCAACAGTGCGCTCCGTCCTCCTTTATGGCTGTGAGACCTGGCCATTGAATGTGGAAGAAATGAAAAGACTAGCTGTCTTCGATCATAGGTGCCTGCGTTCTATCTCCCACGTGAAGTGGTATAATAAGGTGAGCAATATTGAGGTCAGGCATCGATCGAGTGCTAGGTAAGGAGGGGAAATCAATCGACGAGGCTGTGAAATTACATCGACTGAGATGGTTAGGACATGTGTTACGCATGCATCCCTGCCCATCGTCTTCCTCGACGGGCAATGTTATCTGACACAGGATGGACTAGGTTGGAAACGAGCCAGTGGTGGTCAAACCAAAACATGGCACCAGTCAATGAAATCCACAACAGTTGGTTTAAGTCACGTTGGGAGGTGTAGACTGGCTTCCTGGTTGGGGTCCTCGGGACAGTGAAAACCAATGCCTAGAGACGATTGCTGATATGGTTCAAAATCGTTCTCAATGGCGCAGATGCATCCACTCCTTGTGACTTATAATTTCCAATGAAACTATATTCTTCTTTATTACCATTCCTTTGTCTCACACCTCTGTTTACTGTGTCTATTATGCATTTTTCTACTTTCTTCTCTTACTTTGTGTGCCACATGGAGTGTGGCAAGTCGAACTGCTGCACATCGGTGCAAAGTTCTGCGTCTAAGACAGACAGAAGAATGAGAATTAAAATGCCCATTTTATTTTTCCCTAGTTTATGTGCTTTGGCAGTGCTTTCCTTTTAGTGGGCATAGTTTCAAGAGACGAAGGATACACTGTTTTTGATCGTCACAATAAGTTGTTCGTCTAGACTTAGAGACTACATTGGTAGTTGAATAGTTTCACCAGAGAAGTTCATAATAAGTAACTGGTACCTCTGGCATTTTCATGCACCATTAAGGCGAAAGTTTTAAAAATAGCCTCATCATTTTTGTTGTTCTTTATTACTTTTGTTTATGCGTTCTTATAATTACTGGTACGTTTTTGTCAAAAACCGGCGCTAAGCGATATTTTAGTCATAACGTGTTTTACGTTTATGATGAGGCTACCTTTTCACCATATTCTATAGTTAAATTTAAGCCCAGCTTATTCCGTATATTAACATAGATGTATCTGTGCTCCTACATGAAGACCTAAGAAGTGACATGCATTATCGTGCTTTCGTTCAATTACATACTTAGCACGCAGATTATTTTTGAAAGATTACTTACATTAAATCCACTGTTAACGAACCTTTCATTGAAGCATCTTTCTTTCATTGAAATATTCCCTGATATAAGACTAAACCCTGGGCAATGTTGTGGAGTATAATTCCATTATGGAGAAAATTTTACTATAAAGTTCAATAGACATATGTGAAACAGAAGGGAAGATAAAGTGCATTTAGAAATAATATTAGTGTTATCAATAAAATATAATACGAGTGTCCTTAGACAATAAGATGAGGAATAAGATTTTTGGTCAGTAAAGTAAAATAAACAAAAGCTTAGGGTGTGATAACGTCAACTGAAATAAAAACAAGAATTAAAATTGTTTCTTATCCTATAATGTGATTAGTAGTAATACCTCCTTTATTTCTGGTATTTGTACTGAGTCACTTCTACTGCATGTTTAGGATGTAGATTCTATGATCAAAGACTCAGTAATCAACCTCTCCCTCCAACTACCTATATTACTTACTTCTTAGAATTTTAACCCTCTCCCACCCTATTGTGTGGTTGTGTGTTAATGCATGCACTACAGTTGCTGAGCTTTTTTTTCGCGGGGTCAACCATTCCGCACTTGGCTAAATTCTCATGTCCTGATAATCGGACTACTCCCCATCTACTAGTTTGGCCTATCTAGTTGACCTCACAGTCATTGCAAGGTATTTTGTGAATTATGTTATTTTGTCTAATTGGATCAACAGGGTCGTTCGACCTACAGAGCTTGTCCCTGAGTGCTTTTGTGGGTTTAAATGCCACCCTAATTACTGCCCTATTAAGAATCCTATGTAGGGTCTCAGATGTGCTCCCCCTACATGATGAGACTGTAGACGCCTTATATTCTTTCTTATTTGTGTTATCATTGTTAGTTTCACCATTATTTTTATTTCGCTTTTGACCTTTTCTGATATGCCTAATGAATTTTATAGGATATCTGTTCAACACCAACGCTTCTTCTATGTGTTTCATCACACCATTTGGGTCCTTTTTGTACTACTTAGTGCTACTGCTCGGTTTGTTAGACACTTAACTAAGCCTGCCTTTACAGATAACGGATAGGATCAATTAAAGTTCAAGTATCTATTAGAATGCGTTGGCTTTTTATAAACGCTAGTGTGAAGTTTGCCTTTTTCCGTTCGTTTTATTTTACAGTCTAACATAGCTAATCCTCGTTGTTCATTTTCTGATTCAAATGTGAATTTTATTCCCTTTACTGTTCAATCAGGAATACAAGAATTAACGCAATCAGAACAACAAGAGCGAAAAATTCGCAACAGGAAATGCAGCGACAACAACAACAAAAACCGTCGCAGTAGTATCACTATTACATACAATTACCGAAAACGATATGAAAACCAAAGCCCCACTTACTTGGATAAACTTAGGCCTGTAAATCCAATAATACATACAATTATTGATATTAGTTAGTGTTAAAAAGTCACAAAAAGCCAAACAGTTAGTTATAGGCATTAAAAGTCAACAAGATTATATTCACAGATTCAGTATTCAAAGCTAAACGAATTACAATAGTTTCCACAACTTCCTGGCCAGAAGCGCCAGAGAAATGAGAATTTTATGTAACCAAGCAAATGTAGTGCAGTAATCGAAAAGTGGGTTTGTGTTGAGAAGCTAGAGATATGTTCTGTTTTAACGCTGTGAAAGCGTCATCCACATATCTTCACCATATCTTTGGAGTAGGATTAAATGTATTAAGAGCTACATTTTCCCATAAAGATATCAGCTACGATAGGGGATATTGGTGATCCCATTGCTACACTTACTGTCTGTCTACATTTTGCCCTGGAATTTATAGATAGTAGACGTGAAGCATAATTGGATTCCTAAAATAATTTCCTCAATGGCTAGCTTTGTCCTATGAGTAAGTTCAGGATCAGCAGTTAGTTCTCTTTTAACTGCTTCTAAGGCTATATTGATTGGTATATTAGTATAAAGACTAGTTATATTAAAACTAACCATTTTGTCATTATTCTCTAATTGAACGTTATTTAGTCCCCTTTTCATTTCTTAAGAATTAGTTAGCCTAGAGTTTGAATGATAGTGTGATATTATGCAGTTAACGAGATGACCGCCGTAGTAATAACTATTTTTCTTTTCACTGATAACCAATCTACAAGTCTTTCAGTTTCAGGTGATTACAATTTCTTTGTCTTTTATTTGAATTTCTTGTGTCAGCTGTGATAACAGACCATTAAGAGTGATATTTGTTTTTGTTTTAATTCTGCATTTATTAGTCGTTAAACTGAGTTTTCTAACATGACATAAGTCTAAGGGTTTCTAGCGTCATACCAAAATTATTATAAGCCAATTTTTTCCCCATGATGACTACTTTAACTCTAATTGCTTATAATTATAGCACCTAATGTTAAAAGCCTTCTTGTGTGTTGTCTTTAAACCAACTACATTACGTGACTTGTGTAGAAGAATCTAGGCAGTATATGCTGTACTTTCTGAAAACGTGTCAAACAATTGTTTTACTCTTCACGTCTTCCTTTGTTGCAAACGAATATAACGTTTTCTTCTATTTCATTGTGTTGTTAAGAGGCCATTCAGATTGTGGATTATTTTTCATCATTGTTAGAAAAAATGTCACTGAGTTTTTGATGGTAAGATTGAGTACTGGCTCACTTCCATTGGATTCACATTTCTTGCATAAAAGCCTCTGTCGCTTAGTGTAAAAGATTCTTTGCTTATTGAGCATATAGTTTCGCATGTGTAATTAATTAACATTCCATTATTCATCTTGTAATGTTTTAGGCTGTACTGACCTACTTTTCACCATCTATGGCCGATTGGATATAGCAAATCATGCATGATTATGTGGTCAATATTGAACCGGAGAACACAAAGTACTCGTTATTCCAATCACATACAAATTCAGTTGTTTTTCTTGAAAATGGAGCTGAGGTATTTCGATACAACCAACTTTTAGTTTGATGTACACATTATTATTATTATTATTATAGATAACTGCGATGTGTTCATTTTCAAACTTACTTTTCGTGGGAACAAGCAAAGGGTATGTCATAACTTTTTATAATCATGAAACTTTTCTTCTTTGTTTGTAGTGTAGTATTTCAACTAGTCTTTCAAGAGTTATATGCTGATGACACATACTTTCATTATCGTGATGTTTTGTCCAAAAGAATATGCGTAAGTTTTGAACTTATTCTGTTGTTTCTTTTATCAATTAGTCCAAAGCAATTTCAAGACTTCAGACATCCTCCAAAAAGAGTACAATTGCTATAGCTACTGATGAGGATCTCTTATTACGTGATGCTGAACAATTAGAGGTATATTGAAAGCGATCATCATCTGTCTACCTTCAATCACCTTTTTAGACTTTGAATTTTATCCCATCGTTTAAAACTGTTTCATCATTTCATCTGTGTTCATTCGATGATGAAAAAGAAAAGGTATTTCCAATATCTATCGTGTGTATTACTGCTACTAATAATAATAATTATTTCCAGCTTTGTATTGGCTTTAAATCAGGTCTGATTCAAGTGCATCATATTCTTGTGTCCACATGTGTTCTGGTTTTTGAAATGAAGCTAACAGAAATACCTAAGTGTATTGTAATTTCACATAATTCTTCTTTGAATAAGAAAAATAATTATTTTTTATAGTGTTTATCTCCACAATTTCTGTGTGTCGCACTGGATAACTGTTATGTATCAATAAATTTAAGTACAAGTGCTACTGTAGAACTATTACGATCAGTTAAAGAATCAATACGCAACTATATAGCTTATTTTAATCAAGTTTGTTAAAATATTTTTATCTACAAAATAATCTAATAATTTAGAATGAATTCATTGTTTCAGGTCCTGGATCATTGGCTATCATAGTTGATGCTAATGGTGTCTCTCATCGAGCACCACTTCAATTATCCTCAAATGTGATAGATGTTTTTGTATGGAGAAATTACTTTTTTACGGTCACTGACGAATTCTTCACTATTCATAAGTATGTTTAACTCCACGTTTGTGTGTGTGTGTTTTCAAACTATTCATCTACCTATTATCATCTCAAACAATTTATTTATAAAGCTAAAAGCAATGATCCAGCAGGGTAGTAGTTGAACTTCCTATTTCTCTAACCGGTTTCCTGGGATCGTGCATCTGTTGAACAATTGAATTTTTTAAAGCACACAAATACAAGCAATCCGAATAAAAAGTCTAGTTTTACTATTCAAGATTAGTTGTACACTTTCGTACATTCAGCCTATTCGATCTTCAAGCTTGTCTTTCGTGCTTACAGTCATCTGATCGACTGGTTTCAGCATAGAACTTTGCACCGATGTGCAGCAGTTCGACTTGCCACACTCCATGTGGCACACAAAGTAAGAGAAGAAAGTAGAAAAATGCATAATAGACACAGTAAACAGAGGTGTGAGACAAAGGAATGGTAATAAAGAAGAATATAGTTTCATTGGAAATTATAAGTCACAAGGAGTGGATGCATCTGCGCCATTGAGAACGATTTTGAACCATATCAGCAATCGTCTCTAGGCATTGGTTTTCACTGTCCCGAGGACCCCAACCAGGAAGCCAGTCTACACCTCCCAACGTGACTTAAACCAACTGTTGTGGATTTCATTGACTGGTGCCATGTTTTGGTTTGACCACCACTGGCTCGTTTCCAACCTAGTCCATCCTGTGTCAGATAACATTGCCCGTCGAGGAAGACGATGGGCAGGGATGCATGCGTAACACATGTCCTAACCATCTCAGTCGATGTAATTTCACAGCCTCGTCGATTGATTTCCCCTCCTTACCTAGCACTCGATCGATGCCTGACCTCAATATTGCTCACCTTATTATACCACTTCACGTGGGAGATAGAACGCAGGCACCTATGATCGAAGACAGCTAGTCTTTTCATTTCTTCCACATTCAATGGCCAGGTCTCACAGCCATAAAGGAGGACGGAGCGCACTGTTGAGCAGTACACACACTGTTTGGTCGACAGCCAGCCGGATATCACATCTTCTCCAGAGATGGAGTAAGTTGACGTGTGCCAAACGAGCTTTCTGTATCCGTGCTGAGATTTTGTCAGCGATCAATGCTCTGGCGTTGGCTGATGCAATTCCACAAATAAATAAAGTGGTCAACACGCCCAGCCACTACTTCACTTCTGCCTATCTCCAAGCTGAGAGTCAATGTAGTCCAGTCCTGTAGCCGAATCATCTAACATTTGGCAGTAGCAAGTCGCATACCAAACATTCACAGATTGCAGCTCCTCAAGGTGTTGAGAAGACTCTGCTCTATTTTGTCAGCATCTTCATCACCTAGAAGGACTATATCATCCTCATGTATGTTCTAAGTCAACGAGATTATTTCCTGGTGGGAGAAATAAATAGGAACTCAGAGTCTCGATCTAGTTGGGGACGTAACTGCTTCGCTACCAACAATCTTTTATGTCTGTTTAATCGCAAGCATAAACGTACGCGAAGCAGGGCGTGATCAGAGTCTACGTACGTGTTCCAGAAGGAGCGGCAGTCTTCTACTGACCCTCGCCAACGATACCGTATCGCTATGTTGTCTATCTGAGTCCAGCGTTGATTTGATGATAGAGATCGCTGGGTTACGCAATGTCTCTCTGTGTGCCCAAAGTTAGTGCTGCTTTGGAATGGATGATTGTGTGAACAGAACTGTAGAAGACGATCACCGTTGTCGGTTCGTCGGCAGTGAACGCCATACTTACTACCTACATACTTCTCAGTCTGGTAGAACTTCCCTGCTTGGGCATTGAAGTCACCTGCTAAAACAACTATATCTGAACGTTTTGCTTTCTGCAGCAAATTAGACAGTTTCAGGTAGAAGTCATCTTTTAGTTCGTCCGAACTGCCGTCTGTTGGGGCGTAGGCGGAGACTATGAAAAGACAACGACAGGTAACTCCGTCCTTCTTTCTTCTAATGGGTCCGTTCAGACGGACTGCACACATGCGAATATCTACTGGGATCCAGTCGAGAAGTGATTTTCCTGCCCTAACACTCAATGCTATCCCTACACCTGTGAATCCTCGCGAACTAGCTGAGGAATCTCCTGAAACCCTCAAGGTGAATTTCGCAGATTCACCTGGTTGGCCGGGTGGGGTTAAGTGAATGACTACACTCAGGTCTTGTATGCGTGTCTTCGAAACACAACATACAACCATGGCTCGAGATACCAGAATTCTCGCTGATGGTGTCTGTTGTCCGATCTGGCAGAGGGTCCTGACATTAAATGCTCCTATATGAAGTTGGCGACGTGGCTTTAAGAGGCTGTCGGGAGTGTTTCTATCGCTGTCATCGTTGTTTGTGGTCACGGAATGAAGTGAAGATTACTCACAAACCTGGAGAATAGTACCTACTGTAGTGGGGACGTAAGATGATGAGGGTGATGTGGGTAAAGGAGAATGATGCTCAGGAAGGCTTCGTGTGCTTTTGGAAGTGTGTTGGTGGTTGTTACTTCCCTGCTGCCCACACCGTGGAAGTTGATGGGTTCTTGGGGTACCTGAGACAGAAAGTGAGTTAGTGTTGCTTGACCGCAGAGCCCAGGCGACAACTACTTGAGGTCCTTCACACACGGCCTGTATGAACTGGTTTCTTGGATTGGTTCCGTATTAGTAAATTTACCTCCGGTTACGGACCACCGCGAGGTAAGTCGGGATGTGCAATTTTTGGGGTCGACCTTTTCTAACCCCTCTATCCAGCTTGGAGAGACAGAATAATTGGCTGGCATGCTGGTCGTCCGAGGGAAACACCTTCCTGATGTTACATCCCTGTTCCCCAGCAGTGTGACTTCGCTCACAGACCCCCAGCATAGTGTAAAAAAATTCTTGCACTATGCCGGTGACTGCTTTTAGTCTAATAGCCTTCCTAACAACCTTCCTGGCATGGTAGGACCTGCAAGAACAATAGTTTCAGCCAGTATAGCTTGTTGGGTCATTGCGATATGCAAGCCTGACCAACACGTCAAACTAGCAGCTATCGGCCGGGGTTTACAATCATCACGTAGAACAAGGATAAAACAGTTATTACGTTGATTGGTCACCATCCAGTAAACAATGTCATGTGTCTAGTCTTCTGTGTTGTTTCTGACTGAATTCTATCAGTCGATTTTGCAATGTGGTCGTCAAGCTGGGTTACTTGCCATATCAGGGCACTCTGAATTGATGTTAGATGTCCGGAAGAGATTGACAAAGTCCTGGATATGAGTTTTGTGCTCGTCAGCACTCGTTAGAAAGAAATCTTCAGTCTTGAAGGAAATATTTTCCTCTCTGATATTTGAACCTACGTCACCAGTGCTGCAGTCAGTAATGGTGCCACTGAGCTATTCGAGCTTATGACTGATCTCCTGTAAGGCTGTTACTGGGAAGTAACCACTGTCATGCATCTAGTCCTTGTTGTTGGTCCTGACTAAATTTTATTAGTAAAAGTTTGCAATGTGGTCACCATGCTAGCTGACTCGTCATCTAACATCAACTCAGAGTGCACCGCGAATTCTAGGTTCAAGAATTTCTGTCCATTGCTTCCGATTGTCTAAAACCGTAATTCTTGGTCAAAAAGAGAATACATATTGCACTGTAAGTAGAATTATCCGATGTGTCATAACTGAGAATGATTTGTGTCTTTGGTTGCAGCCAGTCACTGTACATTTAAAGGCGTTATATGAAATTCTGATATGTTTTAGGTGTCTAAAATACTTTCAGGAAAGTGTACAAGCGTTCCAGTATTCTCAAAATAACCTTTGTAAAAATATTACATTTGCCTATTTAAGGAAAGCTTGGAGATGTAGTACACTGATTCAAGAAGTTGGCTTACAGGTATTGGGTTCCGGGTTTGAATCCCATTCCATCTACTTCAGCCTGGCATCATGAGTGCTCAAATGATCAGTGTTGATCACGGCTTGGTAATTGAAAAAATATACGCCTGTCTACTGAGTCCTAATAGTCTGTAAGGATTCGTCACAAGTATGTTTGTGATACAGCAGAGTATAGTCACTTGTTGTATTCATTGTATGTGATGCAGGAAACAAATCAACTACACGCTTTCTATTGGTTTTCGATTTTACTTCTATTTGATTGATTTTCAAAGCGCCCAGCTTTGGAAATCATACAATCGACAGCTTTCATAATATCCGTAATTTCCTGTGTCAACATCGAGAATATAAGTAAACTGTGCGTCGGTGGCACAGTGGTTAGGACTCTCGCCGACCATGCACATGGTCCGGGGTTCGATCCCCTACCGGCGCACACCCGATATCTATGGTCGGCCTGAATTTGGGCTACCGATATCCATGCTGAAAATTCCACACTTGTACTGAATATACGGTGTGGAATCAAGCTGTAAATCAAAAAAAAAATTTATATGGATAAACTATTTGAATATCGCATAAAGAAAATACCATAGTGATTGATAATAAATGCTGAGAAATCAATTACGTTTGGAATAACATGCAAGACAGTGCACACTGCAACGATATAATCATATTAGGAATTCTCAGTTAGAGTAATAACAGTTTTAAACCAAATTATTCATTTCTGCAATGGACATAATGTGACACAACTTTTTCCTTTGAGCGGATTGTTTCTGTTTAAAACAACTTTCAGACTGTTAACTTCTGCAAACCATTGCTGGATATCACCTTGTTCATTAAAGCATTTTATGTTATTTTTATCCACGAATAATGAGATGAGATTGTCTTTTAAAACGTAGAATAGTGTGTCACTGAGTGATACACTAGCGAAAGCCACACATACTTTCTTATTTTATAAGACTGTTACAGTGAGTATAAATGATACTGTTCATCTTCTTTTTTATTCTAGTATCCTAACACAATCTCAACTACAAACTGTCAATCTTCAAAAGTCATCTGTAGCTTGTTTTTCAACGGATGCTCACCTAGTTTTCATTATTAACACATCGTCGTATTCTTCGGATGATTCAAGTATAAAAATTCACTGTTTAGGTCCAGAGCGTTGGGATCGTGTTGCACGTAGATTCATTCTAACTGGTTGTTTGAAGCAAGCATTCAGTGTACAACAAAATGAAAGGAATCGCCTTTCTCAAGTTATGCAAATTCAAGTTGAGAAATTCAAAAGTGAACAACAATTATTTAATATGGTAAAATTACGTAGTTTAATAATTACTCACTTTGCATATTTCCCCTACAAGTTAATGGTTTAATTTTTTTCTGTTTCATTTTAATTGTTTATCATTGTTTTACTCATTGTATTGTTGATATGAGTATAAAACTTGGGCACTGTGGTAGAGTATAACTCCATTATGGATAAGATTTTATTTTGATAAATCACACAGTGTTGTACAGTTATATTAACTAATGACGTTTCGAGCACAAACTATTGCTCATAATCATATCAAGTCACTCACACAACTTTTTCCTTCATTTATATACATGTGTGGAGTTCACTAGATACTTAAATAAAAACCAATATAGGATAGTGTGCATTCAGAAATGATAATATGAGTGTTATTGATCAATTGCAATCAGATGGGAAATAAGACGAGTGTTTTTATAATCATAATAAGTAACTTGTTAGAATGTGGTGGTGTGTTTGAATTGAAATAGAATTTTGAGATTATTTATTATCCTCCTCTGATTTGACTGGTGGTAATAATATCTTCCATACATCTGGTATTTGCATTGAGTCATTTCTGTTGCATGTGTTGGGTGTCGACTCAATGAACCAGGATTCAGTAGTCAATCTCTCTCTCCACTTATATTACTTCTTAGAATTTTAGCCCTCTCCCACCCTATTGTGTGGTTGTGCGTTAATGCATGTAATGCAATTGCTGAGCTTTTCTCTAAATTACTTATCTTCCTGACTGACGCATTCCTAGACCTCCCGTAGCCGGTATTAAACTCCGTAAGAAACGAAGGTTGGACATCAGGCTAGCAACCCTACCTCGTAAAAACATCACCGCTATATCTACTGGGACTTCAGAGCTATGTTCCAATTTGAACGCAAAGTAATGAAAATAAGCAACCTAAAGTTTTCATTAGGACTTCTTGAAGTATGAAAAGTAAACTTCCTGTTTTGCAATTTTTATGCTTAACAAGTTTAGAGTTTTGATGTAGTTGTGTTCTTTGATCTGGATGGTGTATTTGTGAAGCTTTCATTGCCTTACTAGGCAACATGTTCAGCGCATACTTCGATTTGAAGCTTAGTGTTATTCTTCAGCTCTAGTCCATTTCAACATTAAATTTAATAATACAAGTCGTTTTGATTAATTGCGTCAAGCGTATTGTTTGCAGAAGTATCCCAACAACTATTTTGAGCGATATGCATACACTTTGGATACTTTCCCCCCAGTGCACTTTTATGGGACGCATTTATTGGGTAGAGTTAACGCAAAATTGCACATATTCCAAAATTAAGGTATTTTTTTTTTAACATCCTTCATGTCCGATAAAACTGTTCAAGAAGATATGTGGCACGGGGGTGAATAGGTTACAAATACAGTTTAGAGGTAGAGGAGATAATTCAAGATGATTAGAAACTAAGCGTAAACAGGTATCAACTACAGTCAAAGGAAAAACTGAAGTGACAACATAAATACAACTCAAAATCTTCAATTTGAGCGCTACTGAAGACGTCTGGCAGGAACAAAGAAACGCATAAGATGTTGTCCAAACTTCCAACCATTGTCGAAGCGCTGTAACCAATCAACTTAAGAAATTTAGCCTGTAATTTGCTGCACACTGAAATGATCAGTCAATGAACAAGACTAACTAGTAACAAAGTATGCATCCCTTTCCTACCACAGCACTACCCCATTAAAATCATCTCAGAGTCAGCTAACTTGAGAAAATAGGAACAATCACTATGATATGACTAATTTGTATAGAAACTCAATATAAAGTCAAACTTATTAGCTTTCGAATATCTATGAAAATCGTGACTAGAATCTCTTCAACCCCAAAACATCAGCTTGGAGAATATCTACATCATAAGCTACAGATATTCTTCATCTTAAATTATAAAAGCTCGACTCCTTTTGGAATTGATATAAAACTTGGGCATTGTGGTAGAATATAACTCCATTATGGATAAGCTTTTATTTTGGTAAGTTACACAGTGTTACACAGTAATATTAACTGATGACGTTTCGAGCACAAATTATTGCTCATAATCATATCAAGTTACTCACACAACTTTTTCTTTTTGGAATTTGCAAGAAGCATTCCAAACGGGGACTATCAAAAATGCTCATTACTACTGACAAATTACTTTCTACATTTATTGGTCAGTAGAGCACGGCCGGTGTCATGTTTCTGATGCGTTGTGATGGTTCTGACTGGACCTAGGTTTCACACCTCTCAGCAATCATCAAAAAGACATATCTGCCACGTTGAAGAAACTGATGTCCCTTCGGTGACTGGAATCTGGGTCATACATTGCTACGGTTGCAGATGTTAGCACTGGTGCTATTATGGCTCACGATTAATTGATAGAACTCAGTCAGTGCCAACATTGTCGTCTAGGATTATGACATTGGTTACCGCTCAAGGGCGGATCAAAATGTGCAACACAGTCCTGCAGAAGGTTAATTGTGAGCCTAACTAGCTCAGGAGTAATACCTCTGGCTGCAGCACTAGAGTGACATGCGTTGGAATCTTAGAAAGAACATCAATTTCTTTAAGGCTGTGGATGCACCTTGCTGAAGAGTATTGCCAAGCACAAATCCTAGTTCCAGGGCATCCAGCCGACTGCCTCCTAATACGTTACACTTTATTATTTAAAACTGCCCTTAAATTCAAGACTGTTAGGTAAATGCTTAGTATGCTGGCAGACGTGATTTATTCTACCCCCTCACATTATTCCCTTTTTTTGTTTATCATTTTATTTATTTCATTACAGATGTTGTTTCTATAGTTGGCGTTATTTAGTTCTTATGCTTATTTTTACGTCCTCTTTATGAATACAAATGAATGAATAAATAAGTGATTACAGTGATATGATGAGAAAAATGGTGAAATCCCTACCGCAGATGTCCTGATTGTTTCTATACTCTGCACCCTAATGTTTATCATATATAGGGTTTTGAATGCCAGCATGTATGTGATGTTCAATGCTCTTTTTTAATTGATTGTAAGGCGGTGTTTCGAAATAATAAGTAAAGTTGAATTAGGCTATAAAACTGAGTGATTTTTCATTGAACACAATTGTATTTCTTTTTGTATTTGTCAATTAAATCAGTAGTGTATATGTGTATACACTGTTTTTATTTTATTTCCAGAGACGACAACGAGTACTTGGTCTTTTAGGATTTTATTATTTTGAGTTAGCTGATTTAAAGAAAGCTGCTTACTACTTTGAAGAAAGTATCATGGATATACGTGAAGTAAGTTTTTCATTATTATTATTATATTATTATTATTAATTATACTGTAATCTATATGCTGATTAATTTATAGCAGTTTTTCCAGGGGAAGACTTGTCCTGAATTCGTAGTTTTCACTAATTGGTTGACTTATGCGCGGATGTGTTATGTTTTCCAGAATACTTTCAAAACTAAGGGAAGAAGAGATAGTAAACCAAGAGTGTTTGTACCTTTTTATTCTTAGGAATTATTTATCAGCATTATTCTCTCTCATTGTATCAGTATTAAAATTTGATCCAAAAAGCCGAAAAGTTCTCACTTTAGATTATGGAAGTAGTTAATCATATACTAGCTTCGTTTAGATGATGGATCTGCATTTATTAGTTGGATTTTTTCATGTTAAAGAGCTTCATAAAAGGCATAACTTAAGTTGTCAGTGTTCTTTGAAATACGATTCATGTCCTCGTATATGCGTCATCCACTCGAGTCGGAAAAATCATCATCGCGGACTTTTATTATTATGTATGTTTAATGACTCAATTGTTCGCTATGATTTGGCTTGTTCTAAAGATGTCAGTCTGCTTGACAATCGAAATTCGAATTCATAGTAATGCTGAACAAAACAGCGTAAGAGAAGTGTGATTCGCTGAATCATATGAGATAGTCAGGAATAGTATTAAACACCTTAGATCGTGAAACAAGCAACAAATGCGTCCATAAAGCAGGATTTAATGAATTCATTAAATCTCGGTATATATATAAAACATATATTTATGCTTTTATTACATTGTATCACAAAACATGCAAAATCAACTATTTTAATTAACCAGTTGGTAAATCTGTGTATTAAACTAAGCTCACTTATCTTATTTTTGTCTTTTATTAAAAACAAACAATATCAGATCCTGTTTCGATACACTGACCTTTTACCTAAAGGCTGTTATTTTATGCCAAATTGGTTCTACAGATTACATTACACCAGCGATTCAACACCCAATGATGATAGGGATGGACAAACCTCCGGAATTAATTTAGTCACTGATTTATGCATTTTAAGAGCTGCAGAAGATTCGGACACTGGTCATGACCTATCGTCTACTTCATTATGGCTATCGAAATATGAACAATTTCTATTCAACTTTTTACGTAAAAATCATAAAAGTAAATTCGTTGAAAAATATTTACATGTAAGTACTACTACTACTATTTTGCATAAATTGGTTTTTATTTCCCTGCTTTCATTGTGGATAGATTTGGATTACAGGTTTCATTCCTGGCTAGAGTATAAAATGTTCATGGTTCTTTGGTGTAAGGAATTTGCATAGTCAATTGAAATATACATATTTTTAGAAAAGGGACCTGTTTGTGATAGATTTTGATTTTAAAGGTGATGAGTTTTGCGCCTGAGTTGCCAGGTGGGCGGTAACTATATATGCTTGAGGAGTTTCAAAAGATGAGACAAAATATGCCTCCTAGTCCTCAATTCCAGAAATTGTTATTTCTGTAATTAAATGTCCCAATCGTTAGTAAATAAGACAATTTCTTCTTACAAATACTCTTGTCATATATCCGTCTTTCTTTATCCTGCTTACATTCTGTTTCCATGCAGTATTGTGATGTGTGGTAAGTTGAACTAATGCATTTATTTGCAAAGTTCCATGTTGATTTGTTTACCAGTTTATTCTCCTTGTATATTCTATAGAGTGGAACTTTTCTCCAAATTGAATGTTAATAAGACAGTCTTTAACCCTGTAGTAGTTGTCGACTTCAGAAGATATACATCATTTCATTCCTCTTATCATGTAAAAAATCTTACAATGGTATTGTTGGAAAATAGACGATATTCTTTAGGTGTTGCTCACTAAGTTTCTTGTTGTCATAGGCTTCAGAAGATTGCCAATTATTTCCTTTCAATCACTTCTGCATGTACGTAATTTATTCTTTGTATAAAGATATTCAAGCTGAATTTTTACTGCCTTATGTTCATCTCCAGTCATTCCTCGGAACATAAGGTGAAAACACTCAAGAATAAATATATGTTATATATTTAGCGGATTTACATTGTTGACTGTAAAGTAACATACACATATATATTTAGCGTGTGCTACTGACAAGACTTACAAGTAGTATATAGTTTCAGATATAAATATGTGTATCATCTGCAAGAATATCGAATAGTGGAGAGGTGGATTTAAATAACGGTGCTTGTCAAGGAACGTGGAGAAAATAAAAGGAAGAGAAAGCAGCACCATGCGAAAGACAAAGTGCTACAATAATGAAGATATGTGAAAACTGTGATTTTAATATTTGGTAGACATATTTTGCCTGTATCCTTGTATCAATCTGCCAATAACCCATTCGGTTACCGATTCTCTTATCTTCTGCCAATATACGTATATATATATATATATATATATATATATATATATAAGAGGTGGGAGAAAGAATAGTGAGTGTTTAGTTGTTAGGGATAATTGAATTTTAAAATTCTTCTTGGGATAGTTCCGATATCCAACAAGTGAAGTATCCCAACTATTCTTTGAAAAGCAATTTAGTAAATGTGGGGTACTTATGCCTACATATAAATAATAATTTTCGATGCTTAGAGAAAAGATATATTATGGTTCCAATTATGCTTCGGCTCTTGTTACTACTCTGTTGAAATTCATACACAAATAACTTTTTCATAGTGGTATGATTTACTTATAATAATCAGGCGTCTGAGCTTAGACATATTTCTAATGAAAATTAGAAGGTAAATTTCTTGACACATTACACTTCTAATTTGTACATAATTAAATAGGCTTTCTGCAGACTCCTTTAAGTAACTTTTGATTTCTGATTTTCATTCGTCGTCAGACTGTACTACTAACTGGTAATATTGTAGCCTTCAGGTTCAGGTTTCCTTAGTACACTAAGATTTAATGAATTTAATGAATTAAATGTAATCGTAAATTTAAGAGGGCGAATCTTAGACGCACATACGAGTATAGTCGAAAGGGTATAGAGAAAATAAGAATGTACGGGGTTAGGAGTTAGTATTCGTGAGCCACCGCATCCTGTCCTAGTGGCTGGAGAATGGACAACAGGCTCACCTCATGATCTGAAATTCATGGGTGCTGGGACAAAAACGACTGTCCAATGCTCCCTGGTTTTCGAAAATTCTTTAGCCGAAGTCATTTAGTGACTAAACTTGAAATCAATCAAGTCTTTGCAAAACAACACTCGAAAATTATTAGATTTAGAAAAGATTTTTACATAATTTTGCTACAGTGATCTATTGTAACTTATATCACCTAAGGTTATCAGTCATTCTTTTTATTGTTCATCTGGGTTGTGAACCTGACATCGAACACATTTCTAAATGGCTTAGGTGTACAACCAAAAACATCATAGATTAGATGCCACTTTTCTCACTCAAATAATCTTTGTCTTTTTCGTTCTCCGTAATCACGTATGTACTAGTCGTGTTCTGTACGCTTTTTTATTCAGTTGTAAAACAAATATAATCAAGGTATTCTAAGTAGTGTCACGCACTGATATTCTGTATTCTTATCAAGTATATATATGTATATATAATCATAGAGGTGAAGTGCGATAAGACAATTCATATGCACTTACGTATGTATGTGCTAATGTGTTTGTATATGCGAACACCTTATGATGTATTTATTGTAATGTATGAATTTGTTGGGATGTCTCTTTACATCTGATCGTCATTTACAATGTTTTTGTGTTTATAATAAAGTTTACAATACTAGTACACTACACAGATTAAAGGGAAACAGTGTTGTAATAAGTTGGATTGCATTTTTATATTCACAGTTCTCTTACAACAAAAGCTTATCATCATGCTGGACGCTTCTTTGTACTTTCTCTTTTTCGGAGTTAAGCCACATGGTCTTTGTACCTATAACATAGGGTAAAACAGATAATAATAATAATGTGTACTAGGCAAATTGTTCTTCTGTCTGCATCTTATTATTGCCAATTTAGTATATATTCGCTTGATTGATATTTGAAATGAAACAAAGTTGAAGAATTAGCGCAGTTTTAAAGGTGTTGTCAGAATAGGTATTGACTAATCCTAGTGATAGTAGTATTATCACTTGCTTCTTTCTGTTGTCATACCATATCTACATGTATATAATATTATATTTCTTCGACACTTTATATGCTTGTACTCGTTGAAGTGATTGGGGACTAGAGTAAAGCCTTTTAATGAATGCATCGTATTTTGCATTTATATTGGTTCCATAAATACATCTGATGTTAAATTGAAGTTGTCATTAAATTCTAATGATTGATAATTAGTGTCTTGTTCGTTATTAGTACTGTAGTTTTGTCTTGTTTGATTATTGTTAGATAAGGTGAATTGTTCTAATAGTCCGATGGAATTCTGTTCACTGTCCTCTTCTATCTCTTCGACTTCTTCATCATTTCCAGTTTTAGTTTCAGGTATAACGATCAAATCATTGTCAATAAAAACACAAGACATGGTTATATTCTCTTGAAGTATGCTACATGCCTTGTTCTCTTGCGATACAAATGAAGTTGATCGCTTTAAATAGGGGAGGATTATTTCACATCCTTTGACCACAATACATCTGTGACCCCACAGTGCTATGGGCAGGTTTGTACCCTTTTTCCATTGTGTATTATTATTATCATCATTAATTTGCCCCACAGATCTCAGCCAAATGGGTCCTGTATTTAGATTTGATATTGTTGTGTCATTGTACGTTTGTGAGATGAATAAATCATTTATTGGAAAATGGGGACCAGATCCTGCCCTTGGTATCCATGGTTTCCATGTTTCCACTTCATCCGTACAAAATGCTTCTCCACCACCTCCGAGGCACACAAGTTCGTTTTCAAATAAGCAGGCAGCGAAATCAGCACGTTCTTTTGCTGGAGGCATTAATTCCCATATGCCTGTTTCAGCGTTATAACGTTCTACTGTACTACTGTAGCCGACATTCGCCTCATTTCTAGCGGGTCCTCCACCACCAAGTATAAACAGTACACCTTCTATTGAGATGGCCTGGGCATAATATCGGGCCTGTGCCATAGGCTGAATAAATGTCCACTGGTTTGTCAATAAACATAGCATTTCACAGCTATTTGTCAACGTCTCCATTCGGCTTTCAGTGTATCCACCACAAACATAGATTGCTCCGTTCAACGAGTCAGCAGCTGGAGCCCCACGAGCTATTAACATACTGGGTGCTTCGTTCCATCCTCTGCCAACCATCCAACTGTTTTCATTCAAGTCATATTTTTCTACACTATTCAATACACTTCGATTATTGTCTCCTCCAATAGCATATAACGTTTGATTGTTTAAATTGACTAGGACTAAATCACGCCTACTTTCATGTAAAGGTGGACAAGTTTTCCACCCAGATTTTTCCTCAGCCTTTCCATTATCCCTAGAGAATACACCCAACAAATCTAAACAGATAACATTGGCAGTTGTTTTCGTGTCTGCATATTCACCTCCTGCTATATAAATATAACGATTTTCTACCAGGCATATACCGAAACTCATCAGTGCTACTGGCAGTACAATCCAATCATTGATAGTGAATTCATTTTTGTTTGTGTCATTTTGTGGTTCAAATGTAATCCATTCATCTTTACGAGCATCGAAAACATAAACATTTTGAGAAGGACGACCTTTTTGCCAACCACCGAATACAAATATGGCTTCATGAGGTATTCGTGGATTGTTCGTCAACTCCATCTGCCATAATGTTGATGATGATGATGCGGCATTTCCAGTGTTTGTGCTTAGAGTTTTTATTGCTTTACTATTAGTACCGATATCAACTTGCAGTTGTTGTTCCTTCTGATTATTAATTACTGAGTCATCTAGTGATTCACTTAATTCATCTAATGGTCGAAGATTTTTATAAATCCTCAATAGTTTTCGTCTGGCTTGTCGAAATGCAGTTACACATGCGATTCGTGTAGCTGTCAGTTGTCTAGTTGATGAATTTATCTTTGAATGACTATATCCTGATGATCGTTGTGCCATGATCATTTTATTAGTGTTATTACTTGTCATATCAGAAGCAGGAGAAAGAGATGAAGAAGTATTTTGTGTATTTTCTTGATACGGTTTATGCTTTAGATAGGGAAATTCATATATTGTCTCTAGATCAGTTAGTCCTAGGTAGTGAATACGTACACAACGAGACAATAGTCTAGGTGCTGCATTAACGCATAAATTGATATTTTTGAATTTCGCCGATGTTGTCTCTAACCACAGATGGATAGCATTGAGTACATCACCTTCACGGTTTATATTTAAATAATCAGAGGTCAATAGGTATTCTAATTCATCAACTGTCAAATCTTCGAATTTGATGAATTGTTCGTTATTGTAAACATTATTCAGTACTTTATTATTATTATTACTATTACTGTTGAATGTTAATAATTGATTAAAATTAGTTAATATGTATTCTTCAACTATTTTACTAGCCTTTAAGTTAACTGTTTTTATGACTACTTTGTACTTGTTTGACGGTAATAAATATCTCTGTTGTTCTCGTTCATTTTCTATCGATGAAGTTTGTATAAGTGTACTCTTCCATAATTGCCAACATGTATACGGATTACATTCACTTTGTATGTAGGCATAACAGGTCTCAGCTAACTCATTCAAACCATACTTATTAGCAATATATAATCCTAATTGTAAGGTGCAATCAATGCTGAAACGTCTTATAATTAAATTTTTATGACAGTAAATTATTTTGTTGTCATTTACACTGTTTATTATTCGTTTTATATTGATTTCATTCTCTGTTGCCTCTGTTATTGTATTATTAAAACTATTACAGTATTCTTCATTAAAATACTGAATACTAGTAATATTACAACTTCCTATATGACAATAATGTATGATAAAGGCTAATTCTGCAATACACTTTGAATTCTGACAGTAAATAAATAATGGATTTTGTAACATTAATTCCTCGTGTTCATATTTAAATTTTTCTAGTTCATGTCGTATTTTTTCGGCATTTCTTGATCTTATTGAATACTGAGTAGTTTCACTCATTGTTTGAATTAAACTTTTGTCTTTATTTAAGCGTAATAAATCTTTTAATTGTTTACTTTTGGTAGCTAATTTATAAGCATTAATATACAGTATTTGTTGAGTATTTAATATAACTAATGGATGGTTTAGTGCCCATTGCATTGAGTAACCTGTTAGTATATTATGCGGTATACTTAATGAAGATTTTTTCTCAAGTTTATTAATGTTCATTGAAATGCCCAGAGTATCTCCAGCTTCTGGGATTTGATGGAAACCAAACATTTGCCTATTTACTCTCCTTTCTGTTTATATAATTTTTCGATATATATCTCCCCCTTTCTAATTTAATGTTATGCATGTAAATATATCCAGTAAATATGCTCCTATTGTAGCAAAGTAAATTATTGATCGATATTTTAAAAAGCATACTAAATAATTGATCGTTCATCTGATTATTATTACTATTATTATTGTTTACTGAACATCCGAACATAGTGATGGTAGATAAAGAAGTGGTGATAATATGTAACCAATAGCCATAAACATCAATCACCGTTAACAGGAAAAATCTGAAAGAAATCACTGCTAACTAACTAAAGTCAGCAAAGATGGGATGTCAAAGCCAGCCAGGAAAAGCAAAAGAGACCTACTGCATCCAGTATATGAAACAATATTCGGATTTTAAACACTAATTTCAAGTCAACGCTTCTATTATGGTTCAGTGATCTGAAGTGTCATCAAAAGCATCGCCCAGAGCCTACCTTAAACCTTCAACAGCAATTAACCTTTCTCACTTCTGAAGATCAGATTTCCGAAGAGATGGGATAAGCAACAATGGATCTTTGGTAACGAACCAACCAATAACCTATCGACCCATAATTATGCAGACGAAAATGGAGGTGGATTAAACATACACTGAGGAATAATAGCAGTAGTAGCAGCTTTACTCTGGAAATTATCTTTAAACAAAATACAAAATTCTTAGCGTAATTTCTTGCAAAATATTTGCTTCCTGTGCAGAAGCTTCAAGTATTGATCGACAGTATATCGTATGACGCAATATCATTCTGTCTGACATAAGACTTAATACTCTATCACTTTTTTCCTTCACTTGATTGAAGTGGTAGGCGATGGGAAGCCAATTAAAAATCTGCACGAGTTCATATTATGATGCAAAGTCACATTTGGAAGATTAAAACAACAAGAAATGGAGAAAAGTAGATGCATTATACTGGATGGAAATTTAGGCAATCCATTGATGTGAACACGCCATCAGAATAAATAAACTTCCATTAAAACTGTTTCAGCTCTTATTCGCTGTTTTACTGCATTTTAACCCTTGAATGGGTTCCTCATTGTGAGCGTGATGTTGAAGCGAAAAAGAAATGTCCAACTTATTATTGAGGTCACGGTAAAAACTAATCGCTGGAGACAATTGGTGATATGGCTTAAAATTGTTCTCAGTAGCGCAGATTCGTCCACTCCTTGTGACTTATAATACCCAATAAAACTATATTGTTCTTCGATATTACTATTATTTTTGCCTCATATCTCTGTTTACTGTCTCAGTTTTGCATTTCCTTTTTACTTTCTTCTCTTGTTTTGTGTGCTACATGGAGTGTGGCAACTCGAACTGCTGCACATCGGTGCAAAGTTCTATGCTGAAACCAGTCAGTCAATCAGTAGTGAGGTCACGACAGTATGTGAACGCTAACAAAATAAAGACCAACAGTTCGATGGTGTCATTTAGTTTAGAAAAAAAAATGAAAATCACTTAGTTATTATTAAAAATAAGTGTTCGATGAATGCAACTTTATGTGTTGTCTAACTTTTTGCCTTAACCACTGAAAATCGAATGAATTATATATGTATTAACAAATGGGTTTTTAATGTTTACATAATAGACTTCTCTAGCCAGCTGGTCTTTGGAAAATCACAATAAGATGTCAGTTTACTTTTAATATTATTATTACTATTTGCCCCTTGAGTTCCGAATGAAACATTGGGTTTCTGTTCTATGCAATCACTTTCAGCTCCCACCACCACCCACAAGCTTTCACTTCCTCTTCATATGATTTTCTCCACGTGTCACTCGGACACCCAACCCGTCGCTTCCCATTCTTTTTCCACTCGAAAGTCTAGAGTGTGATGTCATTTGAAGGTATCTTCAGTGTAGCGTGTGTTCACTTCATCTCCATTTCCTTCCTCATGTTTGTTGAGCAGTAGATTTTTGATAGGTTCACTGACAGTTCCTTGTTCTTTTTTGTCGGTCATTTTAACTTTCAGTATCAAGAGAAAGCAAGTGTTGGTGAAATTTTGCAGTCTGTTAGAGTTATTTGCAGTCAGCAGCACGGGAATAGGAAGTTAATTGAATAAACATTTAGTGATCTACTGCAATCTCAAATAATGTTTAGTTCCAAATAATCAATAGAGATGAGTTTTTTGTACATATTCCGCTTAGAAAATATCCAACTGATTTCAAATTGTCATCTGTTATGGGTGAAGAGAATATTATTGCAATCTGTAGGATTCTGTGTCACTTGCTAGGAGATGATGATAAAATTTTCCGATAGAAGCAAATGAATGCATGGCTGACTTTGAAACAACTAGTCTGCTCAGGTGTACGTAAGAAAGCAGTAAAAAAATCGAGGCTTTAAGCACTGTTTTAATGTTGTGTCATACGAAATGAAAAATATGATATTATTAATTAAGATGAGTTATCCCAGTAGTTCATTTCGACAAAATTTCGATCGCTAACAGATACAGTTGAGGAAATCTTAGGGTAAATCGTGTGTTACGTCTATATGATAAAACACCGAAACAGGATCTATGAAGACAATGCCAAATCGAATATTAGCTTTCTTAAAGCCTATAGTGCTCTGACTGACTCAATTACAGTTACAATCGTCTTTACTGATGCTTATAATATTTTGTCTTTTGTATGTAATACAACACAATGAGTCTTTCTAGGGTGGCTTTTGTTGGTCGTAAGTAACACAGAAGTACTTTGATTGGACACTAGTAACTAGTGTGATGCGTCTAGTCCTTTCTTTGGTGCAGACTGAATTCTATCAGTCAGGTTTGCAATGTGGTCACCATTCTAGGTAGCTTGCCATCACGGTGCACATTGATTCGATGATATTGGATGTTTGGAGGCAATCGGCAGGAAGTCTTTTACCTAGGTTTCGTGCCAGTTGGCACTCGTCAGCAAGGCGTATCTGCAACCTTCAAGGAACTCATGTCGCAGTTTCAAATCTCAGAAGGGATATGAGTTCCTTGAAGGTTGCTGACACGCTTTGCTGGTGAGTGCCAACTAGCATGAAACCTAGGTCCAAGGCTTCCTGCTGATCGCCTCCAACCATCTAGTAACACAGAAGTACTCACAACAATTATGTGTAGGGTTTCTGAAGACACCTAGAAAGCTGGAAAGGGGTGGTAAGTGAATCGCAAAATGAATTGGCGTGTAGGCGTTTAGACAAATTCATGTATAAGATGTTTTGACTCCTCTACCGACATTGGTATGAGGAAGTAAAAACTATTCTTACAACGCGTTAGGGAATGACATATTGTTCAATGCTTTCGCACTTTCTTAAACACATTTGTATTAATTTTCCTTCTTTCCATAATAATTTTTTCAGTGTTAGTACTGCACTTACATCAGTACAGTTTGTTTCTCTGCTGTTTCGTTGGTGGCAACTAGCAGTGGAATTAAGGCTGCTCATCTCGTTTTCTTTTCTGACTAGTCTTCTGCAAGTACCTGCATTTCCAGTGAGTGCTGGTGTTCCTGCTGTAAGACTCGAACATCATCTATGGTTTCAAGGACGAAAGCATTATGCACTAGGCCACGACAGCCACTTTTTGTGCAACAGTTATCAGTAATTATTTGGCGTTTGAAATGAAGCGTGTAGGGTTCGAGTCTCAAGAAGAACACCACTGAGAGTGCAGCAGACGAGACCGTAAAAGACGAAGTGCACATCCTCATTTTCACTGTTAGTCATCACCAACCAAAACAGGATCACGGTAATCCTCAGACATTATCAAAACATCCCTACTAGGAGCCTGAATGTCAACAGAGACCGGGCGTTTCCGTCCAGTATAATCAATCAGCGGGAAATGCAAACCGACCTAACATCCAACGAGTAACAGTTTATCTCTGTCTGTCATTTTGTTTCTCATGCTTTTTCCACTAATTGTGTGATGTGTCCATGTAGTACTTAGGTAAAGAGGTGATAACGAAAGATAGCTCCGATTGTTATGCACGTCGGGTGAGCTAACAGCATTAAAATGATACCGGTTATAAGTGATTATTTCATTCATCCTCCTGGTAACTTGTAATAATTCAAATAACAATGCATGCAATGAAATACAGTACTTACGAGTCTTTGGCTTTTTCTCTATTCCATTTTATAGTTTGTAGAAACGGCCTTAGTTAAACTGTATGTTAGATTACAGCAGTCTGGTATCCAACCGTATTTGTATGAATTAATCATTGATCCAAAAACATCTTATGATAATTGTGACCAGTCAGCAATTGGGCTTTCTTCTGTAATTCAACAATCAAGTGATAATAATGATGGTCAAGGATTAGTTGATCTTATCTCAAGTCTGATACATATTGATGTAGAAGATTTAATTGTTTACCTGGAAAAGAACAATGCTTATCATGCTTTGGCGTTGATATATCACTGGCAGGGTAATCTTTTTGGTGCACTAGAAATATGGCGAAAGTGAGTTGCACGATTCTATTGTTTTACTCAATCATGGTTTTTTTCTTCTGAAAACACACTCATGTCTTGTTTTGGTTTGTATTTTGTTACATTTCATGAATTCCTTAATTTTTGCCTTCGTGGATACATATATATATATATATATATATATATATATATATATATACATATACTAATTGGTTCCCTTTCGTGATTGTCATTTACAGTATCAAACAGACCACATATACTGTGACGTAAATATTTTTTACTTCCAAGTAAACTGTGGTAATTTCTTTCCTCAAACTGTGTATTTACAAATGATGATTTTTATTCCATGTATTTATTATCAGTTTGTCCGAGTAGCTAACTATCCAAGATTTGTGTCTCTGAGCCGAGTCTAACTGGGTACACCTCTTGATGATGTCGGTGAGCGTAACGACTGTTCATTGTCTAGTTTGTTTCGATCTAGCTAGTAAGCTCTACTATCGGCTGACATGAGTGATTGATCGCCAACTGCTTATATCAGTCAATCAGTAGTATGTTGTATCACGCTGTAGATAATTGCTTTTATTCATTTGCTTTCTTAGTGGATCTCCTTTTTATGCATTGACTGATGTGTGTATTACCTATCTGAATCGATACTTAGTTTTACCGTGTTGTATATTTAAACCGTACTCTTCATGCATTCATGAATTAGTTCATAAATCATAGTGGGTATACCCTAAATCTTAATCACACTTGAAAAATGTTAAGATGGCCATTGATTTAACTTTTCTCATTTATCGAAGGAGTGGTATTTTGACTTTTGTCTGACGGGAATTTTTAATAACTTCTTTATTTTTTTTTCAATTTTAGATTAGTGTATAATGAACTTAGTGATCCAGGTTTCCCGGGAGTACCATTTTATGTACTAATTTTATCACAGTAAGCATAAGTTGTTTGTTATTATTTGTTTAAATGCTGGCTGTTTTTAATTATTACATTGTATAGATAGGTTACCATGCTGTGCAATATAATGACTGGTGTTTTCATGAAGAGAATATTGCGTTTACTTTATGAGAGAAATTATGACTAATCGAATTAGGCTGTCACTTCCCAACCAACCAATCACAGATTTTAACTGTAATGTAGCTGCTGAATTTTAAGCAGCTGGACATTATCATTCTAGACATTCTGCAATAATTGGCATACACTCATTACTTAGTGTTTAAACCTTCAGTTCAGTAGTATTTTAAGCCTTCAGATGTGAATGTGGCTCATAGACTAGTATGTAAAGAATACTGCTTCTGATGATTTTTGTCTCATTCTTATAATCTATGTCATTGTTTTAGTTTTAAGGTTAGAGGCTTTAACAGCCTGTTAGACTGACACTTATAAATTAACGGGTGATGATTGATGGCGCAATGAAAATCTGGGCTACCACCACCCAACCCAACCCAAGGCTATGTCAAATTGTCTCATCATCAGTTCAAAAAATACCTAGAAATGTGCTATGGAGAACGTATTGTCCGATAGCTGTCACATGGAATCGTTCATCATATGACTCACTATCAAGTCATTTTACATTTAGTGAGAATTGTGAAGATATGGCTACTCAATTCACAGATTATCCGCTGATAGAAATGTCCTTTATTATGAATACAGCTCATTGTTTAGTTATTGAAAGAAGTATGTATATGCAAGTTTTTAGTTTTATCTCTCTCTTGATATTATTATTAGTAATATGTATGTGAATATTAACACTGCATAATAAATTATTTGTAGCATAATATGGTCAGTAATACTGAAGTTAGGTGTAATGTCAGCCAATAAGTGAAATCAGATCGGTGAAGCTGTTTCAGCCGAGATGACCTGAACATGTATCACGCATGCTGAGATATCGCCTTCCTCATCGATCACTGTTAAATGATACAGTATGATAGGGCTCAAAGTGGATTTCAATGGGGCACACGCATTCAGTCTTTGTGATCTCTGAAATACACTAAATTGTCATCAGTCTTCACGTATTTCTTCCTTCTCTCGTACATTTCTGTTTATGGTAGTCTCCTAGCACTCTTTTTTCTCTCCTCTACTATGTGTGGTTTTATGAAGTGTGGCAACGTGAAATGCTGTATTTCTGTGAAAAGTTCTACGTTCATAATAATTCAGTCAGTTGGATTTCATCACGCTTATCTATTAAAGTACGATCGTTTTAAAGTGGTAAGAAGACAAGATAACACCATTAATATATAACAGAGGTTGGCGTGTTTGTGTTTTAGATATAATACTGACATTTTTATTAATTATTATTTTCTGTAGTATTTATCCTTATTGTGTTTGTGTATTGATAATCAATTCGTTATGAATAACAGCCTGCTCTTCTTTTTCTTACTTCATATATTGCGTTTATTCTTCAGTTTATCTGCGACTAATTCAACTGATTCCTCGAAACAAATGTTGCCCGGTGAAGTTTTGCACTCATCAAACGATGTGAATTACGAGTTTCCTGTGTATACTGAACTAGTGTGGAATCATTTTCTAGAAGCTTTAAATACAGGTCATGAAATGATAGCTGGAGAACTTATGATTCGTTTTCCAATCCCTGTTAATTATATTAATTCACGTTGTGTAATACCATTTGATCAGTTCAATAGTAATGTAAACGCTGTCGAAAATATGCTAGCACCATCACAAATTTTATCCCCTAATCATATTATCCAAAAACTTCTTTCTTCTCATCCAAATTTGGCGATTACTTATCTGAAACATTTATGCTGCTGCCTGCCTAACTGTGTAAGTCTTGTGTGTTTGCTCAAGTTACATCTTTTTTCTTTCCTTCACGTTCCCCAGTGGAACATAGGGCTTCAAGTTAGTGGCTTGAAGTTTCTGTAGCAGGGTTTTTTTACAGGATGGGGTTGCTAGCCTCATGCCCAACCTTTCCTCTTTACCAGAATTATTTCTGGCTCAGCGAGGTAAAGGAGTGCGTCGGCCGGGGATCGAACCCCGGACCATGTGCATGGTCGGCGAGCGTCCTAACTGCTATACCACCGACGCTCAAGTTACATAAAACGTCTGAAATGGCACTGTAAATTCTCCATAGTTCAACTTTTATGTAAGAAACATCTACTAATTAGTGATTGGTTGAAAGCTATTATAAATAGGTTGTATACCTCAATTTTAACGAGTTGCATCCGCAATCCACAGGAGATTGACATTTGTAAGAAGGATTCTAACTCACTACACTTTATGAGACTGCTAGCCGGTGCAGTGTTTATATTTCAGTGAAGATTGTGTTAAAGTGCAAAATCCTTGGATCGGTTACCAATCAGGGATTTGTTAGGAACAAGGATGTAACTTGAGCATCTACGTGGTTTCGTGTGGCTTCATGTTATAATTCAAGACAGTGCTTGGAACGTTTTGAGTCTGTGATTTCCGTTTATCTATTTGTATTCCTTTTACTAGTCACTGAGTGATCTTACTGATTATAAACTCAATGTATATATTGTTGTTAGCCTACACTTTTAAATAGTTTCCTGAAAATAATATTGTAATTTCCTCTTATAACTAATCTAAAGAACGTATTTCTAATTTTTCTGTCTATCTTAAATAAGGACAAAACAATCACATGAATCTCGCTTTCTAGTTATCCAGATCAATTTTACTAAGCATATACATAGTTGTGAAATATATGAAGGTCGCGTATTAGCTAAGGTATTTACTACTGTTAATATTATAAAAATAGTGTCGGGTGATAGGACAAATACTCGCCGATGACATCGGCTAGTGGTCGCGCCACAGCGTGAATTGGCTGAAGCTGGAATTCATTGGTCATTGGATTACATCCTAGTGACTAAGTGCTCTACGAGCTTGCCTTGCAACCGAAAGGTCCTTGCTTCGAGCCCCGGTGGGTGCGTACTTATGAAGAGTCTCAAACTAGGACGAAACAGCTATCCAGTACTCCCAGGTTTTCCAATGGTTCTCTAACCGATGTCAGCTCCAATGATCGACTAAACATCATTTGAAGTAATATTGTTTCATCCGAAACATGCTTCAATACTTCTCAATGTTCCCCCTCACCTACCCACCCACCCAACATTTTCTTCAAGAGAATTCATAGCAGTAGGTTTGAACTTATTTAAAAATGTGCGTGAGTGTAGATTGTGATTCATAAACGTAATTAACTGATTAAAGCAATATGAAATGCAGTAAATGGGACGCATTTTATTGGATGGGACAGTTAGTTAGCCCACTGATTCGAGCAAACTGCCGTTTTTAATGTAGTTACCTTAGAGCCTGTTTTGCAACATATGTCATTCTAAATTAACAGAAGTCACTTTTAGAATATTTTCAGTTAGAGATCACATACCATCACATCTGCATTCCTGATCTATATGAGGTGGCTCTCATGGTCCAAATGGTCTCGTGGGAGAACGCTTTGGTGTTTGTAGTGAAGGGTACTGGGTTTGAATGTCAGTGGAAACACTGTCACTCAGTGATGATTGCAGGTACATCCGGCTAACAAGTCCCAAACAGAATGGAATTCTCATCCTGGGTTCCACTGATAGTCACCATCCACCAAACAACATCAGGAATTGGATTACACTTAAAGCACATGATAATAAAGTGGTGCTTTAGTTATGATAAGCTAAAAGTGAGAGGCCTGTTAGTCCTCTTGGAGAATTCATAAAGGGGGTTTTAAAAATTAAAGTAATAATTAGTTTAAGAATCCTCTTTAAGTCATATGGAAGAAGACGTGTTCAGCAAAGAGTTACTATTTTCACCGATATCATCGTCAAGCTGTGCAATGGCGTGCATATATATATGTATATGTATATATATATGGTACATCTTTTTATGAACAAAAGCAATGTTTCCAATAATGTGTTATTAAAATGTTTGCGTTTTAGATGACAATCAAGAGATTCTAAATTACACAATAAGGGTAGGGACTAGTAAAATTTGCAGTAAACTGAATAGCGTAATAGAGTTGATAGGATTGAATACAGTTCAACTAAAGTTGAAAGAAGGTTAAGACAAGATCAATTCCCTAAGGCTTAGAAGTATAATTTTGAGGAATTGTACGTCAAATGCTGAGATAAATGAGGTTAATTGTCAGTCCAGTGACTGGACAAACTTCTCCTATATAACATGTAGCTTACCATAGGTTCTGTGGTTTGCGAAAGTTTGATTCGTACTCTTTTAGTAAGATTTCCGCGCACTCTGTAAATGACTCTGAAATTGCTTTGGTTAGCAGAATCGGAAACGTTTTTTTTTCAGAAGCGAGTTGTAAGGCAATCTTTTTTCTCCTCTGCAAAGTTATAAACCCTATAACCTCAACTTGAACTGCTGATGTGTACACAACAACTCAAGTTATGTATCAGCTACTCTCATCTGTCTCTCCTGAATGGTGTCTCTTTTTTATTCATTTGTTTCTAAAAAGTCTATCATATTATATTTGAATTTCTGTTTCAGCATCCGGAAAATCACAATTTGTTAGCCAAACTCTATTTAGATGCTCTGTTTATTAAACTGAAGTCTACGGATGTTTTATCTGATCAAACTGATAGACAGATTCGTGAATTAAGGTAATTTTCATTCTAATCAGTTTTTTCCTTCAATGTCTCTGAAAGTTTTTCAAATAGGTAATAATAAATATGAAAAGAGAGCGAATTTATTAAATTTCTATATAACATTACAGGTAAATAAACTATATGTGAAGGTGGAGTGCTCTCTTGCTATGCGGGAGTTCTGGTTTCCATTTCTTGCCTACATACTCTGAAACCAAACCCAGTTTGCGAGCTAGTAGTTAGCCCAGAAAAGAAGGAAGGTCGGGAGTAGGGGTAGTAGACCAATCCCGTGATAAAATAACAACGCTGCTGTTACCCCGAGGCTTCAGTGCTTCAGTGCCCCATGTTCCAAGAAAGAAATGAAAAAAGGAAAAAAATATAGTAAAATCAACATAATCATATTAATGGAGAGTTCTATTATTTTTTAAAGTAAACGAAGACAGATAGTCAGCGTATTATTTCAGTCATAAAAAGTACTTTTATGGTAAATGGTAAGCGTCATCGATGTTTTCATTTTCTGGTTGTTGAATGAAATAAATTACTGAATGCTTGAACGTTGTTTATTTTATTATTAGCAACTTCGAAACCACACCTAGTTGACGTGTCTTACACTTAATTAGACAAAAATTTTAACCCAAACTGTCTTCTTATGGTTGTATATTAGAAATATCGTGCAATCAAATGTTTATATTCTAAAACATAAAAGACCCAAACGTAAATCTTTAGATGTAATCTGACTTGGAATTTCAATGTTTGTTCTGCAAACTGGTTACATGTCCTTACATTCTGACTGTAGTATTTTAAATGTTCTACTACTTTAATCATTTTCATTTGACTATTTGAACTACTGAACATTTGCGCTAAGTTATATATGAATAATTCAGTCAGTTTTTATTAGTGTCTGTAATAATATCTCAACTCTTCTCCTTTGAGTTATTTGAATATTTAGTCCTCCGTGTTTATTATCTGCATTATTCTACCTTTCTTTTTATTGGACACAGAAAAAAACTTTGATGCAGAATAACATGCATCCATTTTATTTCATCAGTTCTCATCATCTGCGTACAGCTTATGGCATTTAATAAAATAAATTATAATACAATTTTAATACATTTTCTTTATCAACAGGAGTCAGCCGTCCACGACGGATTGTTGTAAAAACTTTATGGGGAAACAAAACATAAGGATGATAAGCCTATATTAAAGTATTAGCATATATATAATAAGACTGGAGTTTCTCGTGAAAAATGGATACATTTGTTGTTAGAGTGTTGACAAGGCAGTAATAATTGAATGACCAGAGATAAAATACAGTAATCAGAACCCATAAGATTGAAAAATAAAAATTTTATGTGTACAAAGTCGGATAAAACGATGATGATGATGCATTACAGTTAGGTGAATTCATAGGGACAAAAATTAAATCTAATACGAACGTCAAGCGAAAAATAAGGGGGAAAAGTGATGAAATCAAAAGACAAACAGTTAAAAGACAAAACGGGAGCTATGTCAATAAAACGGCTGAGACCTAAACTATACATTCGAAAGTAACCCTTCATTGGACTTCATTATCCTGGTAACTCTTAGCTTAGTAACTCCTTACTGCTCAAGTAAAAGCTAAAGTATTGACTGCTCACTGTTTATACTTGAATCAAGGAAATCAGTCTCCTTTAGTTAATTTTCTCTTTTTTTTCTACCTGTTTGATTATGACAAAATGACTCCTTGTCATATTTTCATTATATATTAAGCATTTTTCGAGTTGGTTTTAATGAGTCCACCGAAGCGTCGTAATGCATTACATGTAGTAAATGTGTTTTCAATAGCCTATCATATTTTATGTCTGTAAAAATTATGTCTATTCACATGTGCACTTAACTAGGACAGGATGCCTCTGATGTGATCATAGATACATATGATATGGTAGAGTTCGTCATTGATTTCATTTATTTGTGCTACTTATTTAGTCCTGGCTTTCTGAGTGGAACATAGGGTTTCAGGGTGCAGTAGTGGTGGTGTTGTCTTCACAGAATGGGGTTGTTAGCCTCATGCCTAACCTTCTACTGGCAAGTAAAGTAGACAGGGTTTAGGAGTGCGTCACTTGTTCATTGAGAAGTCATTGCCTACTATCGTTTGCCTGTGTCCTTCACAAAAGTTGTCCATAGTTTTTTGGATCGAACAAACTATGTTTATCCTAAGATGCCTACACACATAACTTTTGAAAAATGATGAAATACACTTTCAAGTTATGAATAAAAAAACATAACTTAATATCACCATGCTGCAATGATTTCATCGAATTGTGACAAAGTGAATCAATTACTGATGGATAGCCTTGTTCTCGCAAGTGAATTTCTTGAGCTTATGAGATGTGATGAAGATAAAGAAGAAGAATATGAATTAGTTATATAGTAGTATAAAAGAGTAAATGTAGTTTAGAGTTGAGGTTTATCATATAATAAGTAGATTTCATATTTTCTTTTTTATCATGATGTCTCGGAAACCAATGTATGTAAAATATGTGATATGCATTACTGCCTTGTCTGAGTATATGGACTTTTTTTCATGTTGATTAGCCGGTTCTGAGAGACTGTTTTGGTTGCTTGCACAGTATTCTATCTCCAGTTTGTTTATATTGAAAAATTTGTCTCAGTGAAGTAGTTCAAACTATCTCATTGCTAGCCTGTTATTTAAAGAAAGTTGCATAGAATCGGAATAAGTACTCGTAAACTCTTTAGGTATTCATCCCAATAACACAAATAAGCCAAACTGTCATAATTAAATTACCTGGAAACCATGACGGCAAAAAATGTTCTTGAAAATATCTCAGATAGTAGATTGCTATTATACCTTCAATCGTTATCTATTGAATCACAGAAGTGTTTATTGACTTAATTTTATTGACTCAATTTCATACACAACTGGTACATGCATTGCCGCCTACTTCCCCAAGAGACTGTTTTTCTCTACCTTTTCTGAACTATAGAATTGAGTTTTGTCAATTGATACGCTACTCACTGTTGATTTCACATGAAATCTTATTGAATCGTTTGCTTAACGAAAGTCTCTCAGTGCAAAAGAAGCTGGCATATGAATTAGCAATACTTGAAGGAAAGGTAAGTTAACTGTTATTTTTTCTTACTTCCTTTCTTTGTTTGAAAAAATCGGCCATATTTATATTGCTCACCATAATTAGATCCTTTTGTTTGTCATATTGATTATTCATGAATAATCCCCATTCAGACATTAATGAAAACAAAACAAGTAGTTCACCGAAGAGTCTCTTTTTGGCGATGCATTTTGCTTTCATATTGGTTATTTTCAAATAGCAAGTTTTTGTTATTCGAATTCAGCATGGAACTTAGTAATTCCAACTTTTGAATTTTCACTGTTGCTGGTGGAGATTAGCTAGCCTCACACAGAACCTTCTCAGTCTTCCGGGCTTAATATCGGCTAACACTAGGTCCAAGAATACGTCGATCCAAAATTGAACCTGGACCATGTGAATGACTGGCAAACATTCTACCATTCGACCACTGACTAGCTCAAATAGATCTCGCACTCCGTTTGGATTACTATGATACCATCACAGTGTATTCAGAGCGACGAAACTCTGAAATAGATATTGTAAACAAAATGAACTATAGAAACTATCACTTAAGGGGATAATTGTCCGTTTTATCTTTATCTGCGTTACGATATACCAGTTACTCAACGAAATTCATATAAATATAAATCTGAGGTGGGTAAATTATAAAAGAAAGTAATAGAAAATACTTTGATGGCTTCTACGCAATATATAGTAGGTGCAGAGACGTAGGATCTGTTCAAAATTTTATTTTTCATTACTTGCTTGTTGTATGAAGTTTCCTTAAATTATTTTTAATCTATGGCTCACTAGTCTATTGTGAATGTAGTATGTTTTCATATCTACGAATTCTCTGATAGGTGATCTGCAATATACTTTTCAAATTTTTCTCAAATAAGTGAAATCTAATCGAGTTTCAAGTTTTACTTTTTCTCTTTTCATTTTTATTTCATCGCATATCGTAATTAACCAAATTCTATTTCGTTAGTATCTTAATTATTCTAAAGTGTTGTTACGAATTTATCAACAAGATATTAGTCAATATGAAGCCTTGATTTTCAGTGAATTGTGCAGTAGAAAACGTCGTACTTCGAGATGAATAACAAAGGCATTTCTCATTTGCACCTTTTGGTGTTAACGAATATTTTAAACCAACATGCATCTATGGCTGCGAGGGAACTACTTGCTGTTTTGAGTTTGGAGTCCAAAACGGCAGTTTGGTTGGCTCTTATGCTTATTATACTTCAACAAAGTGCTGGATGATGTGTGTTATAACTGGGCTGAACTGAATAGACCTGTCGCTACTTTTTATGTCTGCTCCTGTGTGCGTCGGTGGCACAGCGGTTAGGACTCTCGCCGACCATGCACATGGTCCGGGTTTCCATCCCCTGCCGACGCACACCCGATATCAATGGTCGGCCAGCGAAATTTGGGCTACCGGTATCACATGCTGAAAATTCCATATTTGTACCAAAAATACCGTGTGGAATCAAGCTGTAATCAAAATAAAAAATTACTATAACGGTAATGAACTCGACTGGTGCTCTAATACGTCTATTTGTCCGTTGTACCTTCCGATTCACTGAGCCACGTAAACATCAAAAGACAAAGGCTGGCCTTATAACTGTAAGATACTGTATTATACATCTATTAGGAAAAAAAAGATATTTATATTTTTAATTTCTCACAATACAGTTGGCTCACAACCGTAGGAATGTACTGTTCTTGATGGTTGGAAATTTCTATTCTGATTGTTTAGTGATCCGACAAAGACCAAGGCGAGACAAAAGACGATGAATTGATCACACACTAAATCGCAGTATGCGTGAAAAATGATAGATCCACTTAGTAACTCCATGACAAGATAAATCACACATTTCGTAAGAAAGGATGATATGCTATTTTATGCTCGCTACTATCAATGTGACCCGTTGTCTGAAAGCTAACGCGTCCGACTCCACCTGCTTCAGTCTGGGTAACTGGGTAGTATCATCAGCCCTCACCTAAAATAGGTGTCGATCTTATCCTGGTACGTGAAAGATTCGTTCCAGCTAACTGAATTAAGACAGTTGATATGCACTTTGAGTAAGGATGGGATATTAATATGAGACTGTTTTAGAAAGATTTTGAATGTGCTTTTTGAATTCAACAGGTGAACCGAAATCTAGGTTTTAAACCATTGATTATTTTCAATTATCATTCCTTCTTTTCTTTATGCACTTATCTGATAATTTTTCACATATTAAAAAAAAATATTTTTCTTCTCTATGCTAGGTTTATAATCATACCAAAGCACTGAAATATCTTATCAATGATATGAATGATTATAAAGCTGCCTTGTACTACTGTCTTACGTTCAGTCAACAACCTGTACAGCATAAAATAGGTGATGTTGATGCTATTGCTTCTGCAATGGTCCATGGCTCTACAGCTGAAAGGTGGTCACCTGCTATCATCCAGCTGGAAGAAAATTATGATAATCAATCAATGCCTTCTATGTTATTCACAAGTTTTATTGACATCTGTTTTGATAAGTAAGATTATTGATTGTTTTTGCATGCATCTTTTTTCTAAACCTGATAATTTTTACCAGTGCAAATTGATTGGTTATACTGGATCGAAACTCTTGGTCTCTGTCAGCATGTCAGCTCCTACTATGGACACTCTGACGACGTCTCATGATGGTATTTGGTTTATGGTACCTAGCTGTGGAATTCAGAACACACACTTCTTCCTATTTGGGATCAGTCCGTATCTGCAAGCCCAGTAAGTGGTACATGACTCCATCACTGATCGTTGCAAATGCCAAAGCGTTATCCACCAGACCACTGGGAAATGAGAAACAGTTGACGCGTGCAAGATAAGACGAAATGCGTATCCTGCGTTCCAGTGATAGTCACTACCGATCGGGAAACAAATGTATTGGAAAAAAGATTTGTCTATCATCCTATATATTATCATTCATGTTTGTAATGCCCACTAGTGTTATATCAGTATGATATTACGAATAAGAATTGTGTGAATAAATGTTATCCACAGCTATATCTAATCAGTCAGTTAAGCTAGGAAAGTTTACTAATTATTCTCAAATGTCTTTTGACTGTACTCATCATGAAATGAAGGTTGTTTCACATATGTGTTTATCATTATGTACTGATATATATCTTTACACAATAGGGTTCTTATTTGATGACATTGCCGTAAAGCAATTAAATTTTACCATTTAAATATTGTTAGGTTATATTTTTGATTGGACACAAGTCAGCAACCAGTTTAAATTGTCTAGTCTTATCTTTGGTGCAGACTGAATTCTATCAGTGAAGTTTGCAATGTGGCCACCATTCTGGGTGGCTCGCCATTACGGCGAACTATGAATTGTTGGTATTAGATGAGTTGGAGGCAATCGCCAGGAAATCTTGGACCTAGGTTTCGTGCTGGTTGGCACTCATCAGCAAGGTGCATCTGCAACCTCGAAGGAACTCGTGTCCCTTCTGAGATTCGAACTGATAGAATTCAGTTTGCACCAAAGATAGGACTTGACGTACATATTACACTAGTTACTGACTAGTGTTCAATCAAAAATATCCACTACAGTCCTACAGTAGGTCAAGCGCGAGCCTGAATAGCTCAGCGCTAACGTCTGTGACTGCATCACTGGGTGACGCGGGTTTGAATTTCAGAAGGGACATGAGTTCCTTCAAGGCTACAGATACGCCTTGCTGATGAGTGCCAACTAGCACGAAACCTAGGTCTAGGACTTCCTACCGATTGCCTCCAACGATCTAATACCAACAATTGTTATATTATGCATAACTGAAATCAGTATCGAATTATGAAGTCTATGCACACATTTGTCATTTTAATTTTTTTCATTAAAATCATTGTTTTTTATTAGACAATAGGGGATCAAAGTTGAGGAATAACAAAAAATTAGATTTACTCAAGATTATATATTCCTTGGTTTCCCAGTCGAATACAGGACTTCAGAAGTACATCTGTATCCTTTTTCATTCTCTGCAACCTTTTTAAGCTGACCTATGATTGCCCACAAGCTTGCATTTACTCTTCACAATATCTGCTCGATGTTACCCTTGGAGGCTCAACATGTCACTGCCCATTCACTTGTGAATGTCATGGTGAGTGTTTGACCTCACAACAGACTAGGTGAACTTCACTGTTCACATCTTTTCACTAGAACTTCAGACAACTTCATCTATTAGTCAGTCACTAGTGAGCATTAAATTTGCGAAGAGTGCTTGCTGGAGACATCTGAAACTATTGTTATTTTACATTTTGAAAACATATTCATAGACATGACTTTTTATCACTGATTTTGTAGCGTTTAGTCTCTAACACGAGAATTCTGTACGCAACTTAAAGCTTTCGAACGACACTTTTACGGTAGATAAAATGTGGTACCCTTGGAAATATTGGGCAGAAACTCTGTTAACGTTCACTATGCACTTCTGACCTCTTAGGCGCTCTTACCTGGGATTTCCACTAGCACGATTGATAGTCATATGTTTAGTAAGTGGGTGGGTTTAGGTTGAATAGGTAATGTCCACAAGGTGCTACAAATCGACCAGTGATACAGTTCGGATTGTTCGCACTCGTTCAGATGTATTCATCTTCAAAACAACATTTGCTTTGTTTATTTCTTCTATTCAATCACATTCGTATTTGATCATTGTGGTATACTTTTTGAAAATGTGATAACTGGAACTGACTTACTTTCGTAAACTATTTACTGTTGATCTGAACATCGAATGCTTAAAGTAAAAATAGTCTTTTATTATTCTAGAATAAATCAGAAATTGTAGTGATACTATTGGAATGTCCCTTACATGTGATGATGAACAGTTTTCCAAACTCTTAGACTATAATAGCTTGCATAAATCTGAAAGGAGTGTATACTTATTGTTGTTCCCCCTATTATGTCTTATTGAATAATGTATTATTCTTTTCGTACGATTTTATCATCTTTTCAAACATATTATCCCTCTACTCAACCATTATTATTTTTATCAACGAGACTGAAAAGTTGTAAATTTAGTTTTTCTACACCTTAAACTAGCTTGACAGTGAATGTTAGCCCTTACATTTAGTTAGTATATACTGTACAAATATGCGTTGCATTTCAGTCAATGAAGAATTGAACTTTCAACCGGTGATTGATGGGTGTGAACATTGCCATCTCCCTCTACTTGATGAGTTTTTCTCATTCATATAGTCAGTATGTCTTAAAAACTGCATGGATTATACCAATAAACAGGTGTATGTGTGTATGTTTATACCGCTTGGGTTTATCGCTACTTTTTGTAGAATGCACGTCATTGCTACTAGTGGATATATAAACAATCGTCAAAACAGGTTTACCTCCTTTTCGTTGTCGCCTCCTTCATATAGTAAGTAGAACGAAGGGATAGTTGGTATTGAACAGTTTCATGGGATTTTGTATTACGCGTTTAAAGGAATACTGTAATCACTTAAAATGTCACGTCTGGTTGTTTTTGACCAATTTATGAGGCTATAATATGTTTTGAACGTGTTTTGTCGTTGTTTTTTTACACAACTGGAAAATCTGCTTCGCTTGTGATTACTTTCATCTTCACATCCTGTTTCGCTCTCATTTGACTAAGATTCCACTCGGAAGAGGTAATTAAATATGACCAACATTTTCCCTTTTTTGTTCTCTACCTTTGTTCAAAAAAATATTTTAAACGTCTTTATTTTATTTTTTTTTTCCTTTGTTTCATACAGACTTGATGCTGATTTAAATGATTCCTGTGCTATCAAAGGTATAATTTTAAGCCTGTTGAATAATTCCAAAGTGAAATTCAACTTCACCAAGGTTAGGAATTTTTTTTCTTTCCTTCTTCTGCATTTTCTCCTTTTCGTACACGCTGAATTCGTCGCATGTGTTTATACATCAGATTACACTTGTGTTTCCTTAAGGAAAGTTATGCTTTGATATAGAAGACTTCAGACTGAAGGATTAAATGTATTCTTTTTTCAGTTTTGTTCATCATCCATGGTTTTACACTAAATTTGTGAAAGTTTTTTAAAAAAACACGTCAAAATTATACCAGTCATGTTATGATTTGTTAGTCAGTAAGAATTATCCATTGTGAGATGTGTTTGAACTCAGCCACCTGCAGAAAGTGTCTCATGTACGCGTCAAAGGACCACAATTATTGTGAGGGTTGATAATACTACCTAGTTCGTTAGGTTGAGGTAGGTGGAGGGGCAGTTGAAGTTAGAGTCCACAGGCTGAAAGTCGAGAGCATAATCCAATGAGCAACTTTTCGACAATTGCAAAGTTTATGCTGGGTGAAAATAACTAATCATGAAAATCAAAACCAGTTATTCAGTAGAGGTTAGCAACAGGTCATTACGGAAGCAATAATTTTTGAGACAAAGATAGTTAAGAAGATAGAATAGATGAGTGAATTGGTTGGTAAGGATACCAAGATCAATTAAATGACCTGAAATTATAGTCATAATAAAATAACAAAGTCAAATGAAACAAGTCGATCAGTAAGCAGCTTAAGTGGATTAGGGTCATATTCTCTAGGTATATCGCTGATATCTATGAAAACTCTCCATAAGTTCTTACACGGTTTCGTGGGCTTCGCTAGAGTGCCTTCATTAGTGTGATGTACCTTCTAGCCACTCTTGTACCGTAATAAAAAACTGTGGTAATAATTGGCATCTAAACCAAACTTTATTCAAGTAAATAATATATACTTTGTTGTTGGTTTCGTACATAGATAACTGAGAGTACAGTGTGGAGATTGATTCATCTGTTCACTTTATATGAGATTTCATGGTTTAATGTGAATTTTTAAGGGATCAAGATTCTTATATATGACAAGAATAAGTAGGTAAATTTGACAAATGATACTAGTCAGTTGTACTGTTGATGAGTAAGGGTGTAACATCAGTGAGGTGTTTCTTTCGAACTCTCAGTAAACCTACTATGCTGCTTCCACGCTCTGAAGAAGAGGGTTAAAAAAGGTAGGCCCGAAAAGTCGCACATCGCGACTCGCCATCCGTAGGTGGCGGTATGGTCTTCATACGGACTCAATAAGGGTGAATACAATGCCATATCACACAATATCAATAAATGAACTCAGACTTGTTATTCATTCCTTGCATTCCGAGTGAAATATATGGGGTCGTGCTTCGAAGTTTCATTAGTGGTGGGTTTGTTAACCTTATAGCCAACTTCGTCTCTTTTCTGGGTCTACTATTGTCCAGTAAATTAAGGGAGGTTCAGGAGTGTGGCTAGTCAGTATTCTACTCCTGAAACAGTGAAGCAGATTTGGGCTTAATCAAATTTAAACTATAACTTGAAGTCTGTTTGCTTTAAAACAGTTATCTTGTGTGTTGTTGTAGTTTTATTTCCTGTTTCATCGAATATCAATGTGTAATAATAGTTTTCAAACAAGTCGTTTTTCAAAAATAATAACAATTATCAAGATTTTGATTACTCTGTAATCTTGAAAAATGTTTTTTAACCAATTTTTCTAGGTGCTATCTCGTGTGCCATCTGGTTGGAATCTTTTGGAAATAGGATTTTTTCTACAAAAGGCTTTACGATGTACACTACGTCAGTGGTCAGAACTTCATCTTGAGTATGCTTTAACTAAGTGCAATACTAAGCCAGCTGCTCTTGACCTTCCTAAAGCTTCTGAGTCATTAGTGATTCAAGAAAACACTGCCTGTTCAAAGTGTCATCAACTGATTAATGTTAACGTTCCATCTTATAATTTCGCTTGGCTTGTCTCAGAAAATAAAGTTGCTCACATTACATGTTTGTCCATGTCTTTAGTTGAATAATCATTTTAATATTAATGCTTTTGATTTTTGAGATTCATGTAATGACTCTTTAACTGTTGGCTTTCTTATGTTCTATTGTGCTAACAATTGTGTGATGTGCGTCATCTGTTGGCTTCAGTGGCCCGCAAGTTTGATTCTGACTCCTTTTATTTCAGTCTCGATAGTCCTCCTTACGCCAAATGCGCCTCATGGTCGTTTGGCACATGAAAATCCTGGCTAATTAACAATTGTGATAACTAAAATTGGTGCATTTTACTCTTGGTGCCCATAATCTAATCTTGAAGTCATGATATATATATATATATATATATATATATATATATATATATATATATATGAAATCTTTGTCACTTCAAATAATAATTTTTGGTGTATCTATCATTCTTACGATCACTTAGTGTGGTCATTATTTGTTTAACTATTTTAATTTGAAATAACTTTCGCAAAATGTAAATTCGTTTTTTGAATAAAACATAAAATCTTTTCTCATATGTTGAATCAGTGACTATGCTTACAGGACTAGGTTGGCTCAGATTGAACACACTTATCGCGCTGTCGTGTGTTTAACTGTGCTACTGGTAGTTTTCTAACAGTACTTGTTATCTGGGTCTGAAGTTTATTACAACCCTCCAGTTATTCGTTTTTAAGTTGATTTGCATTTTTTGTTGATTGATTGGGCCGAAATGTTCGACATGTCGGCTCCTGGTGCGGATGCTTCGATGATATCCAAGGATTAACTTGTAGTAATTTGGTGGATGGCGACTAGTAAAGGAATCCAGCATGCATATTTTCTCCTATATAAGACTCGTCCTCTGGATGTACCCGCATTCTCCAGTCAGTGACGGTGTTCCCATTGAGGCTCGCTTTGTATATACTTAAATCCACATAATTATTATTTAATTCAGCACAGTAACGAGGAGGGATTAGAAGGGATAATTGTTTTCAACTTGATATGAAAATTTTCTGGTGTGATGAAAGAGGTATAGAAACCTAAGTAACACTGGATTTGAAAAAAGTTGCATACTACGTAAAATAGTTTTTAAAGAACGCAGGTATCAACATATTGTACACAAAAACAAACTGAAATAGTGCTTTTGTGCCTGAAACTGAAAAAGTATAGCTAGAATGAAAAAAATGCAACTAAGGCACCAAACGAGACTAGATCCATGGTATATGTAATGGTTGAACTAGCTTATTTGGAGCATACAGGTCCGGCTTAGTTTAAATGAACAGGGTTTCCGCAGTACAGAGAAGTTTAGAACACACTGTCTTTGGTAGATTTCTGTTTCGTTTGCGAGTGACTTTGAATGATGAATCTATTGAGATGTTGTGACAGGTGTTGATGAGGTGTTCAGTTATTGCGCTTCTGACTGAACCAGTGCCAATTCTTTGCAGTCATACTTGGTAGTGTTCTCTAAGTTGCTTTGAAACGAAGCTTCTGGAGCAATCTATGTATATAGATTGCGACTGTACATCTTCTGAGAATGAAATATATCCTTTCAATGGTTTACACACACCAATAAGTTTTGTTATTGGTAAATTTGCTCGAAATATTACCAGTAAAAAAACTTATCATGGTGTGTTATTATTATTATTATCATTTCCTTTAATTCCTAGGGGCTTCAGCCGCGCGTCTCCATTGCGTTCGGTTCTTTGCTAGAGTCTTCACCTGGCTCCAAGTCTGCCCACATACTTTCATCTCCTCTTCACATGACCTTCTCCAAGTCACCCTTGTACGATCAACTCGCCACTTCCCTTTCGGATTCCACTCGAGGCCTAGTCTAGTGATGTCACTTGATGGTTTCCTCAGAGTATGGCCAATCCATCTCCATTTCTTCCTGCCTATTTGTTTCACAATCGGTTACTGTTGGTTTGCTCCCACAGGTCCCTACTGCTGACCTTTTCTGGCCATCTGACCTTGAGTATTGAGCGAAGACAACTGTTAATGAAGGTCTGTAGTTTGTTTGAGATGCTTTTTATGACGCGCTGGCCAAGTCTCTGATCCGTATAGTAGCACTGACTTCACATTGGAGTTGAAAATCCGGATCTTATTTTTGATGCTGAGTGTTGTTTACCTCCACACAGACTTGAGAGCAGTGAAAGCTTGTCTTGCTTTTCCGATTCTTGCTTTGATATCCTCATCAGTTCCGCCTGTAGTTCAAGCTATGCTTCCCAGGTAGGTAAAGGAGGTTATTTGTTTCAGGTCCCTCCCATTTATGCAGATTGTTATCTGTTGTTGTTGTTGCTGTTGATGGTGTTGCCCAGGAATCTTCATCACCTGTTTTCTCTACGTTCACCTGGAGTCCTATCTTCTCTGGATGCTTCTTCTGCCAACTTGTTGCTTTTCACTTGCATATCTTCCAGTTTGTGGGAAATCAGGCATACATCATCGGCGAAGTCCAGATCCTCCAAGTTTTTTGTGTGAGTCCATTTTAAGCCTGTTTCCTCATTGCCCGCTGTTTTTCGCACTATCCAATCTACTGTAATCAGGAAAATCATTGGCGGTAGTAGGCAACCCTGTCTTCACTTCGAAGAATTCCGTAAGTTTCCCGTTGTGGATTACTTGGCATGCAGTATTGTCGTACAACTTTTTTTTTTTTGATTTACAGCTTGATTCCACACCGTATTTTCAGTACAAGTATGGAATTTTCAGCATGGATATCGGTTGCCCAAATTCAGGCATACCATAGATATCGGGTGTGCGCCGGCAGGGAATCGAACCCCGGACCATGTGCATGGTCGGCGAGAGTACTAACCACTGTGCCACCGACGCACAACTGTTGGATGAGATGTATAATTGTCGGTGGAAATCCGTAGTAGCGAAGTAGTTGCCAAAGCACATCTCGATCGACGCTGTCGAAGGCCTTTTCAAAGTCGATGAAGTTGAGATAGAGAGGTGACTGCCATTCCAAGCTCTGTTCAATGATGATCCGTAATGTGGCGATCTGATCAATACATGACTTGTTTCTCCTGAATCCAGCTTGATCCGGTCAAAGTTTTTCATCCAGGGCTTGTTCGACTCTCTTCAGGATGATGCGGCTTAGTATTTTGCTTGGGATGGACAGAAGCATAATTCCTCACCAGTTCTTGCATTGACTTAAGTTTCCTTTCTTTGGTAGTTTGAATAGGTATCCTTTCTTCCAATCCTCGGGTACTTTTCCCTCTTTCCACACCTTCTCCAGTAGTGGCGTCATCAAGTCCGCTGTTGTCTCTGGGTCCATTTTCAATGCTTCTGTTGTGATTCCATCTGGTCCTGCTGCTTTTCCAGCTTTCAGCATCTTGATTGCCTTCAGGACTTTTGATCTCGTCGGGGGGTTGGTGTTCACTGGTAGCTCTGTCTCTGTTGTTGGTATTGTTGGGCGCGTTGTAGGTGACAGTCGATTTAGGAGTCTTTTGAAGTGTTCAGCCCAGTGTTTCCTTTGCTCCACTTCTTTGGTGATTGACTTTCCATTGTCATCCTTCACCGGCTTAATTTGTGCCAAACTTTTGCCCGATAGGTACCTAGTTGTTTGGTAGAGTGTTGCGAGGTCTCCTTTGCTCCAGCTTATTCTGCTTCACTTGCCATGGCTTCATAATACTTTCATTTGTCTTATCTGGCACTCTTCTCTACTCTTTTGTTCAGTGTCTTGTAGCTTGCATTCAAATCCTGTTTTTGTTGCTCGTCGGCGCACTGGATAATCTTTTGTTTCACCATCCCTCTCTCTTCTATCAGTCTCCAAGTGTCCGTAGTGAGCCACTGTTTGTCCTGTCTCTTCTTTCTGCCCAGAACCTCCATGCAGGTTTGACTCCACACCGCTTTCAGGTTGTCCCAGTGCTTTTCGACGCTGACCTCTTCGCCAGTGTTGGTTTGTATCTCGGCTTTGCCTTTTATACTTGCAGTGAAGATGTCCTTTTTGCCCTGGTCCTTCAGATTTTGAGTGTTGAACTTGGCTTGTGGTCTATCCGCAGCTCCTGCTTCTCTGAAAGCTTTTAGTTTGATTTGGAATGTCCCTTGTACGAGGTAGCGGTTTGAGCCGACGTCTGCTCCACTTCTTGCTTTTGTGTCCAGTAGACAGCGCCTCCACTTCCTTGAGATTGAGATGAAGTCAATTTGGTTTTTGGTTCGCCCATCTGGTGACACCCATGTAGCCTTGTGGATATTTTTGTATTTGTATACGCTACCACCGATCACTAGTTCATTGAAGGCGCAGAGGTCGGCGAAGAGTTCTCCATTTTCATTCATTTCTCCGAGAGCTTCTCTACCCATGATGAGTTCCCTTCCTGTGTTGTCTGGTCCCAGTTTGGCGTTCATGTCTCCCATTAGTATTTTGATGTCACCAGCTGGAGTATTGTCCATTGTTGCCTGTAGTTGTCTGTAGAATTCTTCTTTCTTTTTTTCGAGGTCTGCGTTGTTTGTGGGTGCATAGCATTGTACAACTGACACTTTCCTTCCTTTGGAGTTGAATCTGGCGGTCATTATCCTGGGTGAGATCGCTTCCCATTGCATCAGGGCCTTCGTTGCCGTTGGTGACATCATGATAGCCACGCCCTCAGTGTGTATGTGGTTATCTTCTGGGTGACCGGAGTAGATCACTGACTCATCCGTTGACAGTTTGGTGAGTCCATTCCCGTTCCATCTGCTTTCACAAATTTCCAGTACTTGAATTCCGTATCTTTTCATTTCGGTTGCAGCTTTGCCAATCTCGTGCATGGTGCGGACATTCCATGTCCCCACACAGACTTTTTCTTTTGGCGCAAGGAGATTCATCGTGCTGAAGTTTCTGTAGCAACTTTTGTGCGACGATAACTTCAACCATGTTCTTTTTTGACTGGCACGCAACACCCAGCATTAACTTACTCTACTTACACAGTATCGCATGAATCAGCATAGTTTCCAATCAATATGAAGAGAGAGCTACCTATTCTTTGCAGTAATCATTAGTCATTTTCTATGTGAATTCACCAATACAAATATCAACAAAGTTGATTCATTTTGATGTGATTGCATTTTCCGAGTCGAGTGGTGTAATTGAGATACTTTCATAATTCATCAAGACACCATCGTCAAAACTTACTTCAAAGTGAGGCCAGCTTTATGAGAATTCCCAACGAATGATATGAATGTTTCTCTTAAATCGCTTGACTGTGACTAATCATGTTCATAAGCTTCATTATCTCTGTGTTAATTTGGTATGGGTATCGATTAAGTGCATATCTATCAACAATGTGCGCACTGATAAAAACAACTGACATGCGCATATTGCTATTGGTTAGTTCTGCACACGTTTCAATGAATCAGTCAACTTGTACTGTGTGTATTATATCATGTGTTAGATGATTATATATATTTATATATTCAGCGCAATCTCTATTCAACAAGCATGTTGACACAAAACAAATTAAGCAATCAATAAAGAACAAATCACGCAGCGAAATGCTGACACACTAGTCCAATTTTTTTGGATTCTACTTCTCGGCCTAACTTATTCAAGTCACATTCACTAGGAAACATTCAAAAAGTGAAATTCAGAATTTTTCTTTGACTCCGATGGGAACTCAATAGGAATAAGGGCAGTTAGTCAGGTCTTTCACTATTATTTCTATGTCAACATCTATTTCATATATAATGAAAGTATCATCCACGTATCTTTGATACATATAGAAACTTTCAATAGTAGGTCGCAACACATTATTTCCTATACATAACAAAAAGCAACTTGCAAGTAGAGGATACAGTGGCAACCTCATTGCCACTCCGTAACTTATGAGTGTAGTGTGTCATTGAACTAGACATTAAAAGTGCACTTAAAAAGTAGTTTTACTGAGTAATGAGGAAACACGCCTATCTCATCTTAAGTTTAACTTCTGGCATTAACCTGTTGTCTTTATTAAGCATCCCTTTACCATTGGGTCATCTTATTCTGCACAAACTTTTGTTCTTGCTTTATTCAAATTCCTAAGGGGCAATTATTGTATGAAGTTACTAATTTCATTATCGAACATAGTCTGAAGTTGCTTCTATCCTCATGTCTGTGAGTCGACAAATGCATAAGTTAGAAGATGAGAGAACTGGCGCTCTTCAGCAATATTTTCTTAATCCATAATTTATTCGTTTCCAATCGTAAATAACTCGACTGCTACAAATACTACACGAAAGTACTAACGAAAGAAATTGAAGTCGGAAAATGAATGACTTCCATGTAGCTGACCACAACTTCTGATTGTTGAGACATTTTAAATAGCTATAGCGAAACACTGTAGAGTAGCTATGAGCAAGCAAGCAAACAAACATAGTTTTCAATAGAAAACATTTTGATCCTACGCCTACCAGCACTACCATCTACGACATTCACCGAGGAAGTACCTCAAAGGAATTGTCCACATATCTAATTTTTTCTATTGCTGTTGAAAATATCTGAAATACCCTTAGTATAACAGCTTGAAACTGTTATAACCGCTGATAATTTGAAACGGTAGTAGATTCAGAGTTTAAGTTTCAGTGGGAGCACTGTCACTCGCTGGGGATTCTGAGTTCCAAATAGGACGAGATGTGCATCCTGGATTCCATTTCTAGTTACCATTAACTGAAACATCATGATGTTAATCTTCAGTCATTGTCTAATCGTCCGTACTAGGAGCGTACAATGTCAACAAAGATTGAGCATTTACCTCCAATAGAAATGCAAATAAATTTAAAAACAAATAATTAATAAGAATAGTTAACAAAGACCTGTGGTATCCAAGACTAATTTTTTCTAGTGGTACAAATATTGTTGCCATTTAACCAAATCAACCACTTCTGAAAATCAACGTTTAAACAATGAATGGTAGGTTCATATGATCAACTAAAACCAAGCGGCATCACTACAGCGATATCATTTGGCCTTTACTAGTCTGGAAGCAGCCATATTCATCTTGGTTTGTATGATTCACCAGCTTACAAAGTATTTGTATAAAACATTAATGAAAGTTATATGCTGAAACTCTGTGACTGTGGTCAATGATGATTTTGTTATTCCATGCAACATTAAACAAATAAGTATCTCTTCTAAATGTACTGAAAGTAGCCAAGTGAATACTTGATAATGGTACAACATATTGGTTATTCTTGTCATGTGGATGATGAGAATTATTAGACGAATAAATTTCATCAGGAATTTTTCGGGATTATACCATCAAATATTTGTCAGTATAGCGAGTAGATTCAATTTTTCTAAGTGGATCAGTGATAAACCTTATAAAATTCCCTTGGCAGTTATTAAACTATTTTTATTCTCGACAAATTTGCATAAAAAGTTATAGTGAAGAGAAAGGTAACATTTAGACGTATCAATCCCTTACCGGATAATTTCAAACCACTTATTATACTAAACGATTTCAAGTGAATTTGAAATTCTATAACGAATAAGATCATTTCTGACAGACAGAAGAATGTCTGCGAACCTTTCGGCAATGGCATAATATGACTGATTACATATTTACAAGATTGGGCACAGCGGTACGCTCTATTTGTGAAATTTCGGGAGGCTATATTAACGGTGGACCTCGCCAAATTTACCAGTTCTCAAGGCTTCCCCAGTCCTGGAAAAGAAGGAAGCATTTGTGTGGGGTTACCAATCCTTTTGCAGAACATTCATCCGATCGCTATAGGGACTTCAAAGCACAAGAAAAAATTAAACAAACTTATTCTTCGCTGGAATCGCAGAGGTGGGACGACGCGGGTTGGTGAAGCCAGTCAGCCGATATGTCTTCTTCCAATTATAGCAGAACCAAGCATTCGGATATGGAATGTCCGTACAATGAAAGAAGCTAGGAAGGTTGCCAAAGAGATGAGGAGACACGGCATAGAAGTGCTAGGAATGTGCGACAGCAGATGAAATATATGTGGATTATAAAAATTGTCAACTGGAGAGTCAGTAATCTACTCCAGTCACTGACGACAACCACGAGCACACTGAGGCAGTGAGTGGATATCATGATTTCACCAGTGACTGCCGAAGCCAAATTGCAATGGGAACCAACTTCATTCAGAATAATGACAGGAAGACTCAACTCAAAAGGAAGGAAGGTTATAATTATCCAATGCTACAAACAACGCAACCTCGCCTAGATTACTAGGTCACTAGTATTCTAGCCGGTCCCAAGCCCGGATAAAGAGGGAGGGTTGGGGCGTGGTGCTAGCAACTCCACCCCCAAAACTTAACCAAATTGCTACTAAAACTTCAACGCACAAATATATTCAAAATTCTAAAATTACAAATAGTGACCTTATTTTTCGCTGGAATCGGGGAAGTGAAATAACGCAGGCTGGTGAAAGCCTTCGGGAAGCCAGTCAGCCGATGTGCCTTCTTTCGATGAAAGCGAAAATAAGGATGGGGACGTGGAATGTTCGTACAATGTACGAAGCTGGGAAGGCTGCTCAGGTAGCCGCAGAAATGAGGAGATATAGAATAGAAGTGTTGGGAATCTGCGAGAGCAGATGGAACGGATGTGGAAGGAGCCAACTATCAACTGGAGAGACAATAATCTACTCCGGTCACCCAGAGGACAATCACGAGCACACCGAGGGAATAGCCATCATGATGTCACCAACAGCGGCTAAAGCTCTCATGCAGTGGGAACCAATCTCCTCCAGGATAATGACAGCCAGGTTCAACTCAAAAGGAAAAAAGGTTACAATCATTCAGTGCTACGCGCCTACAAACGCCTCAGAACATGAGAAGAAGGAGGATTTCTACAGTCAACTACAAACAGTAATGGACAACGTCCCAAAGAGCGATATCAAAATCCTGATGGGCGACATGAATGCGAAACTGGGAGGAGACAATACAGGAAGAGAACTCACCATGGGTCGTGAGGCCCTCGGTGAAATGAACGAAAATGGTGAACTCTTCTCAGACTTCTGCGCCTTCAATGATTTGGTGATTGGTGGCAGTGTGTTCAAACACAGGGATATACACAAGGCAACATGGATTTCACCAGATGGACACACCAAAAACCAGATAGACTTCATTTCAATCTCAAGGAAGTGGAGACGGAGCCTACTGGACACAAAATCGAGGAGAGGAGCAGATGTGGGTTCAGACCACTATCTGGTACAAGGGACTTTCAAGGTGAAGCTGAAAGCCTCGAGGATACCTGGGGATAGGCCACAATGCAAGTTCAACACTCACAAACTGAAGGACACAATCACACAGGACATTTTCACTGCAACTGTCAGAGCAAAGCAGGAAACACTACGTGGCACCACTGAGGAATCATCCGTGGAAGACCATTGGAACTCTCTGAAGGTAATTTTCAACGAAACGTGCTCAACGGTTTTAGGAAGAAAGAAGAAACAATACAAGGAATGGCTCTCAACAGACACTTGGAAACTAATAGAGGAGAGGAGAAAAGTGAAAGAGAAAATGATTTAATGGAAAGACGGACAAGAGAAGGAGACGCTGAGTTCAACTTACACAGCACTGGACAAAGAAGTGAAGAGTGCCAGGAAGGACAAAAGTCAATTCTACGACAATCTGGCCACTGAAGCTGAGAAGGCAGCAGGCAAAAGGGACCTGAGGACACTATATCAGATAACCAAGTCTCTATCCGGGAAGAGATCAACACAAGTGAAACCTATAAAAGACAGCCAAGGGAACCCAATTACCAAAGAAGAAAGACAGATTAAACAATGGGCGGACCACTTCAAAGGACTCTTGAACCGACCACCACCTACAACCCGTCCAGTAATACCAACAACAGCACGTACACAACTGCAAGTTGACACCAATCCTCCAACGAAAACTGAAGTCATGAATGCAATCAAGCTTCTGAAAGCTGGAAAAGCAGCTGGACCAGATGGAATACCCCCGGAAGCACTGAAAGCGGACCCAGAAACGACGGCAGATATGCTGACTCCATTATTGCAAAAGATCTGGAAAGAGGGAAAGGTGCCTACTGACTGGAGGAAAGGTTACCTGGTGAAACTACCAAAGAAGGGCGACCTGGGACTCTGCAAGAACTGGCGAGGAATCATGCTCCTGTCGACGCCAAGTAAAATCCTGAGTCGCATCATCCTGGAGAGAATCAAGGACGCGCTGGATACAGAACTCCGACCAGAACAAGCTGGATTCATGAAAGGCAAATCATGTTCTGACCAAATTGCAACTCTACGCATCATCATCGAACAAAGCATGGAATAGCAATCAAATCTCTACCTCAACTTCATAGACTTTGAGAAGGCCTTCGACAGCGTTGACCGCGAAGTAATTTGGAAACTACTCGAGTACTACGGCGTACCGCAAATATTCATCAACCTTATTCAACAACTGTACGACAACGGCACATGTCAAGTGATCCACAACGGTAAACTCAGCGAAGCGTTTGGAGTAAACACAGGAGTCAGACAAGGGTGCTTATTATCACCAATGATATTCCTAATTGTGGTGGACTGGATTATGCGTCAGACAGTGGGAAACGAGAAGACAGGGATATCCTGGACCGACGTGAAGAACCTAGAAGACCTGGATTTCGTGCGTGGATGATTTATTTTTGATGTCACACGAAATCGAAGACTTACAAGCAAAAACCGACAAACTGGTCGAAGAAGCAGCAAAGACAGGACTCCAGGTGAACATAGACAAGACGGAGGTTATGAAACTAACCAACCAACAACAACGACAACAGCAGCAACATCCAGTGCCAATCACCATCAACGGGAGGGATTTGAAAGAGGTTACTTCTTTCACTTATCTGGGGAGCATTGTCTCAACCACAGGAGGAACGGACGAGGATGTCAAATCGAGAATCGTGAAGGCGAGAAACACATTCATCAACCTGAAACCAATCTGGAAATCTTCGTCACTCACCATCAACAACAAAATTCGGATTTTCAATACAAACGTCAAGTCAATTTTGCTTTACGGATCAGAAACTTGGCGGGTCACCAAGAATATTTTCAACAGGTTGCAGACCTTTATCAACAACTGTCTTCGCTCCATACTGAAGATTAGATGGCCAGAAAGAATCACAAACAAGAAGCTATGGGAACAAACGAAACAGGAACCAATCGCCCAACAAATATGCAGGAGGAAGTGGACACTCGCTGAGGAGGCCGTTGAGTGACATCGCGCGTCAAGCCCTCGAGTGGAACCCGAAAGGGAAGCGGCGAGTTGTTCGTCGGTGCAAGGGTGACATGGAGGAGATCGTGTGAGGAGGAGATGAAACAGTATGGAATAACATGGACGCAAGTGAAAAGAACAGCAGAAGACAGAAGCAAGTGGAGACGTGCAGTTGAAGCCCTATGTTCCACTAGGAACCCAAGGGAAAAATAATAATAATATACAAACAACGCGGAACAAGAGTAGATGGAAGACTTTTATTGACTACTGCAAACAGTAATGAATAATATCGTGAATGGCAAAATCAAAATCCTTATGGGCGGTTTGAATGCCAGCCGAACTGGGAGCAGACAATACAGGAAGAGAAGTCATCATCCGTCGAGAGGATCTCGGAGATATAAGTGACAACGGAGGATGATTCTTCGACTTCAGTGATCGGAGGCAGCGTGTACAACCACAAGGTGACATTGGTTTCACGTGATGGACACGCAAAATCAAATAGACTTCATCTCAATGCTGCTCAAGGAAGTAGAGACGCAGTCTGCTAGACACGAAGTCGAGAAGGGGAGCAGGTGTGGGTTCAGACCATCATCTAGTGCATGGGAACTTGAGGGACAAGTTGAAAGCTTTCAAATTAACTAAATTGTTGTATTATTATTATTCCCATGAGTCTCGAGTGGAACATGAGGCTTCAACAACATCTCCACATTGTTCTATTTAGTGCTGTCCCCTTTAGCTGAGTCCACGATTGACTATAATCTCTCATCTCCTCCTCTCGTGATCTCCTGCATGTCACCCTCGCACCGATTACCCACTCGAGGGCCTGGCAAGCGATGTTATCCGACGGCCTCCTCAACCAGAGTTCTAATGCAGTGGGAACCAATCTTCTCCGGAATAATGACAGCGAGATTCAACTCAAATGGCAGGGAAGTAACAACTGTTAAATGCTAAGCAGCTACAAATAACTCAGACACAATGGAGAAGATTGAAGACTTCTACGGGCAACTACAGACAGTAGTGTATAAGATTACGAATGGCGAAAACAAAATACTGATAAGCGATGTGAATCACAGCCAAACTGGGAACAGATAATACGGGAAAGGAATTCATTATGGATAGAGAAGCTTCGGCTAGGCTAAATGAATGATAACATAGAATCCTTCGCAGACCTCTACGCCTTCAATGATTTGGTGATTGGAGGTAGCTTGTGCAAGCACAAGGTGACATGGATTTCACCTGACGCTTACACTAAAGATCAAACACACTTCATCGTAATGCCGCCCAAGAAGGTGGGGACGCTGGACACAAAGTCAAGAAGGGTGCACCGCGGGCTCAGACCATTCATTATCTAGTCCAAGGAGACTCCAGTGTCCAGCTGAAAGCTTTCAGAGTAACTGCAGGAAAACCACAATTCAAGCTCAACACTCAGAAACTGAAAGACAAATCTACGAAAGAAACCTTTATTGCAGCCATTAGAGGAAAGTCAGAGACACTACGTGGCATCACTGAGGAAACCTGTGTGGAAAAGCACTGGAACTCTCTGAAAGTGATGTGTGAGGAAATGTGTACAGTCGTTTTAAGGAAACGAAGAGACAAGATAAGGAACGGCCAGGCAAGTTGAAGCTGATAGACAAGAGAGGGGTGGTGAAACAGAATATGAATCAATGCATAGATGGACAACAGGAGGAGAAGCTAAGTTCAGTGCATCTGGCACTGAATAAAGAAGAGGAGGGCTAGGAAAGAGAAAAGTTAATTCTACGACACACTGGAATAGGCTGAAGAAAGAGACTTCAGGACATTACATCAGACAACCAGGTCTCTATCCGGGAAGAGATCAACGCAGATGGAACCTGTGGAAGATGTCCAAGGGAACCTAATTGTGAAGGAGGAGAAGCAAATAAAACAATGGTCCGATCATTTGAGAGGACTCCTTAACCGACCATCACCTGTAAATAGCCCAGAAATACCACCAGCAGCACTCACAGAACTGCCTGCCAGTGAACACCAATACTCCAACAAAAACAGATGACTTGAATGCAACCACTCTACTAAAGACCGGGGAGGCCGCAGAGCCAGACGGAATTCCTCGGAAACCACTAAAATCCGACCCAAGGACCGCGGCGGATATACTCACGCCACTATTGCAAAAAGTCTGGAAGGAAGGGGAGGTACTTATTGATTGGAAGAAAGGCTACCTTGTCAAATAACCAAAGAAGAGCGACTTAGGCCTCTGAAAGAAATGGCGCGGAATTGTGCTCTTATCCACGCAAAGCAAAATATCAACTCGTATAATCCTGGAGAAACTGAGAGATGCACTGGATTCAGAAATTCACTCGGAACAAGCTGGATTCAGGTAAATCAAATCGTGTGCGGATCAGAATCGTGATTCTACACAACAGCATCAAATAGAGCAAAGAACGGCAGTCAAATCTCTAACTCAACTTCATCAACTTTGGAAAGGCCTTCGACAGTGTTGACCCCGAAGTGATTTGGAAACTACTTCAAGACCTTTATCGACCTCACTCAACAGCTATATAATGATGCCACATGGCAAGTGGTTCACAACAGAAAACTCAGTGAAGACAGGAGTAAGACAAGGCTGTCTGCCTACTATCATCGGTGATATTCCTGATTGTGGTGAACTGTATAATGTGGAAGACTGTAGGGGGCGAGGAGACAGAAATACCTTGGACCGATAATAAGACTCTAGAAGATCTGGATTTCGTGGACGATTTATGTCTCATATCACACAAACCCGAGAAATTATAGACGAAAACCGATAAGTTGGTAGAAGAAGCAGCAAATACAGGACTTCAAGTGGGCATAGAGAAGACGGAGGTGATGAAAATAACCAACTAAATACAACAACCAGCAGCAATCACCATCAACAGAAGAAATTCGAAAGAGGTAACTTCCTTCACCTATCTAGAAAGCATCGTATCAACCACATACAGAATGGATGATAATATCAAAACCAGCGTTGGAAAGGCAAGTCAGACCTTTACAACTCTGAAATCCGTGTGGAAATTTGCCACACTTCGCAAAAGGAAAAAAATTCCGATCTTCGACTGCAATGTTAAGCCAATTGGCTCGTCGCAAAAAACATTTTCAGCAGTTAGCAGGCTTTTACCAATAACTACCTTCGCTGTATATTGAAAGCATTGCCATGATATTTGGTTACAAATAGTGAAATAGCAGTTAAAAACATTTAATGTAATACAAAAGAGTCACGTGATCCAAGAGTCAATAATCAAATCAATTTTAATGTGTGTTTTCACATCACATTCTCTAATTTATTTGCGTGCGTTGTCTTACTTAATTTAGTTCATCATACAAATAGAACACTTAATTCAGAAAAGAATGCTAAGTGTTAGCGTGATATTTTGTTTACAGGAAAGTTTATAACCATTAGAATTCTTCAGTAACCAAAAAAAAACATTTACATTTTTAGAGGATTGGAAGTATTGCTCAGTGTACTTAAATTGTTTATTACATGAAAATTTGTTGGTGATTCAAAACGGATAAACACACAGATGACGTATATTAATACAGAATCAAATGACACTTATTAGCAGTTTTTGATATTAAAATATGAGTAATGCGCGTCGGTGGTTCATTGATAGAATACTCGGCATCCATGAAAACAGCCCGGATTCGGCTCACCGCCGACGCAATCTCAAAGCTTGCATAATTTACTAGTCAGTATATATACATATACATATATGCTACATTAGTTTATTGTCTGTGTACTTTTTCCAGTATGTGTGTCATATTTTATGATCAATGAATTTATTTATTTTATCATATATATATATATATATATATATATATATATATATATATATATATATATATATATATATATATATTTCAAAGCATATCTGTCCTATTTTTAGAGCTGAATACTAATTTGTTACCGATTGATTTGATCATAAGTTCCTTTTGTCAAGACAATGCTGAATTATATAGAACATTGTATTTTTAGAATATAAATATAAATCAGTGCTAGTGATTTGTCAATACGATGATAAGATTGTGAAATTAGTCATAATAATACTGATAATAATAACAAGGATTAAGAAAGATGTAGCAATTTTTGATAACAAGAATAATAATAAAAAGTGGCATGATTATACAAACAAATGTTCAGATAAAGGCAAAGTTGTTTATTTACTTCTCTTACAATCTGACTAGAGATATTTTTGGTTTTTATCTACTATGTCTATCTAAACATTTGTTTGTATAACCATGACACTTGTCATTGTTCTTCTTATCACAAATCGCTCCATTTCTCATCTTTATTATTAATAGAAACGTTAGCAGTAGTAGTATTATTATGACTATTCGCACAAATTGTAGGCACAACCATATCATCCTATTGATAAATCGCCATAATTGCCTTATATTTGTAAAGTTATGTATTTTAGAGTTAGATCTGATCAGAGCTAATTGATAACAATATTGTTCGTGTACATATGTTGTTCTAAATTCTACTGTATTTTTAGACTATTAACGTAGCTAGGCATGATATACATTGCTTTCGACTAAATATTATCTTTACAAGTTGATCACGGATTGATATCAATCAGAGAACCATTGAAAACTAGGGACTATTGGACAGCTGTTTCATCCTAGTTTAGGAATCACCGGCAGTACACACCCACTAGGTTCGAACTCCAGAGCCCCAAAAAATATTGGCTGCTAGTGCTCTGCAAAGACAGAAGTAGGACAAGAGTGCCTGATATCCCTACTGGCCTTCCTAACTGTAGGAGAATGAATCATGGAGTTAAACGAGGGAAGTGAGACGATGGGTGTATGTTGAACCAACTATAAGATCCTGGAAGATACAGTTTTGGCGGATGATTTATCTTCCGTGTCACATGCACTCAAAGATTTACAGGCGGAAACCAACAAGTTGACTGCAGAAGCACCAAAGGGAGGACTTCAGGTGTACATAGAGAAGACAGAAGTGATGAAGATACTTAGCCAACAACCATAACAGGGAGAAATCTTATATCGTCTCTTCCACTTACCTTGAGAATTTCGTTTCAACCATAGATGACGATGTCAAAAGCAAGATCAGGAAAGTACAAATGACCTTTGTTACTCTGAAATCAGTGTGGGAATCTGTTGTGCTCAGCAGCAGGGATAAGGTCCGTATTTTCAACACCAAAGACGAGTCAGTGCTTTCATTAATATAAGAACAGAACTTGGTTGAAGCATTTAAGTGACACCACCTACAAAGCAGGCCTTCGAGTGGGACTAGAATGGGAAGCGACCGGATGGACGTCTGATGGTGACATAGAGATTATGCGAAGAGGAAATGAAAGCTGATGTGCAGTCATGGAGCCGACTGAAAGTGGTGGTAGAGAACCGAGTGCAATAGAAGTGTGCCACTGAAATCCTGCGTCCCACTCAGTAAGAAAAAAACAAATAATATCAGCGAGAAACCACAGGTATACACTAACTTCAGTCACCTTTGGTGTCCGCAGTCTGGACGTTGCGGATGGAGATTACAGTGTTCCGGTGCGTGAAGTTTTCCTTTACACCTGGGAAACTTCACATCTACAAGTTGTCCAACCATCGCTGCCACCGATGAATTGTTATCATCACTAGTAAGCAATTCTGCGGTTTGATATCACCTGTTTAGACAGAGTAGAGATCATCTTTCAACCCTTGATGTTACCATATTACGACATATCCGACGAATGGCTTTCTAGTCGTTCACAGTCTGCCAGCCATTCGACTGGATAGAATGAGCAGAAGTGGTGGCCCTATGACGTAGCCTTGTTGTTTCAGGTTACCAAGACGCCACGGTTACCATACAAGGAATAATGGGACTCAGTGGCTGGAGATGTTAGCAATTAGGACGCAGAACCGAAACCAACGGTGAAAAAATATTACAATTTCTTCTCTTTTATAAATTAACACAAGATAATAAAAACTCTTGATAAACATACACTTTTGTTTTCATGATTTACAATATTCCTCTTTTCCTCATGTTGTTGTTTTGTTATCTGGTGTGACTTATGTCTTAGTGCCCAACATTGTATCAACTTTGTATTTAAAATGACAAACAACTTCTACATTCTAAGCAAGCATACCAGAAATCAACGACGATGAATTCAAAATAGTAGCAACATCCTCTTTTTATCTAAGCATACTTCTGAAATGTACCTTAGCTCTTCCAATCCAATGAAGAAAAACAGACAGATATTATTTTTTACAAGTAAAAAAAAATTCATTTCCAGCACATTAGTAGACATTCAAGTGAACCATCATAGAAGAATACTTACTGCAGAAAGGGTATACATAAATGTCGAACAAAAACAATCACAGTTTATGCTTATTTGTGTTTTCTTCATAATCCATAACTAACTACCGGACACACACACAGGTATATATATACCCGTCTGTTCGTCTTAACTGTAAGAAGGATTATGTTTACAGTGTATTGCATCCATATAGGTATAAAACTTAGGCACTGTGGTAGAGTATAACTCTATTATAGATAAGATTTTAATTTGATGAATCACAGTGTTGTACAGTAAAATTAACCGTATTAATATTACTGTACAACACTGTGTGATTTATCAAAATAAAATCTTATTCATAATGGAGTTATTGCACCCATACATTGCATGAAAACATATGTTGAATTTCATTTTGAAAATCTATGAAATAAATAAACAAAATGAGATTTCAATTTTTTATAGTAACAAAAGCAAGAAAAAAAATATGAAATTGAATGAATGTTAGAAAAAGACACTTCTATGAAGTAACAAAATCATTTTTGTTGATGTGCAGATTGCCAAAAAAGGCGAGAGAAATCAACACACGGATGTATAGGTTGTCTAGAGGAATCCAAGCAATACATGGAAAAACACGCCAAGATACGTAGAGAAGAATAAAGAATAACTGTTTATCAAGATACAAGTTCAAGGTTGAGTAGACGGTTGTCCAGGTAGATATTGTCCTTGGTATTCATTACCACCAGTGGTACCACCACCCATATTGTGAGGCATCAAAGGTATAGGAGTGTATGCTGGATTTGGAGGCATTGGCATCGGAGCGTAACCACCATAGTAAGAATACATTGGTGGGTAGGGAGCCATACCTAAAACACAGAAAAACAATCTACAGTAGCAGTTTGCTGAGACACTACAAATTTCTCATCTTCATTCACTTGTCTCGTATTTTAGTTCCTAAAACAGTGCCGTTTTCTGTCTGGTAATCTAAAAATTACTGAATTAAGAACTCAGTTTTCAACCGGTGGGTAACGGGGTCGATTCTTCCGTCCACCTACTTCAGCATAGGAAACTGGGCACTATCATCAGCCCTAATACTATAAGTGTGCCTGTAATTCTGGTGTATGAAAAATCTGTTCCCGGTAATTGAGCTCAGACAAGAACTATGCAAGCGTCTTGGATATTCAGAGGAAACGAGATATGTGAAAACTCACTGGCGTTATTTTTGATATACTTTCGCCTCATATGACTAAGAAATTCTCATGCTTAGTGGCAATAACAGAAACATATCTAGAACAAACGAAATACCATAGTTCATTATGAAACAGATTTTATTAGAACTAATGATGATTAAGCTAAGCCTAATGTTGTTGGAATCTCTCTTTTTTCACTTCAGTGTACAATATTGCTTCTTGAAGTTGCTATGAAAATGCTGAAGTCAGCACAAGGTACTTTTTTACCCACCTTTCTTCGTCGTCTGTTCAAATGGTGGAATGCTCGCCACCCACACATGTGGTCCAGCCAATGCACTTTTAAATTTCGCCTAGTAAGGTTTGGCATGAGGCTGGTAACTCCACCCTGTAAAAAACAACACCATCGCTATTGTGAATTCAAAAACTGGAAGCTCTAATGTTCCACTCGGAATGCAAGGAATGACAAAACGCCTGTCCCGGACGTCTGGAAAGTTCTACTACCCCTACGACAAATGGTAAGGAAGAAAGAGAGCTATAGAAACCAAGGTCGGAAGTTGTGTAGTTACAAGTGATATGATTATGAACAGTAAATTTCTGTTGAAACGCCATCCAGGAAATGACACCGTTTCATGTATGGTATATGCAACAAACAAATTGAAATGGAATAACATACTGCTACAGTGCGCAAGTTTTACACAGCTACTAGCATGACAAAAAGGTCATATACTGTCTCGTGAATTGAACTGCGCAATTAAAAGTGGCAGAAGTATAAGTCTTACCATATGGTGCTGGTGGAGCCATCATAGGATCTAAAAAACATTGCGAAAAAATAAATATATTTCTTTCAATTACAACGGCAATAGTATATACAAAAGACACACAAAATTAACAAATAGGTGAATAACCAAACTAGTTTGATGAAATACACTTATTCGTGTCCTAGTCGTCCAAAGATATTATGTACCAAAAAACTGACGCCTAGCTAACACTGGACATGAAAGTTATGTAGTGAAACAAGTGACCAGTAATTTATCTGGACTCAATTATATATATATATATATATATATATATATCTTCAACACTGACTTCAAATATGAAGTAAGCTCTTAAAATTGTATATGAGTGGACTGGCTGTCTCCCCTGGTGACCTTGAACGTGATTTTTCGACTCCCGTGATTGTCTCGCCTTCTCCGCCAATTACTTTGTCATTGATTATTTTGGTGACCTGATAGCTGACTTTTCCCCGGGGGTTTCCTCTTTTTTGTTGTTGGACAGAAGTGATTTTTGTCAGTGTGTCTGTTGACCGCAGATTCATGATTCTTTTGTCTAAAATTGTGCATTTTTCAATCGAATCCATAGCTGCCTGCCCGGATAGACATGGAAGAATGGATATTATGGATTTTAGCAGCCAGTTAATGCTCATGGATGAGAAGGCGAATACGACGTCCACACTTTGACCAATGTAATGTTTCTCAGTTACTGGAATTTAATCTTGTAGATAATGTCGATTTTGTCCTTCTTACCGTTGCGTTTTTTGGTTGAAGTAGTATAGATCAAAGTGATTTTGTTGATTCATGAGTGACATCTATTCCAGAGAGTTTCAATACTCTTGCAGGGAAGAAGCCAGCATTGAAGATGTCGACAACAATGAAAAGCTTCGCAAATTAACCACCCAGTTCAAAGAACAACAAATCATTCAATGGAACTATAAATATTCCCCATCATTTCTATATACACAAATCCAAAACTGTCATGATAAACATTTATGTAGAGTGAATATATCAGCTAGAGCGCTTAGTAAAGCGTGTAACTACTATCCTTTCGAAAATGTTTGCAAACCCAAGTTTACAAAGTACAGCATGAATGTTTCCACGGCATCTCACAATATTACCTTTTTCTTCATTGAAAATACTAGTTGGTGAAACAACACTCACACAAACTATTTATAGATTATGAAATACAAATGTGAACTGGAAAAGAGAAATATAAACCTCATGCTACAGGTCAAGCACATTTTGAATGTAATGAAGGAAAGATGAGACAGAAAGTCAGTTATCAGATAATTTACCAGCAAATAAGCAGTGTCGACTGAGACATAACAGACACTAAAAGAGAGGATCATCTGACACCAATAATCACACAATTACACACTAATTCATGAAGCATATCGCTTTAAAAGTCATACGAAAAACAACTTACATCCTTGAGGTGCCCATGCCTGTCCAGGCATATGATACTGTGCATTGACCATACCACCCACAGGTGTTGGCATTGGGACAGGTTGTGACGGGGGTGGGTTAACTTGATTATTATAACTCGGTTCAGGTCGGGCAGGAGGCACTGGATAGAAATTATCAAAATAAAACCAAAACCGTCAATTAGTTTAAGGGAACGGGTAGTTGCATAGCTTTAGAGAGAATCGCTACTGTACTGTGCAGACAACTGATTATTGTGAAGTTGGAAAGCGCATAATTACTAAAAGCGTCCGGTACTGAGACCAAGGTGATTTAAGCAGCGGATGATCATATCATCGGTTGTGGGTCGTGGTCACCAGATGTATATTACAATCTGTTCATAGTAAAGAGCTTAATCACTTCATACCACGTCAATGCTCTATAGCTACTTGGAGGACTCGTATACGTCGAATCAAATTTGTTAGTAAATTACATAAACCGTGATACAATTTACAAAAAAGATCAATCACTGGTGTGATTAAAACATAAAAAACAAAAGACAAAAACAAGAATAACTTTGAATTTACCGCACGGTTTTGGCAATGGCTGCTGATCGGAAACGCGAACTCGGCTTAAATTAGCTGTAATATCAGACATTAATTCGTTCTTTTCTGTAGTACGAGCAGCACAAAAATCTTCAATCTTCACATGTAGAAGTAAGTAAAGGAACGTATAAGGTTATGAGGGCAACAGGTTAATTTTTAATTTAATTAGTCATAAAAATTAATTGGTTTACAAAATTAATGAATGAATTTCAAAGAAAAAGTTATTACCCACCGCCATGTCTCACCAACATATGATAACTTTGCCGCTTCAGTTTAATATTCTGACATAATTAAAATCTCAGATTTCGGCTCCTACGGCCAGAAGGTTTCACAAGCGAGGTAACTGCGTAACCCAACTATCACAAGCAATCATTCACAAACACTGATTGTGTTAGGGGTTGACGAAGCCAGCTTGGTTGCTGAAAGTCTGGTGTGTTTGTTGAGTTTCAACTTCCCCCACCCCACATACACACACACTGTGATATAAAAATCAAGTGCATAAGTTAAAGTTATACCCCTACAGGGGAAATTACGTATTTTTGAAGTATACAGATATGAAACATAATAATGAGCTCACAATGCGCTCTCCAGAGCTTAAATAATCGTGATTAAAAAGCCTGCACAAAATTAACAATGCTAAGAATAGTTGAAACGAAATCCTAATGATCTTTTACATTCCTAAACCATACCATTGTCCACAGAATGGTAGTAGCCTTGATGAAAGTATTGTCCCAACAGGAGCTGAAAACAGTAATCAGTATTAGTCATCAATTCATTTTTCACAAGACACACAGGTGAACGGGTCACTAAGATGAGAAGTTTATATTATCCAGTGATAATTTTATTATATGTTGCAAGACAAATCGCAAGTCAACACGAGATGGTGAAATTAGACACTAGCAATGGATTTCAGTGTGCATGACTCTGAAATCATTTAGGCTAATGTAATCATAACTGGAAGGTCCTGGGTTCGAACCCCAGTGGGTGCGTACTGCCGATGATTCACAAACTAGGATGAAACAGCAGCTGTCCAGTAATCATAAAAACAATAACACTTATATTAATGGCTTTACTGTAAACAACATTTCTGGAACAGTATAAAAAGATACAGTATAACGATGGAGGTTAGTGGTAACTCAAAATTTGAGCAGGGTATCACGTACGTAACCCAGTGCAAGGTACTAATTACAGTAATCCGAGTAAGTTGGTTGATAAAATGTTTACCATGAAAATGGGAAGTGGAAGTTGTCAGATCTGTCATAAATTACTGAGTATCACTATCCAATATTTTTTACAAAGACATAAGCAACTTATGATTGCTTACCTTGGATTGTGTATTTAAACAGATTTCAGTGAGTTCAGCATAAAATTTCATAGCATCACGAACTGCTTCTTGAAGCGCTGAATATTCATCAGCGGCAAGATTAAGCATTGTCAGAAGACCTTTATTCTTTGAAGTACTACTGTCTGATCCACCATAAAACATATCTGCTTTCACTTGTAATTGATTTAGTAGATTGTCTTGTTTATTTAAATTTTCTCGAACAGATTCACGAACAGATGCCATTTTCTCGTTAAGCACATCGGAAGGCATATCTAAGTCGATTATCTCACCATGTTCACGATAGTGAGTTAGAAGCTTTTTGGCTGTAAAGCATTTAAAAAAGAGTAAATGTGGAGAGAGAAATTGTATGCAGCTGTAAGTGTACCACATATAGTAGGAAAAAAACTCGGAAAAGGAATGTCTCTTCGATCACTCACGTGTTTTCTTCTTAAGAAATACATTAAAGTTTTTTTTAAAAATAGCGAAATAATATACCAAAAGTGGATTAAGTTCTCTTACAACAGGTGTGTGGAATATTATAAATTGTTTGAAAAGGCAAAGCTGAGAACAGTTTTGGTTTAACTAACAGGTCAAAAAGCAGGTTGTGACATTAAGGTAAAGTACAGACTACAGTGGATAAAACATATGATTCCTTAACGCACAATTCAGTACATAATTAAGCAATCAACCTAGATATTGCTTTCCATTTGGTCTATCGTGCGTCGACAGTTCAATCGTATAATGCTTGCCAAGCATTCACGTGATTCGGGTCTGACTCCCCACCAACGCAGTCCTAAACCTTACCTGGAAAATATGGAAGGTTGGGCGTGCGCTTAGCAATTCCATCTTGTAAAAACAACGCTACTGAAACTTGAAAGCCGTATGCTCCTACCAGGAATACAAAGGAATGAAAACAGATATGGTATAAACAATAGATAGGATTAATTTCATAAATAAGATAATAATACTGTTGTGACGAAAAATAACTGCTTTCATAAATTTACAATACGAATTGTTATATGAACATACCAAAATCAGGTGGAAAATCGATTACTTTCAAGCGTTCCATTATTTCACTTCTTTCAGTTTTAACTACTTCTAATTTATCACATAACTGGTTTAACTCTGATCGTAACGCCTCATTATTACTACTGGCATTTGTTTCTGAGGAGTTAACCTCTGAGCGAACTGCAGCTATAAGTGCATCTTCTGGTTTGCTAAGTAATTCCAGATGATATTTATGCTTTTCAAATCGTTCTATAAGAGATGCATCAGTTTTTGTAGTCTAAAACAGAAGGAGAAAAAGACAGAACAAAAAATAAATACAAAGCTTCAAAGGACCTTATACTGGTATAACGATTTACTTAAATAGACTTGAAAGAATAATCTCAGAGATAGATATATACACTGGTATGGTACGCAGATTTTCCGTGTAACGTGGCTTTACTTATTTAAATGGTACAATAATAGGATCTACAACATTCCTCAGACAAGAGAATCTTTTCTTAGGACTCAGATGCTGTCTGGATGCACAGACAGTTGTTTTAAGGGAATAACTCTACTAGTTAGCCTTAAAGACTTTGCAAGACTGAACTATTCATAATAGGTGAATTGTGTTTAAGAAAAATGGGATTACATCGATCAAAACTGAACTTTTAGATGGCACGATTATGCGGGAGTGTTAGCACATGGTAAAAGTATCATAAAGAATTTCATTTCCATTCACCGCGTCAATGTTACATATTGTAAACAGCTGTTTAGATAACCTTGATTCGGCTGACGAAGACTATTGATTGATGTGAACAGTCCTGCACCACTCGGCTTGCTTTTTTACATGCTTCCCTGATGTTGGTCAACAGTATCAAGCTGATAACTGTAATCTGAATATCTCAGGTTTCTAGCTGTAACCGTGGTCAATTCCCACCATATAGAACTGTCCAACTTCTTAAATAACTACTTGGATTCCATACAAGTGGTTTTTCCACCATACTATTTAAACGGTAACACCCCATTGAGCTCCAAAAACTTTGTGAACAAAAGAAGGAATCAAACCTACTAATCTATTGGCTTAGAATTCAAGTACTTAAATAAATCCATCACAATCCTACTTTAAGAAGGCGACTTTCAGGCGCTTAACACCTTCGTATACTCAATGAAACAGTGATAAAATCCCGAACTAGATTCACGTGCTATAATCCAGAATGCAACAGTGGACAGTAAGGCGGGACCTGAATTCAGATGCTTCTTATGGCTTCTTGACACCTCCACTAACAAATAAAAGAAGGATAAAAGAAATTGAAACTGAAGAAGTTGATTTGGCACTTCAAATCATGACCAATGTTACGAAATAACATATTTATTTATAGACATCCGATTAACGAACTTGTGTATCACTTATTTATGGTGATTTCCTAGAACTGGATTAGAAACTACGATCCCATTTGAAAGGTTTGTAGATTTATTAGTAGTAAAAGTTCTACTGTAACAAGAGAAGGTAAGACACGGAAGCCAAAGGTATATTTGCATTGATCAAACCGCTGTTTATATATCTACAGTTTATATTCTTTAACCAATCACTGAGTGTGTGATTTTGGTTTACATTAAACGACATGAAATAGAATGTTCAAATATACATAGTATTCTGTTGCTAATGTAGTAATGAAATGTGGGAATAATATTCTGACTTTAGCAACAAACAGCATGCTCAAATAGATATATCGTATTCTTTTGCTAATGCAGTATTGAACTGTGGGAATATGTGAGAATAATATTCCGTTGGAACACATTGCCTGTATCACACCACCACACTACGTTTAGTAACCTATGCTGAAGCTTTTGTGCAAAGAAATTGTATTTTGCAATAAATAAATTGTATACATCATATGTTGTACCCAAGTGATTCACGGGTGGAATACTAGCCAACCACTCATGTGGTTCGGGTCCGATTCCCGGTCGATGTACCCTTAAACCTCGTCTAGCCAGTAGTAAGCGCGGAAGAGTTACGATTGAACATGAGGCTAGTAACCTCATCTTGTAAAAAACAATCCAAGCACTAGTGAAACTTCCAAGCTTAAAGCTTGAAGCCTTATTTTCTATTCGGAACTTAAAGGAATGGAAGAAAAACATCTCGCAGCGACAAAACAGCAGTCATTATTAATATAAGGATAAAACTTGGGCACTGTGGTAGAGTATAACTCCATTATGGATAAAATTTTATCCATAATGGAGTAAAAACAGCAATCACTTGTTTTCTTTTTTTCAACACAAAGAACAGCTGTGAAGAAATAACTACACTGTTGAACAATTCATTACTTACTTGTTCAAGTAAACTCAAACATTTCTGTATATCAGAACGCCATGCTAAAGTCAATTCACTTGACGGTTTCCGTGTCCAACGTTCACCATATTGTCCTCGTAAATTGTTATCGGATTTTTCTTCATCGTCTAATGATGCTTTTTCCTACAATAAAGGCAATAATATTAAACTGGTTTAATTAGACTGTGATAATAAAGTAGAAATCGAAATGACATCTGACTTCTATACAGTTGTTAAACGGTCAAACTCCTGAAATGTTTGTGAATGCAGAACAAGTGAAACTCTGACTTTACTATGATATGCGTATCATTCACGTAGTAATAGTTAGGAAACATAAAATATGACACCGTTTCCCTATAAAGAAGAATGGCTTGTTTCTGATTTTCTTTTCGGCCATGAGTATATATTCAAAAGAAAGTACTTCAATGAACTTTTAAGGTGTATCTCTCTTTCCTCGTGTTTTTCATTAAACTGCCAGGTGCACTGGTGAGCAGTATTATTCTGTTGAGTTCTGAATGGAACATATGGCTTTAGCAGAACAACTTCATTTCCCTCTGTTCTCTGAAGCAGTTTTTCACTGGATACACGATTACCCATAAGCTTGCATTACCACCTCACACAATCTCCCCCGTATCACCTTCATACACCAAACTCGTAATTTCGCCATTCGGGTTCTCTGTGCATTAGCCAATCGATCTCCTTTTTTCTGCATTGGTGAGTACAGGGATATCAATATACTGAAATATGTAACTAAAAGAAGACGACTAGCAAAACTACCGACTGTTTTAGATTAAATTATATTAAAAGGATTTGAGGCCTCATAGAAATGAAGGATTTTAAAGTTATGCATCATGCAGAAACCAATACAAAACTTTACTATTATTAGCCAAAAAACATTCGTAAAATCTTACAGCTGCTATAATCTCCTTATTACGTTGGACACATTCAGGTATGGACATCAGTTGTTCGTATAACTTATCCGCTCCACCATCTCGACGTATACAGGCAGCTTTAGATAAAAGTGTGTCGGGAATTATGCCTGATCCAACAACTTGTAATGCTGCTGGGAGGTTGTATGATGCCAGTATTCTGAAAATGCCGAAATCAAGAGTATACGTGCATTAAAAATACGAAAAGGAAGAGAAGAGACAAAAACAAAACTCTCAAATCGCATGATTTATAGAATCACTCAACAACATAGGAAAAAAAATAGTTTCGTTTGAAATTTATCAGAAGTGTATGTCGCGGAGGTCTGATGCCACTAAATCCAAATTCGTTAAGCTCCAGAGAGGTCAGTACTTTGTCGCTGAACCATAAACAAGTGGAATCATCCAAACGAAAGTAAACTATAAGCTATAAGACTAACTGAGTGGTATAGTGAAACGAATGAAAGCAACTCCATAACTGTACGAATGAAGCACATTTTATGATGGCAGCTAATGGTGCTATATGGTTGTCTAAAAGTCGGTATGCACAGCTGAAAACATAAACGTAACCGAATTCCACATATACCTAGGGAACGACTTACAGAACAAGCTGAAAACACTGAAGAAACCATTGATATCTGCAATGAAAGTGGATTATGAATGAACAATATTTGTTGATAGGAACACAATAGCAACGATGCATACCTTCAACCTATCAGTGAACGCTTTTTTATATCGAACATTAAATGTATGCATAACCTGAAGTTCATATAGATATTCACATGTAAAATGTCAAACACTAAATACTGGGGATATTACAACAATCGGATACACTTACTCATTCAATTTAGTAGAAGCTTCCCGTAGCCTACACACCTCTCCATCGACTAGAGATGCGCGAACGCCTTTAGCAGTGTTAAGAGCCTCTGTAACAGCGAATGGAAGTAGATCTACAAAGTAATCTCTTGTTGATCCTGATAGAGGGAAAGTAAGTGGAGACTTCTTAATAACTTCGACACCTTGAACAGGAGAAAGACCCGTTCTAGCTGGTATCTTCTCATGATATATATGATCATTATCTTTGATTGCAACTGATTCTTCATGCTTGAATTGTTCCACCAGGTTTTTACGCTGAAAATAACTGCTACGACTAACACTTTTGATCAATTCATAAGCCCACTACAAAATTGAAATTAAATGAAATACAAGTTTAAACGAAAACTTCTGCTTGAGCATTTGATGAATGTAAGTATTTCGCAGTTAACATAAGAGTGTCCTTGAAACTTCCTGTTGAACAACATAAACTTAGTTGGAATTTCAGAGGTTAGTTAGACGTATCGTAAACACACGCTTGTGTAAAACAGCTATTTATGAAAACAGACATTCGCTACGAATGTCTACAAAATATGACAGTACAAATCTAAGCTATTTATATATACAACCGACGCATATTTGTCAATACGATATTTCACACTTTGTAAAAGGATATGATAATGAATGCATTAACTGTATGTTCATCCTTCACTCAAATGCTTAAATATTTGTGTACACTGCATTTCAACATCTCCTGTATGAACTGATTATATATACAGTTTACATTGAAAAAAACTCCATTGCAAATACAAGTATGAGGAAACTTTCGTGACTGAATAGTCACAAACCAGAATATTTCCTCAATGCTAACTTTTTAAAAGGTTCTTGTTTTTAAATATTCAGAGTGGTAATGTAAACTTGGTGTGGATCTCTAGCGATAGCTCAACAAAAGACAGTATATGAAATAGTATCCTTTCAACTGTATATCTTATCCTGCTCCCTAAATTACGGAAACAGAGGAGTTAGTGGGCACAAAAGCACCAATGGTATAAGCCATGTTACTAAGTCATTTAAGCATTTGGGATAATAAATAAACTATACCTTCGACACATTTATTATGATGTACCTTAACAGCCCGAAAATATCCCTCATAATTTTAGCCACAAAAAGTGGATGACTGCAGTATTACTTCACTAAATTTTTCTGTAGAAAATAAGCACTAGTTTCCTTTGTAATATGATTTGTTTTTCATTGTTATGTTCTTTAGGAACATTTCTACAGTCACATAAATATAACTCCGACAAACATTCGATGTCTGGATTAACCTATTGATTTGTTCTTCATCAGTTGCGAGGGAGATGGAATACTGCCTGGACGCTCGAATCGATACAGGTAGTTTCAAAGGACTAATCTCCGAACCCCAAACTTGAAATGTGATCCAGAAGGCAGTGAACTGGCGTCATAAGCTGCGTTTCTACCATAGACAGACCTAAATATATCTTCTAGTGGTCCCCCAATTGAAAGCCTATTGAAAAAGGGAGCAGTTTGGACGGACTAATTATGTTTGTTAGCCGTAAGGCCATGATTGTAACAATCAATCAGATATTGGTTATTTATCTACGGTTTAGATTTCTGTTGATGTGTAAAGGATAATTTACTGTTGTCGCAGTTGTCTCAGTTAAATCTGACTTCTGTGTCTACTTCAATGTGCGGGAATATTTCGGAGTGGTCAGTTGACTACAGTGTCGTGACTGAAGGTTCATTGTAGACAAGTTAAACAACAACCAATAAAACACACACTCGGTTATAATAGTTCCCATAATTTCTGATAACCAAAACAGGTGCGTGAGATATTTGTTCTTTCGGATTCTGCAACCCATGTGCACCTTGGACTTCCATCCAAGGTTTTCCAGCTTCTCTAGGTCAACCTCTACGTACATCAGTTGCGTGACAACCAGTGAACATTAGCTAGACTTATACGACGCTATATGAATAGTGAGTAAAGCCTCTTGAGGCTTAGCAGAACGTTCTACTAAAACATTACTACGTTCCCGAGAGTTTCTTGACGCCCTTCGATCCAGTCTAACAGATAGCGAGTATAATAACCTGTGTAAAACTTTTCCGCATAGGATCGAACAGTGTTACGTTAGGAGTGTGAAGTATGGTGGTTACAAACTGCTTAGAAGATGGAAATGGCAGATGCACCTGGTAATATTCACTAGCCAGTCCAGTCCATCCGAGCCACCAACAGTGGAAAATGCGGTTAGAGAGGCATGCGAGACAGACGATACGACGATTAACAACCTAGAAAGATGTTTAGAACCACTCTGAAAAACATTTTAGCTGATCCAACAGAGTTTCTATCTAAAATGCCGTGTACTCGCTTAACCTTGATCCACCTAACAAAGTATAAGTCCGGAAGGAAATTCAAGTACTAAAACACCAAAAAAAAACTCAGCCCAGAAAATTCACTCTTGTCTCTTTTTGAAGGCGGTTATGAGACTCTAGCTCATGAATTAGCTAAATTGTTCGGGAGAGTATGGGAGAAATAAAAATATGCTATCAAATGTGGAATGAATCATGTAGATTTACTTTCTGATCCCAAGTATACAAATAATTTCGCCTTCCTATGGAACATACAAGTTATCTAAATCGCACTTAATGACTTGACGATCGGTGTCACACCGTATTGTTGCAAAACTGAGTTGTAGCGAGTTAAATGTTAGGAGTAATACATGAGTTCATGTATTTAGGTAGCTGTATGTGTTCGTGAATTTGCGACGAATGAGATCTCCAATTGTATAGTGAAAATCAGAGCCATCAACCACTTCTGGCATCGTTAGTATGGACGTCAAAGGCAGGTTTTACAACATTTCGGTACGTGCAGTGTCGCTGTACACTTGTGGAACTTGGTCTATCTAGGTTGAGGATGTGCGGCGCTTCAGCGTGTGTTTGATCATCGCTACCTTCATAGAATTACTTTTATCCGATGGCATTATTGCGGAAGTAATTCTGTTATCCAACGTGACCACAGATCATCTTCCAGGAAGTGATATCATCTTAGGAGACCGTCACTGATGTCTCAGATATATGCCATAAAAGTTATCCCAGAAGTCGTTATACCGTACAATGTTTGATAGTCCTGACAGTGGATGCCGAAAGCAGGAAAATCTTCAGCCCATGACCTAATGCAATCGAAGGATAGGTGTGTTAGGCTACCATATGTTGGTGCACCGCATCCGTGGTTCGAGACGTCACTAAGTACGGTTGAAAATTACAATCAATAGCAAACACTGCGATTTCCTCTTTATTTTTCTTTCTGAAAGCAACATGAAGTAATGAACTATCCTTTGAATGCTCTTGACAAGTAAGCTTGCCTGTTTTCAAAATGTTGCTCCTCAATCATACTACTTCTTTTCCATACAGTTTTATTTTCGTGTGGTTATATTGCACCAAATTTGTGTTTAGATGAATAAGTAACGAAATAATTAGAAGTCAAGTAAATTGTAAATAAAAATACACGGTACGTGAAGTCAGTGTAAAGATAATTAAACCAATTAACTAATATGATTGTGAATAGATGAATCAATTTTATTCTCTAAACACTGATATAAATAATACCAGAAAAGTGTACTTCCCACCAGCAGAACAAAATAATACACAACTCTTTTTCTATTGTGCGTCGGTGGCACAGCGGTAGAATACTCGCCAACAATGCAGGTAATTAGGGGTTCGATCCCCGGTCGACTCACTCCAGTAATTAGACTGGCAGAGAGGGAAGGTTGGGTATGAGGCTAGCAACCCCATCCCGTAAAAATAAACACCATTGCTACCGAAACTTCAAAGCTCTAGCTTGAAGCCCTATGTTCCAGTGGGAACGTAAAAGAATAAAAGAAATTTCTTCTATAACATTTAAAGTATAACTTATATGTATCAGAATAGCCAGAAAACCTTCTACATATGTTCATGACATAAACATCAGCAATAAACTGCGTTTGAAACATTGTTCAGTCAATATCACTGTATCATTCATTGTATGCCGGAATAAAAAATAAATTATTCTACTATAGACTTGTACTTTATCATAATGGCCAAATAGTATAATAACCTGAAAATCTCAGCATCTTAATGACACTCCTATAAACATCGAGCATTGAATCAAATACCAAGCACGTGGCACAGTATTTCGCAAATATAATATGAGCACACTAGTTGGTTTTAAATCACTAACGGTCAATATGTCATAACCAAATACTAAGTCCCCTTTCAAAGCTTTCCATTCTTATGGGACGAAAATTCATATAAGTATATAAAATTGAGTATTATTTTTCCTTCACGTTCCCCAGTGGAACATAGGGCTTCAAGCTAATGGCTCGAAGTTTCTGTAGCAGTGTTTATTTTACAGGATGGGGTTGCTAGCCTCATGCCCAACCTCTCCTCTTCACCAGCATTATTTCTGACTTAGCGAGGTAAAGGAGTGCGTCGGCTGGGGATCGAACCCCGGACCATGTGAATGGTTGGCGAGCGCCCCTACCGCTATGCCACCGACGCAAAAATTGAGCATACCCCCAGTTATCTGCTTACATATTTTACGGTTTTTATTGCAAGCGGATAAAAGCGATAAAACAAGTCCACGAGACATACATCAACTTACTGATAATCGAGCAAGCTGTTCGCCATATTGTTTGTTTTCTCCACAAGCCTTGGATTGATAATATTGGGTTAATGCCTCATATAAACCTTTTTTCATAGCTAACACCCCTGGCCAGTCCTAAGATAAATATAGCAAAAATAAAACCATATATTACCTTAGGGATAATATTTTTAGCACCACTTGAACAATTCGAAACGCATTCTTCATAAAGAGTAGTCAAAGTTGATGATATTCTTGCAAGAATGCCAGGCTTTTTCTCATCTGAAATTAAGAAATAAAATTACCAAACTGATAAATTATTACCTTTCTCAGCTTTGTAAAATACACATTCATAGGCCTGAGCAAACATAAGGTTACTGAAAAATGTCAGTGCTACTGAAGTCATGTCTGGAAGCGGGTCTTTCATGCCTGATGATGTATCTGAGGCCAAATAATCAAAAGTACTGGAAGCAATCTGCATAAAAGATAATAATAACATGATTTGTAAATAAACATACAAATATGATAAATAAAACAAATCTTTTTTAATGCTGACGTCATTTTATTTTTATTCCTCTGAGTTCACAGTGAAACATATGGTTTCAAGCCTAAGCTTTGAAGTTTCGGTAGCAATGGTTTCAATTTTACGAGTTGGAGTTGCTGGCCTCAACCCCAATGTTTGATCTTCGTCGAGCCTACTAACGACTTAGTGAGGTTTAGGAGTGTGTCGGCCGAGGGCCGAAACATAGAACACATGATTAGTTGGGGATAAAATCAAAAAACTCCAGTAGATGACAATGAAATAATGGCGTCCTTTGACATCACAGCATTATATACTTCAATTAGTTCAAAACTAGTCACAGAAACTATGCAAAAACTAGTCTATAGCGACGAGGACACAAAAACGCCATGTTCAACTTGAATGGAACTCATAGAATTATGTCTTAAAATATACTTTCAACTCAATAAACAAATATACGAATAGATAAAATGGATACCATTGGGATCGCTCATATCACGATTAATAGCTGAAGCCGTTATGCCAAGATTAGAATTAACAGCTCTACCAATATGTATATATATATATATATATATATATATATATATATATATCAAACAAAGCTGCTTAAGAAGAAAATGAGGTTGAGGTGAGTATTTAAATGATAGTACACTGAAAACTACTATCTAAATAAGTGACACAACAGTGATTTAGGATATCAAAACACTAGTGTACGACACAAACAGCAAAAACCTTGACTTGATTCTCTACATGTCAAATCAGTACAGAGACAGGGTAGTCTACGATAAATTGAAATGTTATTATCAACTCTGGTATAACGTCATACAAAAACATAAAAAGAATTTTAAGGAGATAAACATAGATGACATTATGATTCAGATGTTGTAGAGACACTAGGAGTGCATGGGTGCTAGTACCATCGCTTTTAATGTATGTTTGCCATCGATTGATTCCGACAATTTCACCCACATCACCTAGGAAGTCTGTAATTCCTTTAAAAACTTCATTTCACTATAGAGGGGCCTGATTTATTGTTAGTTAGATACATCTCAGTTAACCGGTACCAAACCGCGCGCTACTACTCAGCTGCCCGAGCTAAACTGGACGAAGTGAGATCCAAACTCGGGACCCATTGGACGAAAGTTGAGTGCTCAAGCCAATGAGTAATATGATACTGATTGCATTTATTACTTTTTATAACTGGAGGTTTCGAACCTGTTCATAAGTGATAGGAATTGCGTATGTCTGCAATGAAATACTTATTTATTCTAATTCAGTCAGTAGGAAGGAACTTAGAAAAAACCACGTTGTAGTCAAATAGACAGTACCTAAAACAAACAATTGTTGCTTTAAAATCCTTTTCAACTTAACAGAATACAGAGGAAAGTAAGGTAGTAGCAAGAACCCTAAAAGAAGACTTCAAGAAGCTACAACAGCTTTATTTAACAGATATGAAATTTTGAATGGTTTAACACGGCTAAATGAGTAAAATGCAAATAGCTCGGCTAAAATTGTTATACTTTTAATAAGGACACTCCAAACAACGTTGTAATAATATAAAGGGGGGATACTTGAAACTCTTGTCGATTGTTCTGCTGATAAATACAGATAACTTTCACATTTAAGCGCGACTAAAACTCCCTATACTCATTATTATCAAAAGTCATGACTCTACATTCGAGTTGTCAGCAACTTACAGGTGCCTATGTATAATTAGGTCACTGCATCCACTGAATTACAATTATTCGAATATTTCAACTAAAAAATAAATAACACGCTTAACACATAAGTGACCATAACTTCTGGACAGTGAAACGAGAGTATTCATGCAACAGAAAAGCTGGTGTTCAATTCACGGTCCACGTACTCCCAGATGTCGCCTAGTTTACTAACCAATAGAAAACTCAAAAAAGGAAGGTTAGGCGTGAGGTTAGCAGCCCCGCCCTGCAAAAAGAATCCCACCAGTTACCGAAGCTTCAGGCTTGTAAACCTATGTCCTATTTAGAACTCATGGAACGGAGAAAGAAAAGCTATGAAGAGAAATACCACTAGGTGTCTTTGTGAAATTTCGATCATATTCAACAACCAGTCACCTATTTTTCAAGTCTTTTCCTAACGTACTCAAATTAATTTATTTTAAACCATTTTCTCTGCATCAAATTAACCATTACGTAAATCGTATAACTAGGAGATCATTTCAGTCAACATTATTGGTATAACTGTTGGCGGTGGATGGCTGGTCAGTACTACAGAGGCTATGACGGTACAATTTTATTCACAAGAAACATAGCGCTCGAATCACTTTTTCAACATTTTGTGGAGATGTGGCTCACTGACTTAAGTATTCGGTTTCCGGTCATTAGGCTATGGATTCCAGTCCCACTTGACCTTCTTCAGCCTGAGCAACTGGGTAGTATCATTAGGTTTCAAACGATAAGTGAGACATGAAATACCTATTCAACGTAACTGTGTTCAAATAAACATTTAACAGGTTAGTCTAGACTAGATGAATAAAAATATCACTCTTAGGGCCCGAACCTTAAAAGACTTCAGAGCTTGTTGAAGTGAATTTTCACAATTGGGACGGCAAGACTCTCCGACTTGGCTGTGAGCTGCGCCATAACAGAAGAGGACATTTGCAGCTTCAAATCTCAGAGAGCTCTCTTCTGGAAGGAAAGGGTGTAATAAACAATGTGAAGGTTACTTTTGGTAGACTTCCCAGTTATATCACTCCACTTGAAATCGATTCGGGAACCAGCAGTCAAATGCAAACGCCCTTCAAGTTGGTCTAATGCGTCATGATACCTGTTGCAATAGATTCAAAAAAGAAACAATTATTAGACCAATATTACGACTGATACCGTTGTGTCTTTGGCTAGATGTTGCCAATTACATCGCCACATGCACTATATATATATATATATATATATATATATATATATAGGTAGATTGAGATATCGCATGGCGCCGCCAAACGCCTTATAGTTGTGTTAAGGAGTTAGTATCAATCAAATTCCTGAGTGGCATACAAATGACTGAGGGTATGATCTGAGGAGTTACCAAATATAGCTCAACTGAAATCAGTGATTATACTGTAGTTTAAATACAATCACTCTCATGAATGGACCTTATGAGAACGCTTAAGTTGGTCCCATTATTCCTCCAACCCCTTTCCCTCTTGTTATAGGCACTATTATATATAAGTGCTTACTGTTGTCCATATAGTAACCAGTTCGGATAACTGTTATTTAACTTCATATCTGTGCTGTAAGAAAACAAACTCGGCAGAATTATGTAAGCTTCAAGGAAAGTGTAAGTTCTTAAGATGATTGAGAATGCTTTTAGATCAACAGAATACTTTAAATATTGCGGTTCTATCACTAGATTTGTTGGTTCATGCACAATTATTTAGGAAATTATTGGTATAAGCTCTAAAAAGTAAATTAGGGTGGATAGGTAAATAGACAGCAGAACAGAACCTGATATTACTGAACAGCAGTCCAAGTATTCAAACTTTACATTAACAAGCTCATCTAGAGATAAATCTATAAAACACGGACACATTTGCACACAATTTCAGAAACACTATTTAGTCCTGTGGACGCATATGTCTTGTGATAGAATTCTCAATTAAAAGTAATATCAAGTGCTGGTATCAGAATCAGCCTATATTGATGTATACATTGCATTTCACAAGTATAAAGCCTGGTCTCAGAGATATGAGTAGGATGATAGAAACGAAAAGTGTAAAAAGCTGTTCTAGTTCATGGGCAACACAAAGTTCGGTGTTAGTGAAATGGTCCGTAGTAAAATTAAGCTTGTACATCAACGGCTCAACAGTTGAATGCTAGCCAACAACGCACTTATTGTGTTTGATTTCCGACCGATGCAATCTCATACCTTGCCCAGTTTATTAGCTGGTCGCAAGCGTGGAATTGGAAAGGTTGAGTGTGAGGTTAGGAACCATACTCCTTAAAAACAACACTATCGCTACTTAAACTTCAAGCCTTGAGCTTACAACCCTGTGTTCCATTAGGAACGCAAACGAGCGAAAATTTTAAGTCTATCAAGAACTTTCACAAATTCCTGAAATGTTAAGAGGAGCACTTCATAAAGCTTCTTAACTGACCAACAGGTCTGGTACGGCGCTTCATCATCCCTACATGTAACGAGACAGGAACTCCAACTAGCAAAATGCCAACCCAGACAGCCCACATTTCGTCTTTTCTGTAGATGTAAGAGTAGTTAGGAAAATGAATAAAATTCCAAGGTAAAAAGCAACTGAGATTCATCAATATCGACCTTCACATTGCGATACCGAAGAGACGTGACTTCATGGACACAGACATCATGAGATGCTAGGAATCAGAGAGTACTTGGCAAGGTGAACTCTCCGAACTGTTTATCATAGTCAGTGGCCAGTGTAAGGCCAGTACCACCAAGGACTCTCATGAAGTGCAAGACGATCTCGAGGACTGACAAGATTCAACTCAGGAGAAAAATTTACAATTGTATGCTGCTACGTACTCACAAACAACGCAGACCAAGGATAGGAATTCTGCTGACAATTGCAAGGAGTAACAGATGAGACCCAAGTCAGACAACATCAAAACTTCAATTGGTGGTATTAATACAGGTTCAGCTTACCACGGTGAAGAAATAAAAACCAGTGACCAAACTACAGCAGCCCAAAATAAAGCTACCTAATAAAGACCCTGACAAATCCCTATCGACCAATCAGATGCGTCACTAGTAGAAGAACGTAGATTTAAGAAATATTTACATATGGGTAATCCCATGATAAAAAGTAGTTATATATGATAAATCCTTGTACATGTTCCCAAAAAAACCTTTCAATTTTCTTTGGGAGTCCTAACAGTTAGCTTGATGCAGTTTATGTGAAAAATTCGTCGAAATAACTGAGGATCGTGTTTCTTGACTCATTCACCTCTTTGATTTTATTTGTAGGTGACTACAAACTTTCGATGGAATCTGTGTGAGTCTCATCGATAGGATTAACGAAATCTGCATTATTGACTACGTTGTGAATATAGCCCAGAAATCGCAGTTGGATGCACGTCCCCCCCCTTCCAATGATCCTGTTGTCTAAGTAGTACTTAAATACTAGATATGGATGAAATTTCCTAAGTAATTCGTGTACATCATCCATAATTCCCTTTATCCACCATGGACTCATCTCACTGGCTGCTCAAGGTCATCATTTAGAGGTTTCGTTTTGGGCTAAAATAGTTTGATCAACAAACCCTATTCTTCACTCAGGATGCAAAGTAACATTACGTTATTGTAAGCAATAATAATATATCGAAGGGGTAAGGAAAAAGATAATCAGTTGGGTTTTACTCAAAAATTAGCGGGTGTCTCGAGAAAATTCGGGGACTAGGCAGAAAAAATTAATTAAATACTCGATTTCGGGGAAATCTTAAGGATTTTCGGAAAATCTAGTGCTTGTTAAGAGAAACTTGCGGGAAATTTGAGGATTTTAGGGCTTTCAGGAGAAAATATGGAATCTCCACATAATTTTTACTTAGTGGAAATAAATCTCAGCAAATAGCTATAAGCTAGAGGCAGGAGTACAAAAAGTTAATCAGGTAAAAAATTATATGCATTTATATACTCACACTGCTATTTTTTCGACAACTGGATTATAGTTATCTCCTTTTACGCATACAGAATTTCTCAACGTCGCGAACTCTCCAAGAGAACTGCTGCAAGACTCTGCAACACTTGAACCATACTGCGTAGCTATTAATTGTTTCAAAGGGTTGAATAAGTCACAGGAACTCGACTTTTTAAGGGGTACGGTTAGGAAATTCATAATCCGCGGCTGGCTTTGAGAAATGCCGAGAAAACTACCAGGCCAAGGTCAAACCATTTGAAGGTTAACACTAGTCCACTAAGTCGAGAAATAGCTACTATTAAGTTAAAACCCTACTGCAGTGATTGCTGAGAAATAGGAGAAAGCTAATAAAAATAGCGGTCCAGGGGAACGGATGCCCCTGTGACCTCCAGATGCCCACAGACACCGAAGAAGTGAAACTGGGTTTGTAGGAGCGATGCTACCAGTAGTCGCCAGCATATATTTTGCTCTAGGTTCCAGCCGCGTTGGATACGAGTGGCAAGGCAGATCGACACTTGTGGAGTGCTGTTGGACTATTTGACTCACTGCCGCAATTGGTGGGAGTCGTGTTGTTTGTTGTAGTGCTTAACCATAACTAATCAGTGAAAGAGTCAAAAGTTTCAGGTATGGAACAACAAGAACAGTTCTGCTAAGTTTACAACAAAGATTGTATGTAACAAATCACACTAAAATAAAGCGCAAAAGTAAAATGTAGACGAGCTTGGCAAACGATTGCCCATAGTCTTTCATCTCCTTTTTGCACGTTTTACTCCATGTCACCCTAGGATAACCTGCTCGTCGTTTCGCATTGTGGTTCCACTCAAGGGCCTGTGTTATCAGTGTTACACGAATCCATTCCGCAGGGAGGTATCGTATAAATCGATCAATCAAACATTTTTGGCTCGTCCACGACCACCGTTGTATTTTTTCTTGAATGATACAGTTTCGTGTACGACGACACCTTTTCCGCCTAACAAGTAAGTAATTCTCTGCACTTTTTATGAGCTGAAATCTCTGCACAGCTGGTACCAACGAACTGTTGGCACGAGGTTATTTTCGGTTCCAGCAGCTGCGCCTCTCACAGGCTGTTGGAATTGAGGGTTTGAAGAAAATAGTCACCTAGATTTAACCTGAAATTCAGGTGAGACTTATTGAAGTATAGGATAACACATTTACCTGAATTGAATGGCAGTTACCAGTCATTGCTGCAGTTATGTAACTGATCCAGATCGTCTTGAGTATGTGTGAATCCCTCGTTCGGAGTAGAATAGAGGAAGCTGTATACAATCTTTAGGTCGTCGGCGAAGAGGCACAAGGTACCATGCTTGATTATGCTGCAGATGTCGTTAATGTAAATCACGAAAAGCAGTGACCCTAGTACACTACCCCGGATCACTCCACTTCGTATGGGTTTGGGTGGCGAGCAATTATTTGAGAATTTCACAACTTGGGAACGGTCATCAAAGAAAGAAGTGAGCCAGGATAACAAGGGTCTTGGAACCCGTACGACTTTAGCTTGAGCATTAGCCTCTTGTGTGGAACTTTATTAAAAGCTTTTTGAAATCAAAGAAGAGAGTTGTGACAAGCAAACCATGATCACGTTTACCAGTAACATCATTAGATTGGTCAAGTAGGCAGGGGGAGCATGATCGAATTTTCAAGAAGCCATGTTGTGCTGAAGAAAACACTTTGTGAAGGTGGAGGTTTGAACCAATATCTTGCCCTATAACTTTTACCATAACCTTGGAAACTACTGACGTGATATTGATGGGTCTGTAGTTTTCGATATTAGAAGTTGGTCCTAGTTTGTGTCTAGGAGTTATAAACGACAGCTTCCAGCACTCTGGGTAACTGCCATTATTTAAGGAAAGATTGAAAAACTTTAGGAGGATAATGGGTATGTCCTCACCACACCCCTCTTTTTCAGCAAGATGAATGGAATTTCATCAGGTCCGGCGTTATATGATGTGCGGAAGGATGCTGTAGCGGAGGAAATTTTTTGTGGGGTGAATGTTATATTACCCGAAAAGTGATTTAGCAGTGTCGGAACATCAAGACTACCTACTGAATCTTCGTTAGTAAAGTAGCTAAAAAAGTGGAAGCTGAATGACTCGCATATCTCCTGCGGGTTTTCGTAGTTTTTCTCCATCTAGTAATAAGTTAGGGCTACTTATTCTGTTGTTGTTAATTCGTGACTTAATTAGTTTTACTAATGCCTCTGTATTATCGGGTCATGAGTGGAGGATGTGTTCTAGTTTGATGGACTCAGATAATTGATTAGATTTGTCTGAGTCATAAGTTTGTTTGAGGGTGATGAGTGGTGAAAAGTCACTACTTCTGTAGGATAGTCTAGCATGCTTACGCAGTCGGTTTCGAATCTTCACGAGGATGAAGTCGGTGCTTTTAGGCCTCGTTTTCACCAGTCCTGCTGGAGCAATGAAGTCACGTACAAGTCGTAGGTTCTCATAGAGTAAGTCGCTTGCCTCTATAGCCGAGCTGCGTGTAAAGTATTGCTCCCAGTCTAGAGTGCGTAGGTATGGCTTTAGGTCATCCCACTTAGCGTGTCTGTAACTCCTGAGTAATACTTTATTGGCACTTATTGTTAAGCTCATTCTGGTGTAAATATTTAGTGTACCAAATACTATTCTGTGATTGCTGCCAGGAAACTCTTTACCTTCTCGAAGAGTAGTGGAGATGATACCATTAGTGAAAACTAGGTCTAAAATCTTAGACGGCCTGACAGGATGCTTTACATGTTGTTGCCAGTCTTTTGTTTCTATAATATTCAAAAATTAATTATACCACTCTGGTGAGCGACGTGGTTGCCAGACTACATCAGGCATATTTAAGTCCCCGCATATAACTTTAGCCTTGTGAGGTGGTGATGTGGCGTAAGCGAATGTGGTAGCAAGCTTCATATCACCTTCAACAGTTGAGCATGGGGGGAATAGATGCAACCTATAAGATAGGAATTGGAGTGAGACAGCCTTAGAATAGCCCAGACTGAGTCGTTATCTACGTTGAGCTCTAGGTAGAAGCACTGTGTAGACTTGAAGTCAGACCTGATATACAAGGCACACCCTCTCTCTGCCGTGGTTAATTTGTCCTGACGCGAAGTGGAAAATCAGGAGACCCCGCGTTCACGAAGATACGTGTATTTTTCAACCAGGAAAATTAATTGTCACACAAGAGTGTTAGTGATAATGTACGAAAGTGTGAATCAACAGTATAATACAGGATTATATAGAAAATAACTAACACGCTTGAACCAACAAGACTGATAGTGGTGTTTCTTATCACCACCGGATTCAGGTTGGTTGTAATGTCATTTAACAAAGGTCATGCATTGTTTATTTAGTTAATGGACAAACAAGATATATTGTGAATTATAATGAAATGACGATCCATTGACATTTAGCAAAATATATCAGACTGATAAGACAAAGCAGACATCATGTGACTACATATCACTAATATACGCGCAGACTTTAGCAGACTATCCGGATTGGTATCGTGAATTGGGTTACAAGGAAGCAGTAAAATTTTAATTGTAATTACTTTCTCACTGAATTCCTTAACAGAATTTCCTAGAGAAATAAGATCTAATTTGCCTTGTTTAGCGGTTGCGTATGTCTCTGAAAGCAAGTCGGGTACAGTGACCTCGGGAACATCGCTGGTGCTACAAGGAATGTCGAGTGATGTACGTATCTTCTTAGCTGAGTGACCCAAAGTATTCTCACGGATAGAAAGTACTCGTTTATTACATTGTGCCATTGTTGCACACTGATCAAAATGGTTTCAAGTAGCAGCTGAGAGAAAATAAAAACAGATACACTTACAAATTGTATAGTGAATACACAGACCAAGAACTGCTATAGGCACGGAGTAGAATTTTACTGTTTATAAATAAACAATAAATAGGCAAAAGTAATAAACTATGAAATGCAGATAACATAGAAACCAATTATCCTGCAAATTGATCCTGATATATAAACCACAAAATAATGAACTTCTCTATAGTTCCATTTGGTGTCAGCTTTTTCATTAGTTGTAAAAAGGGGGATGAGCCCTGCGAAAGTGTGAATATATCCGCGTTATGGCACCATAGCCAAACTACTAGTTAATGCGAAATAACCCATGCTCGTGGTTTCTATACACTTGTCCACTTTTTCGTCCTGGCACAGTCTCATGCAGCGCTCCACTTAACAACATCACACCACCAAAACTTTGTAAAAACCATGAAAAGTATACTCCGGCCCAACCGACTGGAAATACCAATCTTCGTAGACTGAAAACTCCCACGGTTACACCCGGAACAGCAGCGGAAGATGAAATTGTCGAAGCACCACTCGCATCCGCTAGCAAGTATGGCAACATTACAAAGAATAGCCAGACCCTGATGAAATCTAATGTAACCGACCCTACGAAGGAGGAAAGGAAGTCAAGGACCAAACCTAAGCCTGATGTCAGTCGATCCTTAGTGTACCAGTGTGCAGTTATAGTCTGCTTGAACAAAGCAACAGTGGTCTATTTTCTGATATAAATCAGGTCTGAACATCAATTCAGCAAAACTGAGGAATTTACAGGGGTGTTCAGGCACCTCAGATTAAGGGTGACAGGGCTCTGCCGAAGAGGCTGTGAGAATAACGTTGGCGGCTCAAATATTTGTTATCGACAGGAATTCCAGCATAAGAATGAGACATGATAATATATATTTTCCTATCTATGTAGGACACACCAGTGGTACAAGCATGGATAAGTATTATTTACATTACATGAATTTGATTTATAGTGAAATTACATGGGTTAACAGGCGAATGGCGAGGGAATCACAAGAACTGATACCTTTCACCTCTATGATCATACATGGTGTTCCGGAGCTGGAAACTGGCACTGCTTGTGTAAAACACATGCATGATGCCCAGAATTGGAGACGGCTGTCAACTCAGATGGCCCCTGGTGCTTCTGGAGCAATCCAGGTTTTCCGACAACCTCACCCCACTCATCTCAAAGTGATCAGCTTCTCAAGGCTAGTAAGCGTAGAATTCAATTCCCAGGAACAGCTGTCCCAAGTATTTCAGTGGTGGTACCAGACCAAGGGTAAATTGGGAGGACACCTCCGATGCTGCGAAAGCAGACCTCGAACAATAAAGAGGCAGCAAAATGAGGCCTTACTACGTCTCCAAGCCCCAGTGACACTAGAGCGATGCGACACTGAGAATGGTAGGCAGTGTAACCGAAGTGTCCTACTCGAATTCAAGGAAAAAGGCAGTAACGGGCACTGGGCTGTGACCAAATCACCATAGATGGAGACTTCATTGCCCCATCACTAAACCTTCGCTCGGGGCATGGTCAGGGAAAATTCGGTCGAAATCTATCGCAAACCATTAGAAATACAGGACTGACTGAGAATGGCATTAGACAGGGCCCTAGTGAAAAGTCATCGAAAATAGATTAAATTGTACCTAAGGACTAACTACTCATCGAAAAGTTCCAGATCATGTCTCCCTTTGGGAATGGTGACTATGCATTTGCAGGATTCGGTTCTGTTCTCCGTGAGCACTTGCAGTGGGACTATGTCTGTGCTACAACAGGGCTGACTATGCTGGAATGCGAGGGCTTTTGTCGGATGCAGAAAGGCCCACAGGATGGGCTGGGTTATCCGTGGATGAACACTGTGAAGTGGTAAAAGAGATTGTTCACACAACAATCTCTGATACCGTCCCTCTAGTCACAACACACTTGCAGAATTGGTCCGCATGGCTAGAGAGAGGTGCACATTGTATTCTGCAAGCAAAGCGGAAGGCTTGGTTTACGTGGCGAGTATCCAAGAGTCAGACCGACCACGACGCATACCTGGAATTCAGGAACCGGTGCATCGTGGAGGCCAATAATGACAGGAGGCCATTTCAGGCTAATGTTGCCAAAAACTCCTGGCGGACCCCGAACGTCTCTACCGATTCATGTCGAAGAGCAAATCAACCAACCAGAGGGCGTGCCTTAGTAGGTCCAAACGGTCAATACCTCACTAATCTGAAAATGGCCGCAATATTCAGTTTAGCCTTCACCAAACAGTAACACAGCAGTGTGGGCATCACTGGTACTGACCAAAATGGTGGCACTATTATTTCACCGGAGGGAAACCTAGTGGCTGCTACCCAAATAAACCCGGCAACAGCAATAGGGAAGCTACAGAGACTCAGATCTGGAAACTCCCCAGATTGTGACGACATCAGTCCATCTGTTCTGAAACAGTGCACCGAAGCTCTCGGTAAGCCTTTACGTGACTTGTTCCAACACTCGATCGATTTGGGGAAACTACCAAGGGAGTGGAGAACAGCCATCCTTTCTCCGATCTTCAAGGACGGAAGGGGCAAAACGACACCAGTCATAGACCAGTAGGCCTACTCCCAGCGGTATCGACCTAAAGAAGTGCAAAGTAGTGCAACTTCATTCCGGCAGGTCACAGTGTGTAAATTACTCCCTTGGTGGCCAGAACTTGAGTTGTGTGCCATCAGAACGCGATCTAGGTCTTATTCTAACAGTAAAGCTAGACACCAGTGGAAATTACACGAGGGACGTCGCCAAAGCTTACGCCACTTTACACTTTATGCATAGGCAGCTGGGAGTTCTTACTCCCGAACTATTCTCAAGGTTGTATAAGACATACGTGAGGCCACTCCTTGAGGTGAATAATATCATTGCTCCTCCGCTACTCAAAAGGGATGCTAACATTCTAGAAAGTGTCCAGAGACGAGTGAGAAAATGGGTGGTCGGACCCCGCAACAAACCATACGAAGAAAGACCGAAGAAATTAAGTCTTTCCACACTTAGTTACCGTAGTCATAGGGGAGACCTCATCACCGTCTATAAGATCTTAAATGACCATGTCCACCCTAATAAAAGCATCCTGCCATTAAGTGATTATAGGCTTCCACGAGGTAACCCGCTAAGGATAGCACACCAGAGACCAAAGACTCGAGTGCGTTCACATTTCTTCTCGCTTCGAGTTTGCCGTCTGTGGAACGCTTTACCGGCGGCCGTAACTACAGAGCCATCTGTGGAGACATTTAAGCGGAAGCTGGACAATCATGCAGAAATGCATGGTTTGTGTCTCAATGGCTTATCCTCTTAAAATTTGAAACCACACTGTCAATGGATAAGCATACAGACTAAATCTTCACGACCCGTTCTGTCTTCTCTCACCGTACCGATTACTCTATCTTTTTCTTAAGTCACCTTTATTATTTCACTTATCTCAACCTATATTATCTACACTACAACCTATTATTATTATTACTATTCTGCTTTTATGACTACACCGAATGACCAACGGGAGTTAGGGCAAACACCATTCACGGCAGCAACACAGTCTTAACATACTGCATACTACAAACCACATTTTGACCAATCCCCGCACCACTCCTCTTGGAGTCTACCAGAGCTAAAGCAGTCGAGTGGTGGGACTTAATACGAATAAGTTCACCGAAGATCTGGAACCTCTACCTTACAATCAAGAAGCGAGCTCAAAGAAATCACTGGTTTATACTAGCTCATTATCAGGATATTGGATATTGGATTTCTTGTTTCACCAATGCAAACTGTCGTTACAGTTAGTTTACAGAAATTATCCGCCTTATACAACGTAAGGTTGATGTCAACCAAGACATTGTCTAGTTACTGTAATGATGAGTCAGATAATGATGAAGAATCTGTAGATGACGAATTATACGATATAAAACAGTAGGTTGAATATTTTTTCTTCAGTTTTATTTGAATTTATCAAATACATTTGTATTGAACTGGTCAAATTAATCTAATAGCCATATGCATGTTTTACTTACCCGACCTCATGTCCACGAACTTTTGAAATAAAAGCTTATAAGATATTATATCGATATGATCATTCGAATAAAATTAATAAATTCATGAATGCCTCTTGATTCTCACCAAAGCTTACTATAATGCTGAATTATAAATCGCACTAATTTCGAAATAACTCTAACATTCTATAGTGAGTAAGTTGTGAATCTGTTCTGAAATGGATTCTTTAATGGCAGAGACTAGAACTCAGTGCTGGTTTTCAGCATGACTGGCACTAATTCAGCACCATGTTCTTTTACATGGTAGATCAGAACCTACTGGGTTTGGTTATCAGCGCCGTTCCATCCTTCACAGGATATATTAAGCACGGACTAGCGTTACTTCAGAACGAAAAGACTTAATTCAGCACCCAGCGCTCTTTCTAAGCATGACCAGCGTTATTTCAGAACATTTTGGGTAGATAAAATATTCAATTACCATAAAGTGGCATTATCGATGCATAGGTTAGAATAAGTTTTGAACTGTTGTAAGCTTGGGCAGATTCGGATATCTGAAGCGAGATTTTTTGTCTATGAATATCTATATTTAAAGGTAAATAATTCGGATCCGAATTCATATGATTAGGTGAGTTCGTAACAGTCCTGAGGTGCTGCTAGGGGAAGCAGGAACATTGGCCTTTGTAAAGGTCAATAAGTATACCTATTGCAACTTATTGTGTAAATAATGCTGTGTTATTATTTATTATTACAGGTATGATCTATGCACAGTTTTAAGTTATTATCTCATTTTCTGCACTGTAAGCATATTTCTACACCGTAGTCGTCATAATGACATACACGTAAAGTGTGTCTTTGTGGATTGTCCTCGTAGTAATTGGGAGACATTCTTACAACATATACGGGTGAAATACCAAGCCTGATATCCTGTTTGCAATGTTTTATAATGCATTTTTAATGTTTATGCTGTGATTTTGCATCTAAATTCTGACTGGTTCAAGTTCACTATGATTTTGCCTATGATACTTTAACTCCGCCTCGGATAAAAATGAGAATGAATGGTTGAATAATTGTTAAAATAGTTAGATTTTAGGCAAATCGTGAAAATAATAAAATAATAATCGAAATGGCGGAAATCCTGTTACATAACCAAAATTCGCCCATAGTCTTACTGTAGGCCATGGCCATTATTCACCCTTTTTCTACCATTTTTTCCGACTTCGTTGTGGGGAACTGTTTAAGTTTTATCTACACATCAAACAGGATCACAAGGAATGCCAACTTACTTTCTGTAGGGATATAGCAAAACCGTTTAGATATATCGAAAAATCATTTAAGCCTCATTCATGATAAAACAAGCAATTATTTGTTTATAGTTTGAAACAGTTTATTTACAAGCTGGCAAACCAATACTATCGCTGTGTATCTGTGAAGTAAGACACTGAAAAACGAGCAAAATTAGTTGAGGAAACCATGTGTTTAGAAGATACTTATCAATTACAGTTATAAATATCAAATTACATAACCGCATTATAAATAAGATTTTATTTCGATAAATCACACAATGCTATACAGTAATATTAACTGATGACGTTTCGAGCATAAACTATTGCTCATAATCATATCAAGTGCTCGAAACGTCATCAATTAATATTACTGTATAATACTGTGTGGTTTATGAGAATAAAATCTTATCTATAATAGAGTTATACTCTACCACAGTGCTCAAGTTTTATACTTATATTAACAACTTATATAACCTTTTTTCAGGAACTGTTTGTATGGTCTTCTCAAAAGAAGTATAATTATATGTTTAATAAGCCATAGTTTGTGAAATTATGTGATTTTTAGTTGCGTTACGCGACTTGAATCCATCATTCATCCTTAGAAGTAAATTTTACTAATGGTAACTATTGTGAATCCGACTTCCTTAGCAGGGAGCTGTAAAACTACTTGATTAATGAAACTTACATCAAATTATTTTATAGATTGAACAGGTTGCTATCCCAGAGGTATTCATGGCCCTCTGTATGGTGGAATTCATGTCCTTTTCTGACTTAAAAGCACTATGCATCATCAAATTCAGTGATGTTTAGAGGTCAACTTCAAGCCGTTCTGTCACAACACTTGTGTGCAAATTAAACTATAAAAATTACAACTGACGAACATTCCCTTGAAGTATTCATCATTTGAAAATGACTTCAGTATTTTAAACTTGTTTCCATTCAATATTGGAAAGCAGAATAACTTTTCAAAATTGAACTTTGCACAAAATTGAAGCAGTTCAAGTTTTTACATATCATAAAAGAAGACATAGAATTAAAAAAGAAGGGTATAAAAAACTATAACCAACGGAAATATGAAGTAAAAGCAACAATTACAATGAAAATATTAAGGTATAAGCGGGTCTGGGAGATTGCAAAGACTAGATATATTATAAAGTCATCAATTATAGGTTCGTAGTGTCTCGAGGAGCACAGCCAAACAGTCTCTACCTTCCTGTCCCACAAAGCAACTGTCAATGACTTCATAGATTGATGTTATTCTTATGTCAGCTAGTCTGACGAGCAAGGCGATGGCTTATTATGCGTAACACGTGCACTAGCTGTAACGTCTGTCCTAGTTTCATAATCTCATCGACTGACTTTCCCTCCTTACCTAACATCAATATTACTCATCATATTATACCACTTAACAGACAGAATGCAAATACATGTGCTCTCTTCATACCTTCCACTTTCAACGCACATTTCTCACGGCCGTAAAGTGGGGAGGAGTAAACTGCAACACAGTACACATGTGCTTTGGTAGATAGCCAAATATCACGCATACGCCAAAGATGATGCAAATTGCTAATTGCCAGACTAGTCTTTTGTGTCCGTGCTGAGATTTCGTCGGTAGCTGATCCATCACCATTGATACAACTCCATAGACAAAATGAAATGTTCAACATATTTTACCGTTCCACTTCTTTTCCTTAAGCTAAGAAGCAGTAAAGACCAGTCGTGCGGGGTTATTTTATACTTAACAAGGGTGAATCACACCTCAAACATACTAAAGTTTCTGCTCGAGGTGTTCGCATATTGGATTTTGCCGGCGTCTCCACCTAGAAAAACTACTTCGTCTTCATATTCTAAGATAGAGAGAATGTCCCCTTGTAACAAGTCATTCCCTTAACTTGCGGAGTCAATTAGTGTCACATCCATTACTGCATGTCGGATAAAATCAAGTAAGAATTGCGACACTGTGCAGCTCTTCCAGCTACTACTATTTGTAATCAATTCACATGACAAATGTAAATCAGCTGATATACGGCTGTATGAGTTGAATGGTGGAAAATCGTGCCTGTCACCATCGTTATTAGTGGTTACAGTTTTGAGTACTTTTCCATCAGTTTATTGACAGGAATAATTAACTCTTAGAGATGCTTGTATGAAGGGTATTCTAAAACATTGAGTACAATATTTAAAAGTAGTCTTACTGATTGTAATTTCTTGTCATATTTTTGCTGCTTGGAAAGGAATGCTGGAAATTGGAGACTTTGGATGTCCAGGAAAATGATAACATTAAATGTTATTAGAACTGTGGCTTTGGGGATATAAAGTCTTCCGTAACTCCCAACAGGGATATTATATCTGACTAAACCCAACTTGGTTGGTAGTGACTTCGATTTCGATGTAGTCATAAATGAAATCTTTATCTACCTTCTTACTGAAAACTACTGTATAGACTTTAAACGATAATTACTTTTCCTATCCCTTACTGGGCCAGTATTTTCTCCAAGCGTTCTCAAAAGTTGCACCAATTATTAAGATTATTCGTAGGTATCTGGAAGAGTAACACTCCATGTTCCTATATTACCACACTCATGAATTTGACGAAAGCAAAGCATAGACCGCAGCAGTTCAGAAGTGAAATCCCGGCCAATACTTACGGTGCGGTTTTATGCAAAGCAAAAGACTCTTTACCTCACATGTATTTGGTACTGCTAGGATAATCTCATTTTCCTCACCTGGAGCTATGAAAAATTTCTGTAAATGTGGGAATGCTACTTACTCATGAGTGAATCATATGTACATTTCGTAACTGGAACTACTTCAGAAGTTGGTGCTTTTTTCAGCATTACCCGCATTATTTCCTCAAAGAACAGGCGTTTTAGGCGCAAAAAGCATTTTTTTTTCCGCGTTTAGACGTACTGTCCTGCATTTATTGCCGCACTGTTAGAAAACTGGGCCCTTTGGATATGGTAAGATAAACATTCCAAGAAGTTCAGTGCTTACCATCAAAATTTACTCTCTTACAACAATAATTTCATATATACTTCAGTATGATGAATGTACATTGTTATTTACTTCACACTTAGTTTTCTAACCGAAGCACCGAGGGAGCACCATAGATCCATATACATTATTTACCGAGCCATTCAAATTTACAGTATCACTGGATTGTGCATTATCAATTATACGCTAGATATTGTTTCATTAAGAACACAATATTCAGCAGAGAGACTCTTTTCAACGAATTTATTATCCACCTGTACAATCGTATATATATGGTTTTTAAGAAATTATATCCGGTGAGGGAATTAGGTCAAAGGTGTGTATACATGATTTAATAATTGTAGTATGAAATGCAATAAAAATATTTGTGATTATAATCATAGTTTAATGTCAAGTGGCAAAATAATTAATGTCGTATATAGAATAATACATAAGGTGTATAGATTTTTTGGAAAGGGGTACAAAATTATAAGATTAGTAGACGAATATAAAATGTTACATAACATGGTGTGAAATTTGACAGGATAGAATTCAATAATGTAAAAAATAAAAATATAAAAATTAATAATTTGGGGTTTAAAATGTCAGGTGGGTCAAGTGGAAAAGATTCAGAGTGAGAATAGTAATAATAATAATGATAATAATATTAATAATAATCGTAGTAATAATGGAAGAGTACATAGAATAACTAAATAAACAAAATTAATAAATGTCGACACCTCTACAGCCAAGGCAGAATTAGGGATTGTACATACTTCTTTTGTACACAAAGGTCTGGCTTAAAGTCATGAATTGCCAAGGCCTCAGCTGTCTTTAGAAGTCTGTAACGAAGAAAACGCGGAAAGTTAGCATGGATTCTATATATGATCTTGAAATCATGATGAGGGTTGACAGAGTGACAGAAGTCGATCAGGTGTTCCAGAATAGAGCTTCGCACACACTTACTTTCTCCCTTGTAAAACCATGCTGGAATATGTTCTCGTATCCGTGTGGAAAGCGTCCTCTGACTACGGCCAATGTACCTTGCTCCACAAGAGCAGGTGAACTGATAGATGCACATGGAGGCGGTCAGACGAGGGAGCTTATCTCTTACAGAGATGGAGAACAACTTGCGGCTGGTGAAAGTCATTTGTAATTTTGCTGCGAGGAACGTCTTATTGACTGCTTTAGAGAGACATTTTTGAGTATATCTGAAGCTTGATCACCTTTAACTTCCAAGTTCATGAATAAGGTTTTCTTTGGAACTGAGTCGGTGGCCAGTTTAGGCTGCTTATCTTTCGTGTTACTGTCAATAAATCGGTTCGGGTAACCGTTTTCTTCAAGCGTGGCTTTTAAAACTTCAAGTTCTGAGACAACGCAATCACAACTATAAATGTTTCTTATTCTAAAGCAGAGTGAATGAATTAGGTTCCTTTTCCTGGAGATAGGCATTCAACTGTAAAAATTAGTTAGTTGCCCGTTCCATGTATGTTTCCAGTGGATGGATCTTTTGAGAGATCCATCATTACGTCTACTAAGGCACACATCAAGAAACGAAATACTTAGTTCAGATTTGTTTTCTATGGTGAATTGTAAAGAAGGATGGCAGTTGTTGAAAGCACACAAGACATCTTCAAGAATTACTTTATTATCGCAGATAACGAAAGTGTCGTCTACGTATCTTTTATAAATGTCGAAATGATCGATGGTTCGATTAAGTTGAGGGTTTGCAAGCTTTGCCATAAAACAGACGGCCAGCAAAGGATCCAGTGGTGATCCCATCGCAATGCCATCCCTCTGTCTAAAAGTCTCAATGACGAAGTTGGATTGAACATTCAACGTGCATCTCAATAAAAGTTCTTTGAAGCGGACTGTCGACAACCCTGTTTCTAAACTATGTGTATCAATATAATCACATGTATAGCAAACAGTTTCCAAGAGAGGTACATTGGTAAATAGCGAAGTCTCGTCTAATGAGAACATGACTTTGTCTGAGACATTAAAATCTTTAAAACTCTCAATAAATTTAAACGTATCACCAATGGAAAACTTAGACACTTGAGCTATTCCGTGATAAGGAGAACTCGCCATATCGAGAATTGGACGAAGGGGTAATCATGTCTTGTGAATTTTTGGTAGTCCATACAAACGGGGTATTATGGAGCCTACTGGTTGTATGTGTTCATATATATCTGACGAGATTACTGACTTATTCCTCATGTTCTTTAAGACATCAGTCAGTTGATTTTCAATTAGATGTGTCTTTTTCTTTTCACCATCGGGTTTGGCGAATTTCATTTGGTCGAAAAGGATCGCTGAGATTTTATCACTATAATCTTGGCGATTCATAACTACAACACCCTCACCTTTGTCTGGACGGCATATAATAATATCATCATTCTTCTCTAGTTCTTTAAGTTGATCTATATACTCTTTAGTCAGAAGATTATTTGAGCTAAGTTTCGAACTAGTAAACTGATGACAGCAATCAAGAACTGTAGATTTAAAGTGTTGGAATTCCTGAGGTGATGTGAGCGTGAGATCGTTGGTCTGGTTAATTAAATTTTCGGATTGCACTTGAGTATGCAACCTGTTGACTTTGGACGAACTGTTACAGAAATTGGGACCTATTGATAGGGCTTGTAGTTGAGTGATGGAAGAATTATCAAATACATATTTATTGGAATCAGTCGGAAATCTCTTTTCTGCTACTACCTGCTTGAGGCTGTCAAGATGTTTGAGATTAGCAGACTGGGACTGTTTTTCGATGACAAGAGAAATGCATTCTTCAAATTGTCGGCGTTCATATTGTTTCAACTACCCAATTATAACAGAAACTTCGGGTGTACTTTGACATTTTCGAACAGAAATTCCATATTGGATAATTTTATGTGATATAACACATAGTGATAGAGTATTAATAACTAGTTGACATTTCGAGCGCAATTCATTGTTCCTAATCACATCAATGTGACATTGAAACAAAATGTCATTTGCTTATTAGTACAGTGTCACTATGCGTTGATTCGAATAAACTTATCTCTTCATTATAGATAAGATTTTATTTTGATAAATCACCACAGTGTTATACAGCAATATTAACTGATATTACTGTATAACACTGTGTGATTTATCAAAGTAAAATCTTATCTATAATGGAGTTATACTCTACCACATTGCCCAAGTTTTATACATATATCAGTAAAACTTATCTTTTGTCTTCTTTTTAAGTGTTGGTTTCCAGGGTTTTCACTGATTTCAAGTTAGGTCGCGAAATAACTTCAGTTATGAGGCCTCGTATCCGGGATATCGTGAGTACTTACTACTGAACTGTCATAGACTAAGAAAAGAACATGTGTCTAGTATTCCCTAGTTTCCGGTTTTTCTCTAAGTGATATCAGTTGGTGATTGAATTGTAATGTGGAATTTAATTCTACTGTGGTGAGAGCTGTCTACTAGCCAAATTGGTAGACAGTAATTTACGTCAATGTTTACGTTCCCAAGATTTGTCGTGAGAAACAACCAATCGGAAGACTGTGTTTGTTTACTTAAATATCCATAGTAATGTACGTGAAAACATATATAAATATGCGTTGATTTCCTTAATAAATGATCTGTTGCCTGACTCTTGCCTTCTGTCGTTACACTACTATACTGTTTAAATTCTACTCTTAAATTTGAGCAGAAAACCAAGAGAAACGTTTTGGGCATAACTGAGGTTGTCGAAGTGTTTGAAATATGTAGATCGAAATTCGCAAAGCATTAACAAATTTCAGCATTGAAGTGGTTTTAAAAGGAATCAATATTCTATGTACATCATGAATGACAATAGAATAATATTAAATCCAATTTATCATTTATTTAATTGTTGGTCAGAGAATACACATGTGGGTAACAGTCACCCGAGTTATTCAATAAACGTCTGACACTAGCCAAAGTTGTCAGACTGCACTTGAAGTGTTTACCAGCTGGATTATGTGAAAATATATTTATGGAAATTGAAGTATTGATATCAGTTACTACCGGATGGAGACATTTTAAAGTGGTTCATTTATTGGAGGAATCACCAACACATCAGAATGCTTCCTGAAAATAAAGATCTACTTCTACATAGGGATTAAAGCTGCTTGATAACACTTACTTTTATTCTATAAAAAAGTTTCATTGATAATCAGCAAGAATAGACTAATCAATACGAAGTGTTGTGGGTGAAATCTTAGATATGCTAATACCTGCCGGAACCAGTCTCCAACAGAAACTTCCGCAATGTCTCCAGGCGTCAGGTTTCAAACTTTCATAGCTTTTCTATCGATATAATCTTAACGAATAACTTTAATGGTGTCCGACTGGTACTCAATTAAACCTTCGATTGCAGACTAAGCATTACGTTTCGACAACACCTCCACTATGTCATGATGATGCGTTTCAAACTGATTTTCGATACAAAATCTACCTCTAAGAAGACCTAAAGTAATCGATTTTATGGACGAGTGTCACATTTTTTGATTGTGTATTAATCCAAGTAATTTCGTCAGTCATGGTAACTAGGGGCTCTTTATTATCATTACTATTATTATTAATAATAATGTTGTTATTGTTAATATTTTCAGGTTTTGGCTTGCAGGGACTTGATTGACTTCAAGATTGGTCACGAACTGACTTCATTTTGAGAACCGTATAAAATCATGGAGTGCGGCACAACTGCTTCGTCCTTCTTTTGCGCTCCTCAGAAGTACGTCCCCATGACCTCACTAGAGATAGAACCCTAGATCTTCAGATTACAAGGAAAGCTCGTAAACCATATTGTGAATTGTCAGAAGTTAGAATTAATAGGCCATTGGATTCTGTCCCAATGTCTGAATGGTATATGAGCTCGCATTTTAACCTGGTGGTCTTGGATTCCATCACTGGTGTGTACTATTGAAGAGCCCCAAATGAGGGAGAAACAACTGTTCATTACTGTCTCGTTTTCAGCAGTTCCCTAACTGAAGTCAGTCCGTAATCAATCTTGAAATTATTAGTTTTTATAATTATAACATCTGTGTACATAGCTCAAACCAGAAACTTATTGTAGCCATAATGCACTACCAAAAGAAGACTCAAAGTTCAAGGTTTTTATTTGCATACTTCTAGTTGTTGTTGTTGTTGTTATTCAGTGGATATATGGGGGTGCAAAGCATACCCTTGGACTGTAATTCAAAATGTTATAAATACTGTAAGCAGCAAACAATTTACTCATGAATACACTGTGAAAATCTAATCCACATAAGACGTTAGTTATTTTTAATATATGTGTAAAACTTGAGCACTGTGGAAGTATATAATTCCATATTAATTCGTTTATTAGATATATCACACAGCGAAACAGTAGTATATACTGAATGACATTTCGAAAACAATTTTGATATGACGATTATGGACAATAAATTGTGTTCGAAACGTTATCTAGTATATGATGCTGTTTCGCTGTGTGATATATTTAATAAATAAATTAATATGGAGTTAGTCATTTTTATTCTTCAGCAACTAATTAAAATGTCTCCTGATAAGAGTGACCAGCATGACCTTACTTATGAGATTACTAGACAACATTATTTCTGGTGAAGTAAAATGCTTCATTTAGGTACTCAGCTGACGCTATTAAACAACTAGGCGTATCTACCTCAACGTTTTAATTTAGGATTTTCATGGACTGACTATAAACTGGAATTTAATATTCATATTAAACTTCTATCAATTGTAGAAGATCAATGCTTTTAAAGAACAATTACTGGTTTTATCAGTCTTAGACTATATATTCCTTATGTTTAAAAGCCTAATTCAAGTTTGTGTTTTTTCTCCGAGGCTTACACTGTAATGAAAATGTTTCCAGCACGTTATTTTTATTTTTTTTCCTTTTTTATTAAATATCAAGTGAGGCTGTTACAGAATCTCTCACAAAAGACAAGACAAATTTATTGAGAGAAGAAACTTTTCAGAGTAGTCAAAAGCAAGGCAGTAGGTCGTATGAATCAAATAAAAAATGTGAGTCAAATTCATCATTCGATGAAACCTATGACACTTCCGAACAAGTAAACAGTGAGATTGCTGAGGCAGAATATACAAATAGTCAGAATAAAAGCCCAATATTTCGTGGATCAGATTATTCACATGCAAAGTTTTTGACAGACGGTAGTGAGACAAGTCAAAAAAATGTGTCAGATAAATCCGATAAAAAGAAAGTAAAAGAAGGACAGTCAGACGAAAACAGTGAGTATAGAGAAAAGCAATCACCTTCACCTTCTGGTGACAGTACAGACTCAACCATAAGCAAACCTTATTACCAGTCCTCGCGGAATTCTCCTGTAATACAAACTGCAAATGCTAAAAGGCTTACAAAAGTGAAAAGAACCGAGCATACACTTCATAATGAACTTAATAGTGATATTTATAATAGAAGTAATGAGTCTGTTCATGTTGCACAAATTGCAAATGCTTTGAAATCCTTTGATAAGAAAATGCGCTGTCTTCATATTCGTCCACCATGGAGAGATCCAAACTCGAAACCCCTGCCAAGTGACAGAACAACTGCAGTCTACCAAATGTATGAAGATTATTTAAAATGTCAAAATCAGCGCCCATTTTCAAAATTAGAACGTTCAACGTCCCAATTTATCAATGATAAGATAGCTGTACATAGATTGTATCACTCAACATTGAATCGTTATCGACAAAATGAGAAGATCCAAATGGAGAACTACGTAAATATAATATTTGACGGTTTGCTAAATTTGCATGCACTTCTTTATCTAATCATTGAATTCAAATTTTTTTCATTCTTTTGTGTTCCGAGTGGGAAGTGGGACTTCAAGCTGTGCCTTGAAGTTTCCGTACTGGTAATTTTGTTTTTACAAGGTTAGACTGGTAGTCTAACCACCAGTTTTCCCAATTTACCGTGATTACTACCAGCTAAGCGAGGTTTAAGATTTCGTCTGCCGAGAGTCGTAAGGTAACTACACATGCAGTTGACGGGATTCTGAAATCGAACCAGCTACAGATTAAATACAGGTGTGAAATAACCGTCTATCATTTTTCCTCATATCCTGTCGATTAGACAGTCTTGTATATGTGTCTTCTATTCAGCAAAACACTGAAAAATATTGCATCGATATGAGAATTTTTGAAACAGACTGTCATATTTCTGCGAAACCTTTACTGACTAACTGACTGGTTTCATCGTAGAACTTTGCACGGATGTGCAGCAGTCCGAGATGCCACACTCCATGTACCACACAAAGCAAGAGAAGAGAGTGAAGGGAGATTCCAATGAAAGATAATAAACAGAGAAATGAGGTAAAAAGAATAGTAATATGGAAAAACAATATAATTTTATTGGGTATTATAAGTCACAAGGAATGAATGAATCTGTGCCAGCCATTGAGAACAATTTTGAGCCAGTTGTCTCCAGGCATTGGTTTTTACCATTCCGAGTACCACAACCAGGAAGCCAGTCTACACCTCCCAACGTGGCTTAAACTAATTGTTGTGGATTTCATCGACTGATGAAGCCATGATTCGGTTTGACCACCACTGGCTCTTTTCCAACCTGATCCATCCTTTGTCAGCTAACATTGCCCATCTAGAAAGGCGATGGCTAGGAATGCATGTGTAACACATGTCCTAACTACCTCAATCGATGTAAATTCACAACGTCGTCAATTTATTTCTTCTGCTTACTTAACACTCGATGCCTAACCTCAATATTGTTCACCTATTATCCAACTTAACACTGGAGATAGAACGCAGGCACCTATGATTAAAGACAGCTAGTCTTTTCATGTCTTCCACATTCAATGGCCAGGTCTTACAGTCATAAAAGAGGACGAAGCGAACTGCTGAGCAGTACACACCCTTTGGTCGACAGCCAGCCGGATATGACATCTACTCCAGAGATGGCGTAAGTTGACATATGCCAAACGAGCCTTCTGTATCCGTGCTGAGATTTTGTCAGCGATCAACGCTCTGGCATTGGCTTGATGCAACTCTCCAAATAAATGAAGTGGTCAAAACGCCCAACCACCACTTCACTTCTGCCTATCTTTACGTTGGGAGTCAATGTAGTCCAGTCCTGTAGCCAAATCATCTTACATTTGGCGGTAGCGAATCCCATACCAAACATTCACAGACTGTTGCTCCTCAAGGTGTTGAGAAGACTCTGCTCTATTTTGTCAGCGTCTTCATCACCTAGAAGGACTATGTCATCCGCATGCATATTCTAAGTCAACGAGATTATTCCCTGGTGGTAGGAAGTCACTCTTTGAGTCGCTGAAATCAGTTAGGGTTAATTCCATTAGTACATCTATGATGAAATTGAATAGGAATGGGGATACTGGGCATCCCTGACGGACACCACTGGTTGTCACCACTTCAGATGACAACTCACCGTAAGCTCTTAACTGGCTGAGTTCGAGTAGAGTGCCTTGACCAGTGCAATGTATTTTCTTGCCATAGTACCTGTCGATCGACGGAATCGAATTCCGCTTTCAGGTCAAGAAATATGACGATTGTTGGACGCCGGTAAGTATGCCTATGTTTCAGAATCTGTTGAAAGGTGAAGATATGATCAATACATCCTCTTCCTGGTCTAAAGTCTGCCTGGTTCTCTCGTGTTTGTTCCTCCTGAGCACCACTTAGTCTACGCATGATTATGGCGCCTAGAACTTTAGATACCATATTGGTCAAGCTAATCCCTCTGGGATTATCACAGGGATACTTGTCTCCCTTCTTGTATATCGGGATAATCAACGGAACCCAACGGAACTTCCTCTGATTTCCAGACGCTGCCTAATACCTTGGTTAAGGCAGACAGTAAACTGTCTCTACCGTAATTAAACACCTCTGGAGTCATTCCATAGGGTCCCACAGCTTTGCCTCGTTTCAGACTAGTGACAGCTTTTGCAACCTCAATTAGGGACGGAGGACCAGTGTTTATGTTTATGGCGTTGGATGCTGGGTAATTTGAGCGTGACTGTAAGCCAATTAAATTGCTCCTCAAAGTGTTCTTTCTAACGCTCAAGTTGGCTATCCTGGGAGCTAATTATGGTGTCATTTTTCTTGGAGATTGTTTCTCTTATTATTTGCCTTTTACTACCTGTTTCGCTGAAATCTTTAGTATATTCGTTGTCCTGATGTGTCGATTTTGTCAAAAACTTAAAGTCTCTATCTTCCCCGATAATTTACTTTCTTACGTCTTCCTGTATGCAGCGTTTCGTTCACCTGCACGTGTTATACGTTGGAATCTCCCAAGTGATTTGCAAGAACTACAGTTTTAGCAGAATAAAATGGTACCATCTTTTATTTCGTTGCTTTCTAGTCATCTGCTTACAGGGCAAAGGCATTATTAAATGTATCTACTGATTCCTTAACTTCTACTGTGTGTCGGTGATCGAAATGTGTATACAAGTGTTTAGATGACATGAGGTTTAGAAAGAAGAGATGTAGTGGCGACAATGACAGCAAGAATAAGTAAGATAAAGTATGGATGCATTTCTGTCCTCGTGTGTGGGACTCTACTTTCTATGTTTTAACGTTTCTGTATATTAATTTAAGGTATCTCATGACTCAAAAGCCAAAGACTTTAATAGTATCCCACCGATCAATTTATTTAAACTGTAATCCGGTTTCCATCCCTTGATACCAAGTAGACTGTTCATATATGTATATATGCTTAACAGACTAAGTAGCATACTTCCAACTATAACCGAATGTCTTGGATAAAAGAATGAAATATGTTTATGTATCCAAAGAAGATTGGAGCAGTCGTACGCTGTTCAGCATTAAATATGTAAAGGCATAAGACAAGTGACTTGGTAACGGAATGTTTCCTTGGAATTTGATATATCTTTATAGGGAAATTTTGTACACCTTATGTGAAAATCATCATTTGTGCAGATCTTTCATGCTATGCCACTTCTACCCTTCATGTTCTGTTGCTTCGTCTTCTTTTCGTGTCTCCCATGTTTTGCCGCAACATTCATTCATTTTCGCTCTTTGATGTTAAATCTATCTCTCCGCCATTTGATATTTAATGCCGGTAAACGTCTCTTTATATACTACTGATAAATCTTGCCAGTAACACGGGCCATAAGTATCCATGGGTAGTATATAAAGTGAATATTCCACATTACTTGGTAATTATACTCAGGTTGCATTTATATTCGCTCACTAAGATGTCAAATAGTACATTAAAAAAACAATGAAAATGGAGACATTAATTGATTTTCATTATATTAGGTTCACTGATATCAAAGGTAATTGTTAAAATGCTGTACAGACATTTTGTTCAAACATCTCTTCTCAACTATGAGTCAGTAGTGTGAACATTGGATTCTTAAACCGTAGAACACTGAATTTTTCAGAAACAAGATGGTTTTATTCTATCATTCACACATTCCAAATTCCTCTGTGTTAGGGTAGTTTCATATTTTTACATATCAGAATTTGTATTTGAAAAGTTTTTAACATGGAAGGAATTATGTCTTCTTTCTGCATTAAAATAAATTCAAGGAATTGGCTAAACGTCTACAGAAAATTCGTCCTACAACCGGTATGACAAGAGAAGAACAACTAAGAGATTATAAAAAGTATTTTGTTACACCGAATTTATCTCACGCCTATTCGAAGACAATATCACCTCCACATTATCAACGAGATTCATATGTAAATCATGGCGCATCATCCATGAATAAAAATAGTACAAAAATTATGGACCCAAAACCGAGAGATTTTATAATTGATTCACGTCAAACAACGTCTAGTTTCAGTGGTAGTGTACGTCCACTACAAGGAAACTACAACCAAAGTCAAATGAACATAAGTTGTGTAAAAAAAAGAGCAAAAATGCTGATAGAAAGACAAATCTAGAAAATTCCCTCGATCCGAAACAACAAAAAAGAGTCATCTGCAAGATTTTCACAAAATCATGATATCAAGGATTCTAAAGAAAAGCATAAACATATATTCACTGAGACAACATTTAACAACTATACTTCATTGTCATCAGAATCATTTCAGTAATGCACAGCTTCCGTCAACGCTTAAAAATCGAATGGTAATACAATCTACAGTGACGACCAGACATTTTGTTTACTTTCGCTCACATGAATATTATGATGATGTGATATTTTGTTTGCAGAATGTAAAATAAACACTATTCTTTTTTTTTGTCCACAATGAATGACCCTAACACACGCTTGTTTGAAGAAATGAAAAAAAAAACTATGTTAATTACTGAATGACTGACTGACATTATTTGTTCAATTAGCCAGCTACCAACTTCCTGAAATACTCTAACAAAACTGGGATTGTTGTTTTTCATAAATTTCATTTCAATTCCCTTACTTATTATTTTATCATCATTTCATTCTCAGCTTTGTTAAAGCATTCTATGGTAAGAAAAATAGTTTTGGGAGATAACGATGTTTTTTCTCTTCGAAGAATTTGTTTTCACTGTAAGAAACTTACACCTGTATTTAACTATGCTTTAAAATGTTTGAAGTGTATCCATTCAACTTTTTTTCAGTCTCTGTTGTTTACTTATTAGCGTATAGACTGATTTCATTTTTGTGATACGTCAGTGTGTGAGTAGTGACAAAAACTCTCTGTAAGTTAACTTAGTGTGCTAAGTATACAACTACATATATAAAAAAGTAAGGTCTTTTTCAATACAAAAGTGGTCAATTGACAAGTTTTCCACTATTGTTAACTATTTGCAAACCATCTGCTTTCATCTTTCATTTTATGGTAATCAGTGAATGTTTTACTTCCTCTTATAACCTTTACAAACATTGCTCATTATTGATATGATTGAATTCTATGTTCTTTCAACAATAGGATGAAACAATATAAATTATAGTAAGTGTTGACTGAGAGAACGAAAGTCACTTCATTCCTTGTATTATTATACATGCAGTTGTTTTGCTTAATCGAGGTGATAATAAGGAGTATGTCTTTTCACTAATATAAATCAAGTTTGTGTCACCTATTTTTATATTGGAAAACAAATACATTACCTGTAGTTGTATTAAATAGAACAGCTTGTTTATCAACAATTAACTCCTCCTGACGTTTATTTCTACCACCTCGTGAAATGTAAGGCTTTACTTGTTATTATTCAGATTGGTAATTCTAGTTTTTTATTTTTCGTTAAACATACAACACTATTTTCAAATTAGATCGTAAGTTGACAATAGTTATAGAGCCATTGAAAAACAGAGAGCACTAAACAGCTGTTTCGTCCTATTTTTGTTCTCCTCAACAGTACAGACCCATGACCCTACAGGGGGTGGGACCCAGAAAGTTCACGTCATGGCAGAGACTACTGACCATTCAGCCAGTGAGATGGAATCCAGTGACCGATCTGTTAATTCTAATTACCACTAATTAGCGCCATATAGCACTACTGCAAGCATATGTCATAGTTCAGTATTTTTCTGCATATCTGACTTGGAGGACCTGGCTAGTCAGATGAAAACATTTTATTTTTTTCGCAAATGAATTATTTGTATAGTAGGTCTTAGTTTAGTTTTTAAAGAATAATATATGCAGAAAAACTGTGTTCTTTATATTCTTTTAAATGAGTCAACACAAAAGTGTTGAAACAGTAAAATAACATTGACTGGCAATGTATGCACGAGCTGTCTAGAATCCGAAATTAATATATTCAGGTTATTTGAAGATCATAAAACACAATTTTGAAAATGACTGATGACTTTGTATTGTCATAATTATGTCATGTTGGAAGTATATTGTGTCATATCTCCATATTCCGTTTACTTGATACGTGTATAAGAATGAATTTTTGTAAGAATGTTTTGTGATATTATACAGTGAAAAATGTATATAATCAATGAAATGAAAGTCATCTACTAAACTGGAAGCTGATTTTCATCTAGAATGAAGGAGTTTTTGATTAGCTACTTAGTCAATGAAGCAAGATATATGTGTGGTGAGAGCTGTCTGTTAGCCAAATTGGTAGACAGTAATTTACGTCAATATTTACGTTCCCAAGATTTGTCGTGAGAAACAACCAATCGGAAGACTGTGTTTGTTTGTTTACATATCCATAGTAATGTACATGAAAACATATATAAATATGCGTTGATTTCCTTAATAAATGATCTGTTCAAATAAAGTATAATTATATTTTAATAGTTTACACACAATGATAAGTTTTGTTATTGGTAATATTTCGAGCAAAATTACTGCCCGTGTTCACACCAGTGTTGGAATTGTTTGATCTGTTGCCTGACTCTTGCCTTCTGTCGTTACATATGTTAATAAATCACAGTATCCGTAGGTATGCCTAGGTATTAATTAAAGTCTCAATATGAATGTATCAATTGGTTTGCTCTTCATACATAATACAAACTTTAAAGTAAATATGATAAGCTATTCATGCCAATACGCTGGAGAGAAGAAAGATAACTATGATAAGAATAATTTGAATAGACTGAAACAAACGTTATCGTATTTGTGTTAATAACTTTATCAGTGGAATAAAGAAATAAATTAACTGCTGTATGCACTTGAAAGTTATGAGTTTACTTTACCTGTTGGTTATTGTGTTACAAATACAATGTATTATTGTAAATACAGGCGACGATATTTGACAATCATAATTTTTAAGAAATGATTTACTGCCCTGGGTCAAGAAACTGAGACAGTAATTCTATTTCCTACATTAATATTACTCGAACGGAGTGTTGAAATCACATGAAGTGCACTCCATCGATATTCACTCTACTATTTTTTCATCTGATGAAGATAAGAGCAACTTCTGTCATGACTTCTAGTCATTAATTCATAACTGGCTCGAAATAACTACCAACATCACACAATAATGTTGTTCAGCTTGATAATAAATTCGTCATATAAAGAGTCTCTTCTCTGAATCACTTGTTTTGATTTTCTATATAACTCATTATTTCGTATTTATACCATGGAAACACAATTTCATGAAACATTTATCTAAATAGTCATACTCCTTTCACAATGTTCATTGTTCAGACAAATACCAATTTAATATTTCTTCTGATTTCTTAGTAAGACTTGCTATCATAATGGATAATGTCCATGTTTGTAAAAATGGCTTGTTCAAGATATATTATTATGATTATTACTATTTAGAGTTAGTAAAAACCTGGTTCTGAATTCTAACATGGCAATATAAAGCTTCAACCTCGCCTAGTTTACTAGCTCGCTATTATTCTAGCTGGCCCCAGACCCTGGAGAAGAAGGAGGGTTGAGTGTGGGGCTAGCGACCCGACCCCACAAAACCAATTGAACTGATACAGAAACTTAAACACACAATAGAAATATTAAAAATACTAAAAAAAATTAAAAAGCAATCTTATTCTCCGCAGTATCTGGAAAGGCAAAATAACACAGCGGTCTGGTGAAAATCTTCGGGAAGCCTGTCAACTGATGTGTCTTCTGTCGATGAAAACAAGAATAGGAATGGGGACGTGGAATGTTCGTACAATGTACGAGACTAGGAAGGCTGCCCAAGTAGCCAAAGAAATGAGAAGATACGGCTTAAAAGTGCTAGGAATGTGCGAGAGCAGATGGATGTAGATTATCAAAATTGTCAACTGGAGAGTCAGTAATCTACTCCGGTCACTCAGACGACAACCCCGAGCACACTGAGGCAGTGAGTGGATATCATGATGTCACCAGTGGCTGCTGAAACCAAATTGCAGTGGGAACCAACTTCATTCAGAATAATGACAGCAAAATTCAACTCAAAAGGAAGGAAGGTTACAATTATCCAATGCTACGTACAGTGCTACAAACAACGCAGAACAAGAGAAGAAGGAGGATTTTTACAGACAACTACAAATAATGATGGACAATATCCCAAGGGGCAACATCAAAATCCTTATGGGCGATATAAATGCTGGACGAATTAGGAACGGACAATACAGGAAGAGAACTCATCATGCGTCTAGAGGATCTCGGAGAAATAAATGACAACGGAGAACTATTCGCAGACTTCTGCGCTTTCAATGATTTGGTGACCGGATGTAGCTTTTACAAGCACTAGGATATACACAAAGTAACATCTATTTCGCCTGGCTGATACACCAAAAACCAGATAGACTTCATCTCAAGGAAGTGGAGATTCAGCCTGCTAAACACAAAGTCGAGAAGAGTAGAAGATGAGGGTTCAGAATATCATTTAGTACAAAGAACCTTCAGGGACAATTTGGAAGCTTTCAAAGAAGCTGGAGACAGACCATAATTCAAGTTCAACATTCAGAAACTGAAGGACAAAACTATAAGGAATACCTTCACTACAGATCAGATCACAGCAGGGTCGGAAACACTACGTGGCATCACTGAGGAAATCTGTGTGGAAAAGCACTGGAACTCTCTGAAAGTGATGTATGAGGAAATGTGTACAGTAGTTTTAGGAAGAAAGATGAGACAAGACAAGGGACGGCTATCTACTGACACGTGGAAGCTGATAGACGAGATAGGGATGGTGAAAGAGGAGAGGAGAGAATGCAATTATGGACGGCAGAAAAAGAAGTTGAGTTCAATATACACCACACTGAATAAAGAAGTGAAGAAGAGAGCTAGGAAAGACAAATGACAATTCCACGACACACACAACAGAAGCAGAATAGGTGGGCTGCAGGTTTAAGAGACCTCAGAGAATTATATCAGACAACCAGGTTTCTATCCGGGAACATATCAACACCAGCACAAAACGCCATCAATGGGAGTTACCCATTTTACTTATCTAGGTAGAATCGTTTCAATTACAATCGGCACTGGTGAGGCTGGCAAAACCATAATCTCAAAGGCAAGGCCCACCTTCATCACTCTAAATTTAGTTTGAAAGACTTCTGCACTCAGTATGAAGAACAAAATTGGGATTTTCAAAAGTTATCTTAGGTCACTACTTCTATATGTGTGTGAAAGCAGTTCCAACAGGCCACTGCAGACTTTTGTCAACGGCTGTCTTTGCCCCATATCGAAAATCAAATGGTTAGATAGAATTATTGACAAAAAACTCTAGGAATGAACCAACCAAGAACCTATTGCCGAAGAAAATGCAGTTGGATTAGACACATGCCGAGAAGACAGTCGAATGACATTGCGCGCTAGGTCATCTCTGGAGTGGGACACGAATGGAGAACGACCAGTTGGGTATCCGATGGTGACATGAAGGAGGTCGTGAGAAAAGGATATGAGAGACTATGGGCAATCGTCAGACCAGCTAAAGAGGACCTCAGAGAATAGCATAAAGTAGAGATGTGCTGTTGTCGCCTAACGTTCCACTCGGAACCCAAGTGAATAATAATAATAATCATTTGAAACCTATATATTCAGCACCACTGTAGAGTGTTTTGACTATTCTTTGAAATAGTCCGTCAAAACCGCTGACATTAGGAAGTTATTCAAAGAAGTGTAAATGCATTCTAACTGTACTCACCAGAACAGACCTTAAAAGGCCTAAAGCATAAGTTAACCTTTTAGAAAATCATTCGGCTATTGTTTAAGCTAAACCTGTAACCTGATGATTAGCATTTAATCTTATTTTCTTTGGTAGTTGGGAATTGGTAAAGAGCTGTAAATTATGATGAGACAGTTTCTCTATATGCTTAATTGTTTCCATTTTTCTTGTAGCTGTTGTCGGTCTGTGATAAAATTCAAATGACTGATGATTCTGATTCTGCAAATTTAAACTTTTAGTACACATTAAATAGATATCTTACATTACACATAAACAGACATCAAGCACTCTTAGTCTTCATTCGGTCATTCAGATGATATCAATTTATTATGAAAATTTTATTAAGACTGGTTAATTCCTAAAACGTTTTGAAAGAAGTAGCACGTTTGGTAACCTAAAGTTATTTATTATACGTTTAATTTGGTCTTAGCACACGCAAAATAAGGAGAAGTTTTGGTTTTCAGTCTCCATAAAGTAGATTTCCTTTGAACTCTCTTCGCGATCTCCATTCAATGAAATTTGTCTACTCAGCTAAAGGAATATCCGGCTTTCCAATCAACAAATCATTTATGTTAAGACTATGGGTTTCGTGGAGATAGGGGATAATTTCAATGTAAATTTCGTCACGAATCAACGTCAGTTAGGGTTTCATTAAAAGCCAGGGATCACTACATAGCTGTGTCAGTGTGAAGTGGATATTCATCAGTGGCATTAGTTAGTAGTGGACCTATATCGCATATATTGCATAAGTTATGACTCATGGGCCAATGATTTCGACACAAAAGCTGAATGGTCAGCGACCTGGCCTCGAAACCTGGATTCGGTCTCTAGTGGTAGTGTCATGATTGCGCACATGTGAAGAACTTCAAACTAAGATGAAATGGTTACCCAGTGCATCTATTTAACTGATTTTCGTTCTTAGCGAAGGCTACGCTGAAATCACCTAAATTTTCAATTCACTACAGTCCTGTAAAGTCTGTCTACATAGAGAGATGCAGTAATCACTCCGTTTAATTTTGTGTATCATTATCTCGTACTTAAAATTATTAGTAGCCAGTTAAACAACTGATTTTGGCTGACTTCGTTGATTTGTGCTATATGAAATAAATTTGGGTGATTTTTTTTGTTCCTTAACGTTCCCAGTGGAACATAGGGCTTCAAGCTAGAGGCTGAGTTTCGGTGGCAGTGGTATTTATTTTTACAATATATATATATATATATATATATATATATATATATATATATATTCAGAAGAAGTTTGTTCACCAGTGAAATATGAAATTTTCAAATTAGTAAGCAATTTCGTGAATTAATTCTCAAATCACACAGTTCAAAATGTTCGCTTCACCATAGTTTCGTTTGGTAACCGAGATTATTCAGATCACAATGTGTCATCTGCTTGATGCCATAAATGGTAATCTAGAAACCAAAAATAAATGCATCAAACTATACACTGTTGATTGTTTGAGGTGGGTAACTGTATACCACTCATATCAGTTAGTAGTGCTTGCTGGGCAGATTGACTGACTGGCTGGATTCAACATAGAACTTGGCACCGAGGTGCAGCAGTTCGAGTTGCCACGTTCCAAAGAGCACACAAAGGTAGACAGGAAAATGAGAGAAGAGAATCAATAGAGTTTTGACAAGTATAAGAGTGAAACATAATGAGTAATGGTAGAAAGGAATATGAAAGATTACAGAGAATGAATACATCTGCGTAAGCCATTGACAACGATTTTGAGCCATGTCACCTATTGTCTCCAGCCATTGATTCTTAGAGTCCCGAGGACCCCAACCCGGAAGTCTGCATCTCCCTACCTGACTCAGTTTAACTGTCAGGGATTTCATGGATTGATGCCATGTTTTTGTTTGGCCACCACTTACTCTTTTCCAATCCGCACCTATATCAGCTATTAATGCCCGTTGGGGGAGGCGATGGCTAGGCATGCGCAGCACGTGACCTAACCATCTCAATCTATGTAACTTTATAGCCTCTTCGATTGATTTTCCCTCTTTGCCCAACGCTCCACGCCTAACATCAACATTACTTACCTTATTATACCACCTAACGCGAGAAAGAGATCGTAAACATCTGTGGTCAAAAACAGACAACCTTTTCATGTTTCAGAGCCATAGAGGAGAAGGACGGATTGAACTGCTGAGCAGTAGTACACAGGTCCCTTGGTTGATAGTTGGATGTCACGCCTACACCAGAGATGGTGTAAGTTAGCGCGAGCTTTCTGGATCCGTGCTGTGATTTCGTCACCAATCAATCCGTTGGTGGTGATACAACTTCCCAAATAGGTGAAGTGGTCAACATGTTCTATCACTTCACTCCCTATCACTAAGCTAGGAGTTGACGTAGTCCAGTCCTGTAGCAGCATCTTACATTGTACAGGGGCGAATCGCATGCCAAACATACGAAGATTGCTGCTCAAGGTGTTCAGAAGACTCTGCAATTTGTCAGCATCCTCCCCTAACGGGACTATGTCATCTGCATATTCTCAGTCCATAAGACTATTCCCTGGTAACAAGTCGATTCCTAAGTCGTTAAGTTCAGTTAAGGATACTTCCATTAGCATATCTATGATGAAGTTAAACAGAAAAGGGGAAAGTGGACATCCTTGACGGACACCACTGGTTGTTATCAATTCAGACGACAATTCCCCATAAGCCCTTACACAGCTACGTGAGTTTGAGTAGAGTGCCTTGATTAGTGCAATGTACTTTCTTGGCACTTCCTTCACAGTCAAACATTGGCATAGTACTTCTCGATCCACGGAGTCGAAGGCCGCCTTCAAGTCAAGAAACATGGCAATTGTTGGACGCCTAAAAGTGTGTCTATGTTCTAGGATCTGTCGGAGAGTGAAGATATGATCTATGCACCCTCTACCTGGCCTAAAGCCCGCTTGAAGTAAACCAAAAACCGACTGCCAGTTGCCCTAGTTTGGGGCCAAGCTCATCAGTGTTATAACCGGTTTGATTCAGTTCAGATAACTTCTATCTGCCTATCAAGCACTGATGACTGATGTCAGTGGCATACAAGTACTCATCTCAATCAATCAGTAGTGTACAGTTTTGCACATTTAAGCTTGTCCAACCTCTTCGTCTTCAATGAATCCAGTCTTGTCTTGCTCCTTTTTACTTATTTTCTTCTTTCCCTTCATATCTTTGTCATCTCCAGTTATAAAATATTATTTCAGTCTATTTCTGTGCACATTTTATCAGACCAGTCTTCGGTAAAACTATTTTACGCGTCTACATTCATGACTTCTTAATATTTTGGTCTCTATGCTCCTTGTGGTTAATATTTGTCCCTTTTCACACCTGGGAACTTCTATATCAGGTTGAGAATTATTATTATCTTGAAGTCTTACCTTGGTTATTATGCCGAGTTAAACAATAAATATAACTATGCTGACTTACTTAAGGAGAAATGTATGTAAACTGTGATAGCACAAATTTCGCGAATGGAACTGCCAACAAGATATTATTGTTGAACTTCGTGTTTCCTCTCGAATAGGTGTAGATGGGGTAATCATTTCCGACAGGAAATTATGAAATAAAACTTCATTTTTTAGTTTTCCCAACCTGGTACCTTCTCAGTATTCCTGCTGTAATGTTGGCAAAGAAATTTATGTATCTTAAGAAACATAAAACTCATACTGCTCATTTTAGAAGAGTAAGTCACGTTACAACTCATTCCTGCTGGTGATACTGTGGTGAGAGCTGGCTGCTAGCCAAAGTTGGTAGACAGTAATTGACGTCAATGTTTATGTCCCCAATATTGGTGGTGAGAAAATGAGAACAAAGGCTTTGCGTAGGTGGATACAGTTAGCATATGGATGATCTGACACAGCCAAAAAGAGATGCAAGGTTAACTTTCTGTGAGAAACAACCAATCAAAGGACTGTATTTTCCACTAACAATAATCTACAATAATGTACATTGAAATCGATAAATATATATTGATTTTCCTTAATAAACGATCTGTTGCCTGGCCCTTGTCTTATGTTGTTACGATACACACTTAATATGGGTTCTTGTGAGAATAACACGACAATGTATAACTGTAAACGCAAGTGGGTTATTTCACAATCTCAACTTTTACAACGAAATACATCAATGAAATCAGAGAAAGAGGAATCACACTGAAGTAGAAAACAGGTTCAACATGGAAAATAATCAGATTTCGAGAACTTTAAAATTTCACTATTTATTTAAAAAGCGTCAGAATCGCTCTATTGTTTCTTATTCTTACGTCGGTATCCATGGCTTTCCGTATAAATAGACTGAAGTATACAAAAGTTATTACAAATATGCCAAGGAAATCACAAAAATGTACAGCAGATTTGAAGTATTTTGATGTGGTTGTGTTCTCTGAGCTGGGTAGTTAATTTGCAAATTAACTATCCAGCTCAGAGAACACAACCACATCAAAACCATCCACCTGAGCTACAAATATTCTCCATCATATCTAGATTTGTGGTAATTCAGTAAAGCGCACGAATCTGATTTTGGATGACTTTCCACTAAACCAAGTCGTCATATGAGAAGAGTACAATTTCTCCGGAGGTTATAAACATAAAATACACATAAACTGAAATTTGATGAGGGCTCTTAATACTTCTTCAAACACTTTGGGGACTGAAATATCATAAAGCAATTAATTATCCTGAAATTCTATCCACTGTGGCTTGAAAACCACTAAATTAATAACATTTCAACGAAAAAAGAGTAACCATTAGTGCAGAATAACATGGTGCCAGTTTATTTCTGTGTTTCTCATCGTCTGTATTCAACCTATGATCTTTAACAAATACAAGTCAGCGTAAAATTTTAACACAATTTTGTCATCAACAAGCATATTAGTGTCATAGCGAGATTAACATCAGGATGACAAGGTGGCTGAAGTGTAAGTATATATATATATATATATATATATATATATATATCGTCAGAGAGAAGTTTCTAGAAAATTAATTGACAAGCTTGTTGTTAGGGTGGTAACAAAAAATTAGTAACAGTTACATAGTTAAATAAGAGAAGATCAAGATTTGGTGTGCAAGAAGTCATATGAAAAGAATGATAATGTGATATGGTGAGTAGAACTCATAAGATGAAGAAAAATTATATCTTATGGAAGTTAGATGGAAGAAAAACGAGGGGAGGGGGAAACATTAGAAACAAAAAGTAATGAAATTAGAAGACAAAGAGTTATTAAGGGATAGTCACCAGGGTGATTGGAGTTTAACGACCCATTCATTCTGGACACATAGGTCAGGTTTCAGCCATTTTATTGCGATAGTCTCAGCAAATTGAAGAAGACTGGAGCTGTTTTGTCTGTTAATTATTTTGAATAATGCCAGTGCATCTATTCGGTGTTCAGTGTCTAACAGGTGTTTGGCGACTGGAAAGTTAAACCACTCAGTCTCTTTAACCGGATGATCCTTGGTACATTTTTTGAAGAATCTGACGTAGGCACTTCTTTCTGTTCTCCGGAAGTAACTGCTCCCGCAGATGCATGAGAATTGGCATATACAGTTGGAGATAACACATAAGGGGTACTTGTCGATCTTTGACTGCACCAACAAAGAGGATGTTCAGAGCAGAGAAACTGGTTTTGCTGCAAGATACGTTTTGGTGAGGAGTGCGCTCAATGTTTGGAATCCAAACTAGTTGACCTCTCCAATCAATACCTTTTTTCACCAATTTATTAGTCTCGAATCGTGACGGAAAAACACCAAAAAGCAATTAAACGTTTGCTTAGCAATGAAGATATCGTCATCCTGCGACCAGATAAAGGTTCAGACGTGCAGATTTTCAAAAAGGTGACTATATCCAAAAAGTAGAAAGAATTCCTAATGACACGTCGAACTTCAGGATTGATAAGCAAAAGAAGGATATGACGGACTCGACAGAAAAGATAGTCAAAAAAGCACTCAGGTAGCTGTTAAAAAAAGAAAATAATTGACAACCACACATACAATGAATTAAAGCTCAAGAGGTCTCGTCTACCTTATATTTATGGTCTACCCAGGATACATAAAATGAACTGCCCAATGAGACCTATACTGTCAGTGGTGAATTAACCGTTCCACAAAGCTGCTCGTTGGTTACCAAAGAAGTTGGAATCTGTTAGACAAGGACTAGCCAGGCATGCTCTGAAAGATTCATTCCATTTGGTCGCAGAAGTGAGTTAACTCAACGTATGTGATAAACTCATCACCTCCCTCCATATACATATGTGGTGATTGACAATTTCTGTCTATGTATTGTTTAAATACTTACTGTTGCTTGTTAATATATTTATTATATGATTTTAATAATAATTCCGCCAAATACAAATTCCTAAATTCATCCCTCTCTGTGTTTTGGTTGAATTCCTGTTATTCGGCCATTGCGAAATACTATTACAAATAATTATAACAACATATGTCCCATTGTATCAGACACTAGACATCATCTGTCAACATGCTGATTTGCTTCCCCTGCCAAAACTGGAATTTAAGCAGCTTTTTCATGCTATATGCCAAGGATATACAATTCCAGTTCAACAACAAAGTGTATCGGTAGGTTGATAGAGTGGTGATGGTGAGTTCATTGGGTCCTTTATTAGCTGATATTTTTATCACCTATCTAGAACAGATGAAACTCAAGTGTGCAGCCAATGAAACAACAGCCTACTATAGATACATAGATAACACATTAATTGTATGCAATGAATTGAATCATGCTTCTTATCAATTGGGCTTATTCTGCAATTTACATAAGAGCATCACCTTCAAGATGGAGCACGAAGACGCTGATAATTTACACTTTCTGGATATAAATTTGGAGAGAAAAACGGATGGTACACTCAAGAGATAGACATATCATAAAGACGCATGGAGTGATCTCTACTTACCCTTCAACAGCCTGTGCCCAGTCAGTTACAAACGAAGGCTGGTGAAAACTCTTTTCTCCAGAGCGAAAAGAATATGTTCACCCGATAAGTTATAAAAAAAGAGAAATGCTAATGAGCAGTATACCACAGTACATTATTTTGAGTACTATCAAAACACAGGTCTTCATTTTACGCTTTTTGAGGCATTTCCGTGGTTAGTAAAAGTAATAAATGTACAAAGTGAATACTAGTCATAAGTTACCCGTGAAGTCTAAATAGATACTACAATAAAGAATAGTTTAAGGACAGTTAGGAAATGATGAAATTAGAAACCATTATATAAATCATAAGAACAATAGAATTTCGATCCCTTTCCCAATAACACTTACAGGATCCATGTTTGCCAAATAAGTAAAATTGTGCAAAATAAAGATGACTGAAGACAAAAACATACGCGTTGCCAAGACAATATAAACCATAAGCAAGTGCGTCAAATGACTTATTTGTGCATTATTTAAAAATGCTGATCTGAAAGCAAATTTCATAACAACACTAACAATTCAAATTAAAACTGCAAAAACTAAGTCTTTCGTCTCCTTGTGGGACTTATGTTATCTAGGTAGCAATAAAACAACAAAATGCCATCGGCTAGTTACAATTCCTCTTTACTTTATGCAATGCATATTTAATTTTTCACTCACTACGGTATGAATATCATTTAAAGCTGAGAGAAAGGCAACTCAAATAAATAAATATGCAAGCTAATAGTTACCGCTTGAGCAACAATATGCATGCTCGTGTAACTAACTAGTAATTGACGAAAGTTGTTGAGCGAAAGTCAACGATATTACCTGGAACCTCAAACCCTCCCAAGTGAAGCAATATTTCACACTATAACCTAACAATTAAAAATCGAGTGTTTCTTTTGAGTTTATGACACTCAATAATTTGGCTTTTTCTTTTCACCATTCCTTCTCAAGTTTGTCACAAGTGACATTTTACCATCAACGATTGTTGTACCACAGAAGGATCAGTCAAATTTATGGTATACAGAGAATAGTTGCATCAGACATTTAATTAACAGACCCTCAATTTTATTACATTCACACAATGTACTTGTTGCTTTTGGTTGGGACTTATAGCACTCTTATATCAATCTCGGCGGATTACCAGAAAAGAACAAAAATTTAAGACTATCACAACATATAAATCAATCTTGCACTCATTTAAGTGTACTGCTTTACTGACTGACACACTTCAGTACCACATTTGGTTTTTGGAGTTGTGACTCATTAGCTGAAGGACTCAGCTTTTAGCCGATGAGTCACGGGTTGGGGGTCCCATTCCACCCACTTCAGTCTAAGAAACTACGTAGTATCACTAGCCCTCAAGTGATAAGTGTGGCTCTTATTCTGTTCTGCATGAGCTTAGGTAAAAAAGATTTGATATGATATTTACTATTTAGAAGATAATATGTAGTATTTTGAAGCTTCGAACGCATTGGAAAACTTTCAAAAAGCGAGGACCTTATAAATTGCTAACAGTGACGACCTTTCTCACATACCAGTATGTGGCTGCGTTCACATGTAGAGGAAAATTCGGTGAATGAGACATTGTAGAGTAGTGAGTCAACTTTGTGGAACTTTCACCTAGCATGTATGTTCCTCTCCAATATTTTGTCCCTCAGAACACTAACAAAGTATTGTTAATTGTATTCTTGTAGTATGATTCGATGGCACAATTACTGGCAGTTAATGAAATTATGTATGCGTAATATTCATGATATTTTCTGCACCATTAATGTGCTCCAGATATCCAAGAAGTATAAACTATGATGACTGAATTTGTTGAATACTTAAGTCATGCATGTTAATTATGCAAATGCTTAATTTATATGACTGAATTTAACCTGTATCACTTTTCGAAATGTCGAGTCGTAATGAGGTCTGTCAGTTAGTTAAATTCAGTGGAAGCAGATGTAGTGGCATTCGGACAAAGACATCCGAAAAACATTGACGAGTGTTTTATGATTTGTGACCAGATACATTTGCATAATCAGTTGTAGGAATCGATTCTACATACGACAACAAGTGAAGGCAAGTTATCTCATTCACTTATAACCATGCAGATATTCTTTCTTCCAGTTCGTGATACCGGGTAACTTCGGATGTGGGCATACAGTTCTGTTTACTTGAATTGCGAAGAATTTAAAGGTGACGCGATTTGGACACTGGGCAGTTTCCGTCAAATAATGAGAGATACCTCCCAAACGAAGAGTTTCATCTTTGACTGTGGTCAGCCTATACATGTTAATAGACCTGTTTGCGTTGCATTGAAGTAAAATTTTCCATCTAACTTTCTTGTGTTCTATTTGTTCTACATGCGGTGGGATTACGGCATGCTAGACCGGCACTCCCTTGGATATGAACTCATTTCTATATGTAAGTGTAATTCTGCACGAACACTATCGTTCGATATAAGTGGTGAATTATAAGTATTTAGAGACTGAAGGTATCGAACGTTCGCGAGTTGTACGGATTATACTAACGCAAGATCTTATACCAACAACCACTATAGTGTTCGTTCTTCGAGTACCAAATGGTAAAGCAAAAGACCAGATTTTGTCGTCCAAATACGATATATATTTTGGGACCAAATCGCGGGTAGGAACGAATGCTTAGCTAGCTAGTAATCGTGCACGAACGTGACACGACGAAGCACCAAATGGCGGGGATGCTTGACCGTAAGCCTTCAGCTAAACAAGTCGACTTAAACAGTGATGGTCAGCATCCAATGTTGAGTGATGATTGCTGTGGTTAATAATTTTGGGGAATTATTTACCGCTACAGCTCACTCCCCCCCTAGTGGGTTTGTGAGGACCCTAAGACATGACCAGCCGGAAGTAAAAAAATCTCGATGGTTCCCTGATGGGTGAAAAAAATCTTCCAAGCGGCTTGATGGAGAGCCTGCTGGTCTGTCTGCCTATGCTAATAGGGTGTCTGTACATAGCTTCCTCAGTGTTGTTCGTTGGATCCCGTGCTTCGTTTGTTTCCTGTCCAGTGCCCGTTGCACCTGGAAAAGAAAACAAGAATGCTGAGAACCTTGTCAAGAAAAATGTACCAAATAAGCGTGTTTTTTTTACCAAAAAAAAAATGACATGCATCTACTATACAGTAAAATAATGTAAAGTTCAAAATATCGGGAAAAAATATATACATCTTATATAATTTTATGTACGGTTATAGGAAAAATATCATTTACTTGTGTTAAATGACGCAACATAAAAAAATTGATGCTTCACTCAGTTATGTGAGATAGGTGTGAAGGTATTCTGGGAATCTAACGTGACGTCCAGAACGCGTTTTTTTAGAGTGATCGACCGAAGGTTCGGTGGCTTTCGCCGTGCTAGGGAGTTCTTCGAAGACTGAAGTAGATTCAATTACTTGTGAATTATCGGGTACGTTTAGCTCCAGGCTAATGGGGTTACCTTCCAAGTAAGCTGGTTTCAGACGGTCGATACAGCTCACTCCCCCCCTAGTGGGTTTGTCAGGGGCCAGTCGTCGTGCTTTAGATGTCACGGGCTGTCCTGAGGTTATGATGTGGTGCATAACATTGCTGGTTATACACGGGAGATCGTTAGATGGGCAATTCAGTTCCGGATATTTGTCAACAATCGGTTGAAAAGTTGGATCGAGGATTGCTTTCATCTTAACGATTGACAAGCTGGGGCCTACGTAAGTTATGCCTTTGATAGACAAACTAGTAGTGTTGTCAATTAATCGTTTACGGCGGACGTCTACGAGCAAATCATGATGATTAAGTAGGTCCGTGCCGATGATGGGCATTGTGACGTCAGCGATTAGGAAAATCCACTGAATAGGTTTGCGTAAACCTACGTTCAGATAGACGTATTTCCGACCATAGGTTGCAATTGGTTTTCCATTTGCAGCCTGTAGGTTGAAGTTAGGATCCTTCTGTCGATCTGCTGCTGTAGCAGGAAGGACGCTGACTTCGGCGCCTGTGTCGACTAGATATCTAGTCTGGCTAATTACATCGTGGATGTAAAGTAAGCGGCTAGTGCCACCGGCGACGGTTGCCGCTAACGCGTGCCGGCGGGATAGTTTCCCACAGACTTGGAGGCTTTGCCGAAATCACAAGGTTTTCGACAACATTTCGCTTCCTTGCCATAGGTGTTGTGATACCAACACCAGTCAGGATTTTTGACAGAACGTGTGTTGGACTTAGATCGTCCACGTGCGTTTTGCCGTTGAGGGGATCTAGAACGACGGTTTGAGGAATTGCTAGGCTTGTTTGACCTAAGCATCTGCTGGACGGAGTTGATTAACTCTATCATTGCAGAATCCTTCTTCGAAGTCTGTTCGGTAACAGAGTATACTTCGGTGATTGGCCGTTTCGTTATCTCTAGAATTCTATCTGCAGAGACAGCTAAATCATCTATGAGAACACCCTGAAGTGTCACAAGTACAGTCTGAACTGACTGTGGCAGTTTGGATAAAAATAGTTCTCTAAACAGTCCTTCATCGAACTGACTTTGGCCAATGATCTCTTTCATTCTTGCCAGCATGCTCACGGCTGACTGATCTCCTAACTCGATGTTACGAAATAACTCATCCAGACGTTGCCGATCTGTGAGAACGTTTCTCTTGAGGATGGATGCTTTTAGCAACTCGTACGAGTTACTTACCGACATCTGCAGAGTTACGCACTTGCTGAATTCCCGCGGTAGGGCGTGAATAACTGCAAGGAACTGTGAACGTTGATCAGTTATGCCATGTTCACAAAAATCGGACTCAGCAATCTGAAACCACGTTTCAGCATTATCTGGCCAAAATGGTACTAGCTGAATTGTTTTGGCGGTTGAGCGAATCTGAATAACCTTGGGGCTAGGATCACTCATGACGAAAAGTATGCCGATAACAATATAGTACAAGAATAAACACAAAAAGGAACGAACTCACCGGGTTTATCTGCGTGTGAATTGAAGATGTAGTTCGTGGTTGGGCTCACCAGTTTTAGGGGGGCTGGTATCGAACGTTCGCGAGTTGTACGGATTATACTAACGCAAGATCTTATACCAACAACCACTATAGTGTTCGTTCTTCGAGTACCAAATGGTAAAGCAAAAGACCAGATTTTGTCGTCCAAATACGATATATATTTTGGGACCAAATCGCGGGTAGGAACGAATGCTTAGCTAGCTAGTAATCGTGCACGAACGTGACACGACGAAGCACCAAATGGCGGGGATGCTTGACCGTAAGCCTTCAGCTAAACAAGTCGACTTAAACAGTGATGGTCAGCATCCAATGTTGAGTGATGATTGCTGTGGTTAATAATTTTGGGGAATTATTTACCGCTACAAGTACTTTAGTCAAGCTTAAACATCTGCCTAAAATTACGCGATTACGTCTCCTAGCCATAGGCAAATCTGTAGGGACCAATTACAAAATAACCTAACCTCTGTATTTGAAAAATAAGAATAGTACTTAGGCACTGCGGCGGAGTTCGATTTCGTATAAGATTAAGTGTATTCAAAAGTAGTGCATGGCTATCATTTCACTTAAAGCGTGCTGTCAATCCATATGGTTTTACTGCAAAATCAAGTCTGCATAAAACGAATAAATGAGTAGATGGAGCTGCGGCAATCATAGTAATATTTCGCTTACACTGAATTATGCCTGAATTATTACTTTCTCAGGTCTCTTTGATAAGTCAGGCCTCCATCTCGTCATGATGACAAATTTAGTTTCACTCAAATAGAATAAGAAAAGTATGGTAAGCAGGATGTTAAATATATTTAATGAAAAATAATAACAAGCAAATGTATGTACACAATTCTTTTTCGTAATTATTTCGGCGATGTCGAACTGCTGTGACCAGGTTGATTGACGTTTCCGGACATCTGCAAATAAGTGAATGAAGTATATTTTTTTTAAACACTGGAGTTAGGAAAAAGTAATATAAAAGTTAAACGCTTTATATTTGCCTACCTTTGCTCAAAAAGTTTCATTCTCTTTTCTCATTCTTTGGTTATGACAGCATTCTTCTGTGGTTTTCACTGTCACACACATTGTTCATCTTGTAAAGTATAGCACCAAGCAAATAATAATTTAATGTGTCGTAAAAACTGGTATTTACAAGGAATGCATGCCATTTCTGCAGGCACAATAAGTTCTGTTATAAATTGCAATTGTGAAGAATCATAAATTAGTACTTTTTCAAAAGTTTAAATTGCTCAGTTATTGTACAAGCAATCAGAACAGGTTATCATAAATGTTAAATTGTAAACCCTTCACAATGGACACCGTAGATTTGGGTAAGTGCTATGCCGTCAATTGATCAAATTGATTCAGGAAGAGGACAACGTCCTGAGAAACTGCAAAATGGCATAAAATACAATTATGGATAATACATCATTGAAAGTACACCTACGAGATAAATACGGCAAGTGGCTATAGAGTCCTTGGTATGGTAGCATACACAAAATCCCTATAGATAACCTGCTGAACAATAAATGGTTTTAAAAAGTGAGTCATAAGTGCAGCTTCCGTATCCGTCATAGCCATAGGTAATTCATGAAGGAGCTCAGAATATCTTAGTGATCTGAAAATGAACGATCATTAGGACTGGTATAACTTAAGTAACAGGTGTACTAGTGGTAGGATGCAGCTGATAGCTACTGTCCGATAGAAAGCTAATGCAACTACTATCACTGCTACATTTCAGAAAGACCATCAATAATATTAATCTTGTCCCAGTGCAGACTGATATCAAAATAAGCTGATGCCATTTAATGCACTAAGCAGTTCCAATATCCAATATCGGTTTTACGAGCTAGTATAAACCAATTTGATTTCTTTGTGCTCGCCTCTTGATTGTGAGGTGTAGGTTCCTGATCTTCGGTAAACTTCTGCATAGCTCGTCCCGCCACTCGACTGTCGTAGCTTTGGTTGACTCCAAAAGTAGTAGTGAAGGGATTAATTATATGTGGTTTGTAGAAGGAGGTATGTTAAGACTGTTACTACTGTGAATGGAGTTGATTCTTTCACCAGTTAGTCCTTCAGTATTGTCGTCAAAAGAAAAGAGATATTAATAATGATAGATATAATTAGTGAAGTTATTCAGACTAACAGACAGAAAAAATAATACAGAAAACGTAACAACAGTCAGCTGATTAAATCTGAAGTTGATATATATATATATATATCGGTAATAATAATAATAATGATAATAAGTGTAGTTAAAGTTGTCAGGAGAATAAGACCGGAGAGGGTGTAAAGAATTAAAACGACCAGTTTAATTGTCTACCTTTGAATGGTGTATGCGATTTTAAGGGGATAGGCCATTTGGACACAGTCCCTGTGTCGCTGCACGATTGTCCAGCCTTCGCTTAAAGGCGTCCACATACGGTGCGATAGCTACACCTGCCGGTAAGGAATTCCAGGGACGGCAAACCTACAGTGAAAAGAAGTGGGAGCGCACCCGGGTCCTTGCCCTTTGGTGATCTTTCCTTCTGTGATTTCCACGACGAAGCCTATACCTACTCAATGGCAGAACACCTTTATTTGGGTGATTCTGATCATTCATTATCTTGTAGGCAGTAATTAAACCCCCGCTAAGACGACGGTAGCTAAGTGTGAATAGGCCTAATTTCTTCAGCCTTTCATCATATGGTTTGTTTCGAAGATCAACCACTCCTTTTGTTGCCCGTCTTTGGACTCTTTCCAAGAGGTTGGCATCTCTTCTAAGCAGTGGGGTGCAATAATATTATGCACTTCAAGGTGTGGTCTAACGTATGTTTTGTGCAATCTTAGAAAGAGCTCAGGAGTGAGTGCACTTAACTGTCTACGTGTAAAGTGTATGACCACATGTGCCCTTGCTACGTCCCCCGCGTAAATTACGCTTGTGTCCATTTTTTCCGTTAGAACTAGACCTAAGTCACACTCCAACGTTGTGCAGGACAAGCTTTCATTGCACAGGGTGTAACTTGTATTCTGCAGTCTACAGGTGCGTAACTTCACTACTTTGCACTTTTTCAGTTTGAAAGTCATGCCAGTGGCCACCGCCCAGTCTTCCAGAAGCTTTAGATCTGCCTGTAGTCTGTCTGAGTCCTCCGGACACTTTATCGCCCTCCATATCTTTACGTCATCAGCGTATAGAAGAGTCGGGCAGCTTAGACGGCATGGTAGATCATTGATAAAAATCAAAAACATCAGTGGTCCTAGAATAGAACCCTGCGAAACTCCTGATGACGAGTTGTGCCAAGATGATCGGACTAGATTGACCTTAATGCAAAATTTCTTTCAGCTAGGTAGTCCTTTAACCATGACAGAAGTGGCTTACCTATACCTGCCTGACTTATTCTGTGTAGGAGGTCATGGTGAACTGTGTCAAATGCCTTCTGAAAGTCTAGGAAGACCACATGGACTGGGACATTCATATCCCAACATGATGTCCAATCGTCCCAAGCTGATAGTAGGTTAGTAACGCAGGATCTGCCTTTCCTGAAACCGTGTTGGGCTTCATTGAGTATATTAGGCCTATCGAGGTAATCCCTGATGTGATCGTCGATAATGCTTTACGGTGCTTTTGATACCACTGGGAGTAGAGCCACTGGTCTATAACTAGTGGCATTTTGCCTATCCCTACCCTTGAAGATCAGAGAAAGGATGGCTCATTTCCACTCCCATGGCAGTTTCCTCGAATCCATTGAGTGTTGGAACAAGTTGCATAAGGGCCTACAGAGAGCAGTTACGGTCTTCCGAAATTCCATGTGACAATGTAAATTCAACTGGTAACACATCCACGGTTGAGAAATTTTGACCATGAACTTCATCAAAATGGGCATAATCACCACGAAATTCAGTCGCTTGTCTCATTCATCGTATAATTTTATGGAAGATTTCAATTATCACGGATAAAAGTAGAAATATTTAACCTCCTCAGAACATACATATAAGTTATGTATATATATTTATTCCTGTTTATGCGGGAACATACCAATTGTACAGGCATGGATAAGTTATTATATAAATTACACATATTTCGATGTATGGTGAATTTACAGTTTGGTTGTTCTTTCTGACATTAGAGTCAGTCGGAGCAGTCTGCTGAATAGTCTGTCTGTGTAACACATAAAGAGATATAGAAATATTGTCTTCGCATCAACAAAAAACCCAGACATCAGATTAATGTAATACAAATATCTGGGAAAAATAAAGCTTGAAGTCAATTCTCCTATATAACTTGGTTGTGAACAGCATCCTTGACTTAAAGTTTATTGATGTATTATGTTGAGATCAGTGATGTATTTATTCCATTTTTTTCAGCAAACTTATTGTAGTTTTATAACAGGGAAGAAATTTGATCGTAGATACGAAAACTAGATAAGGTCCTGTTGGATTGTTTTACAGCGTCCATTGGCGCCATCTGTGTCTGCATGAGACTGTACACGTAATTTGAGTAAGATATTGAAAACTGTTTGAAAACCAGTTGCTTATTTATTTCAGATCAAGAATACTCCTTGTACAGAATGTTGACCAGCGTCTTCAAATTATATCACGGGGTTGTTCAGGGAATTTGAGTGGTTGTGAGCAAGTAGCTTGAGTGGAGACGTGTGAATTTACTTAAATGGTCTGGAGTCCAGCTTCATTTCAGTTGAAATGAAGGGTTGTTCGACCTCGACCAGAAGGAAAATAGAAGAGTAGGCGCAGCAGCAGAATACCAGAAAAAGAAGGTATGTGAACATGAAAAGAACATTAATGTTTTATGCGTATATAAGTGTTTGTGTCGATTGTATATCACAGTATAGTAAACATTTTACTATATTGCAGTTGTGTTTTCATGTATTTTTGCGAAGTCTTAGAGTTTATTTAGTGTCATAATATATATTAATGAGTCTAAGCGTTATTATGATATTATTATTTCCTTTATTTCCTAGAGGAACATAGTGCTTCAGCCGTGCGTCTCCATTGCGTTCGGTTCTCTGCTAGAGTTTTCACCTTGCTCCAAGTCTGCCCACATGCTTTCATCTCCTCTTCATATTACCTCCTCCAAGTCACCCTTGGACGACTAACTCGCCGCTTCTCTTACGGGTTTCACTCGAGGGCTTGACTAGTGATGTCACTTGATGGTTTCCTTAGACTATGGCCAATCCATCTCCATTTCTTCCTGCCTATTTGTTTCACAATCGGTTCCTGGTTGGTTTGTTCCCACAGGTCCCTACTGCTGATCTTTTCTGGCCATATGACCTTGTGGTGGCCAAACAAAAACATGGCATCAATCCATGAAATCCCTGACAGTTAAACTGAGTCAGGTAGGGAGATGCAGACTTCCGGGTTGGGGTCCTCGGGACTCTAAGAATCAATGGCTGGAGACAATAGGTGACATGGCTCAAAATCGTTGTCAATGGCTTACGCAGATGTATTCAGTCTCTGTAATCTTTCATATTCCTTTCTACCATTGCTCATTCTGTTTCACTCTTATACTTGTCAAAACTCTATTGATTCTCTTCACTCATTTTCTTGTCTACCTTTGTGAGTTCTTTGGAACGTGGCAACTCGAACTGCTGCACTTCGGTGCCAAGTTCTATGTTGAATCCAGCCATGTGACCTTGTGTATTGATCGAAGACAACTGTTAATGAAGGTCTGTAGTTTGTCTGAGGTGCTCTTTATGACGCGCCAAGTCTCTGATCCGTATAGTAGCACTGACTTCACATTGGAGTTGAAAATCCGGATCTTATTTCTGACGCTGAGTGCTTTTGACCTCCACACAGACTTGAGAGTAGTGAAAGCTTGTCTTGCTTTGATATCCTCGTCAGTTCCGCCTGTAGTTGAAACGATGCTTTCCAGGTTCTTTCAGGTTCCTTCCATTTATGCTGATCGTTGTGTGTTGTTGCTGCTCTTGTCCAGGAATCTTCATTATCTCTTTTTTCTCTATGTTCACCTGAAGTCCTATCTTTGATGCTTCTTCTGCCAACTCGTTGCTTTTCACTTGCATATCTTCCAGTTTGTGGGAAATCAGGCATATATCATCGCCGAAGTCCAGATCCTCCAAGTATTTTGTGTGAGTCCATTTTATGCCTGTTTCCTCATTTCCCTCTGTCTGTCGGATTATCCAGTCTACCGTAATCAGGAAAATCATAGGAGATAGTAGGCAGCCTTGTCTTACTCCTGTCCTCACTTCGAAGGATTCCATGAGTTTCCCGTTGTGGATTACTTGGCATGCAGCATTGTCGTACAGCTGTTGGATGAGATGTATAATTGTCGGTGGCACACCGTAGTAGCGAAGTAGTTGCTAAAGCACCTCTCGATTGACGCTGTCAAAGGCCTTTTCAAAGTCGATGAAGTTGAGATAGAGAAGTGACTGCCATTCCATGCTCTCTTCAATGATGATCGGTAGTGTGGCGATCTGATCAATGCATGACTTGTTTCTCTTGAATTCAGCCTGTTCCGGTCGAAGGTTTTCATCCAGGGTTTGTTTGATTCTCTCCAGGATGATGTGACTTAGTATTTTGCTTGGACTGGACAGGAGCATAATTCCGCACCAGTTCTTGCATTGACTTAGGTCTTCTTTCTTTGGCAGTTTGAATAAGTATCTTTTCTTCCAATCCTCGGGTACTTTGCCGTCTTTTCACACCTTCTCCAGTAATGGCATCATCAAGTCCGCTGTTGTCTCTGGGTCCATTTTCAATGCTTCTACTGGGATTCCATCTGGTCCTGCTGCTTTTCCAGCTTTTAGCATCCTGATTGCCTTCAGGACTTCTGTTCTCGTCGGAGGGTTGATCTACACGGGTAATTCTGCTTCCGTTGTAAGTATTGTTGTTCATCGGAAGTTTCCCTACATCAAAGGAGTGTTGAAACAGATCACTTAGAGTTTGGCAGAGACTTTCTGAACAGTGCTTCAGGACGGATGGTCTTATGTCACCGCAACCTGCAGACTTTCCCGAAACCAACTTTCCCAATTATACGAGTACCATAGCCGAGGTAATTTGAAATGCACGTTGGTTTTGCATTTTAATCTTGATGTTTTGTGTGGGTAAAATCCTCGTTACTGTTCAGTTGCCTGTGAAAAGCTAGACTGGATGTCTCTGCCATTTCAAGACTGGTAAGAGATTTCCCATCGGAACCCACTAGATTGCAAGCTCCCTGGTTGGTCGGTTTTCTTTCAGACATAAACCTGTATAGGCTTTCGGGGTTCACGAGAAGCTTATTGGCGAGGTTTCTCTGAAATGTCCTTCTATCACTCCGGACTCGCATGTTACATCGATTCCTGAGTTCAAGGTACACTTCATGTTCGGGTTGACTCTTCGATAGTATTATGTACTATTATGTTACTATTTTGTAATATTAAAGAAATTTTCCTTGTATTTTTGTGCGTGTACTCAACTTGAATATTGTAAAAATAGTCCATTCGCGGAAGCGAATGGACTATTTTTCTTTAATATTTGAAAATAAATATGTTATATAAGTGACAACACTCGGAGCTCAGCCACCAGACACTCAGGGTTTACAAAGTATGATACACAAACTAACTTTGGCAGGTTATACGGAACAAGTCTTCTGGGAATCAAACCATACAAACCACAAGCCCCACACAATAGGTAGATTAACAAGTCATTGGCATCACAAGGTACCAAAGATTTTTTATCCAACACATCCCTGTCAACGCTAACCAAACAGCTGGTGGGGATGTTAACTCTTCTGAACCCGTACTACTAATGTCGGCTCCGTATCGGGAAGAAAAGTGATATAGGCCAGTGCACACAAACTATTAATCACACCCAATGACTGTACAAGCATAGGCCAAATAAAACTCCGACCCAAGTCCCCAGCCTACACAAGCCTAGAACTACGCCATCGTATAGTTTATCTAATAATCAAACCCATTACTCACTAAAAATAGATAGTAACTCGACAGATATAGGTGAACATGGTACCCGAACTAGCTGCTACACAGGGTTGTTATGCCACGCGGAAACAGTGGATGCCGATCCACACTTGAATCTTACTGACGAGCTTAAATACTTCAAACACTACTTCAAATCTCAACTCTACTCTATACTTATTAACGCTAGATCTATGCTTAACAAACTACCGATGCTCAGGGCACACACGCTGGCGTACAACCCTCCAATAATTATTACCGAATCCTGGTGTCACTCCAATATACCAGACGAAGAGATAAGCATCGATGGGTACAAACACTTTCGTTGTGACAGGAGGAGTGGCAAGGGAGGAGGCTGCCTAATGTACTTCCTGAACACACTTACTGTATTACAGGTAGAAAATAGGGAACTCATTGACGTGTACCACACCCTATGGGTCAACGTACACTTCAAAAGTGCTGCACTACTAGTAGGATGTATCTACAGAGCACCTGGCACCTTTAGTGATTACGAGACACAACTTATAAATGTACTGGAGCAAGTATCCACTCTTCCATACGAGCATAGCATCATATGTGGAGATTTCAACCTACCCGAAATCAACTGGGATTTATTAACAGGTCCAGCTAAGTATGACAAGCTCTTAGGTGCACTGGACATTTTCGGCTGGAAACAAACTGTCTCTACCTTACAAGAGGTAATAACATACTAGACTTAATCTTCTGTCATGATATAAGTCCCCTCTCAATCTTAGTGGGTTCTAAGTTTTCAGGTAGTGACCACAAAACAGTGATATGTGCTCTGCCACTTCCACCAAGTAGCAGTGCAGCTCACACCTACATTTCACAACAAGTAATATATATGAACTATAGTAAGGCAAACTGGGCCCTCGTAGAATCAATGCTAAGATCCTCTGAATGGGGCGAATACTTCACTACGGGTGACTTTCGAGAGCTCTGAGCATCTTCTACTCGAACACATGCATAGATGCTGTCATTCCACTCCAAACACTTAAGCTTTCCTCACATAGGAAGTCATTCATAAAACCAAAGGATCGTATGAAACTGAAGAAACTCTCGACAAGTTACTTCAAACACCACGACCTACTTAACACACTTAGTTCCGTCTCACAAGCTCGAGATTTGCGTATGAGAAACGAAGAACGCATCGCAGTAGCCAGTCTTACACTGACAGAAATCTTAAAAAGGCGAATGAATCGCAAAATTCACAACATTTCCCTCCTCATAGACAAAGGTGGGCATTGCACTAATTCTGCAGACATGTGTGAATTATTTAACTCAACATTTGCAGGTAAACACCTTAAGCCCATACTCCAGTTACTCGATATACACCCTGCTACTAATGTGGCACAAACTCCATCTCCACACACACCAAACTTAATTAGTACTGTTGAATTTACTTATGCTAACATTAATCATGCTATAAGAACCCTCAAAAGCACAAAAGGTTTTGATACTGACGGTATATCATCCTATTTTTATAAATATGGTGGCCCCGACATTCCCTTACTACTGCTTAAAATATTCACAATGTCCTTAGAAGCGCAAACTTACCCTGATATATGGAAAACAACATTCATTATGCCTAAACACAAATCTGGCTCGAAAACAGAAGTCAGTAATTACAGGCCGATCAATATCACACATATAGCATCTAGAATTAGGGAGAGACTAGTTAAAGATAACCTAATCAAGCATATGCTTAGCTGCAACATTATAAGTCCGAACCAACATGGATTCCTAAAATCCAGATCTTGTTTAACATGCCACCTAGACTTCTTTAACTTTGTGACCAGCAGTCGTGACAGACGACAACTAGTACTTGTCATCTACTTTGACATCTCAAAGGCATTTGACCGTGCCGACCATTTACTACTAATACATAGGCTGAAATCCTTAGGAATACGTGACCCATTATTAGGATGGCTCAAATCGTTCCTTAGCAATAGGTCCCAAATAGTTAAACTCCGATCTATGACTTCGATACCTAGCCCAATCACTTCTGGTGTAGTACAAGGTAGTGTCATTGGGCACCTCCAATTTACTCTATATATCAATGACATATGCACTTGCCTCTCACATGGGAAACCATTCATCTTTGCAGATGACCTAAAAGTAGCTTATGCGTTCTAATGTGATGACCTAGGGTACTTTGAGAATGTTGCGCAGAAAGAATTCGACATAGTGGCTGCTTGGTCGCCTTTATGGAATCTACAATTTAACCTGAACAAAGGTGGCTGGATCTGCTTCGGCGCACCCTAAATTGACTTGAAATTAACGCTTCAGTCTGCTAACCTAACCAGACTACGACGTGTCGTTGACTTAGGCCTGAGGTACTCGAGTAACCTAACATTTTCTGAGCAAGTGGCATCACAGACTCGAAAGTCGAGGATGCTCTTAGGATGCATACTCAGGAACTTTCACGACAATGAAGCAAAGCTAATTCTGTCTAAAACACATGTAAGACCACTACCAGAGTACTGTAAATTTATTATTTGCAGCACTTGCACACGTGACAAGCTAAGGATGGAAAGTATCGAACGATATTTTACCTCAAAACTACTTGGCTAATATTGTACGAAAGACTACATCTCACGCTGCATGATCCTAAAACTTGACCCACTTTGTACAAGACGACTTATTATAAACCTAATATTCTTCTATAAGGTCCTTCACAAAATATCAATCTCAGACAGTAAGGACATTCGCACAAGAAGGCTCTTACGATCTGCGTATCCAATTTTTAACAATGACGATAAAAGCCTTTAAGTCAACACTCCGCGAAAACTTCTTCGCAGTCATGTATTCTAAAATATGGAACAACCTGACCCTAGAAGTCAGGAACTGCCATACGGTTATAAGTTTCAAACGCTCTCTGTACAGACTGCTTCACTCTACTGATTATATAAATAAACTATTTATTCCTAGAACGAATCAACTATTAGTATACTACATTACATAAACGCGCTTAAATACCTTTACTTCTCTATAGACTATAAATAAACTAGTCGCATAGATGCATAAAAAGACTTAGTAGAAATTATTTGTTCACTAAATTACTATGTACAACGAATATAAACATATTTGTCCCACTCCGCATACTTTTTCTCTGCCCTATGGCACTTTGCTGCTTGCCTCTTCTGTTGTATTTGCCTTGTAGTAGAAGTTGCATTAATCTACATCCAGACTGAAGCTGAGAAACAATTGAAGTCACTTACTCATATATCATCCCTCAAGGTTCGACTAGTAATGGCTCAGCATCCTTGAGGAAATCCACTCTCACCATAACAAGACGCTGTACAGCATCTTATACAAGCACTGTCAATGGTCTAAAATGGCTTTCTACGTATTAATCAACTTACTCGTATGGAACAACGATGCAGTGACAAATATCGGGCCTTGGCTGACTTGGGTGTGGTAAAACAAATCTGCTTGACAATGACCAATATTAACCTGCACTCAGTTGAATTCGCATTTGGTATTACTTGCAGTAAAAGTGATGTCGAAATCATTCAAATAAATCACTCATCTTAAATTAATACCGAATTAGAACATAAAACAAGAACAAGATACGGTGCCGCACACAACAAAGTTATGTGGAAAAATTGACTTCAAGCTTTATTTTTTTCCCAAATATTTGTAATTTATCCGACACATACTTGGGTTTTCTTTGTTAATGCGAAGTCAATATATCTACATTTCTTTATGTGCTCCATTGAATGACTAGTTAGCAGATTGTACTCACTAACAAATGTCAGAGAGGAGAGCAACCATGTAATTTCACTATAAATCAAATTCATGTAATTTAAATAATACTTATCCATGCCTGTACAACTGGTGTGTCCTACATAGATAGGAAAATGCATACATATATATGTGCCAGTTTTTATGTCGTTACATTAAGAGTGTGTCGCAGTCAGATCACATGACGCGGACACCAACCCGACTTGCTAGAAACTGGGAATTTCTATGAATGCAGAAAACATATAACACAATTTTATTAAAACTTGTTCATAAAAAATTTACCAAGCAAAATTTCGACCGACATATCAGATAAGTCCAGCCGGTTACGTCTATCGTCTCAGCAGCCAACTCAGTAAACTGGTACATCAACCCAGAGTCCCAAGTAGAAGCCGCATGGAACCAATTTAAACAACATTAAGCCAAGGTAACTGAACCTTTCATCTCTTGGTCTGGAGTGAGGCTATGTTCTATGATAAGGTGTTTTCGCGCATTGCATGGGTTATCGCGTTCACGCCTATAGAGACGTTCTAACCGCTCAGTATTGTGAAAATAGATTCTAGTTGACTAGTTTTAGGCTTCTGTAGCCGAAAAATGCAATATTTTTGTGTATTGTGTTCGTAGTAATGCGTAAAATTGTCATGACAGCCTGGACGAATTACTAATAAAAAAGTCATCATTTTGAAGAAATATCGCATAAAAAGTCCATTATTAGGGTTTTAGAGCATTTAGGCATTGTTTTTGTGAGTTGTTTCAGATCTTAAGGTTGTAAATTGACTGCAGGCAATGGCTGTTGTCATCCCAGTTATTCTATGAGAATCGTGCATTTGAAAGAGAAATAGCCTAGAGACATAAGTTTGATGTGTGTTTTGAGGATGTCAGACACTTCTTTTATCATCTGTGATGACTGAAATATTCCATAGCACATGGAAGAGATCATGCAATGAATGAGACAGGCTGCTGCATTTCCTGGTGATTTTATCTACTTTGATGAAGTTCCCATTTAAAATTGCTTAGGCGAAGACATGATACTAGTTTAATTGACATTTGCACTTGGAATGTCAGAAGGCTTTAATTGTTCATTGTCAAAAATGGCATCAGATTATGTGTATATCAGTGTGCATGGGGTTACGAAGAATACTGCAGATGGTCCTCGTGAAATGTCAGACTACTTAAAATTAGTATCAATTTTCTGTCGATTAGTAGCTAGCAGGTGTGTCCTACAACTACTGCACCTGTTACATAAGTTATCCCAGTCTTAACAATCGTTCGTGTTCAGATCACTAAGATATTCTGAGATCCTTAATGAATTACTTCTGGCTATGAAGGATATGGAAGAAGCACTTATGGCTCATATGTTTAAATCATTTATTATGAAAGAAGTTATCTATAGGGATTTTGTGATGTTCAGGTTACAATGCTTGAGTGTATGTAGTGACTGCATGCTTCTGTGCGTGAAGGAAAAGTTGGTTAAAATGAAGATGTGATGAAGTTTTCTGTACAGTGTTCATTGTGAATGGTTTACTAGTTAACACTTATTATTTGCTTGCTGCTATACTGTATTCGGCGAACAATCTCTGTGTGACATTAAAAAATACAGAAGAATGCTGTCATCACCAAAGAATGAAAAAGGAAAATGAACCTTTTTCAGCAAAGGTATGGAAATTTAAAGCGTTTAACTTTAACATTACTTCTTCCTTACTTCAGCGATTTAAAAACATACACTTTGTTCACTTATTTACAGATATCCGGTAATGTCAGTCAACTTGGTCACAGCAATTCAACATGGTCGAAATAATTACGAAAAACAATTGTGTAAAGACATTTGCTTATTTTTTTTCATTAAATAGATTTAACATCCTGCTTACAATACTTTTCTTATTCTATCTGAGTGAAACTAAGTTTTTTTGCATGAATTGATGCAGATGTCAGACTTATCAATGATACTTGATGATTTATTTGACCGCATGATTAAACGTAAGCGGAATGTTACTACGACTGCTACAGCCCAACCTACTTATTTATTCGTTATGTGTAAACTTAATTTTACAGTATACGTTAACACCCGTTATCATAGGGACTGCCATAACGCTTTAATTTAAATATTAGTAATACACTGACTTGGAATACACCTAACCGTATACGAACTGGAACTGCAATGCAGTGCCTAAGTTCTACCTATTGTTGTCATTGTTCCCTACAGACTTGCGTATGACTATGAGACGTTTTCACGTAACTGTAGACAGAGACTTAAGGGCCACTAAACTACTTATAATTCACCACGCATATCGGTCGATAGTGTTCCTACAGAATTACACTTAAGTATAGTAACGAGTTCAAGTCCTAGGGAGCACCGGTCTAGCATGCCGTGCTCACAAAGCGAATACATGAATTGAAAGACAACAAGATTTACATGAAAAGTTCATATTTATTATAATACAACATTAGTTTGTTTACATATTAAGAAAATGGTCCATTTGTGCGATTACTTCTCCCGCTTTCAGATGCACACGAGTTGCGAGACCATGTCCATCGTTGACACTTATGCAGCACATTATTAACTACAAAAGGTGGAAGAGTAAACAAAAATAGAATTATGCACACAATATTACAGGATAAATAATGCTCTCACTCGCATTGGCTACCTGCAATAAACAAAAAGGCTTTGTCAATTAGTATCCATCTGTCTCTCGACTGTTTCAGTATAATTCCGTAGAAAAAGCAACATTGAAATACATCACTGAGCAATATCCACCGATAAAATGCTACACGTATAACCTAAAATCGAGAAAAGCCAAAGAACTCACGGGTTCCTTGACATCGCCAGCAACCGATAGGCCAACAAACCGAGTGTATGATAAGCCAAGCCTTGTACATGCACAAATAAGTAAAAGAAAACGTTAGAATACTCAAATTTTACATTTATTTTCATCAAATATGCTTGTAAACAACGCATACCTCAAGCACACAAACCTGCAACGACATCACCTAACAAGGACAAATTAAATATCAAATAAGCCACCACTGTTCCAGCCAATGAAAGACGAGAAAACCTGAGGCGCGGAGAAATTAAACCGTCATAGCCTATACCCTCGCCCCCTGGTCTGTCCCAAAGGGTCGGAGGCATTGCCCCCCTTGGATAAACCAAGAGATTCGTAAGTTATTCAGACGTAAACACAAATGTTGGAACTTGTTTGCCACACTTAAGACTTCTGAGACCAGGAAATTATATAACATTCCTAGAAATAATGCTATTGCAGAAATCCGTCAATCAAGGAATAAGTTCGAAGCACACCTGGCTCAAAATGCAAAGGCACAACCTAAGAAAATTTTCTCGTACATAAATTTCAGAAATAAAACATCCAGTGGTGTCCCAAACCTGACTATTGACAATGATACAATTGAGGAAGATCAAGAAAAAGCAGAAGCAATGGCAAACTACTTCTCCCAAGTCTTCACTCAGGAGTCATCAGTGCCTATAGGATCGGCCCTGGCTGCATCAGAAGAACACGGGATAGATTCCGTTGACATCGACCAAGGCATCATGCTCAACTGCCTAAGGAAACTAGATGCAGGGAAATCCATGGGTCTTGACAATCTTCATCCAAGGCTTCTCAAGGAGCTATCGGCCCACATAGCCGGCCCTTTGACTACGATCTTCAAGCTTTCTCTCCTAAATGGAGTGTTACCGCGTGACTGGAAAGATGCCATAGTAACCCCCATCCACAAAGGAGGATCAAGATAAAGCCCTTCAAATACAGGCCTATCAGTCTCACCAGCACTTTAATCAAGACACCGGAAGGAATCATCAAGAAAAGCATCATGGCATATCTGGAAAACCAAAAAGTGTTATCTAGAGCACAGCATGGCTTCCGAAGGAACCTCTTATTCCTGGGTCAAATCCAGGGACAACAGGAAACCCGTTGACGTCGTCTTCATAGACTTCAGCAAAGCCTTTGATAAAGTACCTCACAAAAGACTACTCATGAAGTTGGAAAGTCTTGGTATCACAGGCAGCTTACTTAACTGGCTCAGGGAATTCCTCATATATGGGAGGCAGAGGGTTAGGATCAACTCGAAACTCTCCTCTTGTACAGCAGTACGTAGCGAAGTGCCACATGGCACGGTACTTGGACCTCTTCTATTTATTTTGTATATCAGTAAGTTATCTCTGCTCACCGACTCCCCTATGGTTCTATACGCAGATGACTTAAAAATTTGGAGAGAGCTGAAGGGCAACGGTGACACGTCCACGTTGCCAGGGGACCTCAATGGATGCTCCCGATAATTGTGGAAAAATGTGCAACCATGCGCATAGGACAAGCAAGCACCAGCTCCTACGAACTAGAGGGAATAACACTTTCATCAATTCAGACTCACTTGGACTTACGTGTCATAGTTAGCCACGACTTAAAAACTACAGCACACTTCCGCGCGGTGGCTGCACGTAGTTTCAGGTCATTATGGGCAATTCGCAGAGCCTTCACTAGAATCACCAGAGATATGTTCACCTCCTTATATACATCTCTGATGAGGTCAAGACTGGAAAACTGTATCCAGGCCGCCAGTCCTTGTCTAAAAGGAGACTCAGATTCTAGAAAGGGTTCAAAGGAAGGCAACACGTATGGTTCTCGGAATGAGTAATTTATCATACGAGGAAAGACTAGACAGTTTAAGTCTCTTCTCCCTGTCATACCGTAGGCAGACAGGAGATTTAATCACAATGTTTAAATTTTAAATAATGACTACGGACCTGACCTATTCCCTCTTTTCCTTCCCACAAGGTCGGAACACCTTAGAGAACATAGCAGGAGAGTACAAAAGCCAAGAAGAAATCATATTGCTGTTGAGTACTGGTTCTCATACTGAGTCACAAACTCTTGGAACCGAGTGCCGGAAGAAGTGGTGTCTGCAACCCCAACTGATTCGTTCAAGAAGGGTTTGAACAACCACAGAAATTGACTAGAAAAGGATTAACCTAGGGTCCAAACCTTCTATCCTCAACCAATAAATCTGAAATCTGAATCTATCCTCACCCAAGATATCAGTTTGGTGTACACACTAGTCTGCACAAACGGTGTTGGATATTGGATGGCAACCAAACTAAATTGTGCGTTACGTTTGATGGTTTCGTGTACTTTGGTGCAGTACTAAAGTAAGTCTGAGATATTGTAATTTTTCAATTAATATCGACTCCAATAAAGTCAGTAGTATATATTAATACAGAGCTCTAAGTAAGCTGACAACACCCGTGATTACTAGATTTTCGAAGCCTTTTTAAAGTCGGTAGACATGTGCTTCTTGTTTTTGCTAATAACATATCAGCCTAGGCTCGTCACTACAGTCAAGTTGACAGCTGTTGACTGTAGCAACCTCCAGAAGTGAAGGGAGTGTCAAGGAAGTATATCGCACTAATCAATCCATTCTGTTTGGCCTCATGCAGCCGTGTAAGAGCCTGTCTAGAATTGCCACCTGAAGTGACGACAGCCAGTGATGTACTTTGCGGATGGCCAGTGTCTGCATTTCTGATCCATTTTAACATAGATATACTAACGCGATAGTAGGGTCATGGATGTGACACTAATCGACTTTAATAACTTGGGGATTGACTTTTTACCAGGAAACAGTTTTGTTGATTTAGATTATTTACATGTTATTGTCCTTCTATGTGAAGACTCTGACAAAATACAAAAACGTTTGAGCACTTTGAGGAGTAATCTTGGTATGCTCGGCATGGAATTCGCTCGTGTCAAATGTAAGGTGCGTCGGTGGCACAGTGGTTAGGACTCTCGCCGACCATGCACATGGTCCGGGGTTCGACCCCCTGCCGGCGCACACCCGATATCTATGGTATGCCTGAATTTGGGCAACCGATATCCATGCTGAAAATTCCATACTTGTACTGAAAATACGGTGTGGAATCAAGCTGTAAATCAAAAATAAAATAAAATAAAAGGTGATGCTTCACGACTGTTCTGCATTGACTCCTATTGTAAGGAAAGAGAATAGAGTGGTTGAGGGCGTTGGCTGCTTCACTTATTTAGGAAGCTTTACTAGTCCTTATGGACTGACTCATGACAAAATCTCATCACGGATACTAAGGTTCGTGTTGTGTTTGCTCACTTGCGTTGTCTTTGACGTAGATGTTATGTCAGCCTTTCGATCAAACGACGTATATACAGTGCAGCAGTTCTTTAAGACGTGTCCACTCAAAGTGAAAGATGTGAAGACGCCGTCTTTGACAATGTGCACGCATTCTGTCTTGCATGTTAAGCAGCATGATATGGTAAGTAATACCGAGGTTAGACAAAGAGTATTAGATAAGGAGGGAGGAGAAATCAGTCAATGTTGTTGTGATTCTGCGAGGATTACCAAGCCATCGTGTTCGTCGTCGAGAAACGTAAGCTCATATGGGATTATGTTGTAAAAGAGTTGAAGATAGTCAAGCTAATATATCAAATCCGTCCATGAAGTCATTGAATGTTAGTCTAAGCCAGGTAGGGAGTTGTAAACCTCCTGACTGAGGTCTGATTATTACTCATTTACTTATTATTTCTCCTATAAATATCTGTTCATTGCAGTTGCTTAGAGATTTCTGCTCTACATCTGTTTATTTTATGAAATGCAATCCCTCACTTTTGTGTGTAATTTTACTTTGAAAACTCGATCAGTCTTCATGATACGAGACCAGCTCGTTGACCGTATTGGTTATGGAATCCAATACCCTTTGAATTCCAATTTCTACCAATTCACGATATATAGCGCCACCTCAAGCCAGTATTTTTCCTCCCAACCGACTTGTTGGATTCCACTACATTCGACTTGATAAGTTCGCGAAATTTACATTAATCAGTGTAGACAGAAATAGCCCCATCTTTTATTTATTCATGCCTACTGAAATCCGTGTTGAGTTTTTTCTCATTAGTCCACACTTCTAGTCAACTTCTGATTCTTGATCATATAAACCAATATTAATGCACTTCATTATTTCCATTAAAAACAAATTTGGCACATTTACATAAGAAACATACTTGCTGCTATCGTCTATTGTAATCCATATGCAAACACGATTGTACCGCTATGATAAGTAAATCGTCTTTAAGAGGATTTTCACAGCTCATATGACTACCAAGCATGCATGCAAAACGATGGATGTGAATGTTTCTCAGGTCATGTTCAAATAGATAAGGTGAAGGGAGTATAAGAGATTAAAATTGAGATAAAATACATTACGGTCCAATAACATCACTTAAATGAACAATTATCCAGCAGAGGAAGAACTTAAATATATCAAGAATTGCGAACTGAATAATATTAATAATAGTGGTAATAATGGTAATGTTAAAACGAGTTAAGACAATGCTGCTGATGAAGGACATATTTAAATGAATCAGGAGTAATAATAATAGGTAGAATAAAGTACTAACAATAACAGTTAATAAGTATAACATATTACCATGGTAGATTCAGAATGACCACCATTTACCTTTTTGTACACGAAGAACTGGTTTATAAATTCCAATTGCACAAGCTTCGACAAAAGCAATCATCTCACAGTTTTTTTGTCTGCTAACAACAATGAATGACTCGACAGCGTCAATATCATGTCCATAGCCCACAAGGTGCTTTATTATTAAAATTTTTGCACTTTGGCGAGGGTTCAAGCGGAACGTGTTGTTTTACCAGAACAGAAAGTCTACTTCCGAAATAAAAGATTGAGGGCTCAATTCACACTGTGAGTGTGGATGTGGTTTGTAAAAATGCAGCATACAATTCTAGATCGATGATTCATAGTTTTCAATAAGCTTAAGAACCTCTCTCTTAGGTGACTCATCCGATTTAACAATTTTACTGGTTTCGTTGTGTTTCATGCATCCCTTTAGACCTTATTTTTCTAATTATCCATAGTGTATCTATTATCTTTATGGAAATTATCTTAGTTACCGTGGAATTAATGTTATTCGTTCAACCATCTTGGACTACTTGAAGATAAAAATTTTCCCATTTTTCACGTATGCCCAAAACTTCTTAAATGCGTTTCTATCAAATTAACGTTAAAGAATATGGTAGACTTAGCAGTTATTTAAAGTCTATCTCTCACAAGCAGTATTTTGTTTGATTGTGGTATTTTCAGGATGGCAAATGTCCAGTTAACGTGAATATGATGTTGTACGTAGCCTACAACTTTAACAAGTTTCTTAGGTATTATGGAGGTTTTCTGCGATCAGTTGGCTGTTGAATAGACTGTCAAATACTTCACTGGAGCAGTATAAGATAAAATGCACAGTATATAAATCAGAATACTCAATATTATCTTCTGAATGGCAAATATCATATCAAATCTTTTTTAACTAAGCTCATGCAGAACAGAATAAGAGCCACACTTATCACTTGAGGGCTAGTGATACTACGTAGTTTCTTAGACTGAAGTGGGTGGAATGGGACCCCCAACCCGTGACTCATCGGCTAAAAGCTGAGTACCTCAGCTAATGAGTCACATCTCCATGAACCGAATGTGGTACTGAAGTGTGTCAGTCAGTAAAGCAGTACACTTAAATGAGTGCAAGATTGATTTATATGTTGTGATAGTCTTAAATTTTTGTTCTTTTCTGGTAATCCGCCGAGATTGATATAAGAGTGCTATAAGTCCCAACCAAAAGCAACAAGTACATTGTGTGAATGTAATAAAATTGAGGGTCTGTTAATTAAATGTCTGATGCAACTATTCTCTGTATACCATTTTTTTTTTTTTTTTACTTCGGCTATCTCCTACGAGAGGATGAGCCGGCTTCATGAACATCTCGAATCATCGCTGCCCAGGCGCGGCGATCTGATGCAAGGTTTTGCGACAGGGTTATCCAATTCTTCTTCCACAGACGGAGTCCGTAGACGGTTTGTAGCCCCAGGCACTCCATATCAGCCTTGACTGTACCAAGCCATGTTTTCAGCTGTCCACCCCTGCGACATCGCCAAGATGGTAATGGCGAGGGATTTAGAACTGATTTGAGCAGGTCATCATCTGGTCGGCGCAGAACATGGCCAAACCACCGAAGGCGACGTTGTTGGATCAGTACTGGAATTTGGTTGGTGTTGTAGCAACGACGACGCACTTCTTCGTTGGAGAGTTTGTCCTGCCAACGAACATGCAGAATGTACCTGAGGCACCAATGGTCTACTACCTCAAGTCTGCGTACATCTTCCGCGCGAAGAGGCCAGGTTTCACAGCCATACAGGAGAACGGATCGTATGGAGGCTTGGTAAACCCGAATTTTAGTCCTGAGACTGATTTCCCTCTTGCTCCATAGAACGCTTCTCAGCTGAAGAAACGCATTCCGGGCGTTGGAGATCCGCGCATTCACTTCGTTTTTCGCTTGACCGTTGGGAAGCATTATGGATCCCAGATATCTGAAGGATGGTACAATTTCAATAGGTGCTCCATTCAGGTATAAGATTTCATCATTGCTGGTGGGTGTGTTCGAAAACATTTTGGTTTTGGAAGTGTTGATTTCCAAACCGATAGTAGACGCGAGGTGGTTTATCTGATCGAGCGCCTGTTGCATATCGGGGAAGTTTTCAGCTAGTAACACGACGTCGTCGGCGAATTCGAGGTCGGTTATGTGAATATCGGGCGAAAGTTGGACGCCGTGGTGCTCGGTTAGGGCGTGCCGCAAAATCCAATCAATTGTGAAATTGAACAGAATGGGGGATGCTGGACAACCTTGCCGGACACCGCTGGTTACCTCAAAAGTGCGAGACTCTTCACCGTTCACTCGGACTCGAGCTGTGGTGTTGGAGTAGTATGACCTGAGAAGGTTGATTAGCTTGGCCGGAACTCCGTCGAGCTCCATTAGATACCAGAGTGCTCCTCGATCAACTGAGTCGAATGCAGCTCGGAAGTCGATGAAACAAGCAACCGTCGGCTGTTGATATTTGTCCCTGTGTTCCAAAATTCTTCGTAGTGTGAATAATTGATCAATACAGCCTCTTCCAGGTCGAAATCCGGCTTGATTTGGCCTTGTTCGCACGTGGCGTTCGGCAGCGAAGCGGTTCAGGAGAATGGAAACAAAAACCTTAGCAGCGATATCAATCAGACTTATGCCTCGGTAGTTCTCACATATTGACCTGTCTCCCTTTTTGTGGAACGGTAGCAAAACTGAGGTGCTCCAATCGGAAGGAATGGTTTCGGAATCCCAAATTGAGCAGAACAGCGAGTGCAGCGAATCGATTAGCGCTGGAGTGCAGGCCTTGTATATTTCTGGAGGTAGACCATCTTCGCCCGGAGCTTTCTTGTTCCTGAGTCTGTTAATTGTTTTAGCTATTTCGGTTGGAGTGGGTGGATCGCAGTCAACTACGTAGGGTGTTGGTAAGTGTTGTATCGGTCGATGAGGCGGTTGACCAGAGTTGCGATTGAGTAGCTGCTTGAAATGTTCGGCCCATCGTTCCATCTTACCATTGGTTTCCGAAATAATTTCTCCTGATTCTGTGCGTAACACAGCATGGCTGTTAAGGCGTTTGCCAGATGATAGGCGTATAAGGCGATAAAGTTTTCCGAAATCGCCTACATTTGATGCTCCTTCCATGTTAGTCGCCACATTAGACCAATAGCGATTTCTATCATTCCTAGCAGACTGTGTAGCTTTGCGCCTGAGGGAGCGATAAACTGGAGACTTTGCTAGGCGAGCGTCTCTGGCTTGCGAGGATAGTTGCATAGTGTGCTCTGAAATCCAGTCTTTCTGTTTGTTGGATGTGGTACCCAAATGCGACATTGAAGCTTTAGAGACTACTTCTTTGAAATGATTCCATCGTGTCTCAGGTGTATTAGAAGATGTGGATGTTGGCTCATCTGCGGCGCTTAGTTCGGCCTGGATTTGTTCGGACAAGGCTTGTCGCTTTATCGAACATTGAAGCGCGGCAACATTGATACGCTTCGGAGGTCGCACCTTCTGGCGTGTTGTTAAACGAAGTTTGAATTTCGCCCGAACTAGAGTATGGTCTGATCCCCCTTTGTTTCCGGCCTCTGCGCCACGATAGGATCGGCAGTCCTCCACCGAGGAGATCCAGCGTGAGCGCACTAGGATGTAGTCAATCTGATGTGCAGTGCGACCGTCGTTCGAATACCAGGTGAGAAGATGTTTTCTAGGGTGTTGAAATCGAGTGTTGGTGATATATAATCGATTGTAGTCAGAAAAAGCTAAAAGTCTATCACCATTACGGCATTGCTGATCGAGACCGTGTTTGCCTAGTATATGTTTCGTCGCGTCGTCTGAAGGGCCAGTGCGGGCGTTCCAATCGCCAGCTACTATGAGAACGTCACGCTTTGGGATTTTGTTGATTGCCTCTTGAAGATTGTCATAGAATTCGTCTTTGATACTTTCATCAGAGTCGAGGGTTGGGGCATAGACAGCGAGAACAGAAATGTCGAATGGGGAACCCTTGAACCTAGCGATTGCAACTCTGGAGTTGACCGGTTCGAACGATATTAGGGCATTATTGGCTTTGTTACTGAGTGCAAATGCTACCCCATGTTGTCCCGAATTATTCTGGGGTCCACTATGAAGCAACCAGAATGAAGAATCTGTTCCAGGTACGGCTATTCGGCGGGAGCCATGATCGGGCAACCTCACTTCAGATAGACACGCTATGTCCACCTTGTAATCATATAAAGAACGCATGGTGATAGACTGGCTACCAGGGTCCAACAGCGTCCTAACATTCCAGCAGCCAACAAATAGTTGGTTCCTAAGTGTTAATTTCCCAGCTGGCTTACTTTTCACACTGGCCACCGGGTGAGCACAGGGCGCGTCGCTTACCGGGAACGCCGTAGCTTGGTGAGAGTCGTTTGTAAGAGAGTTCATGAAGTTTCGTGGGAATTTGGTACGAGTGAAGTCCCCAGAATCGCTCTGTATACCATAAATTTGACTGATCCTTCTGTGGTACAACAATCGTTGATGGTAAAATGTCACTTGTGACAAACTTGAGTAGGAATGGTGAAAAGAAAAAGCCAAATTATTGAGTGTCATAAACTCAAAAGAAACACTCGATTTTTAATTGTTAGGTTATAGTGTGAAATATTGCTTCACTTGGGAGGGTTTGAGGTTCCAGGTAATATCGTTGACTTTCGCTCAACAACTTTCGTCAATTACTAGTTAGTTACACGAGCATGCATATTGTTGCTCAAGCGGTAACTATTAGCTTGCATATTTATTTATTTGAGTTGCCTTTCTCTCAGCTTTAAATGATATTCATACCGTAGTGAGTGAAAAATTAAATATGCATTGCATAAAGTAAAAAACAATTGTAACCGGTCTGTCTTCTTATTTGAAACATTTCAGGTAACACAATGCAGACTGTATTTATGGTTGCTGAGAAGCCTTCATTGGCTGAGTCAATTGCAAAGTCTTTATCGAATAAACGTAATTCAAGTCGACGTGGATTTAATGGAGCCTGCTCTGTTCATGAATGGATTGGACAGTTTATGAGTGAACAAGTTCGTTTCAAAATGACTTCAGTTTGTGGACATGTAATGAATGTTGACTTTTTAAGCCGATACAACAGTTGGGATAAAGTAGATCCGGTAAATAGATTTTATTTGTATTATCTAGCATAAACCTATTAGGCTGAGTTATTTGTAGCACCTATTGAGAAGAAGGAGGCAAATCCTAAGTTACAAATGGTAGACTTTCTACGTCAAGAGGTTTTCATATAGCTGTTGTAAAGTTTTATTGTCTAGGCGAAAAATGCTGCTGTACTAATTCTCTGGCTTGACTGTGATAAAGAAGGCGAAAATATTTGTTTCGAAGTTATTAACTGCGTCCATTCAGTTATGGTACATCCGGTAAGTTCCCTTCTGGTATTTTTGTATTTACCATTTCACTTTCCTCAAAACTGAAACGTTTTGATACCGACTCTCAAATTGAAAAAGGAATTTTCTAGTCTCTATTTAAATAATTCAGTTTCATAGTGGTCGGATATGTAAATGCTAGCGTATTGGATAGATTATAATAATAATTAGTATTCGTCTTTTGCGTTTCAAGCAGAACATAGGGTTTTGCCAGCACAACCCCATTTCTCTGTGTTCTCTGTCACCACATTCAACTGACCCCATGACTACCCTAAGGCTCTCTTTCCAAAGCACGTGGTCTCTTCCGTCTCATCCTCCGATGCCTAACCAGTCGCTTCCCATTTGGGTTCCAGTTGAGGACCCCTTCTGCTTGTGATGTCATCTAAATATTTCGTCAGCTCATGTCCAGTCCATTTGTATATTTATTGTACAATAGTTTCTTGGCTGGATCGTTGTCAGAGTTTCTTATTGCTTGTCCTTTCCAGTTGGTCATGCGATCTTCAGTATCCAGCTGTCGACAAAAGTTTTGCAGTCTATTGGAAATGCTCTTCTTCACGTATCTCCCAAGTATCTGAATCATATGGAAAGCACTAACTGACTTGATATTAGAGTTTTGAAATTCGGATCTTCGTCCTTGTGCTGAATATGAGTTCTGTAGACACTCACGCTGTTTTCAGAGTAACGAGCACCTGCCTTGCTTTCTCAATCCGATCCTGATTGGCTTTGACATCCTCATCCGTACTACCTGTAATTCAAAAGGTTCTGTCTGGGTGAGTGCTGGTTACTGGTGTTTGTTGGGCAGACAATACATACTCTTAGTTTCATCTTTCTTTCTTAGTTTTTCTCAATTCGTTTACTGCTAAGCCAACTTTCAGAGAAATTTCCTTACTTGACATAATATAATCACAGTCAAGTAGTGATCTCAGTACTGATAAACCCAGGTAAAAGCTCTTTTTGACTTGAGGCACCCAGTAGAGTTTACATATCTATTCTTAAGGATGGAAGTTATTGTCACAAAATTACAAAATGCTTATTTACCATGGTGATTCACCGCTCAAGATTAAGCAATCATGACAGTTAGTTCCAAGACTTGACAAGCAGAATATCTGTTCGGTGAATTCTTAAAACCTGTATACTTTACTTTCATGAGAATTTATTGTTTCTGTTGGGCTTTACATTCTGGAATACTGTTCAATATTTTTTACTTAGGTCTTTTCATTTTCGTTGCATGCGAGTTTAAATGCGAATCCTCTGAAGATTATAATTATCGTTAATGTTTATTGCTTCGGTGTGCTTATCTGCGAGTTACATATTCAATCCGCAGAGTGAAATTGTTTCCTCCTTTTAACTTACGAACAACAAGCTATAGTCTAAAAAGTGATCGTAAACGTTATTAGCTCTATATGTATATATATGCACACCCTTCGAATGTTGGTGATGAATTTTTTGATTCACTTATCTTATGTGCTGATGTGTCAACATGTTCAAGTTAACTACATATATGTGTGTTTGTTCGACAGAGATAAGCGCATCAAAGTCAGTTGAAACATATTCGAGAGCATTTACAAGTTGGCGCTTTTGTCGTCTGTTTATCTTTTAGTGTACATATTGTCCATTGTAACATAGTGCATTGATCTATTTACCACTCGACGAAGAGAGGGAGGGAATTATGTCTACTCATCGTTGCTATTCAAAATTAATTTGTATGGTGTTGTTTTACCCAAAAGACAAGGTTGTTGAGTAGAACTAGAAGTCGTTGTATGGTTCTACAAAATATAGCATTTTTGTTTCTTCTAACTCTGGATTCGCTTGATTTTCACTTAACAGGAATTAGTTGCATTATCTCGTGGATACTGCTTATGGATCTTTGTGAATACCAACAGTTGTACAACACGAAAAATTTTGAGCGAACATTTGTTATGAATTACTCCTTCATACTCTACAATTATAAATCCGAGAATATTAGAATGCAAATAACCAGTATAAGCAGGTGGAAATTATATCAGGAACTGCATCGAGGTACAATCATAAGATGATAGGATAGCGGTCTGTTGGTTAACACTGTCATTTCAATGTGTAGAAAGTGCACAGTCATTCAGAACACAAGTTAAATTGTGAATAGACAATTAAGTGACCTACTGATATATTTAAAATAAACAAAACACAAGTTTCAGGAGGGTGGTGAGTAGTTGTATTCAGTGGTATGATTACCGCAGAATACAAACAAGTGGAGAACGCCGAATGTGAGCTCGAGGGCTGACAGATCACAAGTGTAATGATAAAATAGAGAGGTTAAATCGTGAACTGTAATCAAATACTAGAGATATGATAAAATAAGCTTAGTGTAAATTACAACGGTTGACCCAAAATAATAAGGATAATAATGGAATGAAGTGAACTAGTTGAAAAGGAATAAGGAAGGCATAGTATGAGGTGATTACGTCCCTGATGACCTTATAGTAGACTAGGATAAACAAAGATGAGGAATGCGTTTTTCTGCACACAGGTCACGTTTATTCTTACTAAGTTCTATAGCTACAGCCGCCTATGGTTGTGAGACGTAATCGTGCAACTTCAGACAGAATGTTGGGTACTCGATGCATAACCGTAAATGACTCATCTATTTTGGCGCAGTGTTCACCATCCACTAGATGAGATAAAATAGCACTATTTGTTGATTTGCTTGCTTCTTTTCCAAGTCAAAGTAGAACATCTTCACGAGTGCGTAAAGGTAAATTCCTCTGAGTACGACGTACTGCTGAAGAGTCCCAAACTAGGACGAAACAGCTGTCCAGTACTCCCAGGTTTTCCAGTGGTTCTCTAACTGATGTCAGCTAATGATGGAATCTTCCATGCAATCATACGACGCATATAAACGGCAGTTAAATTTGTATGCGGTCGTCATTGGTAATTTATCTTTATTGCACTCTGCCAATGTCGGTCTGGTCGAGAAACTGACGTGCATTTCAGTAGCAGTGAAATTTCTTTCAACTGATCTGATCAACCTACGGCTTATATATATATATATATATATATATCACCTTTGAATGCACTTCTAAATGTGTCCCGCTTAATCTTATCAGTTTCTTTTAGAGATATACTTGTTTTCAAAATTGATAGGATAACCAATTTTGTAGCAGAGTACTTTCAAGGTTTTCATTTTCATCTGCATACAATCCTCAGTACATATGCGTCTAATCCTATGACTAAGAAAACTAATTAAATTCCGCTTATACTGTATGACTGTGAAACTGTAGAAATGGATACATTGTCCGTTCCACGTTGCTTTCCAGTAGATATTACTCTTTATCGTCCCGCCCATCCTTTTAGTGAAAACATCCAAAAAGGAAATTCTACTCTGATATTCTTCTTCACATGTCAATTTAATTGTCGACTGCACATTATTATAAAAATTTGCATCATATGTTGCTTATCCAAAGTATTGTCGAAAACGACAAACCTATGGTTTACATTACGGCAATAATATTCAAGTTTATTCAACATCTGTCTTAGAGGACAATTTTTTAATACTTCTTAGATGTTGGCTAATAAGAGACGTCAGTGAAAACGATAGCAATGTTATCGAATTTTCTATAAAACTCTTTGTTAATGACAAAGTGAACGTTCAGTACACTTTTAACAATAACTTTTTGAACTTCATTAGTGTGATGCCAATATTTATGTTTCTTTCTACATATATATTCCTTCTATATATATATATATATATATATATATATATATATATATATATATATATGTATGCATAGTCCACTTTTGCAACAAGGGAATTTCTAGTAAATAACGACGTCACATCCAAAGATGACATAGCTTTGTCCATAATGGTCGTAGTTTTGATGTCCGCAAAAGTAAAATTATCTGTTACTTAACTTTTGAAACTTTTAATAATTTCCCAGTAGAGAGTTCATCTTTACAATATAATTACATCTTTTCATAATGACAGTCCCCGAACACTTATAACGTCAGGTGATTATAAGAATATCATCTTATTGTAACCTTCGGATGCATTCTCTTTGTTCCTTCATAGTATGCTTTTCATATCAGACTTGCTATGATTGTACTGGTAACGACAGTCAACATTAATATCCTTAAATCTCTCTAATTAAGAAGACGGCATTAGATGATCTTGTGTTTGGATAAACAGGTATTCAAACTACACCTCTGTCTCAAATATTTTAATATTCATGGACTTATAACTGTAGAGTCTGAGAAATAGTTATTGAAAACAGATGGGGATATTTAAATACTGAAATCATGTGAGTTGTGTAACAATTATAATCTTTTATTAGTTTACATAACAAATTAGTCTGGGTTTTTTGGTGCAGCGTACAAAAAGATTTGATATTCAGAGTGTATTCATATATTCGTGTTACCAGTAGTATATATTGGTGTTATGTACTGGTTTCTCTGAGTGAGTACTTGATTACTTTTTTGTATGGATAAACATTGTCGCATTCTGTTTCATAGGTCAGGTTTTGCATACATGACGTGTGTGATATTTAGCCTGCTAAAGTTGATTGTATTTCCCATTGCTTTTCATTCCCAGTGAAACAAAGGGCCTCAGGTATGAAGTTTCAATAGTTCTGTTGTGTTTACGGGGTGGGGTTGTTAGCCTCTCGTTCAATCTTCTCTCTTTTTCGGACTTACTATCTTGACTAATAATAAACTGAACGAGGTTTAGAAGTCTGTTGGCTGGGAATGATCACAGCCTGGAGGAGGTGCGTGGTTAGCAAGTATTCTACCACTGAACCACCGACGCTGCGATTCAGTGTAGCTATGTCAAAAGAGTATAAAGTGTTACTGCTAACTTAGCTAGAAAATGGGTAAATAGAAGTGTAACAACAGAAGACAAGGGCCAGGCAACAGATCGTTTATTAAGGAAATCAAAGCATATTTATATATTTTCATGTACATTATTATAGTTTAGTTAAGCAAACAAACACAGTCTTCTGATTGGTTGTTTCTCACTTAAAGTTAATCTTTCATCTCTTTGTGACTGTTTCTTGAATGTCAGATCATCTATATGTTAACTGCATCCGCCTACGCAAAGTCTGCTGTGGTCGGTTTTGAATCAGTCTTTGTTCATATTTTCTCACGACAAATCTTGAAAACGTAAACATTGATGTAAATTACTGTCTACCAATTTGGCTAGTACACAGCTCTCACCACAGAAGCATTGCTCTTTATACTGTCTACGGCTTCTTATCACATAATTAAACATCTCACTTCAAGTCATTCATCTCTAAAGCAGATTATTGTGCTCTGCACACTTATTACGATCAAGAGGAAAAATATACTTGTGTTATTTTTTTTTCAAATCCTTCATCCTGTTTGATCAGTCACTGAAATTTTTATCGACTAATTGTCATATACTGTATTATATCATATCTTCTTTAAAATAGAAAGCTAAGTAGTATTTCTTAAAATGTGAATAATCTTTTCCCTTAGTGAAGCAGTCCACTATTTTCTTGAGTATGTTAGCTTTCATTTATGGTTAATCAACTGCTATTCAATATTTAGTACATATTTTTTATCATTTATTTCTATCTGTACTTTATCGTTGTTGTATGGTTTGCATGAAAACTTAAGCCTGTATCAACTGACACTCAAGAAAAAGTGATGTTCACTGACAGGATTGTGTTGGAAAAGAGTTAGACTGTTGGCCAAACCAAAACCTGACATCAATCCATGAAATCTTTGACTGTTGGTTTGAGCCAGCCTCGTAGGGAGATGTAGACTGTTTGGTTGGATTCCTCGGGATGCTAAGATCCAATGGCTGGAGACTATTGGTAACATAGCTCAAAACTCTTCTCAATATCGCGAATACATCACCCTTTGTGACCTCCAAGATCCATTAAACCCTCTTGCTTTTCCGTGTCATTATTCCTTCACCCGCACATCTCTGCCTATTGTAGTTTTTTTTTAAATTTCTCTCTGTCTTCATTTCTCTACTTCCGTATGCTGTATGGAGTGTGGCAACTTGAACTAGTACATTTCTGTGCAAGGTTCCACTTTGAAACTCAGTCAGCCAGTCAATGAAAAACTTAGGTTAGTAAACAAATAAGCAAATAAAAGAAAAGGCGTTCAGCGAAGAGTTACTCTTTGCGGCGATACCGTTCTCAAGCTGTACAATCGCATATATATGGTAAATAAATATTTCCAAAGATTCGTCATTAGAATTCTAAATTGTAGACAACAAATTTCGTTTATGGGTTAAAAACTGAAATAAGATTCAATAAGCAAGTTGAGTGATGTAATCTAATTGACGAGGTTGAGTAGAGCTCAACTAAAATCAAACTTAGATAAAGGTCAAGTTAACAACAATGATAATAAGAGTTGGGGGAAGAAAATATTATAAAATTAAAAAAATAAACAAGCAAGAAAAAGACGTAACAAAAATTATTTATTTGGTGTTAAGATAGATCAGGTCCACTGTAGATTTAATGACTGAACAAACTTCTTTTGTATGCAGACTTCAGGTTTTAACATGTGAATTGCCATTGCTTCTGCGGTTTGAAAAAAGTTTGATTCGTACTCTTTTGGCAAGATTCCCATGTATTCTATTTGTGATTCTGAAGTTGTTATCTTGATGTCCAGATTTGATCAAATGTTCCAGAATAGAGCCGCGAATGGATTGTTTTTCTCCTTTATAAAACTATGAGGGTAAGTGTTCGATGATGCGTTTGGATAGCAAACTCTGGGCACGGCCGGGTCGGTGAATTGGTAGATGCACACTGATGAGACCAACAGTGGTAGCTTATCCTTCATGTTCATGCGAATCATTGGTTTCGTAGAGAAGGTTAGTTGGAGTTCAGCCACGAAGGTGGTTTTCCTCGGTGAGTGGGACAAGCGGTTTCTCAGTATTTCCGCCGATGCATCTGCATTGAATTGTAGTTTCAGATAGAGAATTTTTCGGAAGCACAAAGTATGGGCGATTTTGGTGGTTTAGCTTTCATAGACTTTGTGATGAGACGTTCTGGGTAACCATTTCCGAGGATTCTCTTAAGTGTTTAGCTCCTCTTCCATAGTACTAGGGCTTTGGATTCTGTGGCTCAGTGAATGGACCAGGTTTCGTTTTGTGTATAGGGGCACCCAACTGTGAAAGTCAGTAAGTTGTCAGTTCCATGTCGGCTTTCTGTAGATGAATCTTTTTAGAGTTCCACCTTGTTCACGTTTTGTTAATTGGACGTCCAGAAAGGATATTTTTGTGTCGGATTCCTCTTCTAGTGTGGACTGAATTACCGGGTGGCAGCTGTTTAAGAAGTCCACTATGTTCTCCTAATTCTCCTCATTGTTGGAGATAATGAAAGTGTCGTCCACGTGTCCCTTTTAAAACCCGAAGCTGTCAATCATTTTCTTCAGATGTATGTTTTCTAGTTTTGACATGAAAAGTCTGTAAGCAACGAGCCAAGCGGTGACCCCATCACTGTACCATCATTTTGTCGATATATTTCGTTACTGAAAAAGAATTGGACGTTTAGGGTACATCTCAATAGGAGTTCCTTCATATATTCAGTGGGTATACCAGTGTTCATCCCCTTTGAATCAATATTTCCACATATATAGCATATTGTTTCAGTTAGTGGGATGTCCGTTAACAAATGATACTACATCTGGTGAGAACATGATTTGATTAGAAACGCTGACTTTTTCAATGGAATTGACAAAGTCGAAGGAATCTTGGAGTGAGGGTGGCAGGAAATTTGCCTTCTGACTGGTTCTAGCAGGTCTACTAGCCATTGAGTATTACGATCATAAGGCGAATTTGTCATATCGAGGATAGGTCGAAGAGGTATGTCTTTCCTGTGCACTTTCGGTAATCCATAAAGTTGGGGTGTATTTGAGTCAGACGGGCTCAGTGATTCATTCGACGGTTTCAGTGTCGATGAATGATTCAGTTTTTAGTTTTCGGAGAAGGTTCGTTAGTTTTTGTCCAGTTTGTTCCGTCATGTTCTTTTCATTGGTTGGTTTTGTGAATTTGGACTCGTTGGATAGAATGGTCAGCATTTTACGTATGTAGTCGTCACGATTCATGACTGCGATTCCCCGACCTTTTTCAGGGCGTATCAAAATGATCTCTTTGTTGTTAAAAGCCTATCTAATCTGCAAGTATCTGTTCTAGACTTTGAAGTTACTTGTAGGTGGAATAGTTTCAGGACTATCTGTTTCAACTTCTTTGGGGGAAGAAAAAAAATAATTACTCAGGTCAATTTTTTTCCTGTTAATTTATGCTTATCAAGTGTGTTTTTGCGTTTGTTTTGATTTTTTTTGTTTTAGAAAAGAATTTTACGAGCACATTTCAGTGCCGTTACTGATCAAGAATTACATGGTGCTATGAAAAATCTCAGAGAGCCTAACAAACATGAAGCCTTATCAGTAGATGCAAGGCAAGAACTTGATCTTAGAATTGGTTGTGCTTTCACTCGATTTCAGACGAAATTTTTTCAGGTGAGATTTATCACTATCTCTGTGTGTTTCTTAAACATAAGACAAGTAAGGCTAATAGGAATTTTAATATTTACTCCATGATTATACCTGTTACAATGGAATAATAATAATGGTAAGAATAACAATTTGTTAAACCGCCAAGTACAGTTCCAGTTTATCTCAATGAGTAGATGAATATGTATCCCTTGAAGTTATTTTGTTAGGTGGTGACTAGCAGTGGAGTTCAGGATCTGCATTTCGTCCTATTTGAGACTCGTCATCTCGATGTACCTTCATTCCCAGTGAGCGGTAGTGTTCCCACTGGTACTTGAAACCTTCACACATCCTTCCAAACACCAAAACTTTATTCACTAGGTCACTGAAGCCTCGACGGTCACCTCTTGTACCGTAAGTGTCAGCTATCATTTGTATATAGGTTAATTTTGCATTTCCTATTGATTAGTTATATTGGAGTGAAATGCTCGGTCTCCGTTGACATATTGGATCCTAGTATGGACGCTTCGATGATGTTTAGGGATTAACTTGAAGATGTTTTGCTTGGTGGTGACTAGCATTGGAATATAAGATGCGCATTACGAATCTGTATCGTTTCTGATTCTCCTTTCAACTGACAAATGATTTTTGTCCACTTTATTAAGGGGAAATATGGTGATCTAAATAGTAATCTTGTATCATTTGGACCGTGTCAAACGCCTACTCTTGGATTTTGTGTAAAACGACATGATCAAATCCAGTCGTTTAAGCCAGAAACATTTTGGCGAATTAAGGTTAGTTTATATATATATTCAGTGTTATATTTTGTCGTACTAAGATGCCAATAGAAAACTGCATTAGTGTGAAACAAGAAGCTTTAAACTTATTTTTCCAGACTTTTCAATAAGGTGGTTTACGTGCTACTACCTTATAACTCCTGCATAACTCAAAAATGCGATCACAGGAGCAAATTTAAAGAGCAGTAGTGAGGAAATAGAATGCATTAACTTTACTGCGGTACTTTCATGCAGGACTTGCAAGGTATTGGTAAACATCATTCTCGGCTTACGCGGTTTGACTTCCGTCCATAATAGGTGGGATTCATTTTGACCTATTGTGTCTTTTAAGAGCATGATAGCAGAGTAAGCAAACAGCAGTGAAAAGATATTGTGATGCAGAAGTCTGGCTTAATTGTTAACCAGTTGTAACAGGTTTTCGATTCACTATTACTGTATGTTTAACGTTATGTCATGAAAATAATATTGGGGATATCACTTTAATGGTTAGGATGCTCTGAAAGGTCGTAGGGTTTAAGTCGTACTATGTTTCAGGCAGACTAGATTTACACAAGCATTATTAGTTGTCTCTGTGTAAGACAACACTAAAACATATAATGCTGTACAGTACTTTCCTTTCATTATAATCATCGTTATTACTGACGTTCAAAACATTTAACACTTATTATCATTACTTTTGATCCACACACTCACCGTCATTGGCTAAAATTCTTATATGTAAGGGTATATAGATTAGAGTAAAGCTTGAAGAAAATCTGATTCAAAACAATAGTGTTCGCTTATATACCTCGTTCTGAATAATATATCCAATGGTTGGAAACAATTGGTGACATGGCTCAAAATCGTTCTCAGTGGCGCAGATGCATCCACTCCTTGTGACTTATGATTTCCAATTAAACTGTTTTGTTCTCCGTTATTACTATTCCTTTGTCTCACACCTCTGTTTACTGTCTATATTATGCATTTCTTCTACTTTCTCCTGTTGCTTTGTGAGCTACATGGAGTGTGGCGACTTGAACTGCCGCACATATGTGCAAAGTTCTATGTCGAATACAGACAGACAGGGACAGGAACAAGTGAGCACACGTTCCTTCAGAACACAAAATATATAGAAATTACTTAAACGAACTTATTTTTACTTTACAAATTGCTGTTTCTGCAACAGTGTACTGATGAAAGTAACTGTTGTCAGCCGATTCAGTAACTTTCCTCAATCTGTGTATATTATGTATCATTAGTTATACAAGTAGAAACACTTTTAATTCTATTATGAAATAAACCAGTCCATCAATTTATTTCATACCGTAAATATCTTATTTAAAATAAATGGATTATTTATTTAACCTGAATTACATAGTCCATTAATTATTGCTAAATCTATAATACAGTATATGACAATTAGTCGATAAAAATTTCAGTGACTGATCAAACAGGATGAAGGATTTGAAAAAAAAATAACACAAGTATATTTTTCCTCTTGATCGTAATAAGTGTGCAGAGCACAATAATCTGCTTTAGAGATGAATGACTTGAAGTGAGATGTTTAATTATGTGATAAGAAGCCGTAGACAGTATAAAGAGCAATGCTTCTGTGGTGAGAGCTGTGTACTAGCCAAATTGGTAGACAGTAATTTACATCAATGTTTACGTTTTCAAGATTTGTCGTGAGAAAATATGAACAAAGACTGATTCAAAACCGACCACAGCAGACTTTGCGTAGGCGGATGCAGTTAACATATAGATGATCTGACATTCAAGAAACAGTCACAAAGAGATGAAAGATTAACTTTAAGTGAGAAACAACCAATCAGAAGACTGTGTTTGTTTGCTTAACTAAACTATAATAATGTACATGAAAATATATAAATATGCTTTGATTTCCTTAATAAACGATCTGTTGCCTGGCCCTTGTCTTCTGTTGTTACACTTCTATTTACCCATTTTCTAGCTAAGTTAGCAGTAACACTTTATACTCTTTTGACATAGCTACACTGAATCGCAGCGTCGGTGGTTCAGTGGTAGAATACTTGCTAACCACGCACCTCCTCCAGGCTGTGATCATTCCCAGCCAACAGACTTCTAAACCTCGTTCAGTTTATTATTAGTCAAGATAGTAAGTCCGAAAAAGAGAGAAGATTGAACGAGAGGCTAACAACCCCACCCCGTAAACACAACAGAACTATTGAAACTTCATACCTGAGGCCCTTTGTTTCACTGGGAATGAAAAGCAATGGGAAATACAATCAACTTTAGCAGGCTAAATATCACACACGTCATGTATGCAAAACCTGACCTATGAAACAGAATGCGACAATGTTTATCCATACAAAAAAGTAATCAAGTACTCACTCAGAGAAACCAGTACATAACACCAATATATACTACTGGTAACACGAATATATGAATACACTCTGAATATCAAATCTTTTTGTACGCTGCACCAAAAAACCCAGACTAATTTGTTATGTAAACTAATAAAAGATTATAATTGTTACACAACTCACATGATTTCAGTATTTAAATATCCCCATCTGTTTTCAATAACTATTTCTCAGACTCTACAGTTATAAGTCCATGAATATTAAAATATTTGAGACAGAGGTGTAGTTTGAATACCTGTTTATCCAAACACAAGATCATCTAATGCCGTCTTCTTAATTAGAGAGATTTAAGGATATTAATGTTGACTGTCGTTACCAGTACAATCATAGCAAGTCTGATATGAAAAGCATACTATGAAGGAACAAAGAGAATGCATCCGAAGGTTACAATAAGATGATATTCTTATAATCACCTGACGTTATAAGTGTTCGGGGACTGTCATTATGAAAAGATGTAATTATATTGTAAAGATGAACTCTCTACTGGGAAATTATTAAAAGTTTCAAAAGTTAAGTAACAGATAATTTTACTTTTGCGGACATCAAAACTACGACCATTATGGACAAAGCTATGTCATCTTTGGATGTGACGTCGTTATTTACTAGAAATTCCCTTGTTGCAAAAGTGGACTATGCATACATATATATATATATATATATATATATATATATATATATATATATATATATAGAAGGAATATATATGTAGAAAGAAACATAAATATTGGCATCACACTAATGAAGTTCAAAAAGTTATTGTTAAAAGTGTACTGAACGTTCACTTTGTCATTAACAAAGAGTTTTATAGAAAATTCGATAACATTGCTATCGTTTTCACTGACGTCTCTTATTAGCCAACATCTAAGAAGTATTAAAAAATTGTCCTCTAAGACAGATGTTGAATAAACTTGAATATTATTGCCGTAATGTAAACCATAGGTTTGTCGTTTTCGACAATACTTTGGATAAGCAACATATGATGCAAATTTTTATAATAATGTGCAGTCGACAATTAAATTGACATGTGAAGAAGAATATCAGAGTAGAATTTCCTTTTTGGATGTTTTCACTAAAAGGATGGGCGGGACGATAAAGAGTAATATCTACTGGAAAGCAACGTGGAACGGACAATGTATCCATTTCTACAGTTTCACAGTCATACAGTATAAGCGGAATTTAATTAGTTTTCTTAGTCATAGGATTAGACGCATATGTACTGAGGATTGTATGCAGATGAAAATGAAAACCTTGAAAGTACTCTGCTACAAAATTGGTTATCCTATCAATTTTGAAAACAAGTATATCTCTAAAAGAAACTGATAAGATTAAGCGGGACACATTTAGAAGTGCATTCAAAGGTGATATATATATATATATATATATATATATATATATATATATAAGCCGTAGGTTGATCAGATCAGTTGAAAGAAATTTCACTGCTACTGAAATGCACGTCAGTTTCTCGACCAGACCGACATTGGCAGAGTGCAATAAAGATAAATTACCAATGACGACCGCATACAAATTTAACTGCCGTTTATATGCGTCGTATGATTGCATGGAAGATTCCATCATTAGCTGACATCAGTTAGAGAACCACTGGAAAACCTGGGAGTACTGGACAGCTGTTTCGTCCTAGTTTGGGACTCTTCATCAGTACGTCGTACTCAGAGGAATTTACCTTTACGCACTCGTGAAGATGTTCTACTTTGACTTGGAAAAGAAGCAAGCAAATCAACAAATAGTGCTATTTTATCTCATCTAGTGGATGGTGAACACTGCGCCAAAATAGATGAGTCATTTACGGTTATGCATCGAGTACCCAACATTCTGTCTGAAGTTGCACGATTACGTCTCACAACCATAGGCGGCTGTAGCTATAGAACTTAGTAAGAATAAACGTGACCTGTGTGCAGAAAAACGCATTCCTCATCTTTGTTTATCCTAGTCTACTATAAGGTCATCAGGGACGTAATCACCTCATACTATGCCTTCCTTATTCCTTTTCAACTAGTTCACTTCATTCCATTATTATCCTTATTATTTTGGGTCAACCGTTGTAATTTACACTAAGCTTATTTTATCATATCTCTAGTATTTGATTACAGTTCACGATTTAACCTCTCTATTTTATCATTACACTTGTGATCTGTCAGCCCTCGAGCTCACATTCGGCGTTCTCCACTTGTTTGTATTCTGCGGTAATCATACCACTGAATACAACTACTCACCACCCTCCTGAAACTTGTGTTTTGTTTATTTTAAATATATCAGTAGGTCACTTAATTGTCTATTCACAATTTAACTTGTGTTCTGAATGACTGTGCACTTTCTACACATTGAAATGACAGTGTTAACCAACAGACCGCTATCCTATCATCTTATGATTGTACCTCGATGCAGTTCCTGATATAATTTCCACCTGCTTATACTGGTTATTTGCATTCTAATATTCTCGGATTTATAATTGTAGAGTATGAAGGAGTAATTCATAACAAATGTTCGCTCAAAATTTTTCGTGTTGTACAACTGTTGGTATTCACAAAGATCCATAAGCAGTATCCACGAGATAATGCAACTAATTCCTGTTAAGTGAAAATCAAGCGAATCCAGAGTTAGAAGAAACAAAAATGCTATATTTTGTAGAACCATACAACGACTTCTAGTTCTACTCAACAACCTTGTCTTTTGGGTAAAACAACACCATACAAATTAATTTTGAATAGCAACGATGAGTAGACATAATTCCCTCCCTCTCTTCGTCGATTGGTAAATAGATCAATGCACTATGTTACAATGGACAATATGTACACTAAAAGATAAACAGACGACAAAAGCGCCAACTTGTAAATGCTCTCGAATATGTTTCAACTGACTTTGATGCGCTTATCTCTGTCGAACAAACACACATATATGTAGTTAACTTGAACATGTTGACACATCAGCACATAAGATAAGTGAATCAAAAAATTCATCACCAACATTCGAAGGGTGTGCATATATATACATATAGAGCTAATAACGTTTACGATCACTTTTTAGACTATAGCTTGTTGTTCGTAAGTTAAAAGGAGGAAACAATTTCACTCTGCGGATTGAATATGTAACTCGCAGATAAGCACACCGAAGCAATAAACATTAACGATAATTATAATCTTCAGAGGATTCGCATTTAAACTCGCATGCAACGAAAATGAAAAGACCTAAGTAAAAAATATTGAACAGTATTCCAGAATGTAAAGCCCAACAGAAACAATAAATTCTCATGAAAGTAAAGTATACAGGTTTTAAGAATTCACCGAACAGATATTCTGCTTGTCAAGTCTTGGAACTAACTGTCATGATTGCTTAATCTTGAGCGGTGAATCACCATGGTAAATAAGCATTTTGTAATTTTGTGACAATAACTTCCATCCTTAAGAATAGATATGTAAACTCTACTGGGTGCCTCAAGTCAAAAAGAGCTTTTACCTGGGTTTATCAGTACTGAGATCACTACTTGACTGTGATTATATTATGTCAAGTAAGGAAATTTCTCTGAAAGTTGGCTTAGCAGTAAACGAATTGAGAAAAACTAAGAAAGAAAGATGAAACTAAGAGTATGTATTGTCTGCCCAACAAACACCAGTAACCAGCACTCACCCAGACAGAACCTTTTGAATTACAGGTAGTACGGATGAGGATGTCAAAGCCAATCAGGATCGGATTGAGAAAGCAAGGCAGGTGCTCGTTACTCTGAAAACAGCGTGAGTGTCTACAGAACTCATATTCAGCACAAGGACGAAGATCCGAATTTCAAAACTCTAATATCAAGTCAGTTAGTGCTTTCCATATGATTCAGATACTTGGGAGATACGTGAAGAAGAGCATTTCCAATAGACTGCAAAACTTTTGTCGACAGCTGGATACTGAAGATCGCATGACCAACTGGAAAGGACAAGCAATAAGAAACTCTGACAACGATCCAGCCAAGAAACTATTGTACAATAAATATACAAATGGACTGGACATGAGCTGACGAAATATTTAGATGACATCACAAGCAGAAGGGGTCCTCAACTGGAACCCAAATGGGAAGCGACTGGTTAGGCATCGGAGGATGAGACGGAAGAGACCACGTGCTTTGGAAAGAGAGCCTTAGGGTAGTCATGGGGTCAGTTGAATGTGGTGACAGAGAACACAGAGAAATGGGGTTGTGCTGGCAAAACCCTATGTTCTGCTTGAAACGCAAAAGACGAATACTAATTATTATTATAATCTATCCAATACGCTAGCATTTACATATCCGACCACTATGAAACTGAATTATTTAAATAGAGACTAGAAAATTCCTTTTTCAATTTGAGAGTCGGTATCAAAACGTTTCAGTTTTGAGGAAAGTGAAATGGTAAATACAAAAATACCAGAAGGGAACTTACCGGATGTACCATAACTGAATGGACGCAGTTAATAACTTCGAAACAAATATTTTCGCCTTCTTTATCACAGTCAAGCCAGAGAATTAGTACAGCAGCATTTTTCGCCTAGACAATAAAACTTTACAACAGCTATATGAAAACCTCTTGACGTAGAAAGTCTACCATTTGTAACTTAGGATTTGCCTCCTTCTTCTCAATAGGTGCTACAAATAACTCAGCCTAATAGGTTTATGCTAGATAATACAAATAAAATCTATTTACCGGATCTACTTTATCCCAACTGTTGTATCGGCTTAAAAAGTCAACATTCATTACATGTCCACAAACTGAAGTCATTTTGAAACGAACTTGTTCACTCATAAACTGTCCAATCCATTCATGAACAGAGCAGGCTCCATTAAATCCACGTCGACTTGAATTACGTTTATTCGATAAAGACTTTGCAATTGACTCAGCCAATGAAGGCTTCTCAGCAACCATAAATACAGTCTGCATTGTGTTACCTGAAATGTTTCAAATAAGAAGACAGACCGGTTACAATTGTTTTTTACTTTATGCAATGCATATTTAATTTTTCACTCACTACGGTATGAATATCATTTAAAGCTGAGAGAAAGGCAACTCAAATAAATAAATATGCAAGCTAATAGTTACCGCTTGAGCAACAATATGCATGCTCGTGTAACTAACTAGTAATTGACGAAAGTTGTTGAGCGAAAGTCAACGATATTACCTGGAACCTCAAACCCTCCCAAGTGAAGCAATATTTCACACTATAACCTAACAATTAAAAATCGAGTGTTTCTTTTGAGTTTATGACACTCAATAATTTGGCTTTTTCTTTTCACCATTCCTACTCAAGTTTGTCACAAGTGACATTTTACCATCAACGATTGTTGTACCACAGAAGGATCAGTCAAATTTATGGTATACAGAGAATAGTTGCATCAGACATTTAATTAACAGACCCTCAATTTTATTACATTCACACAATGTACTTGTTGCTTTTGGTTGGGACTTATAGCACTCTTATATCAATCTCGGCGGATTACCAGAAAAGAACAAAAATTTAAGACTATCACAACATATAAATCAATCTTGCACTCATTTAAGTGTACTGCTTTACTGACTGACACACTTCAGTACCACATTCGGTTCATGGAGATGTGACTCATTAGCTGAGGTACTCAGCTTTTAGCCGATGAGTCACGGGTTGGGGGTCCCATTCCACCCACTTCAGTCTAAGAAACTACGTAGTATCACTAGCCCTCAAGTGATAAGTGTGGCTCTTATTCTGTTCTGCATGAGCTTAGTTAAAAAAGATTTGATATGATATTTGCCATTCAGAAGATAATATTGAGTATTCTGATTTATATACTGTGCATTTTATCTTATACTGCTCCAGTGAAGTATTTGACAGTCTATTCAACAGCCAACTGATCGCAGAAAACCTCCATAATACCTAAGAAACTTGTTAAAGTTGTAGGCTACGTACAACATCATATTCACGTTAACTGGACATTTGCCATCCTGAAAATACCACAATCAAACAAAATACTGCTTGTGAGAGATAGACTTTAAATAACTGCTAAGTCTACCATATTCTTTAACGTTAATTTGATAGAAACGCATTTAAGAAGTTTTGGGCATACGTGAAAAATGGGAAAATTTTTATCTTCAAGTAGTCCAAGATGGTTGAACGAATAACATTAATTCCACGGTAACTAAGATAATTTCCATAAAGATAATAGATACACTATGGATAATTAGAAAAATAAGGTCTAAAGGGATGCATGAAACACAACGAAACCAGTAAAATTGTTAAATCGGATGAGTCACCTAAGAGAGAGGTTCTTAAGCTTATTGAAAACTATGAATCATCGATCTAGAATTGTATGCTGCATTTTTACAAACCACATCCACACTCACAGTGTGAATTGAGCCCTCAATCTTTTATTTCGGAAGTAGACTTTCTGTTCTGGTAAAACAACACGTTCCGCTTGAACCCTCGCCAAAGTGCAAAAATTTTAATAATAAAGCACCTTGTGGGCTATGGACATGATATTGACGCTGTCGAGTCATTCATTGTTGTTAGCAGACAAAAAAACTGTGAGATGATTGCTTTTGTCGAAGCTTGTGCAATTGGAATTTATAAACCAGGTCTCTGTGTACAAAAAGGTAAATGATGGTCACTCTGAATCTACCATGGTAATATGTTATACTTATTAACTGTTATTATTAGTACTTTATTCTACCTATTATTATTACTCCTGATTCATTTAAATATGTCCTTCATCAGCAGCATTGTCTTAACTCGTTTTAACATTACCATTATTACCACTATTATTAATATTATTCAGTTCGCAATTCTTGATATATTTAAGTTCTTCCTCTGCTGGATAATTGTTCATTTAAGTGATGTTATTGGACCGTAATGTATTTTATCTCAATTTTAATCTCTTATACTCCCTTCACCTTATCTATTTGAACATGACCTGAGAAACATTCACATCCATCGTTTTGCATGCATGCTTGGTAGTCATATGAGCTGTGAAAATCCTCTTAAAGACGATTTACTTATCATAGCGGTACAATCGTGTTTGCATATGGATTACAATAGACGATAGCAGCAAGTATGTTTCTTATGTAAATGTGCCAAATTTGTTTTTAATGGAAATAATGAAGTGCATTAATATTGGTTTATATGATCAAGAATCAGAAGTTGACTAGAAGTGTGGACTAATGAGAAAAAACTCAACACGGATTTCAGTAGGCATGAATAAATAAAAGATGGGACTATTTCTGTCTACACTGATTAATGTAAATTTCGCGAACTTATCAAGTCGAATGTAGTGGAATCCAACAAGTCGGTTGGGAGGAAAAATACTGGCTTGAGGTGGCGCTATATATCGTGAATTGGTAGAAATTGAAATTCAAAGGGCATTGGATTCCATATCAGAACTATGTTAATTTTTAAATCGCAAATTATTGGCCAATTGAGAATTGTATGTGGTTCTTCAAAGTAATATGCTACTGTTTTTTTGTTGTCATTGTTCATATCAATGAATTTCCTAATCAGATATTAGTATAGAGTTATGCCATCACATAAATGTTTTAGTGTGTTATATATGCCCTTTTGGTAGCTGTTTCCTACGTATGTCTGAAATGCTCCATAAATACAACTGGAAAACACATATCTTTTTGAATTGATGAAGATGTATAAATCCATGCTTCATATTGAAGTCTGCGCTGAAAATGTTCTCTGTATAAGGACAATGAAAGCTTTTTAAACGAACTATGCAGGTCTTTCGATTTTTATATTATGAATGAGTATAAATAATTAATGGCAGTGAAAAGTTTGAGCGTTGTAGAATAGATCAAACTAATTGTTATCATATTTCAATAGTTTGCACACAATGATAAGCTATGGCTGTTTTGGTAATATTTCGAGCAAAATTACTGCCTGTTCACGCCAACTGTTGGAATTGTTTTGTTTCTAATTCACACTGTTATGATTTTTACTCATATATATGGTTCTTTTTTTCTCTCTCGTGTCAATTCAGTTTTGTGTATCCAGGTTGTTGACAATTGTGCTGAGTCACCCTCGTTACATGTATCCGGTGTGACCTTAGTGCAATAGATTCTGTTATTAGTCTCTCTTTCCATTTGTTCGTATTAGAGTTCAGAATACAAACATTGTTTCAGTCAATATTTTGGTTTTTGTCCGATACATGTGCCGTTATAGACGATTTTTTTTTCTAAATTGTTGTAAGCTTGTGTTCCAGTTGGTTGACCTTTAGTTAAGCAGGCGTTTATGTTCATTCACTCTTTTTTTTGAGTGATCTGGACGTTTGACCCACATATTTAGTCGGACACTAGGCACAAGATATTTTGTTTATACGAGTTTGAGCACAGATTGTTATCAGTTAGAGAACTTGGGTGCGAACCCTAGTGGGAGCGTACTGCCGCTGATTACCAAACTAGGATGAAACAGCAGTGATGTTAAGTCATGCCTCCAAAATACGCCATTTTGAAGGGATACCACTAGAATATAGGTAAAAGTGAATCATTTATGATGCAATACGCCACATATACTATCATGAAACAATAAAGATTTTACATGTTTAACTTTGAAGCCTGCCGATTAGATATGACTATTAAGCAACATTTACTGCCATAAACAAGTAAGACGTGTTCATTGAAATTGGAGAATTTAGGGGGCGGGGACGCTTTATCATCACTCCTATTTTTCTATATTTCATTCCATATTGTTTTACACCGGTGAGATAACTACTTTATTTGATTTTTGTGAAGGTTTCTGGAAAAGATGAAACTGGCGGAATATTAGAAATGTCATGGAATCGTGATCGTATTTTCGATAAAGAAGCTGCTATGGTCTTTTTAAGTCGTGTAAAATCTTCTAAAACAGCTGAGTAAGTCTGCATTGTTACATTTTCAGTTCACAGATATGTATTTAGGTAAGATGTCTCATATAATCATCACCCGTTAAGTCCATTAAGTTGGGTTTCATAAAAAAACTTAATAAAACAATTTGGAAATCATAAGCCATTGGATTGAAACCAAGTGAATGTATGTTGGTGTATTTGTCTTGTAACCTCTTGGTCGGGTTTGATCTCGCAATTTTGAGAGTGCTCACTGGTGAAGGATCTCAAACAATTGTAAAATAGCTCTGTCCAGTGCTCTTAAGTTTTCAATGGTTATATCAGCCACCATAACATACCTCACAATTAGGCCAAAACAAACACTTTGTCTAATACATTCTTGAATAGATGCGTACATTTTGTCACATAAAACTAAATCATAAAAACAAATATTACCACGGTTTATAAACCCAAGATGTAATTTAAAACCAGATAGATACTTTTTGCAATAATTATTGTCTTAATATTGTTATAATTCTCTTTGGTTGTTCATTTTCCTTCTATTTGTTCAGAGTTTTATTTGCTTTATTTTTAAGAACTCAATATATTTGAGCAGTATCAAATAAGAATAAGTACTTATTTGCTTATGTAATTGTAATTTATTCTTAGAGTTGTACAAGTATCTGTTAAACAGAAAATTAAACCACGTCCACAAGGTTTGAACACAGTTGAAATGTTACGAGTTGCAAGTTCTGGATTAGGTATTGGACCACATAGTACAATGGCAATCGCTGAACGACTTTATACCTCTGGTTACATTAACTATCCACGAACTGAAACAACTGCTTATCCAAGTACATTTGACTTAAGAGGTTTGGTACAGCAGCAGGTAATGCAAATGACAAACTTTTGATTAGCGATCATTTTTTAATTTTCTTTTTCGTTAAATGGTTCTCAGTATTCATGCTGAGTTGTTTTCTGTGGTTATGTGCTTAGCCGGCCCAACAAGTACATTCTCTTCAAGTATATACGACGATATCAGGTGGACAATGGAGCGTTCATCGACCCAAACTTCATTATGCAGAAAATTCATTTTGATAAAGTCACACAGTGTTATACAGTAATATTGACTGATGACGTTTCGAGCACAATTTATTGCCTTAATCATATCAAGGTAGTCACACAACTTTCTGACTTCGTTTATATACATGAATGAAAAATTGATCAGACATGTAAATGAATAAATCAAAGTCAATACAAAGTTCAATAGACATATGTGAAACAGAAAGGAAGATAAAGTACATTCGGAAATAATATTAGTGTTATCAATGAAATATAATACGCTTGGAAATAAGACGAGTGTTGTTATTCACTAAGATAGGGAATCATCAAATCATTTAGCTCCAGTATTATGTCCGATCAGAAATTGTTTAAACTCTAGGCTAACTAATTCATATGAAATGGAAAGAAAACTAAGTGACATTCAATTAGAGAATAATGAAAAGAAAATGGTTAGTTTTCATATAACTAGTCTTTACACTAATATTCCAATCAATATAACCTTGGAAGCAGTTGAAAGAGAACTAACTGCTGATCCTGAACTTACTCATAGGACGAAGCTATCCATTGAGGAAATTATTTTAGGAATCCGATTATGCCTCACATCTACTATCTTTAAATTCCAGGGCAAAATATATAAACAAACAGTAGGTGTAACAATGGGATCACCAATATTCCCAATTGTAGCAGGTATCTCTATGGAAAGCTGGGAAAATATAACTCTTAATATATTTAATCCTACTCCAAAAGTATGGTGGATATATGTGCGTGACACTTTCACAGTATTAAAAACAGAACGTATCTCTAGTTTCTTCACACACATAGTAAAGGGAACAAAATTCACATTTGAATCAGAAAATGAACAAGGAGAATTAGCTGTGTTAGGTTGTAAAATAAAACGAAAGGAAAAAGGCAAACTTCACACCGGTGTTTACAAAAAGCCAACGCATTCTAATAGACCTTTAGACTTTAATTCGTCTCATCCGTCGTCTGTAAAACTGGCTTAGTTAAGTGTCTAACAAACCGAGCAGTAGCACTAAGTAGTACGACAAAAGACCTAAATGAAGAAATGAAACAGATAGAAGACGCGTTGGTGTTGAACAGCTATCCTATAAAATCCATTAGGCTAATCAGAAAAGATCAAAAGCGAAATAAAAACAATAGTGAAACTAATATTGATAACACAAATAAGAGAGAATATAAGGCATCTACGGTTTCACCATATAAGAGGAAGACATTTGGGACCCCATATAGGATTCGTAATAAAGCAGGAATTAGGGTGGCATTTAAACCCACAAAATCACTCAGGGACAAGCTCTGTAGGTTAAACGACCCTGTTGATCCAATTAGACAAAATAACATAATTTACAAAACATCTTGCAATGACTGTGGGGTCAACTAGATAGGCCAAACTAGTAGGTTGGGAGTAGTGAGATTATTAGGACATGAGAATTTAGCCAAGTGCAGAATGATTGACCCCACGAAGATAAGTAATTTAGAAAAGAGCCCAGCGATTGCAGTGCATGCACTAACACACAATAGGGTGGGAGAGGGTTAAAATTCTAAAAAGTAGGTAATATAGGTAGGTGGAGAGAGAGGTTGACTACTGAATCCTTGCTCATTGAGTCTACACCCGACGCGTGCAATGGGAATGACTCATCACTCATACCGGAAATATGGAAAATACTACTACCAATCAAGTCAAGCGATGAAAAATAATGGAATTATACAAAGGAAGTTAGAAAGTTGTGTGAGTGACTTGACATGATCATGAGCAATAAATTGTGCTCGAAGCGTCATCAGTAAGTATTACTGTATAACACTGTGTGACTTTATCCGAATAAATTTTACCCACGATTGAATTATACTCTACCACAGTGACCGAGTTTTATTCCTATAACAAAACGTTTCCTGAGAGAACAAAGTGTGAATGGAGAATTTCGATGTATTTTCCATTATTTTCAAGGATTATTTAGTCTGGAAAGTTATATTCGTTAAATAACTATTAAAAATTAGATTAGAATTGGTAAGGACTTGATTCTTGTTGAGGAGTCTACGTGAGTCTACTGACATAACATGGTGTTTGTTAGCTGTGATCATTTTGTGGGACGTAAACGTTTGTTACGTCAAATGGTGACTAAGAAAATTGCCTTATTTTAATTAATCTTGTATGAAAACCGTCCTGTAATAATTCAGCTTCTTTCTAAGCATCTAACTGAATACATATGATAATTTGCTCCTCACTTTACATCGCCATAGTAAAGCTGGTGAAGACGGCAATATATCCTACTACTATACCTTTCCGAGATTAAAAAGATCATTAACTTTACAGTACATGCCGGTGGTTCATTGATAAAGTGCTCGCCAGCCACGCATTTGGTTTGGGTTCGATACCCAGTCGACATACTCGTAAATCCTGTCTAGCCGGTTGTAAATTCAGAAAAGAGGGAAAGTTGGGTGTGAGGTTAACAGCCCACTCTGTTATAAACGACATCATTTCCATGGAAATTCCAAATCTTGTGTATGCCCTACTTGGAACGCAAGGAATGAAAACACACGTAATCACAATGTTTCATTGTTAACTGGTAGCGAAATAATAATAAACACAGGGCTTTGAAGTGGCGATGGTTTTTTTACGGATTGAGATTCCTAGCTTCACATTTAACCTTTCCTTTTTCCAGGCTTACTATCGGTTGATAAACTAGGCGCAGTTTAGGACTGAGTCTCTCTAGAAGCCAACCCGGATGAGGTGTGTGGTTGGCGAAAATCCTACCATTCAACTACGGATGCATGGTAGTTAAGTATACAATAAATTTTTCACTACTTTAAAGTGATCAGTTTGGAAAAATTGACTTTTACCTTTGGAACTGTTAGCAATATTTGCGGCTTGGATTATCAAAGCTTATCATCTCATCATCTTTCTTAAGCAGTGCTAAAGATGATGTCTGAAGTGACGGTGGAAAGTCCTCTCAATGAAATTCAAATTTGTCACTATCATTTCATTCCATATAATAACAATAACTGTAGTGAATATTGTAATAACTAGATCCCATCATAAAATAAAATATTAAAGTCAATTACTCATATTATAAATATAATATACCATATGGATTACGTATCCATCGCTTTCCGTTTAAGGGGTCAAAGAAAAGCAGTTTGGTTGCAAATTTATAACCTACAATAGTCAGCACTTCACTTATTTGACTTACACTAATAACAGACGAGAGCATAAGGAAACTTTAGTGTAAATGGATTTCAGTACAACGTGAAAGCCAAAGGTTCGAAATTCATAAAATCTGTATACACAATAAGTTAAGTAAGGGAGATTTTTACGAAATCATGATGTGTAACACTAACTTCATTTATCCTGTAGAGTATGTAGCTAGCAAAACTGATTTTGTGATCTGAACGCTGGAAAATAATCTTCACGTTCTGCTATATAAAGGTGATCAAAAATCAACCATTAAAAATATCTGAGAATCTAGTAGAATAATTCCAACAAGATGGGATCAAAACTCTGCCAGCAAGAATCGCACGTAGACAGTCCAAAGTCAGAACGACCTTGACTCACTCAAACAAAATCACAGTTGTAAAGCAACACGTCAAATCACACCTCACAACCACGAAGAGAAGCATCAAAATTATGGATTAATCAGGAACAAAGTACGAATAATAAGAATGAAACCAATAGGTGATGATATATAAATGTTAGGACAACGATATAGATTCATTATAAATTATTTAAATTAATCCCAGCGTGTTAAGAAAATCAAAACAAGATTTTCTTAACACGCTGGGATTAATTTAAATAATTTATAATGAATCAATCTGACTCGGCGCTCAAATTATTTCAGGAAGTTCGTAACACCTACGGCCTGGAAACCTACAACGATATAGAGCCTAGGAGAAAAAGGAAGAATAGTTACAAAGCTACTTAGCGAATCTAAAGTTAGCAATATCGTAAATAGAGGGATTTCCCGACTACAATTATTCCGTTACAGAGTTCAGTGTAAATCATCTGATCAGAATGTTGTTTACCTGGGTGTTTTATTGTATGTAGCCTTTATCTGTTGTTCTTCTAATATATAACCGCATGTTAACTGCTTCAAGCTTTATTTTTAACCAGTGAAATAGCGGGAAACTCCAATGCAATTCCATTACCCAGTACAAATTGTTTTACATTAGGCTGTAATATTTTATCTTCTAGTTGACGTGGAGATGTGAACTACTGCCAACTTGGGTCTTTAATCAGTCTGTCTAGGTGTAATGTTGATACTGCCTATTTACCATATAAATGTACTATAGTACAACATCAAAGAGAATTTCTCTCCTTCATGTTCACGCTAACCAATAAGCTACATGATGATCTACTGAATAAGTAGGATTTTGTGGTGAATATCCAAGGTGGTAATTCTATTATTCCCGATTATATTCCACTTGTTGAATCAAAATTAGTTATTTGTTAATATTTTCTTACATCCTTGACAATTTTTTATCATATGCAGACAAACAGTCCAGTTTGGGGAGATATAGCGCGTGAAGTCCTACACTCTGGATTAACTCCACCACGTCCTGGTCATGATGCCGGTGATCATCCTCCAATTGCTCCAATGCGCTATGCATCACCTCAAGAATTAGGACATGAGGCCTACCGACTATACGAGTATATTACTCAACATTTTATCGCTACCGTAAGTATATACATATATGTTTGATTTTCTTTATCAGTATTAATTAGTTGAATGTGAACTTCTATGGATATTCAATGATTTGTCCTTCCAGTTTCTCAGAGCTTTTTATATTGGAACCTACATTTCTGTTTGTTTGCTACAATTTATTCATGTTAGATATTTTTTTCTGGTTAACAGAGACTTCAGACACAAGGACAGATCGTACGGTGTTTTGGCTGCCCAAATCAGTTCTACGATTAATTCATATATACTACACTGTTATGCACCTCCATATCTTGTTCTGAAGTACTTACCTCAAATCAGATCATTGGTTACTTTGAAAATGTATTTATGTGCCACCATTCAGGTTCATGATTTTGGAAAGGCTGTTTGTGATCGTGTGGTAAATGAAGAGTTAAGACAAGAGGTACCCAAGCCTTCATTTAAAGATGATAATATGACAAGGGTTTTAGACTCAACGTTAGGCTTGTATCCGACTTAGTTTGGCTTAAAAATGGGTTAAGACACTAATAATTTTATAGGTTGAGGATATTGAAAGCTGATGGATTTCTGTGAGTTTGTCTAACGTGATTGTCACTTGCTCCTACTGGCCTCATGATGTGAACTTTGCTAATAATGAAGATAAACTGTCGTCTAATACTCTGGTTAACTGTGAACTGATCAAACCTCGATGGTATGACATGGGACTACGGTTAGTAACAAAACGTGCAGTAAACAAATTCCGTAGGAACTATAGGGCAATAAGATGTCATTGTATTCATCCTGTTTCTGGTCATCATTCTTCGTCATGATTGCGAGCAGTCTTTGTCAATAGAAGTCAAAGAGGTGGGAAATGCATCAGTGGTAGACAATAGTTATTTATAACCACTGAAAAAAAAAGATAAATGTTAGTAAGGTTATTTCTGATAAAGGAAGGATAATGATAACGAGTCGAAACAGATAGCTGTAGCCTTAAGTGGATCACTCTAATAAACAATTTTTGTTGGATTTACAGTTGCGCTTTAATTGACCACCGTCCAACGTAACGTCAAAGTTAGGAAGATCTTTTCGTATCTGGAACAGGGTGGAGCTGTATGTGATAATTTGGTCAAGAATTAGTGAATTTACTAACCGATGCACAGAAACAGGAGTAATTAAATGGCCTAATGCACATCATTTATCAATTTAGTTATTAAGTAGGGAACAAGCATTTTTAAGACAACCATAAGGTCAGGTTGACGAACTAACGTACTTTCTGAGGTTTTCATGTGTACACTAGAATGAAAACATAACAGGAAGGATGTGAACCCCCCTTGTCTAGAGGAAAGTGTGTTAGTGAAATCCCTTTCAGAAAGCCGACACACTTAAAGACTCTGTACACTTGATACATTTCTTAACTTGAAGGTTGCGTTCGATCGTGTCGATTAATAGATATTTTCGCAGTGTTTGACTGTGAACAGAGTGCTGTACTAGCAGGGTTTGTTGAGGTTTTTTCATCTTTATAATTGTACAAATAGAGGTGGTTTCCCTTAATTCTGGCTTCCTAGAGATTGATTTATATAGGGTAGGAACCAGTCGGTCAACCGGAAAGAGTCATGTGTAATTCTTTAACAAAAGTATGAGTGGGTTAAGTATGCGTCTGGCTTCAGTAACTCCTATATTCATCGTTAGGTATAACAGCTGATACTTGGAAGCTGTGTTTCATCCATTAAAGTCTGAGAATGTTTGTTCTGTTATGCATGTTATGTATCTCATAGCATTATCATTGGCAACCTTTATGCAGATAATGCCCGATTGCTGTTATGAACAAACACAAGTGACAGTGTCAGTTGGTGATGGTGAACTATTCACAATTAGCGGAGTAAAAGTTGTTCAACCTGGATTTACACGTATACTAACCTGGCAAGCGATGGAAGATAAACCTTTACCAAAGTCACTAGTTCAAGGCTATCATTTCGAGTTACTTGATGAACCAACCTTAGTTGAAGGTCAAACTGGTCCACCAGATTACTTAACTGAAGCTGAATTAATCACAGCTATGGAACGTCATGGTATTGGGACAGATGCGTCTATTCCAACGCATATAGAAAATATTGTACAAAGAGGTTATGTTCAAGTAAGTTCATTTTATTAATAATAATAATAACAATAATAAAAAATGAAATATCCCCATATTGAAATCAAAACAAGATTTTGAGCGAACAATTGTTTTCGATAATTTCTTCTTCAGGCTCTACAGTTATAAATCCATGAATAATAGAGTACATATAGCCAATAAAGGCAAATGAAAATAATATCAGAAACTGTATTGGGGTGCATGTGTAAGTTGAGATGATAGTCCATTAGTTAACATAATCAATCAAATGTGTATAGAGTGTATAGTCAGAAAAATGTGATGAAGTGTGAATGAACAATTGGGTGATATAGTACTGTTTTATAGTCAACAGAATACAAGTGTCATTGGGGTGAGAGAAATACGATAGACATAAGATACATACAAACACACATTAACAAAGGGGACACTGAATGTGAGGGCTGACCGATAATGTCTAATGATAAAATAAAGAGGCTAAATAGTAAATAGTAATAAGATGTTACAGAGTTGGTAGGCTTAGTGTAAAATTACAAAGGTTGACAAAATTAGGGGAACAATGAGGTGAAATAAACTGGGTGGAGAAATGGATAATAGAGACATGATATCACAGGATGATAATAATGGTAATAATAATACGGAAAATTATGATCCTGGTGACCTTATAGTGGGCCAGGGTAGACAGAGGGAGTGAATAAGTTTTTTCTGCACACATAAGTCTGGTCTTTCTCTATTAATCTCTAAAGCCTCAGCTATGGCTAGGAGGCGTAATCGTGTGCCTTTGGGGAGGTTGTTTGGTACTCGATACACAACTGTAAATGACTCTTCTACTTTGATGCTGTGTTCTCTATCCACTAGATGAGCCAGAATTGCACTATTTATTGATTTGGTCGCTCTTTTCCCAAGCCAGACCGGGATATGTTCACGAGTGCGTAAAGATAAATTCCTTTGGGTACGACCTATATAACTAGCTCCACAGGAGCAGTTGAATTTATATACACACATTGATGTCGTCATTTTGGGTAATCTATCTTTAATGCACAGTGTCAATATCGGTTTGGTTGAGAAAGTGACATGCAGTTTTGCGGCACTGAAAGTTCTTTCAACTTCTCTCGTTAATCTACGGTTTAATATATCGCTGGATATGTCGCCTTTGAATTGTAAATTTAAGTAAAGCTTTTTCTTACTTACTGTGTCTCACTTAGTTTTGTGTGTAATTTCATTGATATACTTCATTACGAAGTTGGTAGGATAGTCGTTCTGTAGCAGGGCGTTTGTGAGATTTTTTATTTCACCTTCAATGCAGTCGTCGGTACATGTGCGCCTAATTCTATGACTAAGACAACGAATTAGGTTGCGCTCATATTGTATAGGTATGAAGCTATGGAAGTGGGTATATTGTCCATTCCAGGTGGCTTTCCTATAGATGTTACGCTTTAAGGTACCGTCTGTTATCTTTGTAAGAAGAACATCCAGGAATGGAATACTACCTTGGAGTTCCTCTTCACAAATGAATTTAAAAGCTGGGTGTACCTCATTGAAGACTTAGAGCAGGTGTTGTCTATCTTGATTATTGTTACAAATGATAAAGGTATCGTCGATATATCGGCAATAATAATCGAGTTTGTTTAGTATCTCTTTTAAAGGACCATTTTCCAACTTAGAAATATGTCAGCTAATGAGGATCCAAGGGAAGAACCCATAGCAACCCCATCTATTTGGTGGTAATACTCCTTGTTAAATACAAATTGAACGTTCATAGTGCATTTTAGTAGGAATTCTTTCAATTTTCTTGGTGTGGTCCCAATTTGTATTTCTTTTTCTATGAGTTGTTCCCATATGTAGTCGACGGTTTCTACAAGGGGGACGTTGGTAAATAGTGATGCTACGTCCAGCGATAACATAGTTTTGTCTGCAAGTTCATATCTTTAATGTTTTCAACGAAGTCAAAGACATCTTTTACACTATATTTAACCAATTGGCGATGTAGTGGTTCATCTGTTAGAACTGGCTGGCACTTCTTACTGCGTTTGTTATTAGTTATTGGCAAACGTACTATCTCTAGCTAATACTCATGGATTACAGCTAACAGAATATTTTCCAATCAACTCCCTGTTGGAATGATTTCGAATCAATGTTTACAAAATGCAGAAAGTGTGATTCTATTACAGGTGGATAATTCATGCCCAATAGGTTATAAGAAAATGAGGATCATTAGTTCTCTTTTGTTTGCATACATTGTTAAATAGACGAAATGTGTTTGTAAGTGTGAAACAGTCATCCAGAAGGAAAGTAATTATTATTTCGCTACCTTGATTCGTTTATTTATTTGTTTTTTCTTCCCGATCGATAGCTGCTACCTTGACGTGGTGGTCGGGCTTGCACATCTCAATGACCCAACAAGCTACACTGGCTGGAACTATTGTCCCTGCAGCTCATACCGTGCCAGGAAGGTTGTTAGGATAGCGATTAGACTAAAAGCAGTTACCGGCTTAGTGCAAGACATTTTTACACTATCCTGGGGCTCTGTGGGCGAAGTCATACTGCTGGGGAATAGGGATGTAACAGCAGTAAGGTGTTTCCCTCAGATGGCCGGCATGCCAGCTATGCTGCCTCCACTCTGGAGAGAGGGGCTAAACGGATATTAAAAACAGCTGACTGCGAAGCAGTTACGTCCCCAACTAGATCGAGAATCTGAGTCACCATTTAAGGAAGAATTAGCAAAATGAGTATCTCAGATAGACAGCAAGACTCATTCTGAGGAAGCCTGGAATAATACACAGTTAGCTGTAGACACAGCTGTAAAAGCTGTTAATAACCTAAAAGTAAAATATAGTTAGAGCCAGTGGATTTCTGCTACCTCATCCGAACTGATTGACGCAAGAAGACTGATTCCGACGAGCTCCGAATGTGATGAAGAGCGAAAGCTTATAAAACCCAAACTAAAAAGAGGTATTCCAAACGAACGTGAACAGTGCTGGGCAACAAAAGCTAAGGAAATGGAAAAGGCATCGCCGATAGGTAACACCAGATAACCATTTAGGCGTATCAGGGAAACAGGTGGTAAAAGGCAAATGATAATTGAAACAATCTCCAAGAAAAATGACACCATAATTAGCTCCCAGGATAGGCAACTGGAGCTTTGGAAAGAACACTTTGAGGAGCAATTTAATTGGCTTACAGTCACGCTCAACTTACTCAGCATCCAACACCTCCCTGAATGGTATATAGACACAGATCCTCCGTCCCTAATTGAGGTTACAAAAGCTGTCACTAGTCTGAAACGAGGCAAAGCTGTGGGACCCTATGGAATGACTCCAGAGGTGTTTAATTACGGTGGAGACTGTTTACTATCTGCCTTAACTAAGGTATTAGGCAGCGTCTGGGAATCAGAGGAAGTCCCGTTGGTTTGGTGTAAGTCGTTGATTATCCCTATATACAAGAAGGGAGACAAGTTTCCCTATGATAATCACAGGGGGATTAGCTTGACCAATATGGTATTTTAAGTTCTAGGCTCCATAATCATGCGTAGACTAAGTGGTGCTCAGGAGGAACAAACACGAGAGAACCAGGCAGACTTTAGACCAGGAAGAGGATGTATTGATCGTATCTTTACCCTTCGACAGATTTTAGAACGTAGGCATTCTTACCGGCGTCCAACAATCATTATATTTCTTGACCTGAAAGCGGCATTCGATTCCGTCGATCGACAGGTACTATGGCGAGAAAATACATTGCACTGGTCAAGGCACTCTACTCGAACTCAACCAGGTAAGAGCTTACGGTGAGTTGTCATCTGAAGTGGTGACAACCAGTGGTGTCCGTCAGGGATGCCCAATATCCCCATTTCTATTCAATTTCATCATAGATGTACTAATGGAATTAACCCTAACTGATTTCAGCTACACAAGGAGTGACTTCCTACCACCAGGGAATAATCTCGTTGACTTAGAATATGCATGCGGATGATATAGTCCTTCTAGGTGATGAAGATACTGACAAAATAGAGCAGATTCTTCTCAACACCTTGAAGAGCAGTTTGTGAATGTTTGGTATGCGACTTGCTACTGCCAAATGTAAGATGATTTGGCTACAGGACTGGACTACATTGACTTCTAGCTTAAAGATAGGCAGAAGTGAAGTGGTGGCTGGGCGTGTTGGCCACTTCATTTATTTGTGGATTTGCATCAGCCAACGCCAGAGCATTGATCGCTGACAGAGTCTCAGCACGGATACAGAAGGCTTGTTTGGCACACGTCAACTTTTTCAAAAAATATCGAGCCCTACAAACTATTATCATTATCATGAATTTCTTACATGATGAATGTTTTAAGCGTGGCTTCTCTCCACTCACAATTGTTTTTTACTATATAATGCTAATTTGATAATAGAAGCGGTACGTCAGTGGTTCATTGGATAGATGCTGACTGACCATGCACGTGATCCCGGGTAAGATTACCAACCAGTGCACTCCTAGACCTCGCGCAGATTACGCGCCAATAGTAAGTCAGTGGAAGCAGGAAGGTATGGGAAAATGGAAGAAGCGTTTGCTATCAGCTTCTCATATTTATATCGGTCTAACAGGTCATAGTGTATTTAACTGATAATATTTTCTTGTGCTTCGTATCGACTGGTGTTCTCATCAGTGGGAGATATCTAAAGGCAGTGCACTCTTCCAATAACCTGGGCAGTATCGCCTTAACTACATTAGTCAGGCAAATCCAGTTAGAATCGGCAAAACAAGATAGGTGTTTATTATTCTGAAAACGGTGTGGAAATCTACAGTACTCACGCAACAGGATGAACAACATCCGAATTTTTAATACTAATGCCAAGTCACTCAGCGCTTCTAAATGGTGTTCAGACATTTGGTACACCGTCTCCAACAGGCTGTAGTTTTTCATCAACATCTGTCTTTGCTAGATACTGAAGGTCAGATAGCCAACCAGAAAGGATAAGCAAAAGGGTACTCTCTGAATGAACAAGACAAGAACCTATACCTGGCCCAAAAATATACTGCAGTAAATGGAGACGGATTGAGCATAGGCTAGGCAGACCTTTGATTGACATCACACAATAAATAGGAAGCATTGGATTGGGGAGCAGAGAGGGAAATGGTGGAGATCATGCGAAGAGGAAATGGAAGCTTGTGAGAAATAGTGAAACTACCTGAAAGTAATTGCAGCGAACCGAGTATAATGGAAATGTTCTGTTGAAGTCCTATGTTCCATTAGAAACGCAAGAAATGAACAAGAATAATTATTTTACAGAATTTGACAATTAAAGGGAGAAGTCAGCAGTTAAAATACTGAGGAGTTGATATGTATATTGTAGGTAAAAGTAAGTTGTTTGGAGAACTGTAGTTTCTCATAAACTTATTTAATCTACTCTATGGTGAAGTATTCACAAACCCAAAACACCTTTTTTTGTAATGTTCTGGCTTTTGATCAGTAAGTTTTGAAGACTAAGAAAACTAATCTATATGCTAATATGCTAAAATATTCCGAAAATGGCCTATTATTATTAGTGTTATATCCTTGAAATATAAAACTCACTGTATGGTAGTTTCATTACATTCTTACTTCTTTTTACTATTAAATGAGTAATATTCAGTTAATTCATTGTACGATTCTCGCTATACTTATTTCATATTTTATTTTCAGCTTCTTTCTGGGCGTAAATTACAGCCTACACCATTGGGTATTGTACTTGTTCATGGTTATCAGACAATCGATGCTGAACTCGTCTTACCGCATATGCGTAAAGCTGTTGAAGAACAATTGAATCATATTGCTCGTGGTCATGCTAAATACGATTTAGTATTACAATTTGTCTTAGCTATATTCGCTGCTAAGTATCGTTATTTTGTTGAAAATATTAATGCAATGGATCAGTTGTTTGAAGTTTCATTCACCACTTTAGCTAGTTCAGGGAAACCTTTATCTAGGTGAGTTATTGTTTCATTTTTGATCTGACTTTTTTGCATATACTGAAAAGTTATAAAATTTCTGACAAGCTTGTAAATATAATATATGTGTATACCTGCATGAATCATAAATCTTAATAATAATAATAATAATAATAATAATAATAATAACAGTAATAACAGTGAGTTTGTTTCAAACGGTATTGTCGATTCAGTTTGGAAACTTTAGCATGTTTTACACTATTGGATCTAATGTTCTGTTGATATAGTATACTGAGGCGGCATACAAAATTAACTGTTATAACACAGTTTAAATTATGTCCACACTTATGAAAAAAAAAATAAACAAAAAATAAAAGTTGAGAGGATTATAAATATAAGAAATACAATAACAATAAAGTTTGATGCTGTAAGGGTGGAGGAAATGGTTTATTTAGTGGTGCTAAGAAGGTTACTTAGTTCATGCCTGACACTACTTTCATCACATAAAGTACGTGCTAAATATGATATAGTGGAATTCTTATACCTGGATGTACGTGCATAAAGTCTTCTGAAAAGACTTCTTGTTTTACGTGAGGAGACACAAGGTTGGAGCTGCGGGTAAAGTGGATGCTCACAGTCTGACAAAATTCCTTTAGCAAATCTGTTGCATGAAATCAAATTCCCATCGTCAATGATAATGTCAACGATATGGCCCAATGGGATACCACTCGTCCTACTGACAGTCTTCAGAGTTCTACAAAGTATGACATAGTCTTTTTTAAGCAATCTAGGAAAGAATAAGGGTGAACAGTAAAGAAGAATAGGTAAAATACACGAGTTGACAAACTGTAAGAGGAGTGGTTGGGTTATGCCTGAGTACCTCAACTTTTTAATGTAAAAATAGTCAGACGAAATATTCTTTTAGAAATCGCTAAGACATGAGAGGACCAGGATAGGTCAGAAGAGAGAATTAATCCTAGATACTTAACTTCAGACTTGGTTTCTATATCAGTATCATCGATTTTGCAAGGGTCATAGGAACCAACGGCTTCATTTAACTTTCGTTTACACCGGAAACTGAAGTTGACAGTCTGACATTTGGAAGGATTTAGTTTAAGTCACTAAGCTACACATATAGCTGCTTGGTTTTTTGAGGAGATTCCTTCAGAGTTGTGTTTTGTGAACATATCGAGACTGATTCCAGAAGCGTTGGGATCAATACTTAACTGAAAATCTTTTTAACTCTATTATTAACCTTAAGTTATTCACTATGATACCTATGCACGCTACCCGAAAAGACGTTTAAAAATACAGCCTTCGTTAGGAATTTCTACATTCATTTGTGCCATTAATGTATCTGCTTTCATGGCACACTCTATTGCTAGTGAATAATGTATTCCACAGTTTTCAAGTGAAAGACTTCTTACCAGAGGCTGGAATATCCCAGTTTAAACGTTCTTATAACGACTCAGTTTTCTAGGTAATATATCTTCAACTAGATGGCAATGCATTCTAATTCCCTTACACTTATTGAAATTTACTCAGCCGCATAATATCTTTAGTATTGAAAGAAACAAGTTTGGCTTGTTTCCCAGTTAATAAAAATGAAATGTCGCTTAGTAGGAGCTAATATATATTTTAGTGAAATTGGTGTTTATGATAGCGTCAAAAGAAAATCGAGGAAAAACCCAACATTTATCTTTCATTTCTTGCATTCCAGGGGGAATATAAGACTTTAAGCTTTCAAGTTTTTGTAGCTGTGGTATTGTTTCACTGTATGGTGTCGCCAGCCTCACACTCAATGTTTCCTCGTTACTGGGCTTACTGCGCATAAGGTGAGGTATAGTATTACGTCGGCTGGGAATTAAACCTGACGTTCTGTATGGCTGGTGTGCATTCCAGCATTGAATCACCGATGCATTCGATGTATTTTGTCGTCAGTTTGCATTGATTATTATTAAATAACCACCCAACTACTAAATCAAATGACTTGAAATAACCTGCGTTGGAAATATCAACCTTATTACAATTACCGTCATCATTTTTACTCTTCAGATAACTTCGAGTACTAAATAGGCACTTGAACGTTTATTCTATACTTTGTTTGTTTCAGATGTGGAAAATGTCATCGGTATTTAAAGTTTATTGACTCTCGACCACAACGTCTTCATTGTTCAATATGTAATGAAACGTATACACTACCAGCGAATGGTACTATTCGACCATACAAAACTGAAAAATGTCCTTTAGATAAGTTTGAATTATTGTGTTGGTCTCAAGGCTCTAAGGGCAGAGTAAGCACTTTCGTACTCTATTTACAGTTATGAAAATTTTTCCAATGATTTAAATCAAGCACCAAAATATCACTGAGAAAGTTATTATTATTTTTATTATTAAGGGTTTATACACTTCTTATTTATTTAAAACATGAACCTGATACCATATCGGTTTCAAGAGATATACCATGCTAAATAATTAGACAACATAAGGAACACAAAAGATGAATAGGAGATAAAGAACGGAATAGAAGCGAGCGGACATGCTTATGGAGAACTTCATATGGCTTCTAGAAATAGGAAAACGATGAGAATAGCTTTCGATCCTGAGCCATGTCTGCTGAGTTTTCAAACTATTCAGTCGCATTACCTCTCGGGCTCCACCCAAGGAGTCTTGATGCACCAACTGATCTTCCAACACAACTGCCGACCATGCACATGGTCCGGGGTTCGATCCCCTGCCGGCGCACACCCGATATCTATGGTCGGCCTGAATTTGGGCTACCGATATCCATGCTGAAAATTCCATACTTGTACTGACAATACGGTGTGGAATCAAGCTGTAAATCAAAATATAAAATATAAAAATATCTCATGGTCCCACCTCATAGACCACATCAGCTTTTCCAGCTCTTCATCCACCTAATAGACAACGAATGTTATGAAAGCCGTCGTTATTACATTCGAGACCACCGAAGGGAAGGTCTCAAAATGAAGTTACCAATTGACAAATAACCTCTGCCCTGTCCAAAAGGGTACCGTCAAACCTCAGAATTACATACCCTATCGGATACAAGCAACTCTACAGAGGCAATGGTTGTTGAACATACAGAGTTGCCTCAAAGCTTAGTTAGGCTAGGTTTCACAGATGTCACCTACTGCTTCAGTTGAAGCTGTTGCCATTGAGCGTTTTGAGCTGAACCTTAAAAACAAGCACAGTGAGTTACTGCCTCCTGAATGCATCATGCATATTGACTTTGTCGTTTGACTTTCAAGTGGTGTATCACAGGTTTACACAATTCTTTCTGTGTCCATTGATTTGCATGGTTGGACTCGAACTTGATTTTCTTGGGCTGAAACGAAAACCAGTGGTGTTAAGTTAGTAACTTATGAATATGAATTTGTTATTGATTAATCAAAAGCAAAAATAAGGTCAACGGTAATGAGTGATTTCGCCAAGTGGTCAAATCACTAAAATCAACTGCATAAAATGAAAATATAAGTATGATGATAATGTGATTGTAATATTTTGTAAATTGTGTGGAGAGGGGGAGAAATAATCATTCTAGTTGTGAGTGCAACGGTTTCCTAATGGCAGTGATAGCAGTTTTACATTTGTTGTTTCCATTTGCATCAATCAATTTACTTAACTTCTTCCTCTAGAATATGGTTTTCTGTCCGTACTGCTATTCTCATCCACCATTTGAATCAATGCCAAAAACATCCGGTTGCAGTAGATGCCCTCATCCATCATGTCCTCTGTCAATGGAGTCTCTGGGTGTGGATGCCTGTCCTGACTGTCCATATGGTATTCTTGTCTTGGATGATTCGAATGCACCTAAATATCGTTTGAATTGTAATCGGTTAGTTCTGTGTATTGTTTAATCCTTCATCTTGTGTTTTAGTTAAAAAAAGAAGCAACTTTTAATTAAGGTTAACAAGAGAAAAGATGTTTTGTGCCCTTTTTTTTGCAAAGACTACTAATAATTCGTGTAATTTAGGTTAATTACAATAAAACTTGAAGCTATTTTATGCACAATGTGAATGAAGCTTAGTCGTATTAGTGTAGTGATTTGACTAACAGAGGCAAACTTATGCATTATCAACTGTGATTAGGATATACAGTGTAATATAAGCTAGAAAGTTGCGTTATTGGAAGAGAAATCTCCATCTAAGAACGATGAGACCAGCTATTTTAAGTCAACAACGATCGATATAACAAACGGGGTTATCAATCTTTCAGCACATGTGTTTAGTCCAACAGAAATAAATGTATTAGAAAAGGGACTAAAATTCAGCGTAGTTGTATACATGCTGAAACGTGAGGAGGATGTCATCCCTAAATAGAAATAGCACTTAGAGGGATGCACAGAACAACGGTAGATGAAGTATTGGCACAATGTGCACTGACATTAAAACGCCCTAAAAAGGTTTAAGAATAACAAGGATATAGTAATCGCTAAATCAAACAAGGGGAATGCGACAGTAAGATTAGACAAATCAGACTATTCGGAGAAGGTGAATACCCACATACAAACATGACCATATTAGGAAATTAAGAAACCAATAGACACTGTTATGAATAAGGTAAAAAAAACCCACAGCGGACCTTATACACTAAATGAAGCCGTTTCTAGGTGAGTCTAAATGGCCTAATTTAATGCCGAAAACTGATAACACCAGTAAGATGTATGGTGTTCTTTAAGTTCATAAGTTAGAATACTCTATTAGACTTATAATTGATTCTAGAAATTCACCTACCTATGAATTATCTAAATATTTGGAGCCACTCAAAATCTAGACAAAGAAATTCTGATGAACTTAAAAATAAGTTAGATAATTAAAAATTATATAGGGAGGAAAAATGGTTATTTTGATATCATCAGTTTATATACACGTATATCAATAAATGTGGCTACGGAGGCAGTCAGAAACGAACTCATTTCTGACTTAGAACTAGAACCTAGAACAAAAGTGCTACTTTAGGACCTACTGCTGAGATTGCAGGTATGTCTGACTTCCACAGTATTTAAATTCCAATGGAAGTGTACAAACAAACTGAGGGAGTTGCCATGGGATCAGCAATATCCCCGATTGTGGCAGATAAATGGGAAAACTTAGCGATTGAAACGTTCAGCCCCACCCCAAAAGTATGGTGGAGGTATGAAGATGACACATTCACTGTACTTAGAAGACAGAATATAAAAAGATTTTTAGAACACATCAACTCGAAGGTGGAGGCAATTCAATTCACTCATGAATTAGAAAATCAGGATTGTAGCATAAAAAGGAAAGAAGGTGGGAGGTTAAAGACTAGTGTTCACAGGAAACCCACACATTCAAACAGATATTTGGACTTCAGATCATCCCATCCTACGACAGTGAAAATAGGATTGGTGAAATGTTTAAGTAACAGAGCACAAAAACTAAGTAGTACCAACGAAAATCTAAGACAGGAAGTGAAGCATATAAGAGAAGCTTTGAAACTTGATAATTACGCCGATAAATTAATCAAAAAGTATGTGGGAAAGTGTAACACCAAAATTAATAATGAAGGTAGTGATAGTGACAATAATAATAATGACAACACGCATGCTAAATATGCACAGAATAACGACAACACCAACAATAAGGAATTTAATTCACCAGCAGTACTTCCATGCAAAGAAGGAACCTCGGAAACCTTACGGAGAATTCTTAACAATGCAGGAATAAAAGTGGCATTCAAACCAACAAACTCAATTAAAAACAAGTTTTGTCGGTTAAGGGTTCCTGTGGAGTCAGTTAAAAAAAATTTAGTTTATGCAATTCGCTGCCCTTATGATTGTCAGGTCAAATACATCAGTCAAAGTACTAGAACAGGGTCGGTCAAACTAGCGGAGGATAAAACCTAGCAAAATCTAGATTAGTTGACCCTAATAGGATAAGAAATATGGAGAATAGTTCAGCTACATTGCACTACATGCAACTACACACAGGCATCCCATCTCATTGGATGGGATAAGGTGACTGTATTAAAGTCTAATATACCAGGGTGGAGGGAGAGATTGATAACTGAAGCTTTATTTATCGAATCAACTGAGATGGAATACATGTAATAGGAATGATTCAACACCTGGACATTTGGAAAATTATACTACCCCTACGATGACGAATAGGAAAAATAAAGAAATGAAAGTTTCGAAGTTGTGTGATTATAATTGATATGATTATGAACAATAAATTGTGTTCGAAACGTCACCCACTAAATAATAATACTGTTTCACAGTGTGATATATCTAATAATCAAATTAATTTGGAATTACCTACTACAAAAATGCCCAAGTTTTACGCATGTATTAATTTGATTTTATTTGCACTCCGCGTGATCGATATAGTTGTATCATCTCCTAAAAACCTATGTCGTGATTAGTTGTTAATATAGATTTTTTACTTGGATTTTGAAATATTTGTCAGTCGGTTAACCTGATCTGTAGTAAAATATCCGTTAATCACTGAGTCATCTGAATACCAGGCTTCTAGAAATTCCTTGGACGTATTTTTGGTGTTCTCTCTGTTTAAAGTTTCTGCATCCTTCCAATCATCATATTGGTGTCTGTAATTGTCTAAATGCATCGATACGGAAGAATATAGCTAATTTATGTCCTTGGAAGCTGAGTCGAAGAGGACGCCCACTTTAACCAATATAGGGTTTATCACAGTTCATGCAATTTACTTTGTAGTAAGTATTGATTTTGTCTTCTTTCGCTGTTGGATCTTTTGTTTTGCACGACAGTCAATGAAGTGACAGTTGAAAGTGCCTGCAGAGAACAGAATGCCGAAGTACTTTGACGCACACGGGAACAGTAATAAATGATTTAGGTGAATCGATATAGCTCAGCGGGCTAATTCATTCAAACTAATTGAATTCTGACTGCTTAAATTACTTTGATTGGACTAGTGAGCACTTTTGATTGGTGTGAATAATTTACAGTCACTTAGATCAACTACCAGTACATATTATATGAACTGTTGAACATTGTTCGGTAAACGTAATCATTTGTTCAGCTTTCATTCTTACGTTTTCTCATTATTTTTCTTTTCTGTAGGTGTCCAACATTTCTTGCTGTTTCTGATACTGTAAAGAATATGTCTGTTAAAAATGTTAGTTGTCCACTCTGTACAGCTATGCATTTAAACTTGAAACTTGATCCGGTAAGTTTAAAATATATAGATGTAATGAGAGTTGTTTAATATGCCACAATTTTTGTCGTATGGTATGCAGATCTACTTAGTGATACGACAACAAGTGCTTTTGTAGTTTCAGCCTGTTCAACTGAATTCATCTAATTCACAGAATCTTGCTTAATAGTAATAGGATTTTAAAGACCTCAATGAAATACAGCTACTTAGGTCTACATCAGTGGATAGATCTTATGTGAACAGTCGAAGATTTGGTTATAAATCGTAAACAGAAATTGTCAAAAAACGCCAACTTTTGTACACTAGTAACTTTGAAGATTCTATGATAGTTTGTTTGCTGCTTTTAGAGTCATATGAGCTGATGGCTTCAATAAGCACGAAATTACTAAATGTATAAATGCTGTCTCCTGTTTTTTTAAAGCGTGTAAACATATAGTACGACTGTCACTCAGGTATGGTGTTTTAAATATTTCACTTGTCCTGATTCCACATATACGTTTACTTATAACGAGCAGATTAATGGATAATTCAGTGTAAGATCACCAAAGTTGATAACTCCAAGGCAGATGGTTTGTATCCTACCGTCGCTTGTATTTCTGATTTTACCTTACTCCATCTGGTAAGTATATAATCCTTAGGTCTGATAAGGTGTATAATGTTCTTAGTGTTAATATAGTTGTTTCAATGATAGAATGCTAGTCAACCACGCGCATAGTCCCGGTAGACACACTTGTAAATCTCACCTAGTTTACAAGTGGGTAGTAAGCCTAGTAAAGAGGGGAGATTGAAGGTGAGGTTAGCAATCCCACCCTGTAAAACGATACCGCCACTACTGAAACTTTAGAATCTTAACCCCGAAATAAGGAAAACAATGGAAAGATGAACAAGCATGTCTACACCTATCCAGGTGATGCCGTTTTCAGTACATAATACACAAACGGTCAGACTTTTGTTACTGCTGTTTCGTTTTACACTATAAATGTGAAAATTTTTCATTTGGAATCCATGTATCTTTTTCCAGACTAAAATCCCTAATTCAACAGAAGATAGTTCTGAGAAGATTGGTGCTTCATTTTCTGGATGTGTATTCTGCACAGAATCATTGTGTTCACTTTTCACTATTGTAAGGAAGCAAGAACAGCCAAATCATTCCACAGTAATTCAGAGACGCTCACATCATCGTTCTGGACCACGGCAGCGTAGTAGTGGTGGTAGGCGAGGCAGAGGTTTCAGATGACTTTTTTGACATTTATTCAACAAAACAATTGTGAGTGTACTTTGTAGACAGTTACATTTCAAATCATATTACTCTGTACAGAATCATCAATTCTTTTTTTCGCTTGTATTTGTTCGGTGTTTTCAATTTTGACAGTTTAAATAGCTGAAAAAATAAATATATAATTTTTATTCCCTGAAGAATTCCGAACCAGTTTGTCAAAAGGAAGGCTGAAGTTACTTATTTCAATATCGCCGGCATTTTTACCAGTATAACTAATTCATCAAAACATAAACGGTAGTTATTCACTAGTCCTCGTAGTATGCATTTTTCCGTGAAATCATCTGCATGCCTTGGTACATCCTATTGTCCTTTCTGATTGCTGGACAATCCAGATTATCTTAGGATCTTCTTAGAAGACTTTATTCATTTTGACTGGTGGGACAATCAGTATCTATCGGTAGCTTTCAGATTCATACTATTCAATAAATTTAGTTTTCCGATTTGAAACTGTCCCACATTAAACTATTAAAGAGCTTGAGTGTAAGCCAGTCTGCTAGTGTTCAGCTGTCACCATAAGAATTATCACATAATTTAATTACTACTAAGATGTCAACAAAGTGAAGCTATGCTCAAGATGAATCGAGTGGGGAGTTTACTATTAAGCAAGAGATATTTCGTAAGAGGCAATTTAACGACAGTGATTTCCTCTATCAATACTGTCATCTCCAAAGGCTGTACATATATTTACTAAAGACGTAAATCTTTTCATAATTGACAGTTACTCAGAATTGGTTTCTAAATGTTTAAAAGAAATTAAGTGATAGTCAACCACACAATGTAAGGTAAGTTTTGAAATTTGATAAAGGGAAAATTATTACTATTCTACTTCACAAATGTGAAGGTGAGAAGAAAAAACCATTAAAATGCACAAAAGGGCATGTAAGAATTGCTTTCTAAAAATGGCTGCCAAAAAGTACGCAACACCCTAATATTTAAAACATTTGCTGCTCAGTTATGATACCAGACTGCTCTATTTGATAAACAGCTTTAAACCCGGACACAATGTTTACACACACTACTCTAAATTCTCAACGTATTTTATTGCGTGATGTCCACTCTTCCTCCAGGACCGTAAAGTATAATAATAATAATTGACAGAGTATATCGCAGGACGCAGTGCTATTCAGTCTGAAGCCAAAACTAATCCCCTATGTTATTTTTCTCTTATCTTCGAGAGATGCACAGTAGCAGGTTGCAAGCTGATCGAAAATGTATATGTCAGTACATTTAAGGTATGGAGGAAATTTGATGCTGCATGTTGGATGGAACCTCGCCTAGATTGCTAGCTCGCTAGTTTTCTAGCCAGTCCCAAACCCGGATAAAGAGGGAGGGTTGGGGTGTGGTGTTAGGGACTCCACCCCCAAAACTTAACCAAACTGCTACAGAAACTTAAACGCATAAATCTATTAAAAATATAAACAATAAACTTATTTTTCGCTGGAATCGGGGAAGTGAAATGACGCAGGCTGGTGAAAGCCTTCGGGAAGCCAGTCAGCCGATGTGCCTGCTTTCGATGAAAGCAAAAATAAGGATGGGGACTTGGAATGTTCGTACAATGTACGACGCTGGGAAGGCTGCCCAGGTAGCCGCAGAAATGGAAGTGTTGGGATTCTGCGAGAGCAGATGGAACGGATGTGGAAGGTGCCAACTGGAGAGGCAGTAATCTATTCCGGTCACCCAGAGGACAACCACGAGCACACCGAGAGGGTGGCCATCATGATGTCACCAACAGCAACCAAAGCTCTCATGCAGTGGGAACCAATCCCCTCCAGGATAATGACAGCTAGGTTCAACTCAAAAGGAAGGAAGGTTACAATCATTCAATGCTATGCGCCTATAAACGTATCGGAACAAGAGAAGAAGGAGGATTTCTAAAGACAACTACAAGCAGTAATGGACAACGTCCCAAATGGCGACATCAGAATCCTGATGGGTGACATGAATGCGAAGCTGGGAGAAGACAATACAGGAAGAGAACTCACCATGGGTCGCGAGGCCCTCGGTGAAATGAAGGACAATGGTGAAGTCTTCTCAGACTTTTGCGCTTTCAATGATTTGGTGATTGGTGGCAGTGTGTACAAACGCAAGGATATACACAAGGCGACATGGATTTCACCAGATGGACACACCAAAAACCTGATAGACTTCATTTCAATCTCAAGAAAGTGGAGACGGAGCCAACTGGACACAAGATCGAGGAGAGGAGCAGATGTGGGTTCAGACCACTATGTAGTACAAGGTGAAGCTAAAAGCCTCGAGGATAGCTGGAGATAGGCCACAATGCAAGTTCAACACTCACAAACTGAAGGACACAATCACACAGGACATTTTCACTGCAACTGTCAGAGCAAAGCAGGAAACACTACGTGGCACCACTGAGGAATCATCCGTGGAAGACCATTGGAACTCTCTGAAGGTAATTTTCAACGAAACGTGCTCAACGGTTTTAGGAAGAAAGAAGAAACAAGACAAGGAATGGCTCTCAACAGACACTTGGAAACTAATAGAGGAGAGGAGAAAAGTGAAAGAGAAAATGATTCAATGCAAAGATGGACAAGAGAAAGAGACGCTGAGCTCAACTTACACAGCACTGGACAAAGAAGTGAAGAAGAGTGCCAGGAAGGACAAAAGACAATTCTACGACAACCTGGCTACTGAAGCTGAGAAGGCAGCAGGCAAAAGGGACCTGAGGACACTATATCAGATAACCAAGTCTCTATCCGGGAAGAGATCAACACAAGTGAAACCTATAAAAGACAGCCAAGGGAACCCAATTACCAAAGAAGAAAGACAGATTAAACAATGGGCGGACCACTTCAAAGGACTCTTGAACCGACCACCACCTACAACCCGTCCAGTAATACCAACAACAGCACGTACACAACTGCAAGTTGACACCAATCCTCCAACGAAAACTGAAGTCATGAATGCAATCAAGCTTCTGAAAGCTGGAAAAGCAGCTGGACCAGATGGAATACCCCCGGAAGCACTGAAAGCGGACCCAGAAACGACGGCAGATATGCTGACTCCATTATTGCAAAAGATCTGGAAAGAGGGAAAGGTGCCTACTGACTGGAGGAAAGGTTACCTGGTGAAACTACCAAAGAAGGGCGACCTGAGACTCTGCAAGAACTGGCGAGGAATCATGCTCCTGTCGACGCCAAGTAAAATTCTGAGTCGCATCATCCTGGAGAGAATCAAGGACGCGCTGGATACAGAACTCCGCCAAGAACAAGCTGGATCCATGAAAGGCAAATCATGTTCTGACCAAATTGCAACTCTACGCATCATCATCGAACAAAGCATGGAATGCCAATCAAACCTCTACCTCAACTTTATAGACTTTGAGAAGGCCTTCGACAACGTTGACCGCGAAGTTATTTAGAAACTACTCGAGTACTACGGCGTACGCCAAATATTCATCAACCTTATTCAACAGCTGTACGACAACGGCACATGTCAAGTGATCCACAACGGAAAACTCAGTGAAGCGTTTGGAGTAAATACAGGAGTCAGACAAGGGTGCTTATTATCACCAATGATACTCCTAATTGTGGTGGACTGGATTATGCGTCAGACAGTGGGAAACGAGAGGACAGGGATATCCTGAACCGACGTGAAGAACCTAGAAGACCTGGATTTTGCGGATGATTTATGTTTGATGTCACGCAAAATCGAAGACTTACAAGCGAAAACCGACAAACTGGTCGAAGAAGCAGCAACGACAGGACTCCAGGTGAACATGGACAAGACGGAGATTATGAAAATAACCAACCAACAACAACAACAGCAGCAGCAACATCCAGCGCCAATCACCATCGACGGGAGGGATTTGAAAGAGGTTACTTCTTTCACCTATCTAGGAAGCATTGTCTCAACTACAGGAGGAACGGACGAGGATGTCAAATCGAGAATCGGCAAGGCGAGAAACACATTCATCAACCTGAAACCAATCTGGAAATCTTCGTCACTCCTCAGCAGCAACAATAAAATTTGGATTTTCAATACAAACGTCAAGTCAGTTTTGCTATACGGATCAGAAACTTGGCGGGTCACCAAGAATGTTTCCAACAGGTTCCAGACCTTTATCAACAACTGCTTTCGCTCTATACTGAAGATCAGATGGCCGGCCGGAAAGAATCACCAACAAGAAACTATGGAAACAAACAAAACAAGAACCAATCGCCCAACAAATATGCAGGAGAAAGTGGAGATGGATTGGACACTCGCTGAGGAGGCCGCTGGGTGACATCGCGCGTCAGGTCCTCGAGTGTAACACAAAAAGAAAGCGGCGAGTGGCACGTCCAAGGGTGACATGGAGGAGATCGTGTGAAGAGGAGTTGAAACAGAATGGACTAACATGGATGCAGGTGAGAAGTACAGCAGAAGAGAGAAGCAAGTGGAGACGTGTAGTTGAGGCCCTATGTTCCACTAGGAACCCAAGGGAACAATAATAATAATGTTGAATTGACGTTCAGGTAGTCCAATAATATGGAGATGCAACTGACTACTCGATGTAGCAGTTGTTTTATCAAACAGATTACAGATACTTTATTACGCCAACACAATTTGCATTTACGACTATTGGATAATTTATTTCATACATACTTGCTAATATTTAGAATTACGTAAATAATCTAAATCAAATATTTGTTGAGAAAACGTTGGTCTGGTTGTTCTTTTTTTGAGTTATGTTGTAAATTAGTCACAAACCAAGAATTATTTGATGAGGACGGCTGCACCTTGATGCAAGCAATTTAGTGTATGCCTCAGTTAATGTCCTCTGATTGGTATATTCTAGTTTTTGCTGACATCAGAACCAGTCAGCCGATCATAGCCTTTAGTTAGTTTCACAATAACCCATATGTGCAGTGTAAGGATTTGTTTTCACCTGTGAATTACTTTACCAGAAAAGGGACGTTGAGTTTGTTTTGGTTTCATCCACAAACAAATGTACAAGATTTCTGGAATTTTATCAACAACTTGGTTTTTTGCGTCCTTTGATACTAGAAGTAATTTTTCAGGAAGCCTTGAACTTAGATTTCTTGTTTCTTAGTATTTATCTACAACATGTAGTGGCCACATTAAATAGATCTGTTCTCAGTGGAATCCAAACCATTTTTTCATTTCTCTATGCTCTTAGTGGAAAATACAGCTTCAAGCTTGAGTTCTGAAGTTTCAGTTGCCGTTGGCTCTACTTCTACAGGGTGGGGTTGTTACCATCGTGCGCAACCTCCTCTCATTACGCAGCTTACTACTGCTTCAGTGGGATTTAGGAATACATCGGCCAGGAATCGAACCCAGAACCTGTGCGTGTTTGGTAAGCATTCTACCACTAAAACACCAAGGTAATAAGTGTATCGTTAAGCTATTGAGGTCACAATCGACTTCCTGTAGGAATGACTGATCTGGTTACTATCTTTTGACTACTTGTCTAGCTAAAACCTCCTCATAATCACATAATGAAGAAGAGGTAATGCATGTAACAAAACAAACAGTTAGTAAAAACTGATCGTTTATTGTTCACCAACAATTTGATGATATATATTACATAATAAAGCATGATGAATTAAATAAAGTATAATATTATTTGGTGCATAAAAATATTGCTTCATATGGACTTTGGTCAGTTATCACAAAATGTTAAATATTTTCTATATTACTGATGCAAAGTGATGGGTTTCAAGCATGTGTCGATTAAAATGAAGATTTAAAAAAAAATCAAAATAATGGGGAAAAAAACTTTTGCTGGAAAATAATGTAATGCAACGTAATGAGTGATTGTGCTGAGAATGACTGTCACTCCCTGTCCCTATGTATGCACACACCCAAACTATCTGCTGCCCTCCATGACATTGGTGGATGAAAATTACGTTTCAAAGATAGACGATGTGTGAAAAGCAATAGAAGTGGAGTTAAACGATGGATAATTTTGTCATAAAATGACGGTTTTCAAAAATTAGTAAAATGCAATAAAAATGTAATAGGTGAAATGTCAAAAAGGTATGTACTGAACTCTATCAAAAAAATACACTTGAATATATGTATATGTATATAATATGCAGTATGGTGGTGCCCTCCTTGAAATTCTGAAAGTAAGAAATGAAGTGCAGAAATTAGTTCAGTCAAGTCTACAGAAAAAAAACCAACTGGATGATTAAATAATCGACATACAGTGAATTCTCTGCTTTAAACATGTCAATACTACAGAGTCTTAGTCACTCGTTCAGTTATGCGGAACCAGTTTTTCATATACATGTATGAGTCATACTTATCATTACCACACTTTTCTAAAGATGCTATCAAATGAAAGTCAAGTACCCAGCCATAGTTTGCTTAGTTGATATAGTAAGCATAAAATCTATTATTAGAATATTATTATTCCCTTCAGTTTTCGAGTGGAATATCTCCATTTCATTCTCGCCTTCTAAACTGGATTCGCGATTACCTATAAGCTTTCATTTCCACCTCACATTATCTCCCCCAAGCTTAAATCGCCGTCTCCCATTGAAATACCACTCAAGCGTGATGCCACTCAACAGTTTCTTCAGTACAATATGCTCAATCTGTTTCTATATATTTGTTAGGCGACAGGTTCTTCGTTGGTTCATTGCCAGAGTTCCATTGTATCTCAATCTTTCTGGTCGGCCATCTAATCGTCAGCACAAAGCGGAGGTAAATGTTGATGAAGGCCTGCTGAAAAGGTTTCTCACAACAAGCCAATTCTCTGAAACATAAAAGCACTGACATGACATTAGTGTTAAAAACCTGAATCTGAATTCTTCTGCTGATTGCAGCAGATTTCTACACTGATTTCAGAGTAATCAATGCCCGTCTTGCCTTTCCGATCCTGCCATTGACATCCTCATGCATTCTGCCTGTAGCTGAAACAATGCTACATGAATAAGTGGAACAAGTAACTTCTTTTAGGTTTCCCTGATTGATGCCCCATTGTTGTTGGTTGGGTATCCTGTTTTCCCTGCCTGTAGACCTTCGAGTTCGTGTGCGGGATGAGATCAGCTTAAAGATAACAAACAAGGAGTGTACTTATACATACTAATCAAATTAGATTATGGCTAGGACTTAAATAGATTCATCTGAAAACCAGTAATCTTATCGTTAAAACTAACTAGAACTTTTTATGCATGCATACGATGCTGTTTGTTCATCTATAAGAATCTATCAGTTTGGAAATAATTTTTTCCAATTACTCAATTGTCTTTATTTAACAAATGATGCATTAAAAGTAAACTTAATTATTTAGCAGTATAAGATTTTAAAGTCAAGAGTATTTTGCGGGATGTGTAACAACAAATTGCGTAATATTTTCACCAAAACAATGAACTTACAGTCTGTTGATTTTAAATCATTGGTCACAGATACCCACTGTTCATTTTCTGCGATAATCTGGTTTATTTCATCACTTCGAGCAAGACAGAAGTCGTCAACCTGAAGTGAATAAAGACGAGAGGAATTCTCAGGCACCTAAATCATCGAATACGTTCTGAAACAAAATTACTGAATTGTTATCATTAATTCAACTATTGTTATATTTTGGGGGATTATTAATTCAGGCGAGACAAAATTTCAGAAACCTGAATGTATGAAGAACAAGACAGAAGTGATAGAGCAACAAATCACACAGTTTCTGAAATGAGTGAAGAATGATTCATTACTGACAGACAGCCGAGTTACAGGAAAGGATAAGACGATCTGGATCGGTCATTCCTCGACTATATGGTCTGCTTTCACCTGGATGTATGCTCCCTGTTTACTAATGTTCCATTAAATGAAACAGTATGCTTCATTTGTAATTACATCGACTTACATAATGTGAAATGCTTACATCATACCTGAAAAAGCTCATACTTCGATGTACTCTAAATGTTCACTTTCCTTTCAACAATGAAATCTCTAGACAGAGACATGGAGCAGCTATGAATTCGCCACTTGGTCCGCTGCTGGCAGACTTCTTTTTGGCCAGTATGGAGAGCAGTTCTCTTGCGCCTCCTATAAAGAGGCTTAACTTTTACAAACGATACGTGGATAACACGTTCACTATATGTGACGAAAACTGTGATTTGGACGACATCCTGAAAGTATTTAATGACAGTCATCCTGCTATCGGGTCCACTTTAGAAAAAGAAACTGATGGAAAGATATCTCTTCTTTATGTACTACTCACAAGGAGAGCTGATGGGTCTTTGACGATATCTATTTACAGAAAATCGAAGTGGACAGGACAACTGACCAATTTTTTCAGTTTTGTTGCCATAGAAAGATGAATCTCATCCGTTCTCTCTCAACACGGGTCCGGAGAATTTGTATTCAAAACAGTGTCGATGAACTCACACAGTGGGAAGAAACCTTCGTAGGAAGTGAGTAAATAGCAAATTACGTGAAAGAAATACAGAGAGGGACAAGGTAGCTAACAAAGTGTTGCACATAAACTTGGAGTATCATTAAGAAAAATGCTCTTTGTTGCCACTTTACTTTTGCAATTCACTAGTGCACCTTAATGTTAAGTAAATGTTGCCTCGACTGTCTAGTTCTATGTGTATTTATACAGTCAACTACTCTTAAGGAGCTAGGTACACGGGACGTTCGCCGAGAAACATAAGCTATAGCTTGCTAAGCATAGGTATTAATTCATCGATAGTGAAACATATTGTAGATGCTGATCACGCAGCATCTGATATATCCTTCAATATAGTCGACAAAGTTTACCGAAAGGGATACGACTATACATGCTTTGTATGGCGCGGAGGCTTTGGCAATACATAACATAAAGACAGAAAACAATTTTTACGATCTCTCCTTCGTTACCATGCTCTTAATTTCACTATATAGTTCACAAAACCTTTGTTATACTTCTGTATTCCCCGTTCCATTTTGCTTTGTTTTATTTTATTTCACTCTATGTTATCATATTCTAGCATTTTATCTTGTCTACTAATTTGACAAAATTTCACTCATCTCATGTTTCCATCATATTATATCCACATTCCCGAATGTACTTACATTATTTATTGGATTCATATGTCTAATCCATTTTTGACTTATAGTTGTATACACCAATACTATCTGACTTTAGTCATTTCTAGTCACTGTCAAAACCTCAACACACGCACTCGAAAGAAAACTGACTACCATTGTCTATTGTAATTCATATATATATATATATATATATATATATGCAGTGTATAAATATGTAGAAAGACTTTCCAGTGCATAGTTAACTTCGGACGATTGTACAACTATGAAAGTGAAATCGTCGAAAAGGGTACTTTCTTCTCTGGATTCTGTGTCTTACAATACTACTACTAATAATAATGAAAATCAGTACATTCAATCATGTTGTTTTTCATTATTCTTGTTATCACAGATCGCTCCACTTTTTCCTTTTTGTTTTTTATATAGTCACTATTATATTATTATTATTATTGTGGATAATTGCAGAATATACACGCACAACCTTTGTTTTATGTTTTAACGGGGATTATTAGTTCAATTTGAATATCAATCCCCTAAGATGCTGTTTTTAGCTGAGATTTTCGTTAATCAGTGGGACTTCGAATCTTCAGTAATTGGGGTGGTTGGGATTTATGTGTCACCCCATTTAGCTAGACTATGATGTGGAGAGGTGAATATTGAGTCACATAGATTCTCGGGATGATAAAAGCTAAGAGGGATCAGAAGCAATCCGTAAAGATATCTCTATCACTACTACTTCTGTGATCAAATATAAGTAATAAAGCAATAAGCAATGGTAACATTAAAAAAACAACTTACTAACTGTAGTTCTTCACTACATAATCTTTCAAATTCAGAATGCCAATGTAAACTTTTCTCTACATCTTTACGTATTGTTTTAAGTATTTTACACATTTCATGTAAATTTGCTATCACTTTGTGCTGTTGGTATTTAAGAATATGATTAAAATACGGTTCATATTTTATACGTAGTTGACATAATAGATTTCGCTGTTCGTCTAAATTTTCATTCACACACATACGTGCTGCATCAACTTTATCACGAAATGTTCTTGCAGTTACTTCATTATGATTAATTTCACCATCTGTACGATACCATTTGGTTAGTGTTTCAACTAACAGACAGAAATTGTAGGATAAACGATAAGTGTTAAGTGAATTAGAAAAAATAACTATAAAATTATAATGGCAACTGGAAACATTCAAATATGCTGTATTTTTCAGTTGTTTTGAACAATGCATTCATTTACAGTATTACAAATTTCAGCTAGTTTTTATTTGCTCTAATATCTACTGCTTACGCAGAATCTTTGATCAAAATAGTAATTCAGAGTATTATAATTATTACTGTCACCTTTATTTCCCAGAGGAACATAAGGCTTCAGCCGCACGTCCCCATTGCGTTCGGTCCTCCCCCAACGTTTCCACCTGGCTCCACGTCTGCCCACATGCTTTCATCCCCTCCTCCATGTAACCCTCGCACTGACTACCAACTAACTCGCCGCTTCCCATTCGGATTCCACTGGAGTGATGGCCTGGCGTGTGATGTAACTTGATGGTAGGGCCAGTCCAATCCACCTCCATTTCTTCTTGCATATTTGTTGCACAATTGGTTCCTGGTTGGTTCACTCCCAGAGATCCCTGTTGCTGATCTTTTCTGGCCATCCGATCTTGAGTATTGAGCAAAGACAGCTGTTGGTAAAAATCTGTAGTTTGTTTGAACTGCCCTTCGTGACGCGCCAAGTCTCTCATCCGTATAGTAGCACTGACTTCACATTGCAGTTGAAAATCCGGATCTTATTTTGCATGCTGAGTAGTGCTGCTGATCTCCACACAGACTTGAGAGTAATGAAAGCTTGTCCTGCTTTCCCGATACCCGCGCTTTGATATCCTCATCAGTTCCGTTCGCCTGTAGTTGAAACTATGCTTCTTAGGTCGGTGGGTAAAGCAGGTTGCTTCTTTCAGATTCCTCCCATTTATTCTGATTGCTGTTGCTGTTGGCCAGGAATCTTCATCACCTCTGTTTTCTCTATGTTCACCTGAAGTCCTATCTTCTCTGGATGCTTCTTTGCCAACTCGTTGCTTTTCACTTGCATATATTCCAGTTTCCGGGAAATCAGACATATATCATCGGCGAAGTCCAGATCCTCCAAGTTTTTTGTGTTGGTCCATATTATGCCTGTTTCCTCATTTCCCTCTGTCTGTCGGATTATCCAGTCTACCGTAATCAGGAAAATCATAGGAGATAGTAGGCAGCCTTGTCTTACTCCCATCTTCACTTCGAAGGATTCCGTGAGTTTCCCGTTGTGGATTACTTCGCATGCAGCATTACCGTACAACTGTTGGATGAGATGTATAATTGTCGGCGGCACTCCATAGTAGCGAAGTACTTTGCAAATCCCGATCGACGCTGTCGAACGCCTTTTCAAAGTCAATGAAGTTGAGATAGAGAGGTGACTGCCATTCCAAGCTCTGTTCAATGATGATATGTAGTGTTGCGGTTTTATCTATGCATGACTTGTTTCCCCTGAATCCAATCTGGTCCGGTCGAAGTTTTTAATCCAGGGTGTGTTTGATTCTCCCCAGCATGATGCGGTTTAGTATTTTGCTTGGGACAGACAGGAGCATAATTCCGCGCCAATTCTCACATTGACTCAAGTCTCCTTTCTTTGCCAGTTTGAATAGATAGTCTTTCCTCCAATCAGCAGGTACCTTTCCCTCTTTCTACACCTTCTTCAGTAGTGGTGTCATCAAGTCCGCTGATGTCTCGGAGTCCATTTTCAATGCTTCTGTGAGGATTCCGCCTGGTCCTGCTGCTTTTCCAGATTTTAGCATTTTTATAGCCTTCAGGAATTCTTCCGTCGGAGGGTTGGTATCCACTGGTAGTTCTGGTTCCGCTGTTGATATTATTGGGCGCGTTGCAGGTGGAGGTCGATTAAGAAGTTTTTTTTAAGTGTTCAGCCCAGTGTTTCCTGTGCTCCACCTCTTTGGTGATTGTCTTTCCATTGTCCCCTTCACTGGCCTTATTTGTATTGATCTCTTCCCAGATGGGAACTTAGTTGTTTGGTAGAGAACTGTGAGGTCTTCTTGGCCTACAGCTTGTTCTGCTTCACTTGCCATAGCTTCACAATATTGTCTTTTGTCTTCCCTGGCACTTTTCTCTAACCTTTTGTTCAGTGTATTGTAGCCTGCATTCAAATCCTGTTTTTGTTGCTCGGCGATGCACTGGATAATCTTTTGTTTCCCTATCCTTCTCTTTTCTATCAGTCTCTCCTTGAAAGCTTTTAATTTGATGTGGAGTGTTCCTTGCACGAGATAGTGGTCTGAGCCGACGTCTGCTTCTCTTCTTACTTTTGTATCCAGTAAGCTGCATCTCCACTTCCTTGAGTAGCATTGATATGAAGTCAATTTGGTTTTTGGTTCGCCCGTGTGGTGGTGACATCCACTTAATCTTGTGGATATCCTTGTGCATGTATACGCCGTCGCCAATCACTAGTTCATTGAAGGTGCAGAAGTTAGCGAAGAGTTCTCCGTTTTGATACTCAAATCAAAAAGTTCTCCGTCTTCATGCATCTCTCTAAGTGCTTCTCTACCCATAATGAGTTCTTTTCCTGTGTTGTCTGGTCTCAGTTCATTGTTCATATCGCCCATTAGGATTTTAATGTTACTGACTGGATGATTGTCCATTGTTGCCTGTAGTTGCCTTTTGCACTCTTCTTTCTTTTCTAGGTCTGCAATGTTTGTGGGTGGATGGCACTGTATAATTGTCACTCTCCTTCCTTTTGAGTTGAATCTGGTGTTCATCATCCTGAGCGAGATCGCTTTCCATTGTTACGGGGCCTTCGTTAACGTTGATGCCATCGTGATAGCCTCTGCTTTCACATATTCCCAGTACTTCAGTGACATATCTCTTCATCTCATTTGCAATTGGGGGCAGCTTTGCCAGTCTCGTACATGGTGCGTACGTACTATGTCCCCACACAGACATTTTGTTTTGTCGCAAGGAGTCTCATCGTGCTGAAGTTTCTGTAGTAACTTTGTTTACAGGGTGGGGTTGCTAGCCTCACGCCTGAGAAGAGGGTTGTTACATGAATGCATAGTTTACAGAGGAGCGACCTTATTTTTTGATCCAGGAAAACAAGGAATAAAGCAATCAGAACAGCACCAGCAAAAGTAAAAAATTCACAACAGGAAGGGCAGCGACCACAGCAAAAATACCCGTAGCATTAGTATCACTGTCAAATACTAATAACAGAAACTGACGAATAATAAGAATAGCACAATAGGAGGGAGGGTTAATGTTTTCCAGATTACCAATCCAGAAAAAGATCGGGTTCAGACTATTGAACATTCTCTTCCATTCTACTTGACTTGACTGACATCTCTTTCAGATGTGATGAAAACGAATTTGCATAAGAAAAGTGAGTGTCAGTGATTCAGCGTTAGAACGCTCCCCAACCCCGCTTCACGTAACTTGGGGTTCTACCCTCGGCTGACGCACTTCTCCTAGACCTTCCTAAGTTGATAGTAAGGCCAGTAAAGACGGAAGGTTGAGCGTGAGATTAACAACTCCACCCCGTAAAAATAAAACCACTGCTACCGAAACTTCAAAGCTCTAAATGGAAGCCCTATGCTCCACTCAGAAGGTAAAGGAATAAAATTTAAAAAATAACGAGAGAAGGACTTGAATCGGTTAATATAAAGACCTTCAGGTATAGAGTCAAAGCTATTTGTTCAGAAGATGTGATTGAAAATGAACTAAAGGTTGTATACAACAGTTACCTTGAAAAGTTCATCAAAAATGCTTAGAATTCATTATTTTCCAATCTCCTTTATAGCGCTCACGTTCAATAAAGTTCCTTTTGGTTTTTCCAGTGCATTTTAATGCCTTTACAAACTAGTGATATTTCATAATTTTCAAGCTACTAAAATTATATTTGTATAAATTTCAGCGATATAACTTTCATGTACGACTACTTTTCACTCAGCAGTGCCCAATATTTGTAGCACTATTCGTTCAAATCTTAATCAGACTTTACATAAATGATATTATCATTGTTAACTATTTTCAAAAGTGTTATGATTTAATAAAAGGCTAATAAGAAAAATAAGAACAATACATACGGTATCAATAACACTTACTAAAATTCGGTGGTAAACAAACCAACTCCCACATTTTTATGACATCATTGCGCTGACATTTATTCACTTCAAGTTGTTCCCAAATACGTATTAAATCTTTACGAATATTTTCTATTTCCTCGATAATGCCTATCTCTTCAGCCTCCAAATTTGACTGAATATAGGCTAGAATTTCATTTTCAGGCATGTTCAATGTTTGAAAGCTTGCTTCGTGTTGTTTGAATAAAGATATCACATCCAAGTCTTTTTCAGACACCTTTTATTGTTATTATCATAAGAGATTATTAAAACGATATAGTGAACAAGAAAGGATACAATTTATTGAACGCATAAATAACTGAAAGCAAGTTACAGGAAAAAAGACCTAACAAATGTTAAACGATGCATCCAATATAAATGAAAACTAACAAAAACTTCCGCCTTCCAAAGAAAGACCAGAAATCACTACAAACTGTCTCATAAACAAAATTTCTGGTCTCATATGTTGGCGGTTCGATGGTATAAGGCTTGGCAACCACGCGGAAGATTCTAGTTTGATTCCCATCCGATGATGAACATCTAAAGCACGCCTAATTTATCAGTCAGTGGGATATAGAGTGTGGAACTGCCATCCCCACACCGTGTAAATAAAACCATTGCTAGTGAAACTTCAGAGCTTAAAGCCCTATGCTTCACTCGGAACGCAACAAATAAATGTAGGAAATAATAGCGATGTGACAGAAAACACGCTAAGATTTAATGTATGTGTCCCGAGAACGCTCAAATACCTAATCATAATCAATCACAGAAACTTTGTGTTTTACAGGCCTTTCTAAATTTTGTGTTTCTAGCTTGAGAATCCACTGACATTTAAAAATGCTAAGATTAAGTAACAATGAGATAATATATCATTGGGATGACTGCGCACAGACCATCACCCACTAATAAAATAGGTGGTGATAGAAGGTGAAGGGTCACGACAAGATTCGACTCAGAGGCCTCCAGATTACTAAACTGAGACTAGTGGAAGCTGCTTTTACTTTCGTAAATAAAGTATCTAAGGTCTGGTAGTACTTTTTTTTAAACAATATGGATAATATTTACAGTACTATGTCACACTAAATACCAAAAGGATGCATGGATTCTTATTTTCCCCTTTAGTACACACTGGAAAGATGTGGGATGCGTAATATATATTGGCAGTGAACGTTTACACAAAATAACAAGTTTTGATTTTAAACTTATTAAGGTGAACATTACACGAACTCCGTCTGTTGAGAAAAAACCGCCTAATGTAACTATCAAACTTCGTGGCTGATTGAAATGGATGAGGATTCAGAGTAGTCAAACCAAAATCATAGAAAGTGCAATACTTTTATGACCAATTGACCTACACCTTGTTGTGAATTGTAGTATACTCTGGGGAACTTATCAACGCCGTCCTAAATGATGATAATACTAAACCCAATAGTTCAGTGATACCACATGTCTGATTATCTAAATAGGCATAACTATCCTCAAAGCTGTAAAGGCGTATGTTTACAAATACTAACAAACACGGGGCCTACATTTACGTCTATGCTGATTCCTCGTATAAACAACGGAACACCGTTTTTCTTTGTCTACCTTTGAAACATTTAATTTTATAAATAGGTAAGCCCATAATAGAAGACAGAAGTTAGAATACATGGAGTGGCCATTGGATAGGGTCCTAGTGTAACAACAGAAGACAAGGGCCAGGCAACAGAACGTTTATTACAGAAAATCAACACGTATTTATAGATTTTGATGTACATTATTGTAGGTTAATGTTAGTAGAAAATACAGTCTGTTGATTGGTTGTTTCTCACACAAAGTTAACCTTGCATCTCTTGTGGCTGTGTCAGTTCATCTATATGTTAACTGTATCCGCCTGTCCATCTTGACCTTTGACCTCAATTACTGTCAACCAATTTGGTTAGTAGACAGCTCTCACCACACTAGAGGCTTAATGGTCTACGAGTTCGCCTTGTAATCAGAAGATCCTGGGTTCGAACCCCGGTGGGTGCGTACTGCCGAGGAGTTTCAAGATAGGACGAAACATCTGTCCAGTACTCCCTGTTGATTTTCCAATGGTTCTCTAGCCGGTGTCAGTTCATGATTAAATCCTCGAACCAATCAAACAAAATCCCTACAAACCAATACTTGAAAATTTACAATAAGTTAACAACATAGACAGGCAAAAGAAAATTATGTACACTTAATTTTTATGACTATATGATGTTTCTACAACATTAATGTGAAAATCAATCAGATCGACTAGTTTTGAATTTGTATTACCTATTTAACAAAATACTCCTCAGTAGATATCTTCATGCATACAATGATTCCCAAAATTTCTGGTAATACTATTTGTGTAAACCCACACTAGATGGAGGCGTGGGTGGGTCGACTGTAGGTAGAATGCTTTGCCAGTCATACAGCAGATCTTCATATAAGAGATTGAAGGAACACATAAAATAATAATTCTATTTGTTACATCGACGATAAGTTATTATGATAAAGCATTCTTTGAAATTAATACAAATCAAATCAATAACTTTAATTTGATAACTTGAATCATTTTGTTTACTTTGAGAATATGAAATGTAAGTAAAACATTTACATTCATTATACACATACCAGTTGTACAGATAGACGTATTTTATCAATTTTTTCACGAAAACTAGCATTCAACTTTTCTGATGGTTCACGAAACAAAACATTAGTGTAACCAGTTCGAAAAGCAACATCATTGTTTTCTTCTTTACGTAACATCTCTTCTATCTAAAGTAGGATGGAGAAAATTTTTTTAAGATATTAATCTGAACGAGTAGTGTACATAGATCAGAAGATTTGAATTTACACATGCTGCAACTTTAAAAATAAATAATAATGTGGAACCAGATTAATTCACCAGCATAAAAGTAGGCTATACCAATTGTACTTCAGTACTATGGAGTGTCGCAAATATTTGAAAACCTCATTCAACAGCTATATATGATGATGGCACACGACAAGGAATTCACAACGGAGAGCTTAAAAGATAGTTTGAAATGAAGACAGGAGTAAGTTGGGACAATCTGCCATCGCCGATGATCTTTTTGACCGCGACTGAGTGGATCATAAGGCAGACGCGAGGTGCGAGAAACACGATATACTTCCGACCGACAAAAAGACCCTAAAGGATTCCGATTTCACAGATAAGTCATGTCTCATATCACACAGACTTTAAGATTTACAGGTGAAAACCAACAAGTTGAGATAAAAAGCAGCGAAGACACGACTACAGGTGAATATAGATAAAACATAAGTGATGAAGATACTTAACTAACAACAAAAATCACCGTTAACATTAGGAAGCCGACATTTTCACCTTACATCCGTGTTTTATTCCTTTCAATAAGAGCTTTACAATTTCGGTAGAAGTGGTCTTATTTTTACAGCGAGATCTAGGAGTGCATCCGCCGAGGATCGAACCCTGGACTACATGAAGCGTGGTTGGCGAGCGTTCTACAACTGAACCACCGATACACACCTTGAATTCCTATACAGCATTATTTCCACTTAGAGCAGCACGAATGGAAATCTCAAAGGCACTGAGGTTTGGATAGACAAAACAAGACAGGCGTTCATTACTCAAATTAGTGAGGGTATCTACAGTACTTAGTCAGCAGAGAGGAAAAAACTCGGATAGTCTAACACTATTGTCTAGTCAGTGCTTCTGTATGCTTCAGAGACATGGGGCGCGCGTCATCAGAAGCACTTACAATAGTGATATCAGTAAAATATAATACGCTTGGAAATAAGACGAGTGTTGTTAGTCATTAAGATAGGGAATCATCAAATCATTAAGCTCCAGTATTATGTCCCATCAGAAATTGTTTAAACTCTAGGCTAACTAATTCATATGAAATGGAAAGAAAACTAAGTGACATTCAATTAGAGAATAATGAAAAGAAAATGGTTAGTTTTCATATAACTAGTATTTACACTAATATTCCAATCAATATCACCTTAGAAGCAGTTGAAAGGGAACTAACTGCTGATTCTGAACTTACTCATAGGACGAAGCTACCCATTGAGGAAATTATTTTAGGAATCCGATTATGCCTCATATCTACTATCTTTAAATTCCAGGGCAAAATATATAAACAAACAGTAGGTGTAACAATGGGATCACCAATATTCCCAATTGTAGCAGGTATCTCTATGGAAAGCTGGGAAAATATAACTCTTAATACATTTAATCCTACTCCAAAAGTATGGTGGATATATGTGCGTGACACTTCCACAGTATTAAAACAGAAAGTATCTCTAGTTTCTTCACACACATAGTAAAGGGAATAAAATTCACATTTGAATCAGAAAATGAACAAGGAGAATTAGCTGTGTTAGGTTGTAAAATAAAACGAAAGGAAAAAGGCAAACTTCACACTAGCGTTTATAAAAGGCCAACACATTCTAATAGATATTTGAACTTGAATTCATCCCATCCGTTATCTGTAAAGCTGGCTTAGTTAAGTGTATAACATACCGAGCAGTAGCACTAAGTAGTATGAGAAAAGACCTAAATGAAGAAATGAAACAGATAGAAGACGCGTTGGTGTTGAACAGCTATCCTATGAAATCCATTAGGAACAGAAGCGAAATAAAAACAATAGTGAAACTAATATTGATAACACAAATAAGAGAGAATATACGGCATCTACGGTTTCACTATATAAGAGGAAGACATCTGGGACCCTATATAGGATTCGTAATAAAGCAGGAATTAGGGTGGCATTTAAACCCAAAAAATCACTCAGGGACAAGCTCTGTAGGTTAAACGACCCTGTTGATCCAATTAGACAAAGTAACATAATTTACAAAACACCTTGCAATGACTGTGAGGTCAACTAGATAGGCCAAACTAGTAGATCAGGTGTAGTGAGATTATCAGGACATGAGAATTTAGCCAAGTGCAGAATGATTGACCCCACGAAGATAAGTAATTTAGAAAAAAGCCCGGCGATTGCAGTGCATGCATTAACACACAACCACACAATAGGGTGGGAGAGGGTTAAAATTCTAAAAAGTAGGTAATATAGGTAGGTGGAGAGAGAGGTTGATTACTGAATCCTTGCTCATTGAGTCTACACCCTTCGCGTGCAATGGGAATGACTCATCACTCATACCGGAAATATGGAAAATACTACTACCAATCAAGTCAAGCGATGAAAAATAATGGAATTATACAAAGGAAGTTAGAAAGTTGTGTGAGTGACTTGATATGATCATGAGCAATAAATTGTGCTCGAAGCGTCATCAGTAAGTATTACTGTATAACACTGTGTGACTTTATCAGAATAAATTTTACCCACGATTGAATTATACTCTGCTACAGTCCATAAGTTGTTGTCTTACATCAACGCCGTTTGTAGACTGAATGTTTGTTTTTAGTCATTAAACTGTTCGCCAAGAAAGCCAAGGTAGTTTATATATGTGGAAACCTAAGTCTTTTTTATGTAGTTTTGTTGTCGTATATAAGTATAAAACTTATTTTGATAAATCACACAGTGTTATACAGTAATATTAACTGAATCAGTTTTGTTCTCTGAACTTGATAGTTAATTTGCGAAGCTTTCATCGCCCTACTAGGCGACATCTTGACCTCATGCTTCAATTTGAAGTGAGCTTTTACATTTCTCCATCAGACAATACACCTGTTGACTGCGTAGTCAACCTATCAAAAATGGAACAACAACAACTACGAAAAGGATAAAACTACAACACTGGAGATGCTTCGAAAACTGATTTCTTCACTGCCCTTGAATCATTACTCAAATTGTCAAACTTGAACGAGGAAAAACAGGAAGAGATACGCCAAACAATTGTGCTAATGGTCAAAGGGAAAAAATAACACACACAACTCAACTCTCAAGAAATAAGGCCGCTGAAAAAGCTGAAAAATAGAAAGGACACCATCATTCTACCAGCTGACAAAGAAAGAAAAACAGTAGTCATGGACAGAGAAGAATACATCAAGAAAGCTGAAGAACTACTCAAAGACGAGGATGTATATCAACAACTCCCATACAAACATTAAACAACTGCATCCAAAGAACCTTAAACAAGGTCATCAAAACTGGACAGATCACAAAACAAGACCAATGGTGAATGAAATCCACAGACCAGTGCTATCCCAATTCTACGGCAGACCCAAACTACACAAGCCAAATATCCCGTCACGACCAATTGTATCACTCCCAGGAACTCCAACATATAATTTATCCAAAGAATTATACAGAAAATTGAAACACTTAACGGAATCTTATGATCAGTCCATCAACTCTGCTATCCAATTTCTAGAGAAAATTGGAGTCATCCAAATAGATGAACAAGAAATAGTGATATCCTTTGAAGTCACAGCATTATATACCTCAATCGGACAAAAACTAGCAAAAGAGACCATGGAGCAACTACTCAGCAACGACGAACACCTCCAACAGCAATCAAAAGTGCAACACACAGGCTGGATGGAATGCATAAACCTATGCCTAACAACGTACTTCCAATTCAATGGCCAAATATATGAACAACTCAAAGGAACACCCATGAGATCGCCAAAATCAGGTTTGATTGCAGAAGCAGTGATGCAAAGGCTCGAAAACGTAATCCTACCAAAGATCAAACCCAAAATTTGGATACGTTACGTAGACGACACATTTAGAATAAGCAAAAGAAACGAGTTAGATAAAACTCACAATTTAATAAACAACGTCTTCAACGACAAAAACACAAGAGAAGAGGAATCCGAGAACAAAATTTCATTTTTGGACGCCTTAGTCAAGCGAACAACCGTAGGAGAATTAGAAACTCAGGTTTATAGAAAATCAACTCACACAGACCAAATACGGAATTACAGCAGCAACAATCCAATAACACACACAAGGAATTGTATACAAACACTATTCAAGAGGGTCAGGACTCATTGTAGCACTCCCACCTTAAGGAAAATTGAAGAAAGATATCTCATGGACGTCTTCCAAAAGAATGGATACCCACGGAATTTCATCAAAAGACATATACCTCCAAGCCAGCCTATCAAACCAAAAGCGCCCAAAGAAAGCACAAAGAAAATCGCCCTACCATATATACAGGACATCTCAGAAATCACTGCGAGACTCTTCGAACCTTTAGGAATTGACGTCGCACACGAACCAACAAAATCACTTCACTCAATTCTATGTCAACCAAAAGACTCAACAACGAAAGAAGATAAAACCAACATCGTCTACAAAATAAATTGTAACAACTGCGACAAACACTACATTGGCCAAAGTGGACGTCGTCTTCGTCTTCGTATCCACGAACATAAGCTAGCCGTCAAAAGACATGGCATCCACTCCCTCATATCACTACATACAGACAACCCCGGACATCAATTCGACTGGGATAACCAGTGTTGAAATATTAGACAGAGGAAACAAGAAGAATGCTAGAGAATTTTTAGAAGCCTGGTATTCCAGTGAATCGTCAATCAACAGACACAACGAGATAGACAAAATTCACCAACCGATAAGAAGGAAACCTCACACACAGAGGGTCAAAGTTCAGGTCAAAGAAACAATCAGTTCCAATACAAGTAGCCTAGATAGTTTGAAAACACACAAAAACAACCAATCACGTCTAAGGTCACCAGGAGAGATGATTAATAAACTCGTGGAGAAATGTAAAAGCTCACTTCAAATTGAAGTATGCGGTGAAGATGTCGCCTAGTAGGGCGATAAAGCTTCGCAAATTAACTATCCAGATCAGAGAAAACAACCACATCAAAATCATCCACCTGAGCTACAAATCTTCTCCATCATATGGAAATCTAAGTAGTTTTAACATGACTCACACACTAATCGACTTAACAATTAATACCGAGTAAAATAAAAACTAAGGATAGATGGATTATAACACAGGTAATGGTTGTCAATTGAAAGTTGTAGGACACTAGGATAAAACTGTCAAGATATGTTAGAAACTAAAAGCTGTTGAACTTTGAAGACATGACTCTAAATCAGTCACACAATTCCTAAATGGTGACCAAAGTCTGTGAAATAAAGAATACAGTGTACCTTGTTTAACAGAAATGCTAATTTATATTCTTCAGTTATCGTATGCAGGTTTGTGTAATAAGCAATGGACCAAAAATTATAAAGTGAAAGCTGGTGATACTAAATGATCTTTCAAACTAATGTAAAGACCTGTGAAACTGGTTAAGAACATACTGTCTAAACCAATAAGGCATAAGTAAATGAAAAATTCAGTACAGAGGTAGAACACAATATATTGTGGCGATTTTTAAGAAAATTGATAAGAATTAAAACTGAAATAACAAAATTTCAATAAGTGTAACAATAACCTACTTCTGCAAGTGTTTTGAATCGGTCTTCCGCCATTGGTTTCAGTGAATAGACTTTCTCTCTTAAAGCCTCTAATCCACCAGAATTTCGAATTTTAGAAGATTCTTTCAAAATTGTTTCACAAATCAATTGAAATACACTGAGTTCTAATGAACGTGGAAAATTGTGTTTAGTCATTTCCCTGTTTTGAGAAAAAGGAACGAAGAACAGATAAATCAACAACAGTTCATAAGAAAATGTCTTTGATATTGTGTCTCAGATATATATATATATATATACGCTACCTAACTCCATTAGGAATGGGATATATTCGAAGTGGGAACAAAAAAAGTGTGGGGTTTTTGAGGTATGATTATATACGTAGGGTTTAGTGATCCGTATGGGTAAAACCCACAGTCATGTTTATAGAAGATTGTAATTGACACTGACCTTAACGTCAATGAAAATTAGATTACACCACGAAGACGAATGGTGATTTGCAAAAGAAAGAGTTGCGAAATAACATTATAACGCGCTTCACAACTTCACTTAAGGTTCACCAATCACTAGTTCACGTTTCCTTGTCTACCTTGTATTTGATGCTATATTAATATATTACGTACTGTTAGTGAGAATGGCTTGAGATACCCCTAAATACAACTCTTCTAGCCTCTTTCTATTCCGAATGTTCTGTGTGGAACATAGGGATTAGAACTTTATAAGTTTCACTTGAGTCGTTTTACTTGGTGAGCAACTCCACGCCGGCTAATAAACTGGGCGAAAATTAAGGGTACGTTAGTCGGGAATCTAACTCAGACAATGCGTGTAGCTGATGAGCATTCTACCATTGAAAAACGACACAGCAACTGCTAAAAAGCAAAAGAATTATTTCTACTTGAATATGACAACTACACAGGATGGACGAGAAGAGAGATTACCGTCAACAGATTACAATACAGTTGGCATTATAACCTTCATATGCATTCATTCAGATTACATTAGTCACCATATAAGTACTTGTATTTCCTAGTCAAATTAAAAGTGACAAATCTTTAAGTCAACACCATCTAATGAAACTTGAGGAATGAAAACGGTCTACTGGTTATTTTATCGGTATAAAATTGAAATTTTATAGCAACATACACACTTACCTCTCAAAAGTAATATCAGCATTCTTCAACTTGGTAAATTCCGAATTAACAATTGCTGTTCGTGTGTCGTTAGCAATAGCTAAACCTTCAAGAACAGGAAATGGAACCAACACTTCAAAAATGTCTTCTGGTTCTGGAAACAATAGCGGTATACGCAAGTTCTCCTTTGTTATGACATCATTGCTTAGGACAGGAGTTGCTTGTACTTCACTATTGGTTTCAATCTCATGTACAGGTGCAAAACTTTCTGACCAACGACGAGATGACAGACTACGCGTGAATCTAGAAACTAGAAGACCAGCAGATTCCTGTAAAAGCATATACATAAATGGTTACTCCAATTTGGATTATAATAACACTGACAAGAAAATTTAGAAAGAAACACTTTTATTTGATATTACAATAATATTACAAACTAAAATCAATGATAATAAATGCGACAAAAATGTAATTCTATATTCCCTGACTCACACCATGAGTTACTGGATGGCAGTTTATTGTGGTGCAATAAAAGTAGTAGTGTGGTGAGAGATGGTTGCTAACCAAATTGGTTGACAGTAATTGAGTTCAATGTTTATGTATCAAATATTAGTCATGTGAAAACAAGGTCAAGATGGACAGGCGGATACAGTTAACATATAGATGAACTGACACAGCCACAAGAGATGCAAGGTTAACTTTGTGTGAGAAACAACCAATCAACAGACTGCATTTTCTACTAACATTAACCTACAATAATGTACATCAAAATCTATAAATACGTGTTGATTTTCCGTAATAAACGTTCTGTTGCCTGGCCCTTGTCTTCTGTTGTTACAGTAGTAGTACCAGTAGTAGCAGTGACAGCAGTAGAACCACTAGTAGTACGAGTTGTAGTGCTAGAAGGAAATTTCTAGAGCCCAAGATTCGAACGAAGCTGAGACTAACAAATACCTGGAAATGGACAAAATCTCGTCCGCTCAAGAAGATAACAATAAAGAATCAAGAAGACAGATCGCCAACACCAAACACCATAAAATTTACACCACAACAAAAGTGCTTCCTATCATGGAAGCTCACAGCAATCGAAATAAAAAATGTTACTATCCTCAAAAGTAATACACAAATAATCCGAAGGATAGGAAAAACTGCCGACTGTCATTTGAGCAACCGTATCTTTCACTCAAGTTAGTGCTAAGGATGTCGTCAAGTGTTGTGATGAAACATCAATATATATATATATATATATATCCTCAAAAAGAGAAAACATGAGCGAACAGCTTAGAACTTTAAAAGAAATGATAAAAGGAGTATTATCATTAACACTATTACCTTAGCGTCCCTTTTGCATTTTCGTTTGTCTTCAACTAAATGAGCTGAGGCTAAAATACTGTAATACTTTTGTTTCGTTTTAATAACTCGCTGCCAGTCCTGTGGTGAATAATGATTATAAGTTAATCAAAGCTGAAACACACCCATACCTCAGGTAAACATTTTGCTATGTCTTCATCTTGTAAACAATTTGAAATGGCTGAAAATGAATCCAGGCACTTTTTATACAATTTATTGATATGATTTACAATACGTCGATATTCAGGTTCATCTAACAAAAAAATAAAAATATTAAAAAATAGTAAGAAGAGAAACTGGTAACTGATTTGACTCTTCCTAATAATAGGAAATATGCTACTTCTGTATAAAAAAAACGAATCAAGTAACTTAATGTGTAAATACTCCTGTTTTAAAGCCCAGAGGTAAACTGAAAATAAGGTAAATATATAAGGTTCATTAGGAAATGCATGATGAGTTAATAAGCAGGTTTCTCTTTACCGAAGGAGTATATTTATATTTTGAAATTTGTCGACTTTTTTCGAATCATCTGCTTGTACTCTTATATGTGTTAGGTACCTGTCACCAACTGATATGATATCGTCGACAGTTGATATGACCGAGTGGACTTATGCGTAGGTAGGTATAATAATAAGGACGCGATGAACAACTCAACTGATATGCTAGATACACCTTTTCTTCCCTAGTAACTTCAACTTTATTGAGCTAGGTAAATATCAAAAGACAAAGATTGGTCTGTGACTGCTAGCGTACAACTTTTAATAGGAAAAAAGCATATCATGTTTATATATTTTAGTCACAGTAAAATCTTAGTAATTTGAATATCCTCATAAATCATTTAAAAGAAAAATCTATTGATATTATTGACTCGATGTTAAACAACATTATTGTTAATAACAGTAATTCAATCAATATTACTTTTATATATATATATATATATATATATATATATATCGAAAAGAATAATCTTTGTTCAGTAATTCCATATTAGTTTTTTTATTAGATATATCACACAGTGAAACAGTATTATTTACTGGATGACGTTTCGAACAAAATTTATTGTTCATAATCATATCAATTATAATCACACGACTTTGACACTTGAGTTTTATAGTTGTCTTTGTTCTCTCCTATTTGTCGTATGGGCAGTAGAATTTTCCAGATATCGGGGACAGGTGATGAATCATTCCTATTACATGTATTTGTAGTTGATTCGATAAACAAAGCTTCTGTTATCAATCTCTCCCTATAACCTGTGACATTAGATTTTAAAACTGTCATCCTATCCCATCCTATTGTATGGTTGTGTGTAACTGCATGTAGTGCTATAGCTGAACTATTTTCTAGATTTCTTATCTTATTCGGGTCAACCAATGTAGATTTTGCTAAGTTTTTATGTTCAGCTAGTCTGACTGCCCCTGTTCTACTAGTTTGACCTATGCATTTGAACTGACAATCACTGCAGGGTATTAGATAAACTCAATTGTTTTGTTTTAAAGATTCTACAGGATCCTTTAACCGACAAAGCTTGTTTCTAATTGAGTTTGTGGGTTTGAATGCCGTTTTTATTCCTGCCTTGTTAAGAATTCTGCGTAAGGCTTCCGAGGTTCCTTCCTTGTATGGAATTACTACTGATGATTTAGATTCTTTATTGTTGGTGTCGTCATTAATATTATTATTATTATCACTATCATCATTATCATTATTATTATTATTATTATCACTATCGCTACTATCATTATTTATTTTATTTTTACATTTCCTTACATATTTCCTGACTAATTTATCCGGGTAATTATTAAGTTTCAAGGCTTCTTTTATGTGTATCAGTTCCTGTTTTATATTTTCTTTGGTACTACTTAATTTTTGTTTAATTTTGTTTGTTTAATTAAAATCTAATGTCACAGGTTATAGGGAGAGATTGATAACAGAAGCTTTGTTTATCGAATCAACTACAAATACATGTAATAGGAATGATTCATCACCTGTCCCCGATATCTGGAAAATTCTACTACCCATACGACAAATAGGAGAGAACAAAGACAACTATAAAACTCAAGTGTCAAAGTCGTGTGATTACAATTGATATGATTATGAACAATGAATTTTGTTCGAAACGTCATCCAGTAAATAATACTGTTTCACTGTGTGATATATCTAATAAAAAAACTAATATGGAATTACGTACTAACACAGTGCCCAAGTTTTACACATTTATTAATATAACTTTGTTCAGTAACCATTCTTTTTAAAAGAAAAATGGTTAAAGCGAACAACTGTTTTCCGTAAATTCTTCTTCCGGTTCTACAGTTATAAATCCACTAACTTTAGCCTGTATAGGCGAATTGCATTTATAACTGGAAATATATTCTGGAACATGTATACAATGGAATGGAATAACCGTCAGTTGGTTTTATTATTATTTAGAATATGCATAGTTACTAAAAAAAATGAGATGGAATAATTCAATGATGTGAGGGCATTGTATAGTCCATCAAAACTACAGGTTTCAAGGGTCAGTGTATTCAGTGATGTGTAAGACAATACGAGTTCAAGGGTGACAGATAACAATAATAATGATGGTCAAATTATAATAACGATTGTGTGGAGTGAAGCTTAAAAGTACTATTAGTGAACAATTAAAGACAAAGAATCCAGAGAAGAAAATTCCCTTTCTGACGATTTCACTTTCATAGTTGTACAATCGTCCGAAGTTAACTATGCACTGGAAAGTCTTTCTACATATTTATACACTGCATATATATATATATATATATATATATATATATATATATGAATTACAATAGACAATGGTAGTCAGTTTTCTTTCGAGTGCGTGTGTTGAGGTTTTGACAGTGACTAGAAATGACTAAAGTCAGATAGTATTGGTGTATACAACTATAAGTCAAAAATGGATTAGACATATGAATCCAATAAATAATGTAAGTACATTCGGGAATGTGGATATAATATGATGGAAACATGAGATGAGTGAAATTTTGTCAAATTAGTAGACAAGATAAAATGCTAGAATATGATAACATAGAGTGAAATAAAATAAAACAAAGCAAAATGGAACGGGGAATACAGAAGTATAACAAAGGTTTTGTGAACTATATAGTGAAATTAAGAGCATGGTAACGAAAGAGATCGTAAAAATTGTTTCCTGTCTTTATGTTATGTATTGCCAAAGCCTCCGCGCCATACAAAGCATGTATAGTCGTATCCCTTACGGTAAAGCGGTATGAAGCTATGAAAATGGGTGTACTGACGCGTTCTAGTCCTTCTAAATAGGCTTCTCTGTAGATGTCCGTCTATCTTCTTAGTGAGAAGGAAGTCGGCCTAGGACAGTGGAAAATGGGTTTCCTCTGATTAGTAGGCAATTCGGTTAGGTCCAGGGTAAATAAATATTCAGACTCGTTGATCGAGTGTCACGATAAAAAAGATGAAACTTTACAGTCATCAGATCACTAGGTGAGCCACAAGATGGTTACTGTTTTAACCACTCCCTATCCCCTCCCTCCGCAAATAATTATAGGACTTTCCATTCGGACGTGTTTGGAAAACTTTTGATTTATCGACCAAAAATAATTCCCATTGTAGATAACTGATTCCAGACATAACTATTTGGTGCTATATGATAAGGCAGCAAAAATCTATCCAGGATATCTCCCATTGGCCCCTTCCACTTCGTTTTCATGAAACACACTTAGGGGCATAAACGAAGTGTTCAGCTTGTTCATAGGATTGGGGTTAATACAGAACTGGACGTTCAGGGCGGAAACCCGGAGTAACGTTCGGCTTCAGAGGCGAAGAGACTTGGGTAAGCCTGCAGCAACCAATTTCTTCCTGCAAGACCGGAGTATGGATTTTGACGTAAGCGTTGCAATAGAGATTTATGTGATCCATGATTTGAAACAAAATCATTTGGTGATGATATTACATCAGAACATATTGAATTTAGTGGAACATTTTGAGATCAGGTTTATCTAACCAATCAACACCAAGTAAATTCAAATCATGGTGGTTTGTGAGATAACATACATTATGGAATTGATGCTCATCACACTGAATACGACAGTTGATCTCACTCGTGAGTTTTCGCATATCCCCAGAAGCATTCTTGGCGACATTTTGTGTCGGAAGAATCTATGGGCACTCAGGTGCGCGCCATGTGCTGCGGGAAATTAAAGTGATATCTGATGCTGCATCCAATTGAAGACGAATAGGTTTGTTGTTAACAGAAAGAGTAACATACTCTCTTCAGCTGGCAAAATCGACTTTGGACAATGCAAAAACAGCTTGTACCCAAGAAGGCTTTTGCTCCTTGAAGGAACCATGTTTGTTTCCCATAGAAGAGTTTGCCCTTGTAAACAGTAACCCTCTTTATGTCCAAGATGGTGTCATTTGCAGCACTTATGTTTTTTGAATGGGCAGAATTTGACAAAATGCCACGAACCAAAGTACCAGCATACTGACGGAGGCTTAGATAAATTCTGAGACTGAAATTCTGTGTGCTTAACAGCAGTCGCAGAAGTTTTTACTTCATTAATTGAGCTAAATTCACACTGGTCATTTGTGCAATATCATGCTTCAAATTGATTAAACACTGATATTCTGCTGTCACCACCTGTAAATTCATTTTCGTCGCTTGTTCTACGCTTGACAGAAGTCGAGTTCAAATGTCAGCATCTTCAGGATTTTCAAAACCACAAAGAAAAATCAAACATTTGAACTGATCTGATGTCATCTCATGTGGTTTGAATCTTTTACATTCCTTGTTCCCTTTGTCAGCTTAAGTGACATAATCATCGGAAAGTACTTTTGATAACTGTAGACATTGGCACCGAATACTGAACGTGGATGGTTGTTTGTAAGACATTTGGGATAAAACGGTGACTGCACCATCGAAAGATAATTCACGGGGACTTTTTGGCAGAGTGAAATTGAGATTTTTGTTGTGCTCGACAGTAGCAAGTTTTCGTAAAAATAATCGAATTTTGGCAGAATCATTGAACATGACACATTAAATACTAAGTCTTCGTAACGACTGAATTATGAATCGAATGCGAGACCAGATTATTGGATTATAACTGAACTCACTAATAGAATTCGAAATGCTTTCATGTTTATCTGCATGAGATGTAGAACGGACCTGAAATGACGGCTTCTAAGTGACAGCCTCGATTAATTTTAGTTGAGCTGCTTCATTCTGAGATTCCTGAAGTTGTAAGATAGACTTGAGATCATCCACAGAAATAAACATTGTAAATTAGATGAAACTGACACCGTCGCCAATTTGTTATGGCTGCACTGGATTGAATATCGTTGTTGCCAGAATATGATACGGCTACACTGAACTGAAAACTTATATTGCCAAAATATATTACGGCTGCATGAGCTTAATAGCCCCGTCGATAATTTGTTATGATCCAAGTCGCCAGCTGAAATGAACTCATCGTCAACCTCAGATTTGAGATTTGCAAGTCACGCAGTCTGAGGTAAAATTTCACCAGTTTCCTTTGGGGGAAAAAAATCATCCCAGTCACAATATGTGATCCACTTGTTCGTATAAATAGCATTGGTGACACGGGTCCAAATCTCAGAAGGGGCATAAATCCTTTCAAAATTGCAAGTACGCCTTGCTGATGACTACCAACAAACACGAAACCTAGGTCCGAGACGTCCTGGTGATTCCCTCCGACCACCTAATAACAACAATTCAGAGTACTTGTGCAACATATTTTCAACAATTTGATCACATATGGATTTGTCATAGGAATATTTATGAAATTATTAAAGAGTTAAAAGGTGAGAAAATAGACTTAGGTCAAGTTAAAAGGACATATTCAAGGTCAAAATAACAATGAATATCACTAAACCAAATAACAGAGATACATCTGATAGGGTATCAAAACAAAGTTTACCAAGGAAGGTTTGGTGTGATGACGAACTATTTCCGAACGCATAAAGGTGGTTTAAACTTCCTAATTGCTAGGGCTTCTAAAACTTGAGGATACGCCACAAACACGTTTTATAGATAGGTTTGGAAGACGTCTAAACGTTAATTTTATGTCCTGTCTCTATAATGTTTCACAATCGGGGAGTTAGGTCTCCTTTTCTCATCATTAATGGGTTCTGGGGATTCCGCTTGCTTCTGAAGTCATTTAGGAATATCCTCTAAAGCCCTTACTTGCAGAGATCGATGAGTCTTCCCTATGTATGTGTGTCCACACGTACATTCACATTGGTAAATACAGTGGGATGTGAAATCATTTTTCCCATATTCTAAGGGCTTAGATGGATATATCAGCTTTAAATTCTCAATTATTATGATCTTAGCTTCATGAACAGTCTTCTTAACCACAGCGTTCAATCTCTGTCGAGTTACCTAGCTGCTATGATCACCGATATACAGTAGCATTATGTACACGTCTTTCTTAGCGGCGAGCTGGAAAGTGGGTGTTGGTGTTCTGAATACTTTATACATCCTAATGAACTTGTTTGGATAATTATTATCAACCAGTTTGTGTCAATTTTCTTTCTTCTTCATCAAGTGTGTCTTCAGTGCACATTAGCTGGATTCTACTGAAGAGGCACTTCTGTCTGTCTGTATTCGACATAGAACTTTGCACTGATGTGCAGCAGTTCAAGTCGCCACACTCCATGTAGTACACAAAGCAAGAGAAGAAATGCATAATAGAGACAGTAAACAGAGGTGAGAGACAAAGGAATAGTAGTAACGAAGAACAACATAGTTTCATTGGAAATCATAAGTCACAAGGAGTGGATGCATCTGCGCCAGCCATTGAGAACGATTTTGAGCCATATCACCAATTGTTTCCAACCATTGGCTTTTACCGTCCCGAGGACCCCAACCAGTCAGGAAGTCTACACCTTCCTACGTTGCTTAAACTAACTGTTGTGGATTTGATTGACTGGTGCCATGTTTTGGTTTGACTGCCACTAGCTCTTTTCCAGCCTGACCCTATGTCAGCTAACATTGCCCGTCGAGGAAGGCGATGACTAGGCATATGTAACACATGTCCTAACCATCTCAATCGATGTAATTTCACAGCCTCGTCGATTGATTTCCCCTCCTTACCTAGCACTCGACGCCTAACCTCAGTATTGCTCACCTTATTATACCACTTCACACGGGAGATAGAACGCAGGCACCTATGATCAAAGACAGCTAATCTTTTCATGTCTTCCACTCTCAATGGCCAGGTCTCACAGCCATAAAGGAGGACGGAGTGGACTGCTGAGCAGTACACCCGCCCTTTGGTCGATAGCCAGATATCACGTCTACGCCAGAGACGGCGTAAACTGGCATTTGCCAAACTAGCCCTCTGCATCCGTGCTGAGATTTCGTTAGCGATCAACCCGTTGGCTCTGGCTGATGCAACTTCCCAAATAAGCGAAGCGGTCAACGTGATCTACTACTTCACTCCCTATTTCTAAACTAGGAGTCAGTGTAGTCCAGTCCTGTAACATCATCTTACATTTGCGAGAGCGAATCGCATGCCAAACATTTGTAGATTGCAGCTCAAGGTGTTCAGAAGACTCTGCATTTTGTCAGCGTCTTCGCCTAGAAGGAGTATATCGTCTGCATATTCTAAGTCAGCGAGATTATTCCCTGGTAGCAAGTCAATCCCTGAGTCCCTGAAGTGAGTTAAGGCTAAGTTCATTAGTACATCTACGATGAAATTGAATAGGAATGGGGATAATGGGCATCCCTGACGGACACTACTTCAGATGACAACTCTCCGTAAGCCCTCACTTGGCTGCATGAATTCGAGTAGAGTGTCTTGATCAGTGCAATGTATTTTCTCGGCATTCCCTTTACAGCCAAGCATCGCCAGAGTACCTCTCGGTCGACAGAATCAAATGCCGCCTTTAGGTCAAGAAATATAACGATTGTTGGACGCCGGTAGGAATGCCTATGTTCTAGAATCTGTCGAAGGGTGAAGATAGGATCACTACATCCTCTTCCTGGTCTAAAGCCTGCCTGGTTCTCTCGTGTTTGTGCCTCCCAAGCACCACTTAGTCTACGCAATATTATTGCGCCTAGGACTTTAGATACTATGTTAGTCAAGCTGATACCTTTGTGATTATCATAGGGGTACTTGTCTCCCTTCTTGTATATGGGGACAATCAATGACTTACACCAACCCAATGGGACTTCCTCTGATTCGCAGACCCTGCCTAGTACCTTAGTTAATGCAGACAGTAAATTGTCTCCACGGTACTTAAATACTTCTGGAGTCATTCCATCAGGTCCTGCTGCATTACCTTGTTTCAGACTAGTGACAGCCCTAGTAACCTCAGTTAGGGACGGAGGACCTGTATCTATATCCCATTAAGGGAGGTGTTGAATGTTCGGCAGGTTGAGAATGGCTGTAGGCCAATTAAACTGCACCTCATAGTGTCCTTTTCAGCGTTCTAGTCGTCTATTCTCAGAGCTAATTATGGTGCCATTTTCCTCAGAGATTGTTTCATTTATGGTTTGTCTTTTACCACCTGTTTCCCTGATAAGTCTAAATAGTTGTCTGGTGTAACCAATCGTCGATGCCTTTTCCATTGCTTTTGTTACAGGCCACTGTTCACGGTTGTTACGAAGGCTTCTTGTTAGTTTGCGTGTGGGAAGCTTTCGCTCCTCATCATATTCGGAGTTTTCCGGAATCAGTCTTCTTGCGTCAATCAGTTCGGAAGAGGCGGTAGAGACCCAATGGCTCTTACAAACTTTTGCTTTTAGCTTATTAACAGCTTTTACAGCTGTGTCTACAGCTAACTGTATGTTGTGCCAGGCTACCTCAGGGGAAGTCCTGTTGTCGACCTCAGACACTCGTTTCACTATTTCTTCCTTAAATAGAGACTCAGTGTCTCGATCTAGTTGGGGACGTAACTGTTTCGATGCCGTCAATTTCTTATGTCCGTTTAGTTGTAAGCATAAACAAGCGCGATCCAGAGCGTGATCGGAGTCTACGCACGTGTTCCAGAAGGAGCGACAGTCTTCTACTGACCCTTGCCAACGATAACCTATGGCTATGTGGTCTATCTGAGTCCAGAATTGATTTGGTGATGGAGGTCGCCAGGTTACATAATGTCTCTCTTCGTGCCTAAAGTTAATGCTGACTAGGAACAGATGATTATCTGAGCAAAACTGTAGAAGATGATCACCGTTGTCGATTCGTCGGCAGGGAACTCCATACGTACCACCTATATACTTCTCAGTCTGGCACAACTTCCCTACTTGGGCATTGAAGTCGCCTGCTAAAACAACTATATCTGAACGTTTTACTTTTTGCAGAAAATTAGACAGTTTCTGGTAGAAGTCATCTTTTAGTTCATCCAAACTACAGTCTGTTTGGGCGTAAGCGGAGACTACGAAAAGGCAACGACGGGTAGCGCCGTCTTTCCTTCTTTTAACGGACCTATTCAGACTGACCGTACACATACGACTATCAACTGTGATCCAGTCGAGAAGTGATTTTCCTGCCCTAACACTCAATTCTATCCCTACACCAGGAAGTCCTCGCGAACTAGCTGAGGGGTCTCCTGACAGCCCGAGGGTGAATTTTGCAGATTCACTTTGTTGGCCGAGTGAGCTTAAGTGAATGATCTTACTTGGGTCTTGTATGCGTGTCTCCGAAACACAACATACATCCATGGCTCGAGATGCCAGAGTTCTGGCTAGTGATGCCTGTTGTCCGATTCGGCAGAGGGTCCTGAAGTTAAAAGCTCTTATTTGAAGTTGGCGACGTGGCTCTAAGAGGCTATCGGGGTTGTTTCTATGGTTCTCACCGTTGTTTGTGGTCACAGAGTGAAGTGAAGATGACTCATTAGCCTGCAAAATAGTACTAACTGTAGTAGAGAAGCAAGATGAGGAAGGTGATGTGAGTAAAGGAGAATGATGCTCAGGAAGGTTTCGTGTGCTTTTGGAAGTGTGTGGGCAGTTGTTATTTCCCGGCTGCCCACACCGTGGAAGTTGATTGACTCTTCGGGTACCTGAAACAGAAAGAGGGTTAGTGTTGCGTGACCGCAGAGCCCAGGGAACAACTGCTTGAGGCCGGTCACACACGGCCTGTATGAACTGGTTTCTTGCATTGTTTCCGTATTAGTAAACTTACCGCCGGTTACGGACCACCGTAGGGTAAGTCGGGGTGTACAATTTTTGGGGTCGACCTTTTCTAACCCCCTCCCTGCGGAGTGGAGAGACAGCATAGCTGGCATGCTGGTCATCTGAAGGAAACACCTTACTGTTGTTACACACTTGTTCCTCAGCAGTACGACTTCGCCCACAGACCCCCAGCATAGTGTAGGAAAGTTTCTTACACAATGCCGGTAACTGCTTTTAGTCTAATCGCTATCCTAGCCACCTTCCTGACATGGTAGGACCTGAAGGAACATTGGTTGGTTGGTTGGTTCATTGCAATGTACAAGTCCGACCACCACGTCAAGGTAGCAGGTATCGGTCGGGGAAGAGGCACTTAGCTCACTGAGGCTCTTTTGTACCGAACAGGGCGGAAACTGTGATAATTAAGATACTGTTCTGTCCATGTAGGTTTTCTAAAAATAGATCGTTTTATTGGTCCATTCGGCTGAGCAATAAATCTAGGAAAGGTAAACAATTATCTTCCTCTTCTACAGACGTAAGTGATATGCTATTCTGAACTTCATTCATTCGATTTAAAATTGAGGTGGCAGGACAAGGCTTAACACTTATTACAATGTCATCGACATATCTTCTATAAAGTGGTGCATTTTAGTGATCGTGATTGTTATTTTGACATTCAATATGTCCACAATGCTCAAACTTTTTACTGATATTAATTGACCTAAGTCTATTATCTCACCTCTGAACTCTTTATTAATTTCATATATATTCCTATGACAAAGCAATGTGTGATCAGATTTTTCAAAATGTGGTGCACAGATACATTACACAATTCAGACAAATTACACCTTATTGCTTTGTCTAAATTCATAAAGGGAACTAAGTGTTTTAAAAATCCAGAGTACACCGTGATGACGAGCCCCCTAACATGGTAGCTTTATTGTAAACTTGACTGACAGAATTCAGTCTGCATCAAACAAAGGACTTGATACATGATACTAGTTAGTATCTAGTTTCCAGTCAGAACAGCAATCAAGAAAATAAGCGTAGATCCATGATGCTATATACTAGTACTAAACTCACACTAACCACTAGTGTTTACCAGCTAGATAGAAGCAAGCACTGTTTGGTGATGTGAGTGATATCCAACTACTCATATCAACTAATCCGTGGTGCACAGCATTGTGAATACTTCAGTCGAACACAGAATGTTTTCGTGACCCTTTTCACATGATAAACCTTAAGCCAAGTCTAAGGCAACTAATACATGGCAAAACTAAATGTTTGGTTTTCTTGTCCTTACATTGTTTTTCTTCTAAAATGATGCAGAGACTTGACTTCTAATATGAAATTACAACTTATACTGTTTGAATGTCGGGAGTATGAGGAAACATTTCAAAAGACATTCGTCAAACTAGTGCTCACATTAAAATATGTATTACATAAACTACAGAACAAGTAAATATACTACCAAATTACTGAAAATAAAATAGGTATAGTGGTCTAACTACGCACAATTAAATGACCAATGTATACAAAGATATACAAAAAATTACTTTAAAATCAATCATATAATTGTTTCATGAACCAACTACTGCACTTCCGACAAAGGCGGTAAATTCACCTCATTTGAAAAACCTTAAGAAATGATGATCGTACTAACACGCTTCACTTATGAAATAGCCAAGGCAACTTTTGGCTTGTATACGAATAGTCAAAGAATAGATGTACCTCCACCTATTTTAAAACACTCACAGTTGAATAATTCCTCTTAAGCAAAGGAAGATGTTTACGCAGCATTATATGAATGCAGTAGGCTTATTGCCTTGTACAAATAAAAAACATTTCTGTGTATTTATGTGCGTGCATCCAGTCTGTCTAACATAAGGTGAGAATAAAAATTAGTTCGGAGTAGCGTTTACATCATCAAGATATTTCAAGTTTTTCTAAACGTTTACCATATTACGCAATCTTAGTCCAAACTTACTAATCTTGACCCTACCAATAGATACAATTTGATTATTCATCACTACTTGGAAATAATTTGATATAAACAACACTCCAAACTAATTTTTATTCTTGTGCCATGTTTGACAGACTGAATGTATACACATACACAAAAATAATTATATAAAATTGAGTATATACAGCTAGGTGAATGAATGAATCTGTCGAGAAGTCTCTTAGCGATTCGGATGAAAAACCCTGATTTATTTACGCAGAAGAAATATCTTAACAAAAAGTTACCATTGCGAAATCGAAGAAAATTGCACTCATTGGCTTGTGCAATCATAACATCACTGAAAACAGTTAGTAACTCTTGAGTCATATTCTTATTCGACTGTTCCACATGTAGAGCAAGATACTCGAATGCTTCAGCAGCAATCTGAAAAAAAAGGATTACAATTATTCAGATGTGCGTGAAAAAAGTTACAAAATACTTATGGATAAAAGCATTCAATTTTAATTGGTCTCAAAGAGAAATCAATATCCATAATATTGTACCAGTTTGGGTGTTCATACCTCCCGACAGCACTATAAAAATGTAGAAGTTACCAAATGGCGAAAAACGTTAAACAAGTGCTTATCGAGCGTTTAAATATTTGGCTGGTTATTTTAAGTACAAAAAGCAAATGAATTTGAGCGGCTTCAGTTTCAACATCTCCTGCAGTTTCCAAATCATTTCGAACAGGGTGTCAAATCTGGGTGGGAAATAGGAATTTTCTAGATATTAAACGATACCGTATTTTGTCCATTAAGCACTGAGATTTAATCTTCCTGAGCGTTAATGTTTTCTAGCCTGCTGACCCAATAGATGTCGAATGAGTAGCGACACTAAGATGTTGGCAGCAAATGTATTAATCTCGGGTTACTTGAAGAAGGCAAATCAGATAACAAGATTATTAACCTTTATCAATCAAAGCGGTTGACTTATACTCTATGAATACACAACAACTACCTGCTATTACATGTCTATAACATCCAGCATAACTGTCTAATAATCGCGTACCTTAGACAAAGACTAACATCTTAGTTCACCGATACAAGTAACGTAAACTCAATTCTGAGAGAAGACACCACCCAATAAATAAACTCAGTCACTGATCCACAGTCCCAGTCGCATTAGCCATCAATATACTTTGTATGTTCATCTTGAACTACCAAAATAATGATTAGGGATTTCTTTCACCTTATTGTGTTATCCTAGACATCAGGTTTCAACAACACATCTCCAGTTTGTCCTGTTCTCTGTGGTACTCTTCAGCTGACCTCACAATTGCACATAAGCTTACATCTCCTACTCACACGACCTCGAACATGTCACTCTCGGACATATGCCCAACTAGTCTTTTCTCATTCGCGTTCCACTCGAGGACCTGGCGAGCGATGTCGCCCGACGGTTTTCTAAGTGTATGTTCGATTGATCTCCATTTTCTTCGGCATATTCGCTGAATAGTAGGTTCTCGAACTAGCTTAGAGGCTCAAAATCTGTGTTCTGATTAAGTTCATCTGTCAGGTAAGTTACATTCACTATCTTCAATGGTGAAATCTTACCATAAAAGTTGAGGGTGAATTACGAATGTTCGGTAGATACATACGGGCTGTAGGATTTAAAATGAACGAATGACATATAAACCTGTCCTGGTCACTAAGGTTTGTGAAAAATGCAGTTGTTGTGGGTCAAACTTGAAGTCAAAGTCTTGGAATATAGTCCCCTTAGACAAATAACTGTTCTGATGTGAATCCTTACGCATTACATCTCTCACACAAATCAATGAAAATTTCATTAATCTAAATATATCAGTGCAGATGCTAAGAGTATTCTGCATCACATGGACTATACAATTAGGAAGAAACTACATCTGACCTGCATTCAGTATGAAACTAATCAATAATCCTACCGATAATGTAGAACGAAAACGTTGAATTGCATTTTTGATTGCTAACTTTGTAAGCCTTCAAATTATCAAGTTAAGTTTTATCTGAAGTGTATAGCCGAAAAGATGTTAAGTGATTATCGATATTACCAAGCCCACTTATTAGTCCACTACGCAACAGCTCTAGTAACTTGCCTTGTAACTAGAAATAGCCTTCATTAATGTGTGCTCCATGTTTAAATTATATGTCGTAGCCAAAGCTGAATGGACAGCAGCATAACAAAAAATAATATTCATTCTTTCAAAGCTAAAGGAATAATGCTCTAAAGAAAATAAAAATAAACATTATAAATAGGATAAATCTACTTGAATAGTTCTTTTGAGATATGTCGCTCCAGCTCCATGTAATGCCTAAGTCTTCTGACGTATTGATCCGCTTTTCAAAATTCCACAAAGCATCATGATACCTGGAGACAGAGACAGTGAAATACAATGATAAAGCCCTATATTTAAATCTTTAATTTACACAAAAGTTGGTGAATTAATTAAATGGGCATATTTTCACTAAAGTAAACTGAAATTTATATGTGTCACCCCAGGCAAGTGTAGTTGGGGTTGTTTTGAAGATACAAATCACAAACATAATTAGACCACATACAACTCTGTTGAAAGCTGAACTACCAGTTTTTACAATAAGTCCTGCTTCATCCGAGCTAATAGACACAAGGAGACCGATTCCGAACATGACGAGGAGAGAAAGCTGATCAAATGCAGACTGGATTAAAGTTTTTGAGATGACTATGACAATTCGTGGGTGACAAAAGTAAGTGGAAGAGGCGTTACCAGTAGGTGACATCAGAAAACTATTTAGACTCATTTGGGAAACGGGTTGTAGAAACCTGAGGTAAACGAAACAATTTCCGAGGACGGTAGTTTAATTACTTTTGAAGATATACCATTAGAACACTGTAGAGAAAATTTTGAGGGGTTGAACACGTTACGCATATCGAGTCATGGGCGATTAGACTAAAACATGGCGCTAATTCATAGTCTTTAAATATTAGTCTGAGTCATGTAGGGAGATGCGCACTGCTCGACTGGAGTCCCCGGGATACTAGGAATCAATGGTTGGAGACTGTTGGTGACACGGCTCAAAACTATTTTCAACGGCACCGATGGATCCACTTTCTGTGATTTTCCAGATGAACTGAATCCTCGCGGTTCTCCATGTAATTATAGTACACTTCAGTTTATTAGAGTTGCTCTGTATTTCTTATCTCTATATTTTATACCTTTGTATGCCCAATATTTACATATATATAAGTAGAAGGAAAGTTTGGTCAGTAAATCCCTTTTCATAAAACCTTCACCGAGCAGTGGCAATAGTTATGACGCAACACCAATGCCAGAGATGTAGAAAATATTATCACCAACAAGTCAAAGGAAGAGAAATAAAGGAACTAGATAAACAAAATCTGAAAGTCATCTGAGCACCTTCGAATGATGAATAATAATTGTGTTCAACACGTGGTGAGCAAACAATGCTGTTTTATCAGATATTATTATTCTATGAAATTGTAATCTAGCACAATGCCCAAACTGTATTCTTATATCAAGAAACATGGTTGTAAAATACTAGTTTAAAAATGAAAATTCTATTTTTACGTTGTTTCAGTGAAAAAGATTGACAGTACTACAATAATTAAATAAGGTTACAGGATCTCCATAGCAAAATTTAGAACAGAACCAAGAAAAAAAACTTTTCAATTAGATGCACTTAAGCTTGACTCTAATATACATAACAAATGAATATGAAGTATGAACTAATCATGGTAATTTGTCAATAGGATGATTAGATTGCTAAAAATTGTGGACTTATTCTTAAGTGATGAACAATAAAGAGGTGTGTGGTGATTAGGATAATAAAAGCAAAGTGGTTATACAAAGATGTTTAAGCAAATGTAGACAATTGCTCACAAAAGCCATAAGACTATGAAATACTAAGCTATTAGAGAAGTAGACGAAACAAGTTTGAATGAAGATGTGGAAAGACTGGGCTAGTGCTGACAAAATTTGATAAGAAGGGAATTGAAAACACAAAATGGTATAGTCAGTTACGTCTTCTGATATTCAACAAAATGCACAATACATGCCAACCAAATGCAAAATATGAAATAGAATCTTCATACAACCAGCGACAGGTTGATAGAAACATACATATATACATACATAATCAAAACCTTTCAGTGTACCATTAACATCGGGCGATAAGTTTCTTGTGCACGTCGAGGAGTGCATGTTTCTCGAAGTTCCCAAAGTTCAACACGAAGTTGTTAAATGGTCTACGATGCCCCTAAAGTTTATTAGTTGGAGAATGCGCAGGAGAGATGCTGTTATGCCGTGGATATTTGGGCGGAATGAGGGAAATGCAAAACTCCATCGCACTCTCCCCTTATACTTCCAAAGAACTCTTTGTCACTGATTTCTCACTTGTTTCACATTTCATGTTTCGTAACAGCGAAACACTTCCCATAATTTTTCTAGGCCTCCCGTATAAACCAAAAAATCCATTTATTCCACTTTTATAACGAACTGCATCCCATATTTAAATATGCAGAATAAAGGATGAAGTTATAGGCATTAAGGTGATGTTCAATGACTGAAATGTCCTAATTTATTGATATATAAACTTATTTATGTAAATACTAACAAACTCTTATTTGAGTGTTATAGTCGTATGTAATGGGATGTACCACTGTTGGAAATAGGTTTTGAGGTGGCTGTATGACTGTATAAGGGGTGTATATAACTTCAGGGGGAAATAAAGGTGAGGGATAGCGGTTAAATAAGGGAGGAATGGGATAACAGCGATCCAATGAGAGCAAAGTAGTGAGGAAATAAAGGCGAAATATGGGAAGACAGTGGTGCAGTATATATCGAAGGCAATCAAGTGAAGGGGTAAAAGATGGGCGGAATTCTGTCAAATAACCCCTATCCACCCATTATTCTACTACTGGCTATGCCCATTTTTTCAACCAATATTCAAAGATTTCTACCAGATTTAATCTGCTTGGGACGAATTCGCCCCATATTTCCTATGGGCATTCACAGACTCGATTGCACAACTGGAAAACTAGGGGGAATTTAGGGGTTGGAGGAAAAACTCATTTCTTTCAAATTTTCACAATGATATGTCCCCAAATATTTCATTTGGGTTGGACATATTTAATCCCGGTAGGAGAATTTTTTCGTACATATGGGTAAAAGTGTAGGCAAGATTTCACTTAAAATTGGGTAAAATGGGGAATTTTTCTTTACCACATGCATAATGTGGGACTTCGATAGTTTGACTTTACCCGCTCCTTTTTTAGGCCAAATTGTCAATGAAAACACCAAAACACGTGAATACAATTTAAAATGCTTGTCCCCTCCTTACTTGACAAGTTGCTCTGATATTTCCACTACAATACATATGTATTAAGATTATAATTATGAACACCGAAAGTGAAATTATACCAAGTGTTAGTGATGACAGTCGCACTAGAAATAGTTTAATCCATTAACTATTCTTCTATACTGTTTGGAAAGAAAAAGTAACATGTCATCGATCAACAGTGTACAGAATAATTAAAAGACTGATGTTTGGTAATGTTACAACAATAAAGGACCCTATTTCCACAAATAATATTGCTGAATGTCCCATGGATCTTGTTCTTCCTAGTAACATTGACATGCTGTCCCAGCCAGCATCGACTTCGAGAGCACTGCAGAACTCTGGGGCATACTTCGGCAGTTCTGCAGAAACTTTGAGGCAGACTGCAGATAACTGTCTCACCTTCTGCAATGCACCCGAAGATTCTGCCATGGAATTTCTGCAGTGTCCCCGAAGAAAATGCCAGCTGGATGTGGAGTGTGACGAAAACGCTTGCAATGAAGTAAGTGAAATAAACCTGAAGGTTTCACCCTTCACTCTCCTTACTTAGTTTTGGCGAAAAATGGAACATTAGGGACAGTTAATTTTTAAAACAGACACAGTAGAAATTGGCTTGTAATTGAAGGAAAAAGTAAGTAATTCATTCTCTAAAAGCACGACTAAAATGGGACAATTGGGTAGTGAAACTGCAGAGAATCGGCAGTTTATTTGGTATTTTGCCTGCTTTTTTTGCACATATCACAACCAATCGAAATTGCATACGCAGAGGGATAATGACTCTCAAGATGGTTATGCACTCGGATGCAACCACTTTATATGAGGAAGTCTGTAGGAGTTGGTAAATCGTAAATAATGGTGATTTTTTAGACACTTTCTTCTCGAAATTGAAACTCCCTTAATATATTGCGTATATGCGACCAGTATCTGCTACAGCTGCAGAAATGGAGAATAGATTGGTTTGATATGTCTATAGCCATTTGTGCGAGAAACTAGAGCCAGTTTTCGCAGCATATTGAAGATATAGACCCTGTGTGGTCCATTCATATTGCATATATATCATAGGTACACATTTTTAAAAATCAAGTACTACTTTTAACCGAGAATCTGACTGGCTGTTCTAAGGTCGTCTGAAGTAGGTGTCTCTTTCTTACTGTCACCAGTAAGGATTACGGTTAGAGAACAGTGTCAGAAATACCAATAGATCTCAAAGTACCATGACGTACAGTCCATGGATGGATGTATCTACGATTTCTGCATAGATCATCTGTGTAGTGACTTGGAGACATTACTACAACACGTGAGCGACAACTATGTAGTGTAATGTCAAATTTTTAATGTTTCTTAGTGTATTTTTAACGATTATTAAGCATTTTTGCATCTGAATTTTGATCGGTCGTTCAATTGAAGTGACTTTGAAGTCACTGTCGTTTTGGTTATGATAGTTCAACTTCGCTATCAACTCGAATCAAGTTAAACATGTAAATGTTTGGCACTTACATTGCAAGGGACTCAATCCGTTCGGTTAAGTGGCAGTCCAGAACAAAACAAGCCTTGCTGCGTAAAACATTCAGTCTTTCTAGAGGATTGATACACTCTCTTGCAACAGATTGTCCGAATTTCGCAGAAATAAATTTTTCTAGTGGTACAGTCACGTCGACTTCTGAGGTGGATATCGTGGGAACACACAAAAACGTCATCGAAAACAACCAAAGCAGATGACTCAAAACCTCAGTCCAAATAACCTTCACATGACCTTGAGAAGGTTCAGAAAATATTCAATGCTCTCAGTTGACCAATCTGAAAACTTATGATTTCTTCCAGCTCGCCTCGTGATTTTCGGATAAATCTGAACCCTTAATCGATCTTGGTCGTGTTTATTTCACTGTTTGTTTTAAATTAGCGGTCCTGGTAAATAGAGATTCATAGATTAAGTTTCCAGAGTTGGTCGGCATTTCAGTCCAATGATAGTTCTTCTTGTCCTCATTCATATGTTTTGTGAGATGTTTACATCTGTTTCAAGAGTGGTGAAGAAGTGGTGCTATATTCTTTTCAATACGACCGCGCATATATTCTGTAAAGTAACAAGAAATGTTTAGACGTATGTGTACCTAGTTGTCTCACTACGAAGTGATAATGTATTTATTCTTATCTGTGCAGGAACACCAAGTGCACAGGTATAGATAAGTATTATTCAAATTACATAAATTTAGCTCGTGGTAAATTTACCTGGTTGTTATTCTTTTCGACTTTAGTCATTTAGAACAACCTAATGTGCGTCCGTGGCACAGCGATTAGGACTCTCACCGACCATGCACATGGTCCGAGGTTCGATCCCCCGCCGACGCACACCTGATATCTATGATCGGCCCGCTAAATTTGGGCTACCGATATCACATGCTGAAAATTTCATATATGTACCAAAATACTGTGTGAAATCAAGCTATAACAAAAAAAGTTAGTGAATGTGGCACATTAATAATTATGGAAATATTGTCTTCGCGTCAACAATAAATCTAGGTCTCTGTTGGATGGATAACAGGTACCTGGGAGAAGAACAAAACTTGAAGTCAGTTCTCCAACATAACTTTGATGTGTATGGTATTTTGGAGGCCGACGTTCGCGAATTGTACGGAGTATACTAACGTAAGATCTTATACCAACAACTTCCATAGCGTTCGCTCTTCGTGTACCAAAGACAAAGCAAAAGACTCGATTTAGTCGTTCAAAGTACGTGACATATTTCGGGACCAAATCGTGAAGCGTATTGAGTGCTTAGCTAGCTAATGGTCGTGCACGCACGTGACACGACAGAGTACCAAATCGCAAGGATGCTTGACCGGAAGCCCTCAGCTAAACAAGTCGACTTAAACAGTGAGGGTCAGCATCCGGTGTTCAGTGATGATTGCTGTGGTCAATAATTTTGGGGAATTATTTACCGCTACACCTCTCTCCCCCTAGTGGGATTGTGAGGACCCCAAGACAGAACCAGCCGGAAGTAAAAACTGAATGGTTCCCTAAGGGTGGAGAAAACTCTTCCGAGCGGCTTGGTGGAGTGCCTACTGGTCTGTCTGCCCATGCTAATGGGTGTTTGTACATGACTTCCTTGGTGTTGTTCGTTGGATCCCGTGCTTCGTTTGTTTCTTGTCCAGTGCCCGTCGCACCTGGAAAAGAAAACAAGAATGCTAAGAGCCTTGTTGAGGAAAATGTACCAAATGAGCGTTTTTTAAAAAAGACTTGCATCTACGATACAGTAAAGTTTATAACATCGAAAAAATACACATCTTATTTAATTTATTTTAGTGCATGTATAATATACGGTTGTAGGAAAAAGGAACCTTTTACTTGTGTTTAGTGATGCTACATAAAAAGTTGATGTGTCTGAAAAGAAGAAACAATAATTAATACCACAAACGAATGAGTTGAGTAAATCGCACCACTCAGTTATGTGATATAGGTGTGAAGGTATTCTGGGAATCCTACGTTACGTCCAGAACGCGTTTTCTTAGAGGGTTAGACCGAAGGTTCGGGGGCTTTCACCGTGCTAGGGAGTTCTTCTAGGACTAAAGGATATTCAATTACTTGTGGATTATCGGGTACGTTTAGCTCTAGGCTAATAGGATTACCTTCCAAGTAAGCTGGTTTCAAACGGTCAATGCTGATGGTGTCTTCGCGGCCTTTTTTGTCTAAGACGAAGAATTTATCCGTACGTTCGATTACTTTGTATGGTCCGTCATACGGGGGTTCTAGAGGGCGGCGCACAGAGTTACGACGAACAAATACGTGTGAAGAAGTTTTTAAGCAGGGATGAAGAAAGACATCAATGGACTGTGGTCGGAGGGGAGCAGGTTTAACTGAACGCATAGCGTTTGTAAGCCTGCTGACGTATGAGGAGTGATCTACCACTGGTGGGAAGCTCGAGGGAGAAACAAACTCACCTGGCAGTCGTAGTGTTGTGCCATATACTAGCTCAGAGGTAGTACAACCAGCATCGGTTTTTAAGGCGTCTCGTATCCCTAGGAGAACTAACGGAAGGGATTCAGTCCAATGGATGTTATTTGCAGCTGATAAACCAGCTTTCAACTGTTTGTGTAGACGTCCTACCATACCATTAGCTTGAGGATGGTAGGTTGTTGTTCGAAAACGCATGCAACCAAGGATTTTGGTCGAAGCGAAGAATAAGCCGCTTTCGAATTGCCGCCCACGATAAGTTGTTATGGAAGATGAGCATCCAAAGTTTGCGATCCATCCTTCTACAAAGACGTGTTCGACGGTGTCAGCAGATACATCCTTGATGGGTACTGCTTCAGGCCATCGTGTGAAGCGATTGATGCAGGTTAACATATAGGTATATCCATGAGATTCTGGAAGGGAGCCAACTAAATCTATATGGACGTCTTAGAAACGAGCATCGGGGATGAGAAAGGTGCCAAGGGGGCTTTTGGTGTGTCTTATTACTTTGCACTTTTGGCCCGCTAAGCACGTGTGTGCCCATTCCCTTACTTCCTTGTTAATACCAGGCCAACAAAACCTACTAGTTACGAGTTTGACGGTAGTTCGAATACCTGGGTGTTATAAGCCATGCAACGTATTGAAGACGCCACGGAGATAACTCTTAGGCTCAATAGGGCGAGGAGTACTAGTGGAAATGTCACAGAAAATAGTACCTTTTCCTATACCTAAGGGTTTCTTGGCTAATTGTAGAGTTGTTTTCGACAACTCATGCTGAAGCTCGGTATCTTGTTTTTGAAGACGAGCCAGTTTTACAAGGTCTATGCCGTCGATTTGGGTGAAGGAACAAATAGGTGACAAGGCATCTGCCACAGTGTTGTTCACTCCGGAAACATGGCAAATATCCGATGTAAACTGTGGAACGTAGTCCAGTTGTCGTGATTCCCTGGGTGAATACTCATCTGAGGTTGAGTTCAGAGAGTACGTCAGAGGCTTGTGGTCAGTGCCTAAATCCGAAGTTATCCAGTATCACAAACTGGAAGAAAGAATATTTGCAAGGTTATAAGTTGTATGTAGAATCAATCCCTACAGCTGATTATACTAGTGTATCTGGTCATAAGTCGTAAAACACTCGCCAGTTTTTTTTCGGATGTATTTGTCCGAATGCCACTACATCTGCTTCCACTGAATTTAACTTACTGACAGACCTCATTACGACTCGACATTTCGAAAAGTGATACAGGTTAAATTCAGTCATATAAATTAAGCATTTGCATAATTAACATGCATGACTTAAGTATTCAACAAATTCAGTCATCATAGTTTATACTTCTTTGGATATCTGGAGCACATTAATGGTGCAGAAAATATCATAAATTTTACGCCTACATAATATTATTAACTGCCAGTAATTGTGCCATCGAATCATACCACAAGAATACAATTAACAATACTTTGTTAGTGTTCTGAGGGACAAAATATTGGAGAGGAACATACATGCTAGGTGAAAGTTCCACAAAGTTGACTCACTACTCTACAATGCCTCATTCACCGAATTTTCCTCTACATGTGAACGCAGCCACATACTGGTATGTGAGAAAGGTTGTCACTGTCAGCAATATATAAGTTCCTCGCCTTTTGAGAGTCTTCTAAACGCCCGCAGCTTCTTACATATGTGCTGCTTCCGCTCGCACTGATTTCCTGTGACGAAATTCTAGAGAAAGGGCTCGTTACCGAAGCATATTATCGCCACGGCTTGTCACAGTTAATTCATAAGAAATACAGGATATCAGACTATGTGATTAAAAATATCGACGTAGAAAATACTGTACGTATAACCACAACTCAAGAAATGCGTTGGGACCCACGGGATCGTAGTCACTATTAACCACCATAATGGCTAACCAGTTTCTAGGGAGTTTCTCACGAAAAGAACATTGCATCCCTATAAAAAACAGTGGAACGACGTAAGAATAGTCAAAAGTTACATTTATAGTCATCATAGTTGCTTGCAAACCACACATAACACAACCACAAAAAGCAGCACACGATAGCACCTACCTAGGGGCAGCCTGTTGGCAGCCTGTCGACGGCCGTTATTCCGTATGCCCACGAGTGAGATAAACAAGTGATTTACTCACTTGTGATTGGCCAGTTTGTCATTCAAGCTGCGGTAATTTCAAACATCATTTAACTGCTTGGTTAATTTCGCGACTTCCAGGAGCGTTTTATCAACTCGGATGCATAAATGACAGCACATACTATTACAGCTCATGATAGATTTGATACACCAGAGGATTTATTTGCTGAATTCAATGAATTCATCCTATATGAAGATCTAAGGACTTCACAGGAGTGTCAAGAATGCAAGCAATTTCCCGAAGAGGTGATAACCTAGTGCAACTTCAATTACCGCTTGACCATTATTTTCAGAGATCCTTAAATTAGTATACAATACACAACAGTCTGGTTAATCATAATGAAAGCGGCGTAGTTGGTGCAGCATATAAGTATATATATGTATATATACTTATATACATCAGTATTGCCATAATACAGTTAAAGTAAGTAAAAACCTGCTTCATAAGATTAAGTGATACATTTAATTGATAAGATTGTACTATTATTGGTTGTCTATCCAAGCTAATGATGAATTCGTTGCAATAATAATACCTATTAGTGTTTTTATAGTCACTATATGAACATGAACGTTATTATTATTAATGCTGTCAAAACTGTTACTATTTTTCATAGAGCCGTTGTCATTTTTGTTAAAATCTTTGTTCAAGCTTTGGAAACTATTGCATAACTTGTCGTTAAATAGTTTTTCATTTCATGATGCTTTGATGGACCTACTACATATCGACCGACGATAAAGTGCGAAATCCCTTGAGTTTAGTGAAAACTATTTAGCTACTTATATATATTGTTTGTGAATGGATTACTTGTAAATGATTATGAAGAAACATTTTTTATTCAGATCATACATGTACCACCCATGTTAATAATGCTTTCCTCAAACCTTTTCAGGCTTATGGAGAAACACATATGTGCTGTGTACGCAGATGGAACCTACTGACAATGACGGAGGACTACTCATCTGAATTATGTGTACATCTAAAATCTAATTTTTGATTGATAAACAATTTTTCAATGAATCTGTGTTCCTTCTGTTGTGACGCGATTGTGTTCCAGTAACGCTAGCAACACATGCTAAGTTAGGAATTAAAGGTAAACTGTTAGGAGTAAATGCGGCGTCTGGGAAACTGTTGTTTACGCGACTAGATGAACAGATAGAAACGTACCGTGTTCTGTAGCTGCGAACCGTAGGTATTCTAATGAAATATAATTGTATTTCAATAGTAGGCATTCCTTTTTTAATTATTACGATCACCGTAGTTGCGCTGAGTTATAAATCTAACAGTATAAGCACATTATTCCCATCTTGATTTATTACGATAAGTAGAAATCGCAAGCTCACTATCTCAGGTAGATTTACTTTTCACCTCGTTTGACTATGAATCCGAAGACCTTTAACGGATTCCTATTAAGACGATATATAACTCTAAGCGCTTATAATCCCAATGTTTTCTTTTACAGGTGGACGCAGTAACTTCATTACGGTACGACATAGTTTTTTTCAATAAGCCTCCTCGAATATCTAATTTTACTTAGCATTTCTAAGATGACGTCATATACTCCGTACCTCACAACTTACGCAAAGGCTAGAAATCAGTCTTATCAAGTAGAATATACAAACGAATAACGCGGAATACATTTATTGATGAATAAACATGTTATACAAAATCAACAACACTGCAGATATCTTTTTCTTTATCGCCCAAATACATGAAATTCCCGAAAGTAGATATTATCTGAAAAAGAACAAAAGAATTCTAAAGATGTAGACATTGTTGCCACTGTAAATGCAATAAATAACTACTTAACATGTTTAAAATGGCGAAACAATTCGTTAATTACGTCAGTCAACATTTTTCAAGAAGAAAAAATGGATATTGCATCTACCTGTAAACATCAAGTTTATGCCATAAAATAAGTAAATACTATGCGTATATAATTTCTAAGTATTTCTGTAGATTTCCGTTAATGAAATGCATGTGGAGGAGCTTTAGCAGTATTAGCAAAAGTACACAACAAAGTAAATGAAATAATTACCAAAGTCAAATATCCCACCTATTCACGTCCATGTATAACCCTTTAAACTGCAAAAACAATTAACTAAAAGTCGTTATAACATGTCTCTTCAAGTAATTCGACATTTTCTGAACGGAAAACTACGTATTACAACAATTTGTAAACTGGCCGGAAATTACGGCCGGATAAGGACACCATCATTTGCTGTTTTTGCCAAAAAGCCTTATTACATGAACTTTTAGCAGGAATATAAGTGTAAAAGTGTGTAAAACAACGAAAAACTACCTAATTTTGAGGTTTTTCGATAAATAAAGCCAGTAGACATCAGCTGATCAAATGACCTACGGCCGTCTACAGGCTGCCGTTCTAAATATTATCCTTGATTTGGATTAGCCGCAACGTCTACGCAAAGGAATATCTGCCAATCACAGTGTGCGCAAGTGACTGTCAGGTGCTCAGCCTCTCCGCAAGCCATTTGTGCCACTATCCTCTGTCACAGGCTGTCCGTCTCTAAAGAGTAAGGTTTGAGTGATCAAGTGGTATCATGAACCATAAAAATAGTGTGTGTGGCTAATTATCATACCCTTGAACAGTAAGTGGGAGTTAGGGTGAAGAATTTTCCGCACTTCAGGTTTTCTCGTTTTTCATTGGCCAGAACAGTGGCGGTCAATTGAATTTTTGATTCGTCCTAGGTAGGGCAGCCTATATACGGCCGTAGGTCATTTGATCAGCTGATGTCTACTGGCTTTATTTATCGAAAAACCTCAAAATTAGGTAGTTTTTCGTTGTTTTACACACTTTTACACTTATATTCCTGCTAAAAGTTCATGTAATAAGGCTTTTTGGCAAAAACAGCAAATGATGGTGTCCTTATCCGGCCGTAATTTCCGGCCAGTTTACAAATTGTTGTAATACGTAGTTTTCCGTTCAGAAAATGTCGAATTACTTGAAGAGACATGTTATAACGACTTTTAGTTAATTGTTTTTGCAGTTTAAAGGGTTATACATGGACGTGAATAGGTGGGATATTTGACTTTGGTAATTATTTCATTTACTTTGTTGTGTACTTTTGCTAATACTGCTAAAGCTCCTCCACATGCATTTCATTAACGGAAATCTACAGAAATACTTAGAAATTATATACGCATAGTATTTACTTATTTTATGGCATAAACTTGATGTTTACAGGTAGATGCAATATCCATTTTTTCTTCTTGAAAAATGTTGACTGACGTAATTAACGAATTGTTTCGCCATTTTAAACATGTTAAGTAGTTATTTATTGCATTTACAGTGGCAACAATGTCTACATCTTTAGAATTCTTTTGTTCTTTTTCAGATAATATCTACTTTCGGGAATTTCATGTATTTGGGCGATAAAGAAAAAGATATCTGCAGTGTTGTTGATTTTGTATAACATGTTTATTCATCAATAAATGTATTCCGCGTTATTCGTTTGTATATTCTACTTGATAAGACTGATTTCTAGCCTTTGCGTAAGTTGTGAGGTACGGAGTATATGACGTCATCTTAGAAATGCTAAGTAAAATTAGATATTCGAGGAGGCTTATTGAAAAAAACTATGTCGTACCGTAATGAAGTTACTGCGTCCACCTGTAAAAGAAAACATTGGGATTATAAGCGCTTAGAGTTATATATCGTCTTAATAGGAATCCGTTAAAGGTCTTCGGATTCATAGTCAAACGAGGTGAAAAGTAAATCTACCTGAGATAGTGAGCTTGCGATTTCTACTTATCGTAATAAATCAAGATGGGAATAATGTGCTTATACTGTTAGATTTATAACTCAGCGCAACTACGGTGATCGTAATAATTAAAAAAGGAATGCCTACTATTGAAATACAATTATATTTCATTAGAATACCTACGGTTCGCAGCTACAGAACACGGTACGTTTCTATCTGTTCATCTAGTCGCGTAAACAACAGTTTCCCAGACGCCGCATTTACTCCTAACAGTTTACCTTTAATTCCTAACTTAGCATGTGTTGCTAGCGTTACTGGAACACAATCGCGTCACAACAGAAGGAACACAGATTCATTGAAAAATTGTTTATCAATCAAAAATTAGATTTTAGATGTACACATAATTCAGATGAGTAGTCCTCCGTCATTGTCAGTAGGTTCCATCTGCGTACACAGCACATATGTGTTTCTCCATAAGCCTGAAAAGGTTTGAGGAAAGCATTATTAACATGGGTGGTACATGTATGATCTGAATAAAAAATGTTTCTTCATAATCATTTACAAGTAATCCATTCACAAACAATATATATAAGTAGCTAAATAGTTTTCACTAAACTCAAGGGATTTCGCACTTTATCGTCGGTCGATATGTAGTAGGTCCATCAAAGCATCATGAAATGAAAAACTATTTAACGACAAGTTATGCAATAGTTTCCAAAGCTTGAACACAGATTTTAACAAAAGTGACAACAGCTTTATGACAAATAATACGAGTTTTGACAGCATTAATGCTTTAAAACAGTCAGCCTTTTTTCAAAAATTTTGATAGCATTATTGGAAGACGGAGATTATCTGAAAAATGTGATGTATTAGCGCTATACATTTCGAACAATCTGATCACACATTTACTTGTCAAGTCAATATATATGGAAAAGTTAAATTAAACAAGGTGACAAAAAAAAGAATTAAGAATAATTAACACAAACGTTTGGTAATCCAATCAAATAAGGATTACCAAGGTAGGTTAAGAGTAATAACAAACTGTTTTTGAATACACAAGGGGGGCTTAAGTTTATGAATGGCTATAGCCTCAGCGTATTTCAGTAAACGTCCTTGACCGTTTTTATAGATGACCTTAAAGGCTGAGTTAACACCAACCTTATGGTTCATCCCGATTAAATGTTTAGCTATAGACGAAGTTGGTAGTCTAGCACCTGCATCTATGGGCTTGTCACAATTCATCTGTTTTCCTAACCACTTTGGGATATGCTCTGTCATCGGTTGAACTTTTATTACATGAAAAGGAGGTACTATCACTTGGTTTCAATTTTTCTATCCCATTAAACAATATTTCGGACTGAGCAATTGATTCTCAGTTTGAAAATTTGTATGATCAGTTGAGTTCCCTAACTCCTTCCTCGACAGATGACCAAAGTTGGTTGAAAGTTAAATTTGTAGATGTAGCACACCAATTCCGTAATTCAAGTCGGAAACAAAGAAGCATTTTAATATCAACTCATTTTAAAGCCCTAAAGGAATTACGTAACAGAACCGATTTAGTTATTTTGAAACCTGACAAAGGATCTGGTGTAGTTGTAATGGACAGATGCGATTACAAAAAAAATGTTATCCATCCTTAGTGACAAAAGCAAATTGATAGCCGATGTTCCTTCTGTTGATACCAGAAAATTAGAAGGAAAAGTAAATTCTCATTTAGTAAAACTTCGTGGCTTGGACTTTATCGATAAACAGGAGTTTCATTCCTTGAAACCCAATGGTTCTGACTTTCCAAACCTCTATGGATTACCCAAAATTCATAAGGTTGATAATCCATTACGGCCAGTTCTTTCAATGTGTAACTCTCCTACACATAAATTAGCAAAATGGCTAGCTGATATTTTAAGTCCAGTGCGCAATGAATTATGTAAGTTTACTTTAAAAGATACATTTGAACTTGTTGACTGTCTTGTAGATATGAACATAAAAGATAGGAAAATGTATTCATTTGATGTTAATTCTTTGTTTACTAATGTACCACTGGTTAAGACTGTTGATATTCTTTGTGACTATATATCTTCTAGTTGTTTTTCACTTCCTTTTCCTTTAACTTATTTGAAAGATTTATTACTATTATGTACTGATAACGTCCATTTCACGTTTGAAGGTGAACATTTTAGACAAGTGGATGGCGTTGCTATGGGGAGTCCATTAGGACCTTTATTAGCGGATGTTTTTATGTCTTATGTTGAAAACTTATCTTCTGATTTAATTTCTAAATTGCCTTTCTATAAGAGATATGTAGACGATATCATTTTGATATGCGATGATCATGAAGATGCGAGTCGTCTATTGGACAGACTTAACTCTGTACAGAATCATATTAGTCTTACATGCGAGGAAGAAAGTCGCAACCAGCTCGCATTTTTAGACATACTTCTGAGTCGAAGAGACGATGGCTCAATAAGACGGTCTATCTACAGAAAGCCCACTTGGACAGGGCAATATCTTAATTTTCACAGCTTCTGTCCATTACAATATAAGAGAGGTTTGGTGAAGTGTCTATTTAAGAGGATTCAGCGTATTTGCACGGCTGATGTTATAGACAAGGAAAACGAAATATTGATGGATACTCTTGTTGAAAACGGATATCCTTTGAAGTTTTTAAACAGGTGTAGAAGTCAACTAGCCTCTAAACCTACAATCCATACCGTCCCTAAGAAAAAGGTTTTCATCAAATTACCATATAATGGGGAAATAAATAGTAGGATTTTGAGACAAAGGTTGAATTCCATCATCCGTAGAACCTACTATGCAGCCCAGCTTGTAATTGTCGAAAAGGCTAAAAATATGCTTCACTGCAAACCTCAAAAGTGCACAAGTGATTATATCACATCCCATACAATTTACCAATTTTCGTGTGTGTGTGTGGACATACATACATAGGGAGGAGTAATCGCGCGTTGCACGTGAGGGTGGGAGAGCATATCCCAAAGTGGTTAGGAAAACAGATGAATTGTGACAAGCCCATAGATGCAGGTGCTAGACTACCAACTTCGTCTATAGCTAAACATTTAATCGGGATGAACCATAAGGTTGGTGTTAACTCAGCCTTTAAGGTCATCTATAAAAACGGTCAAGGACGTTTACTGAAATACGCTGAGGCTATAGCCATTCATAAACTTAAGCCCCCCTTGTGTATTCAAAAACAGTTTGTTATTACTCTTAACCTACCTTGGTAATCCTTATTTGATTGGATTACCAAACGTTTGTGTTAATTATTCTTAATTCTTTTTTTTGTCACCTTGTTTAATTTAACTTTTCCATATATATTGACTTGACAAGTAAATGTGTGATCAGATTGTTCGAAATGTATAGCGCTAATACATCACATTTTTCAGATAATCTCCGTCTTCTAATAATGCTATCAAAAAAACAGGACTAGATAACTGGAAATTTTAATAAACACATGTGCCCACCCAGAAATTTAAAATAAATTATAGATAATAGTGAAACTGTTTGGGATAGCTATGGTTTAGCAAACTGGTTTTGATGTAATGGGTCACGATTGACTGTCACACCAGGTTACGACCACCGACCTACTAGCTCCGGTATTCTGCCAGCTTAGCTGCGCACTATCCGTGGTGACTGAGGAGAAATGATGTAGTTGGGTCTCATACTTCAGCTGATATAGCCGTAGACTAACAATCCGGAGGCCACTGGCTTGAATTTGGTCATGACTCAGATTTTTATTTCATCTTCAGTCATCATCACCCAGTAAATTTTTCATTTATTTAACGCTGGTCAACATTGTGTAGTTTTTGGAACTAACCAGTACAAATATAGAAATCATTATTTTGGATTTATAGCTTTTGTTATTAAAAGATAATCACTTTTCCATCACTAACTAATAAACCTAAACTATCGACAATTTCCTATTCTATTCTTCTGTTTTTGTTTACCTATATAATCAGGAAAAATAAGATTTTTAGAAAGGTCAAAATATATTTCTTGATGTCAGTGTAGGGAAAAATGTATCTAGTCTGATATAGTAAAGATAAAATTGTATACTAGTTATTCGACTTGCTTTAGAATCATATTCATTCTTCAGAATCTAGAACGCCTTCGGTTGTGATAACTATAATATGTTGTTATTTAGCTAGTGATGAATAGGGAGTATCTTTATGTATATAATTTGGTGAGTGTCGTTTCTTATTGGTTATTCAGGGTCACTTGCACCATGGCTGGTTTAGGTTCTTCTTTGTAATTTTATACTCCAAGTGGAACAATGGGCTTCAAACTTGAGCTTTCATGTTTCAGTAGGGATGGTGTTTTTTACGAGTTGAGATTTCTAGTCTCATACCCGATCTTCCCTCTTTCTTGGGTTTACTGCTGGTTAAGCGAGGGTGAGCAGTCTGACAGACGGGAAGTGAACTCTAACCACGTGAGTGGTTGGCTGGTTTCATATTCATTAGCTTTATGTAAATAATCCCTATAAGTGATTAGTTAAAACCCAAATATTACAACAGTTATTTCCATTTCAATGTACGTGCATACAGACATACGATGGATTGGGTTTAATGAAGAATAGCCATAATATTTAACTGACCCTATTAGGTTTGTTCTATTTTCACTTATCTATTTTTCATGGAGTATCACGAAAATTTTTAAGCTGAGCAGTAAATTCATGGTATATTATGCTTATCTGTTTGTGTGTATTCTCGTCTCAATGAATGATTTAATTAAGTTTAGTTGTACAGCGAGCTATACTACTGAATAGTAATTACAATGAGTGGTGCGAAAACGTTAAGTATGGTCATTAAGAAATATAGCTGAATGGTGTTAAATTTACACCAATAAATGAAGATAAATGATGGTATATTAAGGTAAATTACTTTGTATACTGATTAGGATGTTTCCGGTAATTGTTATTTAAGTCGATTAATGTTTCCCGTTGATCGATTACATGAGAAGACACATAGAAAGGGTGTTTAAAGATTTATATAACAATTCTGTTTGTTATTTTTTGCGTTTTTTATGGTCACTAGGCGATTTTTTTCTACTGAACACAAGTAACGGTTTTCTTCACAAAAATTTTGTATCTGTAAGAGATGAAAATGTTTCGTCTTGAAGTGAAAAAAACCTTGTTCAAAGGTGGTTAGAATAAAACTGTACTAAGACTAAATGTAGTGCGTCGGTGGCATAGCGGTTAGGACGCTCGCCGACCATGCACATGGTCAGAGGTTTGATCCCCGGCCGACGCACTCCTTTATCTCGCTAAGCCAAAAAAATGCTGGTGAAGAGGAGAGGTTGGGCATGAGGCTAGCAACTCCATCCTGTAAAATAAGCACTGCTACAGAAACTTCCAGCCACTAGCTTGAAGCCCCATGTTCCACTGGGGAACGTCAAGGAAAAAAAAGACTAAGTGTATATATATGAGTGATCTGAAACAATTGATAATTACTGTTTACTCTTTCTCTGAGTTCCGAATAAAACTTTGGCCTTCAGAGGCACATCTCCATTACACTTTTTTGTGTGCGATCGCTTTCAGCTATTTCGACGACTGTCCACTAACTTTCATTTCCTCTTCATATAATCTCTTCCATATAGTCCTCGAATACCTAACTTGTCACTTTCTATTTGGATTCCACTCGAGAACCTGGAGTATGATATTACTTGAAGGTATCTTCAGCATAGCATATGTTCACTTCATCTACGTTTCCTTTGCAAATCAGACCACACACGGTATGTGATGTCTGATATATGATTAAAATGTATTAGAAAATCTAGGTCGAAGCAGAATTCGAAAGAATGGCCATCGAAATACCAGTCTGGTGCTTTGCTAGTTGGACTACAACATACTGTATTCATCATTTTCATCGGGAATTGATAAACATTCAGTTTTGATGGGTAGAGGATTACTCCCAAGTCAGAATCAGGGATTACGTGCAAATAAACTGGAGATAACAAGAAAAATATTAGCACATTTAAAACCTGAGCTGAATATACCTATTTAATAGAATGTGTTCAGTAGTTAGCTTAGCGTTTGGAACGATGGGTGCTGGGTTCAAGTTTCCTTTGGAACACCATCACCCACTGGCAATGCAGGTAAACTGAGCTGACCAGTCACATATACAACGAAGTGCGCATACTGGATTCTGCTGCTTACTATCGCTAATCAAGTAACATCATGTTAATCTGAAGGCATCCTCGAAGCGCCCGTACTAGGGATCGATATTAGAACAAGACATATAAGCGAACAATATTGTTTTCAATTAGATCTTCTTCAGGGATCGATATGTCGACATATCAACGGCCCAATAAAAATCATCCAACTTGAAAATAGCTACTTTATAACTGTAAGAACCTTGAGCGAATTTATTGAGAATAACATTCTTCGTTTAGAGTGACTTTTAAATAATAAGTTGTACACCAGTATAGGATGTAATTCTGTTGGGAAGGAATAATCATTTTTTGTGAAGGCTTACATTCTATCATTACATTCAGCAAGTGGTTATTTAAACGATGGAATATATTCCTCCGTTTACAGTTCGCTAACTACTAAGGTCAATTAGATTAGTCCAAACACTAATATATAATTTAAACACTACCTATTTGTTTATGAAACCTATTAAGAAAAGTGGGCTGTCAAATTTCAAACTGTTTTGGTTTGTCTGGGCTGATTAGTTCTAATATTGGATTTTATCACAAACGGAAATCAGGTATATGACATCATTGAAAACTACATAGCAGTGGCAGAAATTAAAGTTCAATATCAATCCAATTTTTTAGTGTGTTTAGCTAGAAACCTAACGAATATCTGTCTGACTGATCCCTTGCACTGTCATGGTTTTATATCATTGGAACTGTCATAATTAGGAATAGACAAGTGTCTAATACACTCTGGTTTCTAGTGGTTCTCTGATCAGTGCTAGTTTATCATGAAATTAGGGTTGGGATCCAATATCAGTTTTCCTGCTTAACATTTCAGTTACATGCAACAAAACGTATATTCTGTTTGAAATGGAAAGGTTTTCAGATTTTGGTCTATTGTCTCACTGTTATAAAATTAGTTTTAAGAGAAGTTTTTTTCAACTCTTAAACTGTAGACAGATCATTGCGCAATGTCAATGTTGTGTAACTATTCAATCTAATTGGTTACTTTTCTGGTTATTAGTTAGGCTGAATTCAAGATGAACTTCGTTATGAGTAGTAAACATCTCTTTCCTCGTGAATCAGGAATGAATCTAGTCAACGACTGTCAAATTTCGAGACGAGTATTTTTCCATTTATTCAATAATTTAGAATCTAGTAGTTCACGCTTTATTTTTTTATTATTTTCGATTACATCTTGATGCCATATCGTATTTACAGTACAAGTATGGCATTTTCAGCATGGATATCGGTAGCCCAAATTTTGCAGGCCGACGATAGATATCAGGTGTGCGTCGGCGGGGGATCGAACCCCGAACCATGTGCATGGTCGGCGAGAGTCCTAACCACTGTGCCACCGACGCACGCTGTAAAATTTGTGTAGCTGATATTTAAAAAGAATAATTCACGAGATGCTGGTTTAAAACAAGTAATGCTTGTTGCACAAGAGATGGTTCTTGTAGCCCAAGGGTCCAGTGGATAACGATTTGACGTTTGAAACCATGAGGACTAGGTTTGAATCTTAGTGGAGATGTTATCACTCACAGGGGAACAGGTGCAGGCGACTGACGTTTCTCAAATAGGACAAAATGCGCATCCTGGATCCCACCGCTAGTCACTACTAAACAAATAACATAATCGTCAGAGCGTTTGTACTAGGAGTCGACATGTCAACAGATATCGAGCATAAGAATCATAAAAATCAGCCAAATATCAATAAAAATTAACTTAAAATAATTGGTGGGAGATAATTGAAGTGATTCAAAAACAAAATCTTCTACTTTACTCTTTACACAGTAAGGTTATAGACAGCACACAAATTCAGATCACACAGACTAAGTGTACAGCTGAAGTGTAGTCTGTAATCTTGAATAAGTGCACACAGCTGAGGCGATAGGCATTCGAACTATTAAACCTAAACTATGTATTCAAAAAAAGTTCGTACAGCCTTTATCCCTCCCTTGGCCTATTAAGACATAACCAACTAATGACTTCTACACCACCCCTTTGTTTATATTTTCAACCCCTTTCTTATCATCCCTTAATCTTATCTTCATTATAAACGTGTTTCATTTCCTTCCCTCACAATCTAACATTGCTTAATCGGTTCATTTGTTTTTACTAGCCTTTATCCACTATTTCCACCTGAACAGTTGTTTGTTTAATCATGCTGTTTTTCATTATTCCTGTTATCACAGATTGCCTCATTTTTTCATCATTATTGATAAGACCATTTTTATTATTGTTATTATTATCATTACTACTATTAAGTGATTTATCGACGAAATCATGGCCGTCGATACGATTGTTAAGTAGTTGAGAGAGAAAATGTACCCAATTGGGAGAAATATTAAAGTGGAGGAATTGAGGTTATGGAAAGAGACCGCAAATTATATGTGACTTTACGTGTCGATAGTTCAATGCCAGAGGTCCGGGTTTAATTCCTTATCGACACACTTCTAAATCGCCCAATTTACTAGCCAGTAGTAAGCCTAGGAAAAGAGGGGCTAGCAACTGCACCCTGGTAAAGATAACACTAACGCCGCTGAAACTCCAAATCTTGAAGCCTTATATTGCACCTGGAAAGCAAACGGATGAAAACTTCCTAGTTATTAATGTTGAAGACAGAACTCAAGTCAAATTACTACTATGGCAGTTGGATATTGCAGCTTATCTGGTAATTCGTCAGAATGGTAAATAGAAGGCTGCTGCTTAGCTCTGATTTTGCCGTGATTCATATTGTTTTCACTCTACCTTCAATGCATCATCACCTATCATTTCATCAGCATCACCACTACATTTGATAGTTTCATTTCACCAAGATATCTTTTAGTTTATATATATGCGGAATCGGCTAAATATTTCTTCTTAGCAGAATTGTACATTGGTCTTTTTAATATTTTTTTTTGCTGTGAATAAATTTGTAACTTTTGTAGTCAGAATAACTTTTTATGGGAGTTATTTCAGTAAGTTGAAGTTGTCAAGTTCATTTTCGTCAATTCATTTATATATATACTGTCGGCATAGAATATATAAACTATAATTTTGTTTCTAACACATTCACCTATCCATTCACTTACTCATAGACATAAACAAATATCCAGACTGTGAATGGAATATAAGTGTATCGAGACATTTCATTTTATATTTACATGACAATAAGGTGACAATCACATATAGTCTATCATATACTTATAATGTTATATTGTAGCAGAGTTGTTAATATCTTTTTATTAACTTTCTGTTTAATTTATTTGAATGCCTCTTATGCATCATAATACTTCCTCATTCAGTGTGGAACATGTACTGCTGTTTACTTTTGGTCTGATCTCTAGATAACTCCGTGTGTCATAATACCATGTATCAGGATAGAATGTTAATTATGGATTCATTATTTTCACTTATACATTTTATTCATGAATGTAAAATTAGTTTTTTTTGCGGGGGGGGGGGGGAGGGGAATATGGAACAATCGGGAGAATTGCACCGGTGATTATTACATTTGTGCAACCTTGGATTTTGTTCCATTTCAATCTATCATTATCACTTATTTTTGACATACCAACGGAAATAGGTGATGGTGGTGTGTGTGGTGAAAACATTGAGGTAGACAGTATTTTGCTACAAAACGTCCTGATAATGTAGACATGGCTTAAAATAACTTATATTTAATGTTTACCTTATTTTGTGTCTGTATGCAGTGCTTACTGCTACCACATCAGGATACAGTAGATGAATGATACTGTTGGCAGAAGCTGAATGCATGTATATGTGATTTTCACAGCAAAGTGAAGAACTTGTTTTTTTTCACCATAACTGAAAACTCCTATTTTTTCTTAGAATAACCAGTTATGAAGTTTTACCATAAGTAATTTGGTTGACACTTTGGTATCTTGCAAAGTTTATAATTATCTATGCAAGACTATTGTAGAGTAGTTTCCATCACAAATCAATACCAACTAGGGTATCGTTAGAAATCAAAAAGGCTTAGACAGTTAGTGGTTTGTCTTCAATTTGCGATTCTTAGGAAGTGCAAGTCCATGATCTTATGACAGATCAAGACTATAAGTATTACCAGGTTTCGACTAAGACACAGTTTCCCTCCACCCTGTAATTCAGTTTCCAGTAATTTACCTTCATTTAATTGTTCTTGACTTACAATATAATGTATCTGTTGGAGAAAAGGTGCAGTTTGTTTGCAGGATGGTTTGCCTAAAGAATAGTTTTAGACTGTCTACTATGTTTTTCAAATGTTGGTTAGTTGGACATTACACTTATTTCAATTTTTTTCGAAAACTGACATCAGTCAGAGAACCATTAAAAATCAGGGAGTACTGGACAGCTGCGTCGACGAACTATGAGACTTCCTGGAATTCTAAGGGGAATGGGGTTCACCAAATAGGACGTGTGAACAGATTGCCCTCAATGACCATTGCTGCCGCTAAATATATATATAGATCACGGATTGGCAGAATTCATGGGCCGTTGAATTCCATTCCAGAGGCTGAATTGTAACTTACTCACCCTCGCCATGTGGAGTTCTTGGGTTTAATCCCTTGTTTGTGATGGGTGCGTCTTAAACTAGGATGAAACATCGATAACTCCTTGGCTTTCAGTGGTCCTCAGACTGATATCAGTTGTTGATGGAATCTAAAACACGCTTAGGAACACTATACATCGAACACAGAAAGAATGCAAGTATGTATACAGCTCGATAACAGAACATCTGGTGAACTCAGGACATTCACCTTCATTTGAAAAGTCAGATACAAGATTTGATCAAACCTCTCAGAGGCAGTGGGATCAAGGCATATGGGTATAGCTGAGGCATTTCTGACCCAAAAGTTCAAGCCCAAGCTATGTATCCGAAAGAAATATGTCCAACCTGTGTCTCTACCATGGCAATCATCAACGGCCAATTCTCTCAATAGTGTTTATCCTGTTACCTTTCTTATCCAAACTTATTTTTTGTTTTGGTTACTTTTCCGTGTTTTAATACCTATTTAAACTACTATGGTTTTTATGTGAACTTCCTATCTTTTTTGTCATGACTACATTTGTAATACATAATTGCACAAAAAGCCAATTTTCCCAGTAATTATGATCCTACTATGTTTTTATCAAATATTCCTGTTTATTTTGTTGTTATTACATTTTAGGCCTTTTTCGCAATCTTATCAGTTTTATCCTTTCTCACCCATTTATTGTCAATACAGGAATGTACAGCACAGTTGATGACTTCGTCGAAAAGAAAATTTTATTCTCTGCAATCGTCCTTTTAATATTTCATATGATCTAAGTGTATATTCCGTGATTTGAGCAATCTAATTTCATCCTTCTTGCTCTAAAAAATACCAAGCCCTAAGTAGGATTTCTTCTGCTTCCAATTAACAGCGGTTGCTGACATACTGTGAATCGCTACCAAACTTCACAGACTTAATTGACGTAAAAAAATTTCAAGATTTTTAAGTTATGAGTTCAAAAGCCTACATTTTCGAACCAACACAAGATATGCAGTGAAAATGTTCTTAATTATTGTAAAATATCCCATCCCATCTATGACGTGATTTGAACTCAGTACATCGTTACCAAATTTATTAGTTACTCATCATCTTACTCACCTCTCGTCTTTATTACGTAACCCTTTTACCATTGTATACATACATCTATTTTGTTAAAACTTGAACTGCATGTGTAAAAACTATATAAGCGCAGTTTTCTGAGCACTGTTCACTTACTGTGGAACTTTCTGTCAACTGACAACATGTAAAAATTTGCAAGTATGTTAAAAATTTTCTGTACGTAAACCTCACAATTTATTTAGGCTGTAAGCAGCTGACGAGAAGTGTAGGATTATTTTTGTCCTACAGATTTAGTTCTTCCTCAATACTGACGACACAGAGTCTGGGCTTAACTATAGTTAAAACAGAATGACTTGACTTTAACTTTATCTGTTTCTAAAACATAAAATAAATCATACAATTACACCAAGAAAAATGTACAAATCCACTGTCATTACAAAAACAGGACAAAAACGTACTGAACAGTATTGAGGGTACGGACAAAATGAACAGTCAATTAATTACATGTATACACAAATAGAGTGACAGACAAAAAAGAACATTCAAGGTCAACATCACGTGGTGAGAGTTACAATAAATTGACCAATAATCGCGACAGGAAGGTCACATCATATTGATTAACTGTCTATCATATAGTCTATCTATCTATCGCGATTAACACTCCCCGCGAACGATCACCACGTTGACTTCTTGTACCTGGAACCATAAAGTTGTCTGCTTCTTCCAGCAAACATACGCTTCTTATATCTTGTTCCACTTCTTGAGTTGAAGTTTTCGAACACACTGTCCTGACGCGGCCATCTTGGTCATAGTACATCTGCTTAACTATAGCCTTTCGCCAGAGACCTCTCTGTGTGTCAGCACTGTTAACTAAGACGAGATCATCAGGTTGTAGGTTGTGCTTTATATCCAACCACTTAGATCTTGTTTGCAGCATCAGAAGATATCCACGTAGCCATTTATGCCAGAGCAAATCAGTCAAATATTTTGGAAGTAGTTGACTATAGTGTTGGAAGAAAGCATATCCATACATAGCATTCTCTTTACCTTTGTAATATTGTAATTTTCTTAAGAATTCACCAATTGCTGAACGAGCCACAGTTAAAAGTCTTTTTGAATCCAAGGAAATACACAAATCAGATGCATCGTCCTCACCGACTACTTTATGTGTACGTCCCAAAGAATCGTCAGCTTCAATCAAAACTCGCAGAATCGCATAACGAGCAGAACAGTGTGCTTGACACCATGATACAATGTCATCAGCATTTTCTGCTGGAGAATAAAACTCCATGGAAGTTACAACTGAAGGAATCATTGACAACCAATTAATATAGACTGCATCTGGGACATCGCCTTGAGCACAGTTAGTATTCAAACCGAACTGCTCCAGAACAAGAGGTAAATCAGATAAATAAATTCCAACGCACTCAGCTAGACACTTATCTATTGCAGATGAAAGGTTTAAAAGCTTGCTGTCATACGTTTCTCCTGGTTCACACCAACCTTTTATAGGACCTCCATTTATGACATATTCAGTAGTTTTCGTGTGGAAATTTCCATAACAATCACGCCAAAACAGTTTACCTGAACCATATCCCGTCAGTTCATGAAGTTCGACTTGTAATTCAAAGGAACTTTCAGCATGTTCCACGTACATTTGTTTGTTTTCATTACGTAGAAATTCTGGTTTAGGATCCTCGAGACGAACACTAAGTACATTATTCAAAGAAACATTTTTAAATCCATCAACTTGTCGTACAGCATCATACTTAGGAATATTAGTTCCAACAGGAATTCCAGCAGTTGCAAACGTTACTACATCCAAACTAGTAAAGTCTGGCTGTAAGAAATTAACTTTTTCAAACGTAGAAGGCCATGGTAAACTTGTTAACAACCTTTCAGCATTATTTACAAGTCGTTGGAATTTTTTAGACACTGATCAATTTACAACAGTGACAAATGATTCAAACCTTGCACGAACACCAAAGGGATCACGGTATGACTCTATAAACCCAATATACTTCTCAACAACAGGGTTCTTATCTTTAACCCATAACCTGAAGGCATCCTTGTGAGTGGCTACTGAGCCAGTAGTGAAGCTTTCAGCATACTGATGCCACATTTCTGATTCGATTTGGTTAAGCGAATATGCTTTAAAATCTTTACAACAATCGACTAGTAACTTCATCAGCTCACTATAGTCACCATATTCAAGCTGCAAAGATGTGTCCGAGGGAAGGGAATCTCTTAACTTCTCACGACGTTGACTTAGAGGGATTTGCAGGTCATGGTAACGTTGGGCTAACTGTCTTTGTTCTTCTTGGATAATAGGAGCGTCGAAATGACTTTCTGCAGCAAGCGTGTCAGCCTGGACCTTGAATGCATCTATACGTTCACGATGAGTAGCTACATCAGATTCAAGCAAGTTGTGCCGCTTTTGTGCGTTCATCACACCGTTTAGATCACGACCGACATCCTCTGAGGCTATATGAGCTTCAACATCATTCAACCATAACTCGACATCTTCTACGTTGCGAGCGAACTGTTGTTGCCTACTTGCTTGACCTAAATTTTTCTTCTTGTTTCCCATGGCATTTACGAGATGAGACCAAGTTTCATCCAACTGTTAAATCTTTGCTTTTATTTCTGGCGAGTTGTAGTGGTTTGCATTTAACAAATCCTGACCTGTCTTTTTAATATCTTCAACGCGGGATTGGTTCGCTTGTATTTCTGCCTCAAAACTCTGGTGCTTCTGCATCTTTGTTTGCAAATTCGTGGAGTCTTTGTAACTTTCATCAAGTGCATTTCTAAGTTTTCCTGATATCCATGACTGCATTTCATCTGCATCTCTATCGAACATTTGGTAACGGTGGGAATCTTCAAGACGCTGACGGTGGTTCTGAGCTTTCTGCTTTAATGCATTTCGTCTATTTTGAAGACCTTCCTGAATCTCATCAACCTGTGCAGCCGCATAGTGGTTTGATTCCATTAATTTTGCAGCAAATTCATCAAGTTGTCGCATCTTTTCTTCTTGTGCTAGAAGCGACTTTTCGAAGTCTTGATGTTTCCTTATGAGTGCTTCCACAGAATCGAGTGAGTCTCTCACATCTTTTATTTCTAAGAGGTTATCTTTCTTACCAATCCAAGATTCCGACTGTTCAGCGTCGCGGTAAAAATACTGAAGGCCCATACACTGTTCTAGCTGTTCACGTCTTTCCTCGCACAACTGCATCAGGGAGGCTCTCTCTCTTTCAAGGGTGGAAAGTTTAGCAACTATGTCTCCACTACAGGGATGGCCAACACTTAGTAATGCCTGAACTTCTTGCATGCATGTATCGAAACTATCAGCTCGAGAATTTATCTCAGCGGTGTATTGCTTATGACGCTCTACTTGGGCTTCAGCACCAACTACATCCTTTGCCAAATCATCCGCCAACATTAACGTCTTCATGTCATTCATCCAGATACTCAAGTCTCTCCAGTCAGCCAAAAAGCCATGCATCTTGAATGACTCTTCCAGTTTACCTCTCCTATCTACAGCCTGACCTTTCAGCTTATCCCAAGCAGTAATTAAGGCGTCATACTTGCCTTGTATAGTATCTTGAGAATCAGGATGCTTCTGTGCAAGCGCCTTAGCATCATCTCCAAGTTGAACAATCTTTTCATCTGGGGCAGTCAAATCCCTTTCTAATGCTTCATGCTTCCTTTGTAAGGTTTGGACTGAAGCAAGATCATGACCACAGTCCTCAATTTTCTCTGTGGCTAAGACATGATTGACCATGCTAGTTTCTTCAAGGGTCTTCCTGTATGGTCCCAGTAATGTCCAACCCAAGGGAGTCTTTACGGCACAAGGTTCGTTAGCTCTTCCAAGCCTTTTATCGATAATTACGTGAGCTTCTGGCACGTTACAGCCAATAAGCATCTTAATTTCTTTATTCTTAACCTCTGGTAAAACTATCCCATCTAGGTGACTCCATGAAGCCATCTGATCTGATGTTAGCACAACTCTTTGTAACTGTGGCAACTTCTCTACTGTCCATGCTTTGGAAACAGTAACATTAAGTGATGAATCCAACAGAGAGACTTCCAGTTGCACTTGTTTGCAAGACAAAGTAGACTGTGAACCAAGCGTCTTAAGGGAGACTGTCTTAGTTGCTCCTACCAAACCTAGTTCTCTTGCCAGATCTTCTGTGACTAATGTTGCATCTGAACCACTATCCACAAACGTCCTAATAAAGGCGGAGGAATCGTAATCATGAATCGCAAGGACTATATCAGTAAAATGCTGACTATACTATCCGATGAATGCAAATTCACAAAACCGTTCAGCGAGAAAAACATGACTGAACAGACCGAACAAAAGCTAACGGACACCCTCCGTAAGTTAAAGACTGAATATTTCATCAGCAACGAAACGTTTGAATCCCTTAGACCATCTGGCTCAAATATACCACGACTTTACGGACTCCCGAAAGTACAAAAGAAGGGTATCCCTCTTCGACCGATCCTCGACATGACCAATTCACCCTATCACCGCACAGCTCAATGGTTAGCAGATCTACTTGAACCAATCAGAAGACAAGTTTCCTGCCACACAGTTCGAGATTCATTCGACTTTATCGACTCAATCGAAAACATCAACGTATCCAACAAGACAATGATTTCATTAGATGTCACATCACTATTCACAAACGTTCCACTGACTGAAACAATATGCTATATATGCGAACTTATTCACTCCAAAGGAATAAACATCGGTATACCCACCGAGCATCTTAAAGAACTCCTACTGAGGTGTACCCTGAATGTTCAATTCTCTCTCAACAACGAAATATATCGCCAGTAGGATGGTATAGCTATGGGCTCACCACTAGGCCCCTCGCTTGCAGATTTCTTCATGGCAAAACTCGAAAACACATGCCTGAAGAAAATGATCAATATCTTCGAAATCTATAAGAGATACGTCGACGACACCTTCATTATCGTCAACAACGAAGAAAATCTAGATGACATCTTGAAGTCGTTTAACAACTGCCACCCTGCAATTCAGTTCACGATGGAGAAAGAGTCCAACTCCACAATATCCTTTCTTGACGTCCAACTAACAAGAAGAGAACAGGATGGAACACTGAAAAGGTCTATCCACAGAAAATCGACGTGGAACGGACAGCTTACTAACTTTCACAGTTGGGTACCACTATACACCAAACGAAACCTGATCCGTTCACTCAGCTACAGAGTTCGCAGAATTTGCACCCCGGACACCATAGAAGATGAACTGGACAATCTCAAGAGAATCCTCGTCGAGAATTGCTATCCAGAAAGATTTATTGCAAAATCTATGAATCCTAGACCAGAAAAGCCACCCATACTTACCGTCCCGAAAAAACTACTATACATGAAACTTCAATTCAACGGAGATTTATCTGCGGGAACACTAAAAAAATCGACTGTCGCGCTCACTTAAGAAGACCTTGTTCGCAGCTGAACTACGACTAACCTTCTCCAAAAAACCTATGATTCATGTGAACGTGAAGGATAAGGTACCGCTGCTGGCCTCATCAATGTGCATTTATCAATTCACCTGCTCGTGTGGAGGCAGGTATGTCGGCCGTACCCAGCGCTCGCTTTCCAAACGTATCACCGAGCACTTGCCAACATGGTTTTACAAAGGAGAAAATCGATGCCTCCGCAGTTCCATTTTAGAACATCTGATAGAATCCGGACACCAAGCTACAAACAAACTTCAAAGTCGTCTACAGAGTAAGAAGTAGTCTCCCTAAAGGTGTACGAATCAGACTTCTTCAAACTGCAGAAGCAATGGCGATTAACTCGCTAAGGCCTGAACTCTGCATACAGAAGAAGTTCGTTCAATCACTACACTTACAATGGACGTAATCTATCTCATTAGCCGACAAGTAAATTCTACCTAATCTTTTCTTCTGTCTCTTCATTAGTATTATTTTGCCTTCTCAATTGTAATATTTTACATTTTGAACTTTCTTGTTCTCTACCCCCACCCGATTCAATTTCTACACCTCACTACCACTGTTACTGACTTGACCAACGCTCAATTTCTAGTCATTTATGTTACGTCATCCAACTTATTTACTCAATCTTACTTTAGTTGCTGTCTGATTAACTTTGTCTGTATACTACATCATTCTTGTATTAACTAATCAATTATCTAAACTTGACAAACCTCATGTACACACACACAAATAATTATATATAAATGCGACGAAATGCTAAACCACGCCAAACTGGCAGTAAGCCTGGTAAAGAAAAATAGGCAGTTTGCGTGACGTTAGCAACACCATATCGTACAAACCACACACACACACCCACTGGAAAATTAAAGCTCAAGATTGAAGCACTATATTCCCCTAAAAACGCAAAGGGCTGATAAAATCATCTGCTAGGAGTCAATGAATCTCATTTTATTTATCTCAAAATGTCGGCCAAGTTTTCTTACAACTAAGTCATGTAATAGTAGGCACTGTGTAAACTGTGGAGACATGGAACGTGCGCACTATGTATGAGACTGGCAAAGCTGCCACAATTGCAAATGAGATGAAGAGATATGTCACTGAAGTACTGGAAATATGTGAAAGCAGAGGGGGTGGGAGTGGATTCATCAAATTTTTAACGGGACAGTTAGTGACCTACTCCGGTCACTCAGAAGACAACTACAAGCACACCAAGGGTGTGGCTATCACGATGACATCAACGTTAACGAAGGTCCCGATACAATGGAAAGCGATCTCGCTCAGGATGATGACCACCAGATTAAACTCAAAAGGAAGGAGAGTGACAATTATACAGTGCCATCCAACCACAAACATTGCAGACCTAGAAAAGAAAGAAGAGTGCAAAAGGCAACTACAGGCAACAATGGACAATTATCCAGTCAGTAACATTAAAATCCTAATGGGCGATATGAACACCGAACTGGGACCAGACAACACAGGAAAAGAACTCATTATGGGTAGAGAAGCACTTAGATAGACGAATGAAGACGGAGAACTTTTTGATTTGAGTATCAAAACGGAGAACTCTTCGCTAACTTCTGCACCTTCAATGAACTAGTGATTGGCGACGGCGAATACATGCAAAAGGATATCCACAAGATTACGTGGGTGTCACCACACGGGCGAACCAAACTGACTTCATCTCAATGCTGCTCAAGGAAGTGGAGATACAGCTTACTGGACACAAAAGTAAGAAGAGAAGCAGACGTCGGCTCAGACCACTATCTCATGCAAGGAACACTCCAAATCAAATAAAAAGCTTTCAAGGAGAGACTAATAGAAGAGAGAAGGATAGGGAAACAAAAGATTATCCAGTGCATCGCCGAGCAACAAAAACAGGAGTTGAATGCAGGCTACAATACACTGAACAAAGAAGTAGATAAAAGTGCCAGAGAAGACAAAAGACAATATTGTGAAGCTATGGCAAGTCAAGCAGAACAAGCTGTAGGCCAAGAAGACCTCACAGCACTCTACCAAACAACTAAGTTCCCATCTGGGAAGAGATCAACACAAATTAAGCCAGTGAAGGGGACAATGGAAAGACAATCACCAAAGAGGTGGAGCAAAGAAAACACTGGGCTGAACACTTCAAAAGACTTCTTAATCGACCTCCACCTGCAACTCGCCCAATAATATCAACAGCGGAACCAGAACTACCAGTGGATACCAACCCTCCGACGAAATCAGAAGTCCTGAAGGCAATCAAGATGCTAAAAGCTGGAAAAGCAGCAGGACCAGGCGGAATCCCCACAGAAGCATTGAAAGTTGACTCCGAGACATCAGTGGACTTGATGACACCACTACTGGAGAAGGTGTGGAAGAAGGGAAAGATACCTGTGGACTGGAAGAAAGACTACCTATTCAAACTGCCAAAGAAAGGAGACTTGAGTCAATGTAAGAATTGACGTAGCATTATGCTCCTGTCTGTCCCAAGCAAAATACTAAGCCGCATCATCCTGGGGAGAATCAAACACACCCTGGATGAAAAACTTCGACCGGAACAGGCTGGATTCAGGAGAAACAAGTCATGCATAGATCAAACCACAACACTACGTATCATCATTGAAAAGAGCTTGGAATGGCAGTCAGCTCTCTACTTCAACTTCATTGACTTTGAAAAGGCCTTCGACAGCGTCGATCGGGAGGTGATTTTCAAACTACTTCGCTACTATGGGGTGCCACCGACAATTATACATCTCATCCAACAGCTGTACTACAATGCTGCATGCCAAATAATCCACAACGGGAAACTCATAGAATCCTTCGAAGTGAGGACAAGAGTAAGACAAGGCTGCCTACTATCGCCAATGATTTTCCTGATTGCAGTAGACTTGATAATGCGACAAACAGCGGGCAATGAGGAAACAGGCATAAAATGGACTCACACAAAAAACTTGGAAGATCTGGACTTCGCCGATGATATATGTCTGATTTCCCACAAACTGGAAGATATGCAAGCGAAAAGCAACAATTTAGCAGAAGAAGCATCCAGAGAAGATAGGACTTCAGGTGAACATAGAGAAAACAGAGGTGATGAAGATTCCTGGACAACACCAACAACAATCAGTATAAATGAGAGGAATCTGAAAGAAACATCCTCCTTTACCTACCGACCTAAGAAGCATAGTTTCAACTACAGGCGGACAGAACTGATGAGGATATCAAAGCGCGGGTATCGGGAAAGCAGGGCAAGCTTTCATTACTCTCAAGTCTGTGTGGAGATCAGCAGCACTACTCAGCATGCAAAATAAGATCCGGATTTTCAACTCCAATGTGAAGTCAGTGCTACTAAACGGATGAGAGACTTGGCGCGTCACGAAGGGCAGTTCAAACAAACTACAGATTTTTACCAACAGCTGTCTTTGCTCAATACACATGATCGGATGGCCAGAAAAGATCAGCAACAGGCATCTCTGGGAGTGAAACAACCAGGAACCAAGTGTGCAACAAATATGCAAGAAGAAATGGAAGTGGATTGGACTGGCCCTACCATCAAGTGACATCACACGCCAGGCCATCACTCGAGTGGAACCCGAATGGGAAGCGGCGAGTTAGTTGGTAGTCAGTGCGAGGGTTACATGGAGGAGGAGATGAAAGCATGTGGGCAGACGTGGAGCCAGGTGGAAACGTTGGGAGAGAACTGAACGCAATGGGGACGTGCGGCTGAAGCCCTATGTTCCTCTAGGAACTAACGAAACAATGATAATAATGATAGCGTACTGTAACTCAAGGGATAGGTGGTGATTAAAGGTGAAGTAAAAATACTGGTAACGGCAGGATTCAAGCCAAGTAGCCCCTGAATTAATAGTCCGATGGACTAACAATTAAGCTACGAGATCCAATCGCTAATTAGGTCATCCCTTCACTGGAAACATCACGAAAATGAGTGGTAAGTTACTATTCGTTCATAACCACACTAGCTGCCCGTTTAGGTCTTTTCTTGTCAAGTCCAACTCAAGGTGAATTAGGAGAGAATTAGTTTGTTAACTGATGGCGAGACTATCTAACATAGCTGTGGCAACCTGGTTAGCCATCGGGTCTCATAAGAGAGCTGTTACGACAAGTACTGGACTAGTAGTAATCTGGAGGCCACCTATTTGGTGTCTACAACGCAGATTTTCATTTTTTAAATAATATTTTATGTGTTCTTACAGAACTGTCACAACATGATTTACGGAGTTATTGTTTATTAGTTATCTTTTTCTCCTGCACACTAATGAACAGAAAAAAGATAGTGCCAGAGAGAAAACGAAAATTTCTTTAAATAATTTTGATGACCTTTTGTTCAAACTTTAGAATGCAATAACAAACAAAAGATAAATTAACCGAAAACAAACGAAAGAAATGACTTTAAAAACTCTTTGAATAAAATGCATAAATATGAAAGACAAATAAATCCAATTAGTAAGAGAAACGGGTATATAATATACACAATGATGAAAATAATAATAATGTCACATATTCATAAATAATTGAAACAAAGTTTAAAAGGAAAATGAAAATGATCGAAAGATGTCAATGATGATAATATTTTCTTCTGTTTATCTTCAATAAATGAGAAATTCGTATCACTGTCAACATCATCCGTCTAGATCAGGACAAACACTTAGAATTCTACACAGGATATCTTTGATAAGTCTAACACCAGGAAAGAACAAAGACGATCGTTTAATATCCATAAGAGCAATTTTCAATCTCCGTAACTCTATAATTGACGATGGTAATGATAAAGGAGATAAAGATTTAAAAGAAGTGTGGAGAAATAAGTGTGCAACATAAATATGCAATCAAGTCAATCAAATAAATCAAAAGGAATCGTGTGATTCAGTGATTTATTGGAAAGCAAACAGTCTGAAGTTATATCATGAACTTTAGATCAGTTAGTGATTCACTGAAAATCAGGGCGTACTGGACAACTATTTCGTTTCAGTCTAAGTCTGTACAGCAGCGCCAACGCCCGCCAATGTCCCTATATGTCACTAATTGGCAGAAGTTAGAACTCCTATTGACTGGACGGTCAAAGGGCTCGCTCCTCGGCGGAGTGATAAATGCATAATGCTAGAGTCTCAACCCGGGGCGAAACAGCTGTCTCATACTCCCTAGTTTTCAATGATTCTCTAACTGATGTCAGTTTGTGATCTAGCTTAAAATCAATCAAATCTCTAAAAATCAACACTTGAGAATCATGAAGACTCCCCTTATTAATCAGTAGGGATTTTGTAACAGTAGCAAAATAGTGAATACAAAATATTGTGGAAAGATTCTTCTGTGGTCAAGAGAAAAATTGCTTACTGACTGCACAGAATGTTAATAAGGGTTTATTATCCTCGGTCATGTCTAAATCGCAAAACATCCGTTTGAAAGTTTTTGATGAGTAAATAAGTAAACTAACCACCACATTAATTTCTTATTAGATATATCAGATGGTGAAACATCTTTATTTACTGGATAACACACTAAACACAATTTATTCATATTCATATCAATTGACATGATATATTCAGTAATACACAAATTAATGTGGAATTGCATAATACCATAGTATCTAGGTTTTACATACACATATGAAACTTTCTTTTTCAAAGGAGGTCACGTGACGATATTTTAAAATCACTCAGCGAGATTTTCTCAAGTGAGCTGTTCATGCACACGCGCTTTTATTCGCATTTTGCAAGCGAATTCACGATTTGCAATCTAAACAGTTCGAAGTGAAATCTCATCACAGTCTTCTATGGGAACTCAAATTATTTAGATAACAATGTGTCTTCTATTTGACTCTGAAAATGGCAGATTAGAAAACAAGCACTATCGCATGGAATTGTATACTACTGGTTGATTAATATGAGCAGTTGGATGCCACTGAAATCGAACATCGAAGTGATCTAAACACCAGCTTTTATTTCATGGGAAGCTACAGAAGGAACTTTTTAAAGATTGACATTTATTCAACTTTTTTTTTCTCAAAGAATACCATGATTACTTGAGTGAAATGCATTCCTACCATGGTTGGATACTTATCAACTAAAAAGTAATACATAGTGACCAAGTGGCAGTGTGTTGCGTCATGAGTCCAGAAAGTCTTCGTGAGAGTTGCATTAAGGCTATGCAGCAGAGTACTAACAAAGGGTATGCAGTGGTGATTCCGCCGTCACGATCTCAACTATCGTCTTCAATTGCATCTACCCCATCATCCCAAAAAGTATGGTAAAGTGAGGGTAGTTTTAGGGTTATCGTACAGTCACAAAATGCATCAAGAGTAGCAAACATTCAGAGGCCACATGGTCTTCTCCACACAATGCAAAATGCCATTTATCTATCCCAGTACGTATATCGATCATAAAGCAAGGCAGTTGCCGTGCAGAACAGGTTATCTTCCTAATAGATAATCCAATGGTAAAATAAGGAACAACACATTTAAGGGAACAATATTGTTCTCAATTATATCTCGTCAGGCTTAACTATAAATTTAATTATGGGAATATTTAATATTTTGAAATCTCGTGGGGATCCTATTGTATTTAAAGCACTCAATGAGTTCCTGAAGTTTAGTTCAAGGCTCACTGAAGTGAAAACATCGTTGGAATTTTTCAAGGAATGTATAGAAAACGGACTTTATCCCAAACTATGTTGGAGGTCGTTAAAAAGAATGACGATTTAAGAGTTTAGAAAGATATACCCTTAATCAGATTCACCGTGTGAGTCTTATAAATGATCTATAAAGGAACATATCATAAAGACAATTTTCAGTTGATGATTTTCCTCAGGGATTACAACTGATGTATTTGGAATATGTTAAAAACTTAACGGTAAACAGAAGGAATAAAAATGAACTAGTCTAGTCAAATCTCTTGAAAGCCGAAATCTTGAAAAGAAATTTCGGTCAGTTCCGGACCGGTAAGTTCACAATTTTCCTAGTGTTGTGCTTAGTATGATTCAACTGGAGGCGTTATCTCTAGATCCTAAATCTAGTGACTATGATCGTAAAGTAAGTCAATTAGACACAGATATTCAGTTTTAAAATTTGCATTCGCAAACGTCTCACCCAATTCCAGCATCGGATGATGAACTACCTAGGTTCAAAACTACGCTAGTTAACAGCTGCAGACATTCAGTAAATAGTCTGTTATCAAAGCAACACAGAGAAGCTCTAAGAGAACTTAAAAGTAATGAAAGCTTGATTATAGGCAAACTGGATAAGGAGGATGGTAGTATTATTCGACGAAAGTGATTGCATTGAAAAAATGGAAGGTATTTTGAATAATCAAACTAAATTCCAATCCCATGGTAATTCCGAAGACCTCAATATAAAAGTGAAGAAACTAGTGACAGATGCTCTCAAAAAACTGAATTAAAAAGGAGTAATATAGTCAGCCATGTATGAGTCTATGAAACCAACAGGGACCAACACACCATGTCTTTACGGTCTACCCAAATTGCCCAAACCGGGTCTTCCTCTTTGCACAGTTTTAGGTATGTGTAACTCGTCATTGCACAAAACAACAAAGTGGATAGTATGGATTCTGGGACATTTGCACAAAGAAGCTCTGCGATATAGAATTAATGATGTCTTTGACTTCATCTCTAAAACATGAGACTAATGTTAGTGATAAACGTATGTTATCTATGGATGTATCATCACTATTCACGAATGTACTATTAGTCAAAGAGGTATATTACATTTGCCAAGAAATCACCGAAATACAAGTGTACTTGGGAATTCCCTTATGTAGCCTCAAAGAAATACTCCTTAAATGCACAATAAATGTGCATTTTTTCTTCAATAATTCATATTACTGACAAGTAGGTGGAATCGCTACGGGTTCAGCATTAGGCCCAATATTAGCTGATTTCTTCCTCGCAAAATTTGAAAACGGCAGATTGAAAGACACCATCAATGAGTTGGATATGTATTAGAGTTATGTCGATTATACATTATCTTAATTAGCGAGAATGTAAACATAGACGAATTCTTGATGAAATTCAACAACATCCACCCTTCGCTAACTTTTACTTGTGAAGAGGAGAAGGATAATAAACCACATTTTCTGGACGTCTTGCTAAGTAGGCGAGAAGATAGGTCACTTGGGAGAATCATGTATAGAAAAATCACATTTGCAGGGCATTACACACACTTCCTTAGTTATGTGCCTATTAAATATACAAGAAATGTTGTTAAATGTCTTACGAGCAGAACAAGAAAGATATGCACGGATGACCACTTACAAAAGGAATTTGAATATTTTCATCATTCCTTGACGGAGAAGGGCTGTCCGAGTAGTTACTTAAACAAATACATGAAAACGTTGGAGAGAAGACCTGAGACTATGATTGCATGTAAAACACCTCTGTTTATTTAGTTACAATTTAATGTTGACTTGCCAAGTGAGATTTGATTCCAGAAACTTTCCAGGAGTATACGAAGAACGTTTTACGCAGCAAACCTATGTTTGTCATTCTCTAGCCGACAAATTATTGGGACGCAAACGAAGAATAAGCTAGATAGTTTTGCCACATCAGCTGCACAGTTGTGTTGGACGTACTACTAGACAGCCTAGCCAACGTGTCACTGAATACCTTCCATTGTGGTTTGGCGAAGGAGAGACAAAAACAAACCGTAGCTCCATTTTGTCACGTTTAGCTGATAGTGGTCACGTAGTGGAGAAAACGAAAGCATGCAAGATGATTCATAGCATCCTACCGAATCTTTCCAACAGACTTCGTATTCGTCTACTGCACATGGCTGAGGTGAAAGGCATTCGAACTATTCAGCCTCAACTATGCATTCAAAAGAACCTCTTACAATCATTATTCGTTCCTTGGCCTATTAAAATCCAACCAACTGATGACATCATCATCACCCCTTACTTATATTTCTCAACCCCTCTTTTATCATCCCTTAACCCTATCCCATCTTCGTTGAAACATATTTTATTTACTTCGCTTACAATCTAGCATTACTGAGTCGGTTTGTTTGTTTTCTTAGCCTTTATCGACTACTTCTACCTGAACATTTCATTTCAATCATGCTGTTTTTCATTATTCTTGTTATCACAGATCACTCCACGTTTTCGCCTTTCTTATTGATAGAATCACTATTATTATCATGACTAACTGCACAATTTATATTCGCAATCTTATTTTCCTATTGATAAAACACCGTGATTGGTTCATATTATAATATTTTTTGTAAAGTTATATTAGAGTTAAGTCTGATGACATTAAATTGAAAACAATATTGTTCGCTTGAAAGTGTTGCTGCATATATTACTATTGACTCATTGAGACTACTTGCTCAGTAATTTTGTCGCTTGGGCAGACATATACTATGTCAACTCAGGAAACGTCGGCTCTTGACTGTTCTCTGTGATGTCTCCCACTGTTTCTGGCTATTTCATCTGAAACACAAGGCACAGTTTTGTACTACTCATGGAGTTTAAGTCTGCAGAATAGTTCATCTGATCTAGGGCTATGGAGGCATGTTTGTTTAACGCCATCAGTAACTCATATGCACAGTCTTGACTAGCTGTTTTCTTGTGGCCTTGCAGTCAGTAAGTTTACGGAGAGTCAGCTTTCTTCTCGCCATAGCGAATCATTCAGGGATGATGGTTTCCAACTAGTCATCGCCTATTACATTCATAATAACTTTATTAATGAGTTTAGTTAGTTTTTAAGTGCTTTCTACAATGTATACTTAGATTCTTATTTAAGAAGGTATAGCGAAAAAGAATAAATATAAACAATTTTAAAGAAATTACCAGTGGTCAACGAATTCATTTTTCTTTTCATAACTTTATAGTCCGACTTCAGTTTACTGTAGGCTGATTTTCGATCACGTAACTCAGTTGTTACAATAGATAGATCTGCAAAGAATAGCCAACATTGAACATTTTTATTTATTTGCATGAAATTAGTATCTAGAATTAAATGAAGCAACGAACTATCAGTGAAACTCATCGCGCGCTCTTAACAATGCTCTCAAGCAATAATGATGTCCCAGTTGATATATCTCTTTCCAACCTTACTTTTATTTTTATACTTAGTTTCCTGTATTTTACCTTTCCTAACCTTGACTTCTTAACCTTCGACAGCCTTTCGCCTTTGTTTGGATTCCTAGCCTATCTGTGTCGTTTCGAGATATTAGTGAGTAGTCCTCAAAATGGCTGTCCCCAATGTGACTTCTAACACAGATATCCTGAAACCGCGTGCTGCGTTCAAGCTGGCTACCTACAATGTTCGGACGCTGATGCAAATCGGACAACAGGCAGGGTTGGCAAGAACTTTGGAAAGCCTCGCTATCGATGTCTGCTGCATTTCGGAGACCCGCATTCAAGATCCCAGTGAAGTGCTTCGACTGTCCTCTCCATCTGGAAGTTCTAGTAGTATGTACCACCTGCGCTTATCCGGGGACCCTGTGGCATCAGCATCCGGCGTAGCTGGTGTCGGTGTCGCACTGAGCGCTAGAGCCGAAGCTGCACTGCTCGACTGGATTCCCATTAACAGTCGTTTATGTGCTGTGAGGCTGGAAGGTTATACGAAAGTAAGGAGTAGTAGGCCAGATAGGCGGTGTCTATTTGTTGTCTCTGCCTATGCACCGACGGATTGCAGCCCGGATGCAATGAAGGATGAGTTTTACTACCAACTGAGCGATCTGTTGAAACAGGCGGGTCGGAGGGATATCGTAGTGCTAGCTGGGGACTTGAACGCACAGGTCGGGCGTCTAAGCTCAGAGGAGAGTCGTCTAGGTGGTCAGTGGGGACTACATGGTCGCAGGTCAGATAATGGGGACCGTCTTCTGCAGCTTTGCGCGGATCACAACCTATTTCTAGCCAGCACCAACTTCCGGCACAGCCATCGCCGTAGCGCTACCTGGCGTCCTCCCTCTGCGAAGCAAGCTTGGACTCAGATTGATCATATTGCGGTCAGTTTCCGGTGGCGAGGATGCATACAAGACTGTCGCTCCTTCTGGAGCACATGCCTGGACTCCGATCATGCGTTAGTGTGTGCCAAGTTCGTCTTGCGATTTGGTGGGGTTCGTAAAAACCGTCGTCTAAGCGTTGATGTGAGCAAACTAGTAGCACCTGCTACTTCTTTGAAATATCAGAACGAGTTGAAAACAATGCTTGCCAGCAACCCCCCAAGTAGTATAGATGAACACTGGCTTCATGTGCAAGGTGCCATGCAAAAGGCGAGTGTAGCCGCTTGCGGCTTGAAAGAATGCTCCGCTAACAACCACTGGGTTTCTGCGAGTTCCTTGCAACTCATGGATGAACGCCGGTCCATTCCGGCTGGCAGTGAATACAACAATCAGCGAAAGGCGCTCACGCGCAAGAATAGACAGTGTTTACGTAAGGACCGCGAAGCCTGGTGGTCAGAACGTGCGTATGAGATGGAGTCAGCTGCTGCATCTGGCAACAGTCGGAAGCTGTTCCAACTCATACGAGCCACCGGCAGCAAGAAACAAGGTGTCAGCGAGACGGTCTGTGAGGCAGATGGCACTCCAATTACCAGCCTGAAGAGACGCCTGGAACGCTGGGCAGAGCACTTCGAGAAGCAGTTCAGCTGGCCACCAGCTTCATTGTCTACTATCATTAGCCCGAGTGCTCCTTGGTCGGTTAGTACCGACCCACCCACCGAAGCGGAGGTCCGTAAGGAACTCCAAGTTCTGAAACGCCATAAGGCGCCCGGCCCAGACAAATTACCCCCGGCTCTTTTTAAAGATGGTGGCGAGACTCTCATAATGGCTCTAACTGGGTTGTTCAGGAGGGTGTGGGAGACAGAGAGCGTACCATCAATGTGGAACGAAGCCATTATCGTCCCCATCTTTAAAAAGGGTCGACGTAATTCCTGTGACAACCATAGGGGTATCAGTCTGTTACCAGTTGCGTCTAAAATATTGGCTGCTGTCATGCTTCGCAGACTGTGCAAAATACGCGAAGGATTGATTCGCGAAGAGCAGGCTGGGTTTCGTTCAGGTCGTGGATGCATTGATCATGTGTTCACCCTTCGTCAGTTGTTGGAACACCGCCACACGTATTGCAGGCCAACGATCGTTGTGTTTCTTGATATTAGGGCTGCCTTCGATTCGTTGGACAGAACTGTGCTCTGGAACTGTCTGTTAGAGAGAGGTGTACCTGAGAAATTTGTTAACATCTTGAAAGCCCTATACAGAAACACCTCAGGTAGAGTGAGGGCATACAACCAACTATCACCACTGTTCCCAACCAACAGTGGGGTTAGACAGGGTTGCCCAATCTCACCATTTCTCTTTAACTTTGCCATCGATGACATTCTGGAGTCAGCTCTGAAGGATGTGCGTGAAGGTGGTGTAGATCTGCTACCTGGGGATAGACTTTTCGACCTCGAGTATGCAGACGATATCGTCTTACTGTGCGATAGCATGCAGGCTGCCCAAATCGCACTCAATCAGTTGGCGATCAGTGTCTGTAAGTATGGTATGTGCTTTGCGCCGTCTAAGTGCAAAGTACTGTTACAAGATTGGCAGGAGCCTGTACCTGCACTCACTCTTGCGGGTAAACCGCTTGAAGTTGTCGATAAGTTTGTGTACCTAGGTAGTTGTGTGAGTGCTGGCGGAGGGGTGACGGATGAGATTTCCAACCGTATAATGAAAGCTAGGGTGGCATACATCAACTTGAGCCACCTCTGGCGCCGTCGCGACGTTAGCCTGGCTGTCAAAGGTCGGGTATACAATGCTTCGGTGCGGGCTGCGCTGCTCTACGCCTGTGAAACCTGGCCTCTCCGAGCTGAGGATGTGCGGCGACTCTGCGTGTTCGATCACCGCTGTCTCCGCAGGATTGCTTGCGTTCGATGGCATCATCGCGTGAGTAATTCTGAGGTTCGGCGGCGTGTGTTTGAACACAGTGGAGATCACCATTCATTGAATGTCGTCATCTGGAAACACCGGCTCCGGTGGCTTGGACATGTGCTGCGAATGTCACCCCAGAGGCTTCCGTACAGGTCTCTGTTCGCTAGCCCTGGGACGGGTTGGAAAAGGCGGAGAGGTGGTCAGCCCATGACGTGGCGTCGTGGGATGAAGGATATTTGTGCTAGATTAGCATCGGTTGGTGTGTCACGACTCCCTGGTTGGGGTCTGAGAGATAGCTCAAATCGATGGCTCGAAACGTTATCGGATATGGCCAAGAATCGTAATCAATGGCGAATGTGTTGCGATTTCCTTCTTTCTTCCATTCCCGATGATAGTTAACGAACACTGTTTGAACCTGTTAAGAATGAGTGTTTTCCTTCCAGATGAAGTTCATTATTCGTTCTCTACTTATATATATTTTTTCTTTTCCTGTCTTCCTTTTTTTTCATCTATGTTGTTTTATTATTATTGTGTGGCGCATCCTTCTTGGTGCCATATTGTACCAAGTTTTAATGCGTTTAAATAAATAATAATAAATAGTATCTAGAAAATAGAAACACTGAATAGTGTACTACAGTATATGAAAGGTGTGGAAATGTATTAGAGGAGGAAACATATTATGAATCAGTGTTTACCACGTGATCTGTAAACAAGACATTTGACCATAACGGAGATGAAAGGTTAGGTCATTTTTATTAGTATATGCTATCCACCTGAAGTAGTTTTTAAATCTTAAACTATTTGTCATGTAAAATAACCATATAATTAGCTGTAATTTCATATAGTCTTCCCATGGAGCAATTAATCTCACCCTTTTATTTCTTCCTTAGTGTAGGAAAAGTATTCTTTATATTTTTACATAGAATTATAATTCAGTTAACAATATGGGTTTGGTTTTTTCATGATTAGTATGTAACAATGACATCTACACTAAAAATAATTAAATTTTGGGGCAGTCAATATAGATTATCAGTTAATGCAGAGTATTCATTTAAATTCACATATGATACCGACACCAAAACTTGCTATGTTAATAACCTAAAAACTAGTGAGTCAACCATGTAATGTAGCTACTGTCATTATTTGCAAAAAAAATTCTTATTTAACATGATGAAAATAACAGGCCTTCTTAATATGCTGCATCAAACAATATGAACTTTTACTGAGATAAGGTTAAAAAGAGCAACTCTTTAATACATTTTTTCAAAAAAAAAGGCATAGAAAACATTACCTAGCTGCAACTGACGTGTCACATTTTTCAACCGCTTATGTTTATTTTCCAGATATTGATAGGCCGCGTTTTTCCGTGCAATTTCAGTTGATAAAAGAGAGACGTCTGAGAATTGGAGCAAAGATAAAATTAATAATAATAAAAATGACTTCATTGTAGATTTCGTCACGAACCAACATAACAGGTACATCGAAAATAAGGGGACACTGGACAGCTATTTCTTCCCAGTTTAGGGACTCTTTGACAATAAGAACCTAAGACTTCATTGGGGATCAGAATTAATCCGGATCCCTATAAAACCCATAATACAAATATTGATCGAAAGCTCATTAGCGGCTACTGGCTATATGTCCCACAGTTGTAATGAGAATTCATGGCCATTGAGGTTCACGATATTGATGGCGCGGTCCCTGAGTTCCGGACTATATGGCTGAATGGTCAAGAAGCTGACCTCGCAACCCCAAGGTCCCGGGTTCGATCCAAGGTGGAATCATGGGTACACCCTAATTATGGGTCCCAAACAGGGGAAAAAAAACTGTCAAGTACTCCCTGGTTTTCAGTGATATTTTACGTAGTGTTGGTTTGTGATGAAGGTGAAATTAGTCCACATCTGCACTCAACGACAATCTAAACGATAATAATGATAATAGTAATAATAAGTTAGGTGGAAAGATATTTATGGTAGAAGGCAGTTAACATGCCCTTTATAGTCTTTGGAAATGCATCATTTAAAAACTAAAAATCATTATTCCAATCTATACAACTTGTAATCTTTTATATTTAATCTATATCTTCCAACTACTTACAGTTGTATTTGAAAAAGCTGCAGCACTCCACTGTATCTCCATTGACAGTCGTTAATGTACGATGAGGCTAGAAGATTATATCAGAATAGTAATCAATCAGTGGAAAAATCAATGCGTTTTTGTCACCTCCACCTATAACCTCAACCAACGGTGCTCGACAGAGGTCATAGTGCTGAGTGGGGACTTGCATGCACAGGTGAGGCTCACAGGAGTGGTTTAAGTGGCCAGTGGGGACTAGGTAGTCGAAGGTCACATAATGAGGACCGTTTTTTGCAGCTTCGTAATCTGTTTCAGAGTAGCATCAACTTCCAGCGCAAATGTTACCGTACTGCTACGTGGCTTCTTCTCACTGTCACTCAAGTTTGGAATAAAAAAGATTACGTTGCTATCAGCTACTGGTGTTAGCATGATTAAGGTCTGTGAGGCAGACAGTCAACCCATTAGCAAACTAAAATGACTCCAGCAATGTTGGACGGAACACTTTGAAAAAGTTTAGCTGGCTCGTAACACCAGTTAAGAACGTCACTCCAGTGACACTCACATCGTTCGCTGTCGGACAACCATAGAATTAGGTAAAAAATTGTAATGAAGGGAAGTGGCATTCGGTTAGCATATGTTAGTGCATCACAAGTATTTGGTTGATATCAAACAGATCATTCAACTCAGAAACTCAGGGCAAACAACTGAAAGTTATGGTGAACATGCGACGACTTAGAAACTATCGTCGCCTCCCGAAGGCTATACGAAGTAATGGACGATCCAACCAAATACAGTTGATAATTATGCTTAACTGTTTTCATACTAACCCAACTGATACCTGCTACCTTGACGTGGTGGTCCGGCTTGCATGTCCCAATGACTCAACAAGCTACACTGGCTAAAACTATTGTTCCTCCAGGTCCTACCATGTCAGGAAAATTGTTAGGATAGCAATTAGACTAAAAGCAGTTACCTGCATAGTGTAAGACTTTTTACACCATGCTGGGCGTCTGTGGGCGAAGTCGTAGTGCTGAGGAATAGGAATGTAACAGCAGTAAGGTGTTTCCCTCAGATGACCACCATGTCAGCTAGCTATGCTGTCTCTCTACTCTGGAGAGGGGTTAGAAAAGGTCGACCCCAAAATTGTACATCCCGGACTTACCCTACTGTGGTCCGTAACCGACGGTAAATTTACTAATACGGAACCTAACCTAAAACCTAGTTCATACAGGCCGTGTGTGACCGGCCTCAAGCAGTTGTCTCCTGGGCTCTGTAGTCACGCAACACTAACCCTCTTTTTATTTCAGGTACCCCAAGTATAAATCAACTTCCACGGTGTGAGCAGCCGGGAAGTAACAACCACCCACACACTCCCAAAGCACACAAAACCCTCCTGATCATCCTCCTCCTTTATCCACTTCACCCTCACCATTTTTCCCCCTTACTACAGTCAGTACTATCCTTCAGACTAGTGAGTCATCTTCACTTCACTTCACTCTGTGACCACAAACAACGATGAGAGCCATAGAAACACTCCCGACAGTCTCCTAGAGCCACGTCGCCAACTTCATCTAGGAGCTTTCAACGTCAGGACCCTCTGTCAAATGAGACAGCAGGCGTCACTAGCCAGAACTCTGTCATTTCGAGCCATGGATGTATGTTGTGTCTCCGAGACACACATACAATACCCGAGTGTGATCATTCACTTAAGCTCACCCGGCCAACAAAGTGAATCTGCAAATTCACCCTAAGGCTGTCAGGAAACCCCTCAGCTGGTGTAGGGATAGAATTGAGTGTTAGGGCAGAAAAATCACTTCTCGACTGGATCCCAGTGGATAGTCATATGTGTGCAGTCCGTCTGAACAGGTCCGTTAGGAGAAAGAAGGACGGCGTTACCCATAGTTGTCTTTACACAGTCTCCGCTTACGCCCCAACCCACTGCATTTCAGATGAACTAAAGGATGATTTCTACCAGAAACTGTCTAGTTTGCTGCAAAAAGCAAAACGCTCAGATATTGTTGTTTTAGCAGACCACTTTAATGCCCAAGTAGGGAAGTTATACCACATTGAGAGGTATGTAGGTGGTACGTATGGAGTTCAACGCCAACCAACCGACAATGGGGATCGTCTTAAACAGTTCTGTACAGATAATCCATCTTTCCCTGGTCAGTACTAACTTCAGCCACAAAGAGAGACATTGCCTAACCTGACGATCTCCATCACCAAATCAACCTTGGACTCAAATAGGGTATCGTTGGCGAGGGTCAGTAGACGACTGTCGCTCCTTTTGGAACACGTGTGTAGACTCCGATCACGCTCTGGTCCGCGCACGTTTATGCTTACAACTAAACAGACATAAGAAATTATTGGTAGCGAAACAGTTACGTCCCCAACTAGATCAAGACACTCAATCCGTATGTCAGGAAGAAATAGCGAAACGAGTGTCTGAGGTCGACAGCAGGACCTCACCCGAGGTAGCCTGGCACAACATACAGTTAGCTGTAAACACAGCTGTAAAGGCTGTTAATAACCTGACACCAAAAGTTAGTATGAGCCACTGGAATCCTACCACCGCATCCGAACTGATTAAAGCAGGAAGACTGATTCCGGCAAACTCCGAATGTGATGAGGAGCGAAAGCTGCCCAAACGCAAATTGAGAAGAAGTCTTCATAACGACTGTGAACAGTGGCAGGTGAAAAAAGCGAAGGAAAAGGCATAGGCTTGTTACCAGGGAATAATCTCGTTGACTTAGAATATCCAGATGATATAGTCCTTCTAGGTGAAGACACTGACAAAATAGAGCAGTCTTCTCAACACCTTGAACTGCAATCTGAGAATGTTCGGTATGCGACTCGCTCATGTCAGCCAAATGTAAGATGATTAGGCTACAGGACAGGACGAAATTGACTCCTAGCTTAGAGATAGGGAGTGAAGTCGTAGAGCGTGTTAACCACTTCACTCATTTGGGAGTTGCATCAGCCAGTGCCAACAAGTTGATCGGTGACGAAATCTCACCACGGATACAGAAGGCTCGTTTCGCATATGTCAGTTTACGTCATCTCTGGCGTAGACGTGATATCCGGCTACCAACCAAAAGGCATGTGTACTGCTCAGCAGTCCACTCAGTCCTCCTTTAAGGCTGTGAGACCTGACCATTGAGAGTGGAAGACATGAAAAGACTAACTGTCTTTGATCATAGGTGCCTGCGTTCTATCTCTCGTGTCAAGTGGTATAATAGGGTGAACAATATTGAGATCAGGCGTTGAGCACTAGGTAAGGAGGGGAAATCAATCGACGTGGTTGTAAAGTTGCATCGATTCAGATGGTTAGGACATGTGATACGTATGCCTAGTCATCGCGTTCCTCGACAATGGGCAATGTTAGCTGACACAGGATGTATCAGTTTGGTAAAGAGCTAGTAGTGGTCAAAGCAAAACATGGCATCAGTCAATGAAATCCACAACAGTTAGTTTAAGCCAGCCACGTAGGGAGATGTGGACTTCCTGGTTGGGGTCTTCAGGATGGTGAAAGCCAATTGCTGGAGACAATTTGTGATATGGCTCAAAATCCTTCTCAATGGCGCAGATGTATCCACTCCTTGTGACTTATAATACCCAATAAAATTCCATCGTTCTTCCATATTACTATTCTTTTTGTCACATATTTCTGTTAACTGTCTCTATCATAGATAAGATTTTATTTTGATAAATCAGTGTTATGCAGTAATATTAACTGATGAAGTTTCGAGCACAAACTATTGCTGATATTCATATCAAGTCATCAGTTAATATTACAGAGTAAAATGTGGAAAATGAAATGATAAACAAAACAAATCAAATTCGTAGAAATTACTTGTTAATAGTTGAGTGCGCTCAGTCTCATATTCCTCAATTCGTTTTGCTTCAATAACCAGCTCTAAAACAAAATTGGGAAGATTCTCAGTCATAAGAGTCCCAATTATACTTATGTAGAATATAAGTAAAGTAGATTAAGCAAATAATCAATAGTTCATTAACAATCCCAGTCCATCATTTGGAGCTCTAAGTCGCTAGCTGGTGAAGGCTACTTTTCGTGTGACAGGTATCAGCTACTTCTGTTTATCACTTCCCATAGCTTATTTTCTTTCAGTGCATAGGTAGTTTCTTTACATTTTAGCGCAACTTCTAGTATGCTTTCATATTTTTCTTAAGAAATTAAAAAATTTAATAAACTGATGATCGCAAAAACACAAATCAAATACCAGTAACAAAAACCAGTTGGATTGTAAAAATGTCAAACAGAAAGCTAACAGAAGCAGAGAAAAGCATACTAATGAAAGGAATGAATGAAATTCAGTATTAGTAGCAAAAGGTTAAAACCTGAAGATGTTATACCGGTGACTAAAAATATCTCAAAACTGGTACTAGCAAAATAAGCATTATCATCGGAAAAACAAAGAGCAGAAAAACTAAATATAACGTCGGAAGAACTAAAAGTACTTAAAGATATAAAAACATATAAACCTATTGTGACTTCTCAGTCGGACAGATGAAACAGTAATACTTGACGAAACAACATATACGGGGGAAAAAATAAATGAACGAACATTTGCAATCTGAACCCCATACCCTCGTGACCAAATCATCAGAAACGATCATTTCGCGTGTGCGTCGGTGGCACAGCAGTTAGGACTCTCGCCGATCATGCACATGGTCTGGGGTTCGATCCCAGGCCGACGCATACCCGATATCAATGGTCGGCCCCAAAATTTGGGTTACCGATATCACATGCTGAAAATTTCATACTTGTATCAATAATACGGTGTGGAGTCAAGCTATAATAAAATTATAAAAAAATAAAAATAAAATAAAACGACGAAAGAGACAGCAAAAGTGGTTAGATGGATGAAAGAAATAATTAGTAGGTCAAAATGGTTGGGAATTATGCCGAAATCATGCAATATGCCTAAGATATATGGCAAGATAAAATTGCATAAAGAAGGGTATCCGATAAGACCGATTGCAAATTTTAGAAACACATCGACGTATATGCTGTCAAGATTTCTCAACAATACCAAGACCAACAAGAGGTAGTTCAAAAGCTGGAATAATAGATTCATTTGAATTAGTGCGATGACCAAAACATACTAAACTAGACGAAGAGGGAATACTAGTCAGCTTTAATGTGAACAGACTCTGTACTAAAATACTCACTCAAATGGCCATGAATGCACTGAAAGAGAAACTAAAAGAAGATGGCCTAAAAGACAGGACACAGTTATCCGTAGAAGAGATAATAAAAGGGGTTGAATTCTGTCTGACAACAACATAATTTACATCTGAAGGAAAAATATACCAACAAAATGAAGTAGCCATGGGATAGTCCATCTCACCAATAATAGCTGACACATTCATGGATTTTTGGGAAGAGACTGCACTTAAATCATTCAGGTCATCAATAAAATGTTGGTGGAGATATGTAGATGAGACGTTAGTAATAATGAAAAAGAATGATATTGAGAAATTCATCCCACACATAAACATTCCTGTAGACTCAATAAAATTCCATATGGAAATAGAGAATGACATTGGAGAACTGCCTATGTTGAACTGCAAAGTACATAGAATAACAGATGGCAAAATAAAAACGACGACACATAGAAAAGCTACGTATTGTTGGAGATTCCTTGATTATCACTCAGCTCATCCACTAATGGTAAAAAGAAAGTTAATACAAGGTCTTGCAGACAGAATACGTAGACTTACAACAACACCAGATGACCAACGAAAAGAAATGTCTGAATTTCAAAAGGTTAAATGAACTTGTTAACCTTAGAAGTAAAATTATCGTCGTACGTAACACGTTGGAATTTTATGAATTATGTATTAAAAATCATTCCTTCCCGAGGCAATTTTATAAAACTTTGAAATTCAGTAAATTACAACCAAATAACTCTAATCTTGTTCGTCTTACAAAGTCACATATCGAAAATGTTAAACAAACGTTACAAGGATTACTTGCTCTTCATACCGATGCGTCACTTATTTTATCTGAATTATCAATAATATGCCACATGAAATTTCTTCAGTTTTGTAAAGACGTTACTCAGAAAACTAAGACGAATATACAAAATAGGTTGAAGAGTTCAATTGATGATCGAAACCGCGTAGATGTCTTTCCGGTGAATCCTGATAAGTATGTTACAAATCTTTCTGATATTACTCTATCTACTCATCAGAAAGAAGCTTTATCCCTTGGACTCAAATTTTGTGTTCCTCGCACGCAATTTACGGATTTAGCCATACATGCTGAGTTTGAAAACTTATATGACCAACTCAAACCTCTTGCCGCAACATCCGATGAAGATCGGGGTTGGTTTAAGGCCAAGATGGTGGATATAGCTCATCAGTTTTTAAACAAAAACCCAAAGGAGAAAAGCATTCTAAATTCCCAGCATTTCAAAGCCTTGAAAGAGCTACGGGAAAATTCTAATAAACCCAATAATCCTCTACGTCCTATACTGTCAATGTGCAAATCCCCAACACATAAACTTGCTAAATGGTTAGTAGAATTATTGCATCCAGTTAAAACACAATTCTGTAAGTACGTGTTAAAAGATACATTTGAATTGATTGATTTTCTTGACAATAGTAATATTAATATTATGAATAAGAATATGTACTCTTTTTTGATGTAAACTCGTTATTCACTAATGCGCCTTTGCTCAAAACAGTTCACATTTTGTGTGATTACATTTCCACAAACAATTTTTTCATCCCATTTCCTATATCTTATTTAAGGGATTTATTACTTCTATGTACTAACAATGTTAGGTTTACATTTGAAGGCGATTGTTTCCGCCAAGTTGATGGTGTTGCTATGGGAAGTCCGTTAGGGCCTCTTTTAGCAGATATTTATATGTCGCACATTGAGAATTTATCGGAGGATTTAATCGAAAATGTGCCACTTTATAGAAGGTATGTAGATGATATTGCAATCATCAGTAATAAGTTTTGTTCTGCCACCTCAATTTTAAATCGAATGAATGAAGTCCAGAATAGCATATCACTTACATCTGTAGAAGAGGAAGATAACTGTTTATCTTTCCTAGACATATTGCTTAGTCGATGGCTTGATGGGTTAATAAAAATATCAATTTATAGAAAACCTACCTGGACAGGACAGTATCTTAATTACCACAGTTTTTGCCCTGTTCGGTACAAAAGAGCCTTAGTAAGGTGCCTCTTCAGTAGAATCCAACGAATATGCACTGAAGACACACTTGATGCGGAAGAAGGAAAGTTGACACAAACTCTGGTTGATAACAATTATCCAGACAAGTTCATCAGGAGATATAAAGTAGTCAGAATACCAAGACCCACACTCCAACTCGCCCCTAAGAAAGACGTGTACATCAAGCTACCCTATATGGGGCATCAAAGCAGCTTGATAACTAGACAAAGACTGAACGCTGCTGTCAAAAAGACTTTTTATGCAGCCAATATCATAATAATAGAGAATGTAAAGCCAATATATCTATCTAAGCCCTTCGAACATGCGAAAAATGACGTCACATCCCACTGTATTTACCAATTTGAATGTACGTGTGGACACACATACATAGGGAGGACTCATCGATCTCTGCAAGTAAGGGCTTCAGAGCATATTCATAAATGGCTCCAGAAACAAATGGAATCTTCAGAACCTATTAACGGTGAGAACAGGAGACCTAACTCTTCTATTGCGAAACATATTATAGAAACAGGACATAAAATTGACGTTAACAGATCTTTTAAACCTATCTATAAAACGTGTTTGGGGCGTATCCTAAAGTTTGTGGAAGCCCTAGCAATTAGAAAGTTTAAGCCACCTTTATGCGTTCAAAAACAATTCGTCATCACATTAAACCTTCCTTGGTACTATGTACTATTACCTCTGTTATTTGGTTTAGTGGTCTTCATTGTTACTTTGACCTTGAATATGTCCTTTAAACTTGACCTAAGTCTATTTTCTCACCTCTTACCTCTTTATTAATTTCATATATATTCCTATGACAAGTCCGTGTGTGATCAGATTGTCCGAAATGTGTTGCGCAAATACATTACACGATTTAGAAAAATTACGCCTTCTTATTGCTTCATATAAATTCGTAAAGGGACTAATTGTTTTGAACAAAATAATGGTGATAAGGTTTATGCGGGTGTTGATAAGAGTAACGAAGGTAGACAATTCAATAAATAGATTAGGTCAAATCTTAAAAGGTACGTAATACTAAAGGTGAAGTGGACAGATAATCTGAGTTTAAATAAGTATCATAAAAGTACGAAGGAAGTGGAAAATAAGAAAAAGTGGGAGGGTTTTCATTAGAATTCACCTAGGTTAAGCAAGGCAGAGATAAAGGTAGAATAAACTTCTTTTGTATGCAATGATTAGGATTGTTCTCTCGAATTCTGATCAGCAAAATCATTATTACTGATACAAATTAACAAGAGCGTAAAGAAGTCTGCAGAAAGAAGAGATCGCTTTCAATCACACCAGGATATACGACTATGAAACTGATAGGGAGTTCGACAAGCTCACTTCATATCAATGTCAGCACCGAAGCGATCTTATCTACAATGACTATGAAAGCTACATGACCGAACCACCCAGTTCAGGGAAAACAACTACACCAATATCTTTCATCTGAGGTACACACTCTACCAATTTTAGTATTTGAACTTTTATACCTGAAACCTTGAAATTGACTTTAGGTTTGTTCTAATGTATATTTGCTTATTAATGCTGAATTATAATTTTAGTTGGAATGTGATAATTGACTAGTGTTCAGTTATATCTATCTGACAAGTTCAAATGCAACGAAATGCAAATTCTGAAATGCCCTGGTAACCAATAAGAAGCAAATTAAATTCGAATGACAACTGAAGAGAATACGAGATATTCATTTTAAAGGCTTATACAATAGCATGAATTGCCACAATCTGTTCACATAGAATAAATAACTGAAAATCCTTTTGTTTAGGTGAATATATAACAGTCAAATAAGCGAGTAAGTAGGTAAGTAGTAATAAAGCTTTGTTTCAGACAATATGCGAACATATGGTACAAAATTTTTGCAACGTATTTAGTTCCAAAATACTTTTTCCTCATAGATGATCTACATGTTAAGTAATGATCTGAAGTGTATCTTCATTTCGTTGAAGAATTGCACAGCGTTTTCTTGGAGGTAAGTTAAATAAGTGCGCAAGTTCATGTGCAGGTCATTTGATTTAACTGGAAGATTAAAACAAAGATAAATCCAGGTGAAATTAAGCATTTTGATGGAAAGCAATTTCGGTAGCCAGGTGATTTAAGCAGGCCGCCAGAATGAGCCACAATTATTCTACGCAAGTTAGTGACATTATTTGACTGCCTAACCTTTGATGCATGGAGCAGGATTAGAACTCGTTACGCGTACAGCGACTAGATCAGTGAGTCACAGCCCCACAATGACAAGGAATTGGCTCCTCATTGTTATCATTATAATTATTACTAACTACTACTACATTTTTATCCGTGTACACAAAAAAAATTTAAGCATCTTTAATGAACTGTAATAGCATTGATCATACTTTACAAATCGACATTATTTAAAAAAACGCTAATATTGTTATTAACTACTAATTGAAAATATTCTGTGTATATAAACATATATATAATTGTAGAGCCTGGAAGAGGAATTTATCGAAAAGAATCTTCTTTGCTCGATTATTTTGTGTTTTATAGATGTCTGAATGAATATTTTTGCTATATTAAGACAAAAATATCAACAAAGAATGGTCTTCCCTGTAGAATTTATTCATTTTCAAAATAATAATAATAAACACATATACGTCTCATTTAGTGAACAGAGAGAAGAAAACTTAATGGAGAGAAACACACAGATGTAAAAGTGGTAGACAAAATTTTCAACTTACTATTATTACACTGTTCAGTATATAGCATGTGACCTATCACAAATGCAAACATATAACAACTGCAGTATAAAAACAAAATATTTTAAGTGAAATACATTAAACATTATGTTCATCATCACATGATACATACGTTTGTGTGTTTCTTGTAATGTGTTTGTTTTTGCTAAATGTAAAGGTAGATAATGCGCTTCCATTGTGCGCAATCATAGAGGTGAAGATATGGCTTATTGCCTTGAGCATTCTGGATTTCCTGCATGTGAATCTCATTTAACCTACTTCAGTCTGTGAAATTAGGTTGCATAATCAGCCCTTGAACAATAACTGTGTTTCACAGCACTGAGCCGAGTAACTGATATCTCAGTAATTGACTAACCGACTAACTATACTAAAGTGGGTAAGCTAATTAAAGCATCAGCTCTGAGAAACCTAAAAAACTAAGGAGAACTTGACAGTTATTTATTTTCCAGTTAGGAAGGTATTATTAATGAGCACCAATAGTCATACATGAGATCATTAACTGATCGTCAGATTTCTAAGTGAACAGGTTAGTATATCACTTATAGAGGTTCAATGGTAGAATGCTCACCAGTCACGAAAGATTTCCAGGATTAGATTCCCAGTTGACGTACTCCTAAACCTTGCCTAGTTTGCTAACTGGTAATAACCCCGTGAGTCAACTTCATGCCATAAAAGCAACACCACCATTACAACTGGAACTTCAAAAGATTGAAGACCCATGCTCCACTCTGAATACAACGAATGAAAAAAAGAATATAGTCCTCAACTTCGTTCATTGGCTGTTTTGCTGCTCATGATGATTATAACCTTGAAATTGATCAGATAAAAATAAACTTAACCATCCAAACACCTTTGGTAATAATTTCTATTAAGTATAACCCGTCAAATGTGATCACAATCCAAGTTAATTATATATATATATATATATATATATATATATATATAATACAAAATAATTGAGCAAAGAATATCCTTTTCGATAAATTCCTCTTCTGGCTCTACAACTACATATATGTTTATATGCATAGAATATTCTAGATTAGTAGTCAATAACAATATTAGTGTTTTTTTAAATAATATCAATTTGTAAAGTAAGATCAATGCAATTTTAAAGATGCTTAAATCATAATAATAATAATGTAATAGCAAATAGAATATCAACTTAAATTAAGGAAATTTCTACAAAAAATTGAGGATCATTCGAATCTAGATGGCCAAGGTAAGGACACTGTCTGAACTAACTTCTTTATGATGCACAAATTAGGCTTGTTAATATGGAGCGATCCCAACGGCCTCAACAATACGTAGTAGACGAACTCTTAAGGCGAAGTTAAGATTTGCTGGTATGCGGTAAATGACTTTGAAAGCCTGGTTAACATCAATTTTGTGTTCTGGATCCACGAGATAAGATAGAATAGCGCTACGAATAGATTTTGCTTGTCCTTTACTTAACCTCGTAGGGTGATGTTCGGAAATCCGACGAGAAACACGCGGTGGCCTATGTAACTGGCTCCACAAGAGCAGTTAAATTGGCAGAAACACATAGAAGAGGCGAAATTAGGCAGTTTGTCTTTTACTCACGAATGCAAAAGAGGAGTGGTTTTGAAGACACCGCGTAATTCGGCAGCATGGAATGCATTTTTTACCGCATTAGTAAGTCGTTGTGTTAGTATCTCGCTGATGTTGTTCCCCGAGAAACTGCAATTGTAAGAATAGGGCTTTTTTAGGAACTGCTGGTAACTTCGGCTGCCTTGATTTTAGATTCATATTCTTATCGATAAACTTTTCTGGATAACCATTTTCACTCAGTAACCATTTAAAATTATTAAGTTCCTCATCAAGACATTCATCCGAGCAGATTGCTCTTGCTCTATGAACCAAGCACGAAGCTGAAAAAATGAGTATACTGACCCGTTGATGTAGGCTTTTTATATACACTTCTTATTGTGCCATCCTCTTTTCTGGTCATAAGAACGTCTAGAAATGAAATACTAGTCTTTTCCTTTCTCAATAGCAGAATTTATCGCAGGATGAACTTCGTTAAATCCAGGATGTTCTTTGCTTACTCCTCATTTTTCATAATCAAAAATGTGTCATCCATGTACCCACAATAGAATTCAAGTTCATTAATAACATACTGCAAAGGCCCGTTTTCTAGTTTCGCAAGAAAAATGTCGGCTAAAATGGGTCCTAGTGGTGACGCCATTGCTACACCATTGATTTGTCCCCATACTTCCCAATTAAATAAAAAGTGGACATTCAATGTACATTTCAAGAGAAGCTCTTTCATAAAAATTATAGGAATGCCAACAGTTCCTAAACAGGCCCTATTCTTACAAATGCAGTTTCTCGGGGAACAACATCAGCGAGATACTAACACAACGACTTACTAATGCGGTAAAAAATGCATTCCATGCTGCCGAATTACGCGGTGTCTTCAAAACCACTCCTCTTTTGCATTCGTGAGTAAAAGACAAACTGCCTAATTTCGCCTCTTCTATGTGTTTCTGCCAATTTAACTGCTCTTGTGGAGCCAGTTACATAGGCCACCGCGTGTTTCTCGTCGGATTTCCGAACATCACCCTACGAGGTTAAGTAAAGGACAAGCAAAATCTATTCGTAGCGCTATTCTATCTTATCTCGTGGATCCAGAACACAAAATTGATGTTAACCAGGCTTTCAAAGTCATTTACCGCATACCAGCAAATCTTAACTTCGCCTTAAGAGTTCGTCTACTACGTATTGTTGAGGCCGTTGGGATCGCTCCATATTAACAAGCCTAATTTGTGCATCATAAAGAAGTTAGTTCAGACATTGTCCTTACCTTGGCCATCTAGATTCGAATGATCCTCAATTTTTTGTAGAAATTTCCTTAATTTAAGTTGATATTCTATTTGCTATTACATTATTATTATTATGATTTAAGCATCTTTAAAATTGCATTGATCTTACTTTACAAATTGATATTATTTAAAAAAACACTAATATTGTTATTGACTACTAATCTAGAATATTCTATGCATATAAACATATATGTAGTTGTAGAGCCAGAAGAGGAATTTATCGAAAAGGATATTCTTTGCTCAATTATTTTGTATTATATATATATATATATATATATATATATAATATCTGGAATACAATAAGATAATTGTGTTCAGGGAATATCCATCTATGAGGTTATGAACTTACCCAAAAGTAAACTGAATAATATGCTTCCCAAGAGGAAATCATGAACTGAATGGTAAATGAGAAGAAAAATCAAAACATACATATATGTCAAACATATTGAAATAATCTTAACATACGTATATCAGTAAGGTTATTGTAACAACACATAGTGTAGCGAAAGTCAGCGAAAATGAAATAACACGTTAAACTGATTGCAGATTATTTGTGAAGATATGTACTGGATTGAAATCGCAGTAAGAAAACCACCACTCATTGGAGGTGAAACGACATTCAGCTGACGAAACCTGAGTTGTGCATTCAAGAACTGAGTAATGATCACAGATAAACTTAATTCACCTTTTTGTTAGTATACAAGACTTGTGATGATTAGTTTTATGGTCATTAACTTGGAGTAAATGAAATACATCAAACATATGTGAGTAATATAATCGGTATTCAAATGCAAACATCTGTTTGGAAAAGCTGACCAAGAAGTTTTGGAAATTTCAAAAGAAACTGCGTGAGGTTTTTGTAAAAGTGTTATTTCAAAGAAAGTAAAACTGAAAACGTTGCACTAGTAAGCAGTAGTTCAAGTTGCCACACTTCATATATCACAAATGAAGGTAGAAGGATGAAATTCAAAGAAATCACAGTATACTGAAATTTACGGGGAAAGAACAAATGAATGGAAAATGATGACGATTTAATAGATCTGAATTCACAAAGAACGAACGCATCTGCGCCACTGAGAGCGATTTTGAGCAATATAACCAACATTCTCAAGCTATTGGTTCTTAGAATCTCGAAGACCTCAGCAGGACAGTCTATACTTCTCTATATGTCTCAAAGTAACAGTCAGAGACTTCATGGATTAATGCCAACTTTGGGTTTGACCATTCTTAACTCCTTTCTAACCTAATCCCATGTTAGCTAACATTACTGGATGAGGGAGACAATGGCCTGGTACGTGTGATACGTATCCTGGCCATCTAATTCGATGCAGCTTCACAACCTCATCGACTGACTTTCCCACCTTACCTAATACTCTGCCTAACATGTAATGCTATCTAACGTGAGAAGCTTGACATCTATGATCAAATAAGCCTAGCCTCTTCATAACTCCTACTTTCAACGGCCACGTCTCACTAGTGTAAACAAAGAGGGGATAGCTGTCATAAAGGTTAGTTGATTCATGAGTATTAAGAACATAAATTACTTTTTCGGGCAGAAGTAATCAGGAAAATGTTGCGCTAATGAGAAGGTTATATATTAACTCAAAATTTACACTTAACTGATGCGAACAATTAGTTATGCACGCAGTAATTCATTATAGTTTTGATAAGATAGTGAGTGATGTAGCTGTACTTCAACTGTAGATACATCCTTCAAAATTTGTCGACAATGCAGTTGAATTTACGTAAGATAACACAAGTTAAATGGCATACCTTCATTTCTGTTTGAATGCATACTGATAGCAAAACCTTATTTAACAATGAAGCACTTGTTAACAAATCAGAGAGGAAATAAATCTGATTTATCTTCCATTACAAGAGACTTCTACTTAGTTACTATTATATTTCAACGGTTGTTTATGCACAATTTCATTTTAGTACTATTTACGAGCAGAATTACTGCCCATGATCACATCAACAGTTGGAAATATTTTTTTAAAATTCACACACCTAATCAAACACTTATTAGTCCTGAGTTGATCACGGATGGATATCAGTTAGAGAACCATTGAAAACCAGGGAGTACTGGACAGCTGCTGTTTCATCCTAGTTTGGGAATCATCGGCAGTACGCACCCACTGGGGTTAGAACCCAGGACCTTCCGCTTACAAGGCAAGCTCGTATACCATTCAGCCACTGGGACCCGATTCAATGGCTCATGAATTCTAAATTCTACCAGTTCGTGATTTAGCGCGACCCCAACCATTGTCGTAGGTGGGATATAAATCCGTGATCAACTCGTAAGATCAAAACTAACCCTTACAAACCAAACTATAGAAAACTTATTAGTCCATTTATTTTGTATCCGAAATTATAATCCAAGTTGTTGACAGTTAAGCTGAGTAACATTTATTCCATGTTCATTCCATTTATCCCCATTCCTATTCAACTTCATCATAGACGTACTAATGAACTTAACCCTAACACACTTCAGCGACTCAGGGATTGACTTGCTACCAGGGAATAATCTCGTTGACTTAGAATATGCGGACGATATAGTCCTTCTAGGCGAGGACTCTGACAAAATGCAAAGTCTACTGAACACCCTGAGCAACAATCTTCGTATGTTTGGCATGCGATTCGCCCCTGTAAAATGTAAGATGATGCTGCAGGATTGGACTTCATCGACCCCTAGATTAGAAATAGGAAGTGAAGTGGTAGAACACGTTGACCGCTTCAATTACTTGGGAAGTACCATCAGCTCCAACGGGTTGATCTCAGACGAAACTTCAGCACGAATACAGAGGGCTAGATTCGCATACGCCAGTTTTCGCCGTCTCTGGCGTAGACGCGATATCCGACTATCGACCAAAGGGCGTGTGTACTGCTCAACAGTCCGCTCCGTCCTCCTTTATGGCTGCGTGACCAGGCCATTGAGAGCAGAAGACACGAAAAGACTAGCTGTCTTCGATCATAGGTGTCTGCGTTCTATCTCCCGTGCCAAGTGGTATAATAAGGTGAGCAATACTGAGGTTAGGCGTCGAGTGCTAGGTAAGGAGGGAAAATCAATCGACGAAACGGTGAAATTACTTCGACTGAGATGGTTAGGACATGTGATACGTATGCCTAGTCATCGCCTTCCTCGACAAGGGGCAATGTTAGCTGATATAGGGCCAGGCTGGAAAAGAGCTAGTGGTGGTCAAACGAAAACATGGCACCAGTCAATGAAATCTACAACAGTTAGTCTCAGCCACGTAGGAAGATGTAGACTTCCGGGTTGGGGTCCTCGGGATGGTAAAAACCAATGGTTGGAAACAATTGGTGACATGGCTCAAAATCGTTCTCAGTGGCGCAGATGCATCTACTCCTTGTGACTTATGATTTCCGATTAAACTGTTTTGTTCTCCGTTATTACTATTCCTTTATCTCACACTCCTGTTTACTGTCTATATTATGCATTTCTTCTACTTTCTTCTCTTGCTTTGGGTGCTACATAGATTGTGGCGATTTGAACTGCCGCACATATGTGCAAAGTTCTATGTCGAAAACCGACCGACCGACCATGTGTTCAAACTATTAGCAGAATAGAAAAAGCCTTATAGTACGTAAACAACCAGTGAAATGCAATTACAATTAACTGATCTATTCCATAATGCACAAAATTTCTACACATATTGCTGCCAATTAACTTTGATTGTTGAGTAACAACTATGACACTAGTTTAATTTTATACAGCACCTAGTTTCTACAACTCTACAACTTTATTCTACCACTCCACATCAGTTTAAGAGTGATTCAGTGTTATTAACTGCGTGATATACTGGGTAGATTTCATTACTTATAATCATTTGTCGTCAGAAAAACAATTTTCGGGAAATACATCATTGGCTTAAGCACTTGGGTTCCAGTCAACCGGTCTTGCGTTCGAATCCTGCTTCACTTATTTCAACCTGGGCAACTAGGAAGTACTGTTAGTTCTCACAGAACGAATGTGACTCATAGCCTGGTACATGGAAGTTCAAACAAACAATTTTCAGTGTTTGGTTTTAACAATACCATTACATATTATTTTGGAATTTAATGATAGCTTAATAATATTTACATAAAAGAGAAATGAATGTTACTACTCACACACATCTAAACTGCGATTAGTCACTAGGCGATGTATTTGGTTCTGTTTTTTCTCATTGGATCAATAGGATGGTAAAACTATACCGATTTGCTTCTAAGTGAGTTTATAATATTAAATGTAATTCTCATATGTCTCTAATTAATTAGGCTAGTGAAATAGAAAAACTGACAAGTGAAATCGGATGAATTTCAGTACAAAAATGCCACTTATATATATATATATATATATATACTCTGTCTTTCATCTCTGATATAAACTTGATATGTATAGGATTATCTTCCAGCTAAATTTGTTACGGCACTGTGATAATCCATGGATTAACTACTCCTTACAGCAGTATAATCATTTGTTGGTCTCATCTCGTATCAAGCCAAATACAAGTTATTGTATTCAACCTTTTGAACTAGTATTCTGCAATTTGTGTAACATAACAATGCCAATGCCACTGTTTATAGTGATTAATGCAGTATTAAGTGGAACTCTTACTGGACGTCATCAACCGAAATTTCCAGATTTATACATAGACTATAAATCCAGAATGATAATCGGAATACACGATTCCACAGTTTACACTGCTACATCAAGCTAAGAAGTCGTTTAAAAATACATATGCTACTAATAAGCCTGCGACTACTAATAGATGCTAATATTTACTGGGTTTTTGTACATCAATACTTAGTGTGACAAAGTGTTTTCTCTACACTTATTCTTAGTCTCTGTACTCATTAACTTACTTGATTATTCAGCCAACATTCTCTGAAACAATTAATCGCCTACGTAATCTTAGGGATTGGTGTAACCAAATTGAAATTGAAGAGTTTTGTGCAGCCATAAATTTCAAATAAATACAAAAATGATAGTTATTCCTCAGCACTTATCCTACATAAAACATAAATTGCTTCGAAGATAGTCTTGCAATAACGTGAGATACATTCTATGGTAATCTGTGGGATTTTGACAGGACACAAATAAACGATTGAAAATTTATTAAAATCACTCAAAAGTTCCCCCCCCCCCAGAATCTCTGAAATGTTCCAACGACAACATAATGGCAGTGGGAGTCCATCATCCTTTAATTTATACTGCACATTGAAACATGAAGTCATGAAATAGCACAAGCCAATTACGAAATGTATCCCAAATGGTTTAATACCGATTCCCATGAAAAAGTGCATCTAATTTGTACATTACTCCTGAAATTGGATATGTTTATTATGATCGCTCAATTGTTGCACTAATAAGGTTAGTAAATACAAATGCTTAGAAATTTTCCAGTACATTTCGCTGACCCGAACTGGTATTTTCAAGAGGGTTTACACAACAATAATGGAATGCGTATTCTAAACAAGCCAGTGAGAGATGTAGTAAAGGCAATAAAAAAGTATCATCGAAACTAATTGTGCAGCAACGTGGGCCGAGTACTGGAGGTCTATTAATGTGGCGACAGTTGATTGGTCGTTTATCTGATTAGTGCACAGATTGTCAACATTTGTACAATTTGAATCCTGAATGATGGACTATAGAGCTAGTTAGTCTTATAACCGTGCAGTGACAGGAAGAAAGAAGATTTGATCGTGTTGTTAATCGGTATGCGAGAAGTGGACAAAAGCAAAAGACAAGAAAATTACCGGAGAATTTAGGATAAAGTCGGATTCCTGTCCAATATATAGTCTAGGTTAATAACGAAAATTTCCCAGTGATTACATAGAGAAATATGATTTTCTAAGTATCCGAAAGAATAGTGCAACAAGGAACATAAAACTACTTAAATTCATGATAAAAATCAGTGATTCATATTCTCTTCTAAAATATCAGACGATGATGTTGATCTGACTTATTGACGAATAAATAGAGAAATTTCATTGGAGCAATCAGTTAATCAGACCACTTCCTTATCAGATCATCAGTTAGAATAATTATTGAAGTAATTAAAACGAGTGTAATTCACTCAAACACTTTGCCGAATACCTTATTCATTGGATCCAACATAATTATATTTTCCCGTGGGAAGAATAACACTAATGAAGAGATCATTGACATTCTTGTACATCATAACAATTATGGCTAACGCAACTGTATTATGCTTCAGTACTAGATAATCGAGATCAATACATGAACTCATTTGTTAAATTCACAGTTAATAATAAGTTGATTGAAATTTAAGCAAATTTTCAAAGCAGCGGAGAAGATTTGTAGATTAGGTGGATGTTTTTGTGTTGCCTGATCTGGATGCTTTAACCGAGAAGTTTTCATTGTCCTTCTGGACAACATTTTCAGTACTAACTTCACAGGAAAGTTGTTGTGCAGATGGATATTGAAAGTTTCATAATTAGTAACAGTAATGTTGTATTCTCCGAGCTGGATAGCCATTCAACTTGGAGAATACAACAAAAGTAAACACAAATTTTATATTTCATCATTAGTGTAGGTGTTATGTACCAGTCGCGTCGACAGTTGATATGATCCAGTGGACTGATGCCTGGGTATAATAATACCGACGCAACGAACAACCCAACTGACATGCTCGATTCGTCCGTGGTACCTTCCGCTTCACAGAGCCACGTAAATATCAAAAGACAAATACTGGCATATGACTGTTAGGATACGATTTTATTAGGAAAAACATGTTCATATTTAAATTTTTATAACATTAAAGTCGGCCCAGAGCAGTGGAAATCGATTGTTCTGATTGGTTGGCAATTTGACCATGACAAAGATGAGAAAAAGAGGATGAAATTTTACAGCCATCTGATCACACGATGAATCACATGATGAAAAGTGCGTCGGTGGCACAGTGGTTAGGACTCTCGCCGACCATGCACATGGTCCGGGGTTCGATCCCCTGCCAACGCACACCCGATATCTATGGTTGGTCTGCAAAATTTGGGCTACCGATATCCATGCTGAAAATTCCATACTTGTACTGAAAATACGGTGTGGAATCAAGCTGTAATCAAAAATAAAAATTAAATAAATAAATAAGAAACATAAGATGATTACTACTTTAGGCTGATTCCTATCAGTAGGCGCAGTTAGTCTGAAGGTAGAATGGTGAAGTAATCTTGGAAACCTAAAGATGGAGACGAAAGTTAGATATGCGAGGCTTGGATTCCATACTTACGTATACATTTCAAATTATGCACGAATATGCTTGTACCGTTAAAGGGATGCCTCTGTAGCGTGAACAAACGTATTTAAAGAATGTTACTGAAAAGAAAGAAATCACTCCTTCGCGGAAATTCAATGGTGGTGTTGGTCGGTATGCCCAAGCAAAAGTTTGGGGGACAACTCAAGAAGAATGGGCCGAAAAGTTTGCACAGACGCTTCTCCAAATGTTGCACAATATCTTCAGCAATGAGGTATATACAAGGATATGTATATATAAATATGTATATATATATACTCTGAGGTAATATTACAAATTGTAGTGATTAGTAACAATCGTAATAGTAATGATTAATGATAATAATAATAATATTGATAATAATAACGAAGCGATTTACTTACCGTAAAAATGTATTCGGTTAGGTATGTTTGCAGGCAAAGTTTTCGAAAACTGAACTTGTAATTGATGGTACAGAATGGATGTGTTTGTTTCATCAGACAAACCAGAAGACTGAGACTTGTCTAAGTCATGAGATGTAGTAAACTGTGCAACAGCGCTGTAATTAGAAAGTAAAAGGTAATGACAAAATGATACTATTCAAGATTATGTACTAGACAAGTTATGGAAATAAGTTAGAATATAGAAATATGAGATACATGCATATCAACGAAAATTGATGCCTGAATGTGAATAATGTGAACACTACTCTTATTTATACTTCAATTTATTTTGTTGCGTGACATCTTCAAAGGGTTTACCCGTCTAAAATTTAAAAACTGATTATGTTACCTTCTTTCTCCTGTATAAAAAAAGATTGGGAACTCGGTTCAAATTAATTGAATTATCTTACCTTCTTTTTCTCTCTTTTAGCTTACAGTTGCTTTCAGTATAAATACAAAGTGTCATGAAAAGATAGATAAAGAATGTTCGTTTAAACACTGATTTTCTCTATTGACTCACATGGTGTGCAACTACTGAGAAACTTGTAGGGAGAGAGATTCATTCATCTTCTCTTTGAATATCCTTACTACATTTTTTTGAATTAGACAACTGCATATTAAAGATTATGGTCTTGTTTACCCGTCCATTCCAGTCTCTCGCCATAATTCAATGTTGGTTCTTGCTCTCTTCATATATCCATTTAGTTAACTGTCAAGAATGGTTTTATTTATACTATGTGAAGTACTTATTTTGTTTTTAGCTTAGATATTAACTAAACAAAATATCATCCAGTAAATAATACTGTTTCACTGTGTGATACATCTAAAAAACAAACTAATATGGAATTAAATATATGTATTTAGAAAGGGAAATAAATCTATAATTGGGCGTCTAAGGATAATGACTTGCAACATAGAAAAAAGCGTGTTTTACACGCCGTTCATTCGAACAAAGTAGTGCAGTAAACATCTTTAAAAATTCAATCACACACCGATTGCTTAATTAAGACGAACAAAACATGGAGTAGTATAACACGGATCCATTTTTTTTTATTTAACTGTTTTTCTCTCAACCATGTAGAAGTTATAATATCCATCCTAGATAATTATAATGAACTTCTGACACATACCTTATTTCGATAGATAGAAATCAAGTCGTTCATAATAGGGTAAATTTATTAAATTCAATTAAGATGTCACTAATATGTCTGATTAGAACAGAGTCTATACTGAATGTATTTTTTTGTGCTGGAAAGATGAACTCTCATTTTTGTTTACTTGTCACTAAGGTGATGAAATTCACGGCCTGTTGAGAAAAGAACAAGATCAGAATTTTTAGTACCAATGTCAAATTAATCTTTTTATACGATACACGACGCATCACTGAAACCATTTCCAGTAGACTGCAGATTTTCATCAACACTTGTGTTCGCTTCATACTGAAGATCAGGTAACCAGAAAGGATAAGCAACAACTCTGGGAAGTCAGCCAACCCTGAACCTATTGCCCAACCAATATGTAAAAGAAAATAGGGATGGATGGACATTTAAGTGGCATCCCAGACTGGGCCGTCGAATGGAACCCGAATGAGAAGCCATACGTTGGGCGGGGAAGATAATATGAAGAGGAAATAAGAACTTGTGGGCAGTAGTGGAGCCGAGTGAAAGTCATGGCGGAGAATTAAGTACGAATAAGCCCTATATATCATTCAGAACGCGATGGCTGAATACTGACAAATAATAATTGAGATGTATTATGACACTGATGTTTGTCGATTAGTCTGGGACTTATCAGTCCTTCTTATGTGAAAGTTTATGAAACAAGACTGAGTTTTTGTGATTGCATTCCTGGAGCTTTTCGGGATGGAAAAGCACTTCATGTTTTCCTGTAATACAATCTGACACATTTTTAAGTTTGCTAGACTGTTTTACAAAGCATTATGACATTGCATCAGCTAATACATCTATTAAGCAAATAGCTGTCCTTTAATTAATGTGAATCCAGTGATGTTTTCGTTTGTGATGTGCCAATAAGCAATAAATCGTAGAAGAAACTATTGTACAGAGAAAATGAGGTAATATTTTAACAACGAATGAATGTTTAGTCCTTAGGTATGTCTAATTACAAAATATCTCAATGTATAACAACTATGGTTATCCATGGTGCCAAAAACAAAATGCAAGCCAAACGACCAATGGAAATAGGAATCAAAGACTGATCAAATTTCCTGTTTCAAGAGGCAGCTGATGACTCTGAAGTTAATTGTTTCACGACACAAGATAAGAAATTCAGCTACATTCTACAAACTTCAAATTCACACGTATTACTTACGTCTGCTCCTCATCAACGTCGAGTTTCACGAAGTCGGATGACGTAGAGAGGGAGTTTTCTGAGTAATCGGACTCCAAAAGCTCTGTGCTAGGTGATTCATCTTGCGGAACTAGGTCGGAGAATGAGTTGGTGTTTTCCTTTGCACTGACTTCATCTGAAATAACAAATACTGTGAGTTTTAATTGAATTTCATTTTTTATTAGTTTATCTAGCACATTCAGGTAGGTTACACAACTACGTTTCTCATATCTCAGTGAAATGATTTATTTCCAGCTAACGGATTTCATACTAAGATTTCTTATCACAAAAGTCTAATGAGGGATGCGATTACAGATAATAAGATGGAATCCTAGTACGAAAAAGCGATTGTTACTTAAAAGGACAAAGCTTGTTGTAAGCTTTATACTTAGATTTTTCTTTAGATGACTGGTGAAAGACGAACAATAAAGCACGAAGTACTGAACGGAAACCAACTGTTCAATCTTTACTGGCCCGTGATTATATGACTAAAATATTCCTCGATTTATCACAAGTACTGAAAACTTCTGTGACTAAAATTACCGAGAGTCCGTTGATTTCTTAGCGACAGTATCACCGTTAATTTGGATTACGTTTCGTTAAGCAAAGACCATATAAATCCCCGGCGTTTAATGCAAAATTGTAAGTTGAAAACTCAGTCAGTCAGCTCTTACATTCTGATTATGTAGGTCAGTTACGCAATAGCTGGGAATATTTCCGTTATTACCTTACCAGTTTAAACTACGGAAAAGAAAACTCAAAACAGAATTATAATCTGCATGCACGATTCCACAGTTTACACTGCTACATCAAGCTAAGAAGTCGTTTAAAAATACATATGCTACTAATAAGCCTGCGACTACTAATAGATGCTAATATTTACTGGGTTTTTGTACATCAATACTTAGTGTGACAAAGTGTTTTCTCTACACTTATTCTTAGTCTCTGTACTCATTAACTTACTTGATTATTCAGCCAACAATCTCTGAAACAATTAATCGCCTACGTAATCTTAGGGATTGGTGTAACCAAATTGAAATTGAAGAGTTTTGTGCAGCCATCAATTTCAAATAAATACAAAAATGATAGTTATTCCTCAGCACTTATCCTACATAAAACATAAATTGCTTCGAAGATAGTCTTGCAATAACGTGAGATACATTCTATGGTAATCTGTGGGATTTTGACAGGACACAAATAAACGATTGAAAATTTATTAAAATCACCCAAAAGTTCCCCCCAGAATCTCTGAAATGTTCCAACGACAACATAGTGACAGTGAGTGCTGAAATAGAAATATGCCTGACTGAAAACATGAAGCATAAGGGCAAGTATGGTTAGTAAAGTAGACGTTTATCCTGGACGTTGCTCAGTATGCAAAAATGCCTATGACAAACCGAAAAGTAAGAGGTAATCTTAATGATCCGTGCCTTTTATTAAAACCCAATAGGCCTCTATGTCAGTATGTTAACAGATAACCTTTAGCATATAGATCACTCATCATCAATCATTGTTTCCCAGCGAAATCATACTACTTAAACTGAGAAAAATCTACACATGCTAACTTCTGAAAGTACCATTCGACTACGATGCAATCTTCGTTTAGTTTTGGCTGATTGAGTGCTTTGGCGTATATATACATAGGATATTCTACCTGCTAAATTATTGTTTGATCATCAATGGTACATATGTCTACTTAACTCTTATAGTCCCTGACCGATAGCTGGTTTTCTTGACACGAGCAACAGCTGCTACCTTGAGGTTGTGGTCCGGTTTGCATGTCCCAATGACTCAACAAGCTACACTGGCTGAACCTATTGTTCCTCCAGGTCCTACCATGTCAGGAAAATTGTTAGGATAGCAATTAGACTAAAAGCAGTTACCATTATAGCGTAAGACTTTTTTACTCCATGCTGGGCGTCTGTGGGCGAAGTCGTAGTGCTGAGGAATAGGAATGTAACAGCAGTAAGGTGTTTCCCTCAGATGACCACCATGTCAGCTAGCTATGCTGTCTCTCTACTCTGGAGAGGGGTTAGAAAAGGTCGACCCCAAAATTGTACATCCCGGACTTACCCTACTGTGGTCCGTAACCGACGGTAAATTTACTAATACGGAACCTAACCTAAAACCTAGTTCATACAGGCCGTGTGTGACCGGCCTCAAGCAGTTGTCTCCTGGGCTCTGTAGTCACGCAACACTAACCCTCTTTTTATTTCAGGTACCCCAAGTATAAATCAACTTCCACGGTGTGAGCAGCCGGGAAGTAACAACCACCCACACACTCCCAAAGCACACAAAACCCTCCTGATCATCCTCCTCCTTTATCCACTTCACCCTCACCATTTTTCCCCCTTACTACAGTCAGTACTATCCTTCAGACTAGTGAGTCATCTTCACTTTACTTCACTCTGTGACCACAAACAACGATGAGAGCCATAGAAACACTCCCGACAGTCTCCTAGAGCCATGTCGCCAACTTCATCTAGGAGCTTTCAACGTCAGGACCCTCTGTCAAATGAGACAGCAGGCGTCACTAGCCAGAACTCTGTCATTTCGAGCCATGGATGTATGTTGTGTCTCCGAGACACACATACAATACCCGAGTGTGATCATTCACTTAAGCTCACCCGGCCAACAAAGTGAATCTGCAAATTCACCCTAAGGCTGTCAGGAAACCCCTCAGCTGGTGTAGGGATAGAATTGAGTGTTAGGGCAGAAAAATCACTTCTCGACTGGATTCCAGTGGATAGTCATATGTGTGCAGTCCGTCTGAACAGGTCCGTTAGGAGAAAGAAGGACGGCGTTACCCATAGTTGTCTTTACACAGTCTCCGCTTACGCCCCAACCCACTGCATTTCAGATGAACTAAAGGATGATTTCTACCAGAAACTGTCTAGTTTGCTGCAAAAAGCAAAACGCTCAGATATTGTTGTTTTAGCAGACCACTTTAATGCCCAAGTAGGGAAGTTATACCACATTGAGAGGTATGTAGGTGGTACGTATGGAGTTCAACGCCAACCAACCGACAATGGGGATCGTCTTAAACAGTTCTGTACAGATAATCCATCTTTCCCTGGTCAGTACTAACTTCAGCCACAAAGAGAGACATTGCCTAACCTGACGATCTCCATCACCAAATCAACCTTGGACTCAAATAGGGTATCGTTGGCGAGGGTCAGTAGACGACTGTCGCTCCTTTTGGAACACGTGTGTAGACTCCGATCACGCTCTGGTCCGCGCACGTTTATGCTTACAACTAAACAGACATAAGAAATTATTGGTAGCGAAACAGTTACGTCCCCAACTAGATCAAGACACTCAATCCGTATGTCAGGAAGAAATAGCGAAACGAGTGTCTGAGGTCGACAGCAGGACCTCACCCGAGGTAGCCTGGCACAACATACAGTTAGCTGTAAACACAGCTGTAAAGGCTGTTAATAACCTGAAACCAAAAGTTAATATTAACCACTGGATTCCTACCACCGCATCCCAACTGATTAAAGCAAGAAGACTGATTCCGGAAAACTCCAAATATGATGAGGAGGAGCGAAAGCTGCCCAAACGCAAACTAACAAGAAGCCTTCGTAACAACCGTGAACAGTGGTGGGTGACAAAAGCGAAAGAGATGGAAAAGGCATCGGCGATTGGTAACACCAGACAACTATTTAGACTTATCAGGGAAACAGGTGGTAAAAGACAAACCATAAATGAAACAATCTCTGAGGAAAATGGCACCATAATTAGCTCTCAGAATAGACGACTAGAACGCTAGAAAGAACAATTTGATACGCAATTAAATTGGCCTACGGCCACTCTCAACCTGCCCAACATCCAACACCTCCCTGAATGGGATATAGACACAGGTCCTCCGTCCCTAACTGAGGTTACTAGGGCTGTCACTTGTCTGAAACGAGGCAAAGGAGCAGGACCTGATGGAATGACTCCAGAGGTGTTTAATTACGGTGGAGACAGTTTACTGTCTGCGTTAACTAAGGTACTAGGCATAGTCTGGGAATCAGAGGAAGTTCCGTTGGGTTTGTGTAAGTCGTTGATTATTCCCATATCCAAGAAGGGAGACAAGTCTTCCTGTGATAATCACAGGGGGATTGACTCGACCATTATGGTATCTAAAGTTCTAGGCTCGATAATCATGCGTAGACTAAACGGTGCTGGGGAGGAACAAACACGAGAGAACCAGGCAGGCTTTAGACCAGGAAGAGGATGTATTGATCATATCTTCACTCTCCGACCGGTGTCCAACAATCGTCATATTTCTTGACCTGAAAGCAGCATTTGAGTCGGTCGACCGAGAGGTACTATGGTGATGTTTGGCTGTGACAGAAATGCCGAGGAATCACATCACACTGATCAAGACACTCTACTCGAACTCATCCAGCCAACCAGGTGAGACCCTACCGGGAGTTGTCATCTGAAGTGGTGACAACTAGTGGCGTCCGTCAGGGATACCCACTACCCTCTTTCTATTCAACTTCATCATAGATGTACTAATGGAATTAGCCCTAACTGTTAACTTCAGCGACTCAGCGATTCACTTGTTACCAGGGGATAATCTAGTTGACTTAGAATATCCAGATGATATAGTCCTTCTAGGTGAAGACACTGACAAAATAGAGCAGTCTTCTCAACACCTTGAACTGCAATCTGAGAATGTTCGACATGCGACTCGCTCATGTCAGCCAAATGTAAGATGATTTGGCTACAGGACAGGACGAAATTGACTCCTAGCTTAGAGATAGGGAGTGAAGTCGTAGAGCGTGTTGACCACTTCACTTATTTGGGGAGTTGCATCAACCTGTGCCAACGGGTTGATCGGTGACGAAATCTCACCACGGATACAGAAGGCTCGTTTCGCATATGTCAGTTTACGCCATCTCTGGCGTAGACGTGACACCCGGCTACCAACCAAAAGGTGTGTGTACTGCTCAGCAGTCCACTCAGTCCTCCTTTAAGGCTGTGAGACCTGGCCATTGAGAGTGGAAGACATGAAAAGACTAACTGTCTTTGATCATAGGTGCCTGCGTTCTATCTCCCGTGTCAAGTGGTTATAATAGGGTGAACAATATTGAGATCAGGCGTTGAGCACTAGGTAAGGAGGGGAAATCAATCGACGTGGTTGTAAAGTTGCATCGATTGAGATGGTTAGGACATGTGATACGTATGCCTAGTCATCGCGTTCCTCGACAATGGGCAATGTTAGCTGACACAGGATGGATCAAATTGGAAAAGAGCTAGTGGTGGTCAAAACGAAACATGGCATCAGTCAATGAAATCCACAATAGTTAGTTTAAGCCAGCCACGTAGGGAGATGTAGACTTCCTGGTTGGGGTCTTCAGGATGGTGAAAGCCAATTGCTGCAGACAATTTGTGGCGCAGATGCATCCACTCAATGTGATTTATAATATCCAATATAACTCTATTGTTATTCCATATTACTATTTTCTCGCCTCATATTTCTTTTTCTTATCTGTTACGAACCCTCTACTTTCTTCTCTGGCTGTACGCTTCATGAAGTGTGGCAACTTGAACTGCTGCACATCTGTGCAAAGTTCTATGTTGAAACCTGTCAGTCAGCCAGACTTATAGTCTAGAGGACCATGGACTGAATGGCTATTACTAATCCTTTACAAATGCTTGCGGTCGCCGGCAGACAAACTTGGATCGATTGTCTGGAAGGCAATCATTATAATCGCGGTCATCCGTGAATTCTGGTGTAATTAACACTCACGCTGATCAGCATAGTGGACCACAAACTCAGAGGCGAACTGCCGTGACTAAGGATTTGTTATACTCTAAGGTAGTTAGATAAGTACAACATTGGAAGCTATACTAGCGTTTCCGGTAAAATAGTTTCTTTACATATCTGTGGTTTCGGCTATGGTAGTTTAACTTTGCCAATATAATAATTTTACACCGTAAAGGTGAGACACTACGCAATTGACATTTGAAATATGACTTACTGGAGGATAACAAAAGTTTGTTGATTTAGAGCGCACAAACCGAAAGCTCAAATTTTTAAAAATATTTTCTACTTGTAATTCTTCGTAAGCTAATTCGATTATATATAATCGAATTAGTATAGTACGCAAGCTTACAACAATTCTAAACTTATTCTAACCTATGCGTTGATAATGCCTTTTTATGGTAAATGAAAATTTTTTCTACCCACTATGTTCTTAAATAACGCTGGTCGTGCTTAAAAAGAAAGCTGGGTTCTGAATTAGGTCTTTTCGTTCTGAAGTAATGCTAGTCAGTGCTTAATATGTCCTGTAATGGCTGGAACAACGCTGATAAGGAAACCCAGTATGTTCTGATCTACTCCTGAAAATGCCTAGAAAAAGAACACGGTGCTGAATTCGTTCTAGTCATGCTGAAAACCAGCACTGAGTTCTAGTCTGTGCCATTAAACAAACTATTTCAGAACAGATTCAGAATTTACTCACTATAGGATGCAAGAATTATTTCAGAATTACTGAGATTTAATTCAGCATTATTGTAAGCTTGGGTATAGTATACCCCAAGCTTACAACAATTCTAAACTTATTCTAACCTATGCGTCGATAATGCCTTTTTATGGTAAATGAAAATTTTTTCTACCCACTATGTTCTTAAATAACGCTGGTCGTGCTTAAAAAGAGAGCTGGGTGCTGAATTAATGCGACAAAATCTTAAAAAAAGATCAGCATCTGAAATAATGCCTTCAATGCCGAAAATAAGCTCTGCATGCCTAAATATGTGCTGAATATGTGGTGAGAAGGCTAGAATTAAGCTGAAAAAATTGCCACTATGTGCTGAATTAGGTCTTTTCGTTCTGAAGTAATGCTAGTCAGTGCTTATTATGTCCTGTAATGGCTGGAACAACGCTGATAAGGAAACCCAGTATGTTCTGATCTACTCCTGAAAATGCCTAGAAAAAGAACACGGTGCTGAATTCGTTCTAGTCATGCTGAAAACCAGCACTGAGTTCTAGTCTGTGCCATTAAACAAACTATTTCAGAACAGATTCAGAATTTACTCACTATAGGATGCAAGAATTATTTCAGAATTACTGAGATTTAATTCAGCATTATTGTAAGCTTGGGACTATACTGAAACAAACTTGCATTGTCATTAAAGTTGCATGTTCACATATTTAGCACGTATTAGGTGAGCTGAAAATGGCACTTACAATATTAGACAGGAAGAATCAGTTAGAACTTAAGGATTTCACCAAACAATTACTGTTTATAAATCAAAGAATTTCTTGGTTCAATGGTACGTGCAGAACCTTGGACATACCTTGCTTCAGTTCATCACTCTGCAATTATATATAATCAAGTAAATTAAAATTACCTCAAGGTCCAGAACTTCGAAAGATCTTTGCCTGTCCATTTCACGTGAAACTGACCTTGAGGATTTTCCAGTTTACGCGGTAAAGGGGATATTCTCAATATCCAATTTCGTTTATGCATGCTTGTGTACACCAGATTGATATCTTTGTGCTCGCTTCTTGGTTGTGGAGTAAACGCCAAGTTAAACTTCAAGCACCAGTAAGTACCAGTGGAGTGAGGCCGCACCAATGACATTGGAATACTCAGTTAGCAAGTTATTGAAACCTGGTATATAATATTGTAATAATGGATAAAATATGCTTCACAGAGTATTATCTTTTTAAATGGGATATTTGACAAGTTTCAAGTTATGTTTGAGTAAGATTAAGTTGAGGTTTAGGCCAAAGACAGGTGAGGGTTATTGTTCAGGTTAGAAGACCTAGATAATTACATGCATAGAATGTGTTTAAATTACTCTTTTGATCCTCCAATCCAAAACCGAGAGGTATTTTGTCATATGCCAGAGAAGAGTATCCTTCTAACGTTGATGAGAGACCCATAGACCCTTTTGTCACCTATTTTTTGACTCTATCCAAAAGACTGGCATCCCATCTGAGCAACAGGGAAGCAGTGGTAATGTTCACTTCAAGGCGTGGCCTCACGTATGTTTTGTTCAACCCCAAAGATTACTGAGGAGTGAGTGCAGCCGACTGCCCGTGCTAAAAGTGTATAAACGCATATGTCCCTGCCAAATCACCCGGCTAATTCACGCTTGTGTCCATTTTTTTCGTTAGAACTAAACTTAAGTAGTCTTCTGACGTTACACAAGGAGTAACTTACATTCCGCATCCTACAGGTAAGCATTTTCACTACTGTCTATTTTTTAGTTTGAAGGTCACACCATTAACCAGTTCCCAGTCTTACAGGATTTTTAGTCCTGCCAACAGCCCGTCAATGTCATTCGAGCTCTTTATTGCCCTCCAAATCTTTAGTCTCCAAAGTAAAATGAAGAGTCAGTCAGTTTGGATGGCATGTCAGGCCACCGGTAGAAATCAAAAGCATCAGTGGGCCTAGTGTAACGACAGAAGGCAAGAGTCAGGCAACAGATCATTTATTAAGGAAATCAACGCATATTTATATATGTTTTCATGTACATTACTATGGATATGTAAACAAACAAACACAGTCTTCCGATTGGTTGTTTCTCACGACAAATCTTGGGAACGTAAATATTGACGTAAATTACTGTCTACCAATCTGGCTAGTAGACAGCTCTCACCACAATAGGACAGAACCTTGGGATACTCCTAATGACAAACCCGGCTTGGATGATAGGATAGGATTGACCTAAGTAAAGAATTCCCTTTCGTCTAGGCATCACTCCAATCATGAGGGAAGCGGGACACCAACATCCACTTGACTTATTTTGTGTAGAAGATCATGGCGAACTGTGTCGAACGCCTTCTGGAAGCTGATAAAGATCACACGGACTGAAATATTCATATATCAGCATGATATCTAATCATCGCAAGCAGATAATGGATTTGTCACTTAGGATCTACCTCCCCTGAAACAATGTTGTGCTTCATGAAGTACATTCGTTCTGTCGAGGCGTTTCCTGATGTGATCATCAACCAGACTTTCGGATTCTAGTGGAACTGGTCTGTTGTTGTTCCTTAACTTGGGTTCAATTAAGATAATTAGGTGATAATGGTTACCACCCTGAGTGTTGCAACTGTGTAATGTCACCGTGCACGAGGACGTTTCGTGACCTTAGTCCTCCTCCTTTCCAAGTTCCAAAACCGGCTGTTTTGCATCGAATATACATCCACCAACTTTACTCATGGTCTTATACCACTGTTGAAGCACTGCAGCTAGTTGCTCCTGGGAGCTGAATTTTAAGTCTGTTGGCCGTAATGAGCTGATTAATGTGAGGTGAGCGGGGTTGAAGCAGGATTAGCAACACCGAGAGCCATCTGTGATGACAGCTATCTCCACTGGTGTACATCACGCATGTTTTTCACAGGCCATACCATTTTCCAGCCCTGGAACATTGTTTATGACAATGGAGATGGAGGCATGAGTTCCAGTGACTGCCTACCCATTTTCCTGCCTCCCGATGGCCTACTAGATCTTGTCCCTATGTTAGAGTTCCTGTCCAAAGCTACTACTTTTAGCAGTATAATACATTTTCATCGCTTTCAGGAGAGCTCGGTGTCACAGCCACTGCACATATAACCCTCTGAAAAAGGGGACGTTCAGTCCTAGACCAAAATCCAAAACAAATTTAAACAGTTCCAAATAAACTCAACCAACTGCAAAAGAAAACCAGACTGTTTCAGACGGAATTATATGGCTAAGAGACTGTTGAAGAACCGAAAGATTATGTTATATTTGACAAAATTTATCGGATAAATATGGTACAAACCTTCAAATATGAGTTTACCCGGCATCCAAATACGCAAAACAAAATGAGTGAACGTGAAATGACTTGCAGTCCGACAAACTACAGACGGTTTAATTAACACAAAATGCAAAATGGCATGTAAAGCACATCTTTAGTGTTTTGAGGTTCCCTCCTCGTATAGAATTACTACTGATGATTTAGATTCTTTATTGTTGGTGTCGTTATTAATAATAATTTATGATAATAATTAATAATAATATTAATGATGACACCAACAATAAAGAATCTAAATCATCAGTAGTAATTCTATACAAGGAAGGAACCTCGGAAGCCTTACGTAGAATTCTTAACAAGGCAGGAATAAAAACGGCATTCAAACCCACAAACTCAATTAGAAACAAGCTTTGTCGGTTAAAGGATCCTGTAGAATCTTTAAAACAAAACAATGTAGTTTATCTAATACCCTGCAGTGATTGTGAGGCCAAATGCATAGGTCAAACTAGTAGAACAGGGGCAGTCAGACTAGCTGAACATAAAAACCCAGCAAAATCTACATTGGTTGATCCAAATAAGATAAGAAATCTAGAGAATAGTTCAGCCATAGCACTACATGCAGTTACACACAACGATAAAATAGGATGGGATAGGATGACAGTTTTAAAATCTAATGTCACAGGTTATAGGGAGAGATTGATAACAGAAGCTTTGTTTATCGAATCAACTGCAAATACATGTAATAGGAATGATTCATCACCTGTCCCCGATATCTGGAAAATTCTACTGCCCATACGACAAATAGGAGAGAACAAAGAGAACTATAAAACTCAAGTGTCAAAGTCGTGTGATCACAATTGATATGATTATGAACAATAAATTTTGTTCGAAACGTCATCCAGTAAATAATACTGTTTCACTGTGTGATAAACCTAATAAACAAACTAATATGAAATTACTTACTGCCACAGTGCCCAAGTTTTACACATATATTAACACACTGACTTCCAAAGTAGATGAATGTGACACTACATCCACCTGGTTCCAGCTGTGCAGTTTCAATACAGAGCTGTGTGATTTGGACATATTTTCAGACCTGGGGATATGACCTTGGGTCTGAGCAGCCACGATGTGAGATGGTGTCAAACTCTGGCGAATTCTTTCCTCCTGTAGATGAATCCTAAGTCAGTAGAAATGTGGTATCATAATGTTCCTCTTCAGGCTCTATTCGACTATCACGTTGCCAATTATTATTAATTATGGTTAAATGAGAATGAGAGAAATAGCAACAATAGAACAGGAGCAAAAAGACTTATGAAGGTCAAGGAAAGATTTTTGACTTTACCTAGAACTTTCAGGTCATTCAGCTCCATAGGAATCACTCAGCAAACTGATCGAGTGAGGAAGATGCTTCAGAAGTAGCACCTGAAGCTTTGATTGTAGTTCGAGACATCGAAACTAATTTCTCAGAGATTACGTGGGAAAGTAGTGTTTGAATTAGGTTTACCGGCTGGTTTTCCAAGCGAAAAATTCCTAATATAGGTATTTTCTGGTTAGAGAAGAAAAAGCACGCTGTATTCAAAGATCCTGCGAGAAGCCGAGGGAAGTGTATGGAAAAAGCCCCCGTCTCCGAATAAGTTTCCTACTTATGCTCTCATCGTACTGCTTGTTCCCCAAATGCTTAGCAGTGGAAAAAGATACAGAGCTAAGTACCGGGTTATTATGTGTGACTACGGCGTAGATAGATAACCTGCCGGTGTTAATTTAAACTGTACAAGTGCTGGCTATCGAGTGGCGTTAATGCATATCCTCGCACATCATAGTGTTGAAGTCCGTTTCTATGTTGATTCAGTGATAAGTTATGTTTTTTATGTGCTTTTTGAATGAAATTTTATCGTAAAAACTTTTCTGACCTACACGATACTGACGGAATAATGCACTTTAACCGCGTTACATTTGGGCAGAGGATAGAGGCATAAGTCAGCTGATTGCTGCAGATATCAAGTGTTATCGTGTTGTTGAGTTTGAGTTATCCTACGTTGATTTAAGTGTTTTTTAACAGAAATGCATTTCAAATATGGTATTTTAACGCAAAAACGCGCAAAAATGAGTAAATAGTCGTCCTCAACGTGTTGACAAAATACCGTTTATTCATTTAATTGGCGTGTTGAGGTGCATACGATATGTCAGAATTCGTTGTAAAAGGTAAATTATGATAGAAAATGCTAAATAATTCCCACTACTGGATTATGTTTTACGCAGATGATATGGATATCGATGTAGTTATAATTTCGTATTCTTAACAAAGTTTAACAGTGAGGAAGAAAACTGAGTTGGTTATTTGGTCAGACACAGGTGAAGAGATAGCCATTTAATTGATAGGTATTGTGTTTTAAGTTATTTATTTAACTCATCATTTCCTAACTAAAGTTTTATCATTTTTAATTTTTCAGACAATAGTCTTCACTTACTTGATCACTCAGGTGATTTAGAGACTCTAGTGGGATTAAATAGGATAATATGGGTGTGAACGATGAAATATTTGTGATATGATGAATGTATTTGTTGAAATAAACATTTTTTAATTCAGACTCCACTTACACATTATAAATATTTACTTTTTGAGTTGAAAGGTGATGTCACTGAGGTAGTATTCGTGAAATGTCAGGTTCGAAGGTGATCGAGACATTTTCAAAACAAATATTACCCAAAATGGAATTATATTCTAACACGGTGCACAAGTATTATTACTATGTGGTGTGTAGAGCACAGCTCTATTGTTTGAAGATGCTATATCAGACATATTATTATTGTATCCTTTAATTCCTACAGGAACATAGGGCTTCAGCCGTGCGTTTTCATTGCGTTCTGTTCTCTGCTAGGGTCTTCACCTGGCTCCAAGTTTGCCCACACGTTTTCATCTCCTCTTCACATGACCTCCTCCAAGTCACCCTTGGACGACCAACTCGCCGCTTCCCTTTCGGGTTCCACTCAAGAGCTTGTCTAGTGATGTCACTTGATGGTTTCCTAAGAGTATGTCCAATCCATCTTCATTTCCTCCTGCCTATTTGTTTCACAATCGGTTCCTGGTTGGTTCGTTCCCAAAGATCCCTGTTGCTGATCTTTTCTGGCCATCTGACCTTGTGCATTGAGCGAAGACAGCTGTTAATGAGGGTCTGTAGTTTGTTTGAGGTGCTCCTTATGACGCACGAAGTTTCTGATCCGAAAAGTAGCACTGACTTCACATTGGAGTTGAAAATCCGGATCTTATTTTTGATGCTGAGTGTTGTTGACCTCCACAAAGGCTTGAGAGTAGTGAAAGCTTGTCTTGCTTTTCCGATCCTTGCTTTGATATCAGACATACCAATCAGTCATATCCAGGCGAAGAAAGGTTCTCTAAATGGAAAACCTGGATTTAGCTAAATAAGAATGGTTAATTGAGCTGACATCCTCAGATAATTTACTTTTACAAGAGAACTCGTTTACAGTCATTGCAAGGTATTTTGTAAATTATGTTATTTTGTCTATTTGGATCAGCAGGGTTGTTTAACCTACAAAGCTCGTCCCTGAGTTATTTTGTGGGTTTAAATGCCACTCTAGTTCCTTTTTTGTTGAGAATCCTACGTAGGGCCTCAGATGTGATCTCCTTATTTGGTAAAGCTGTAGATGCCGTTTATTCTCTCTTATTTATTTTATCATTATTAGTTCCCTCAATATTAATTTATTTCGCCTTTGATCTTTTCTGATCTGCCTAATGAATTTTATAGGATAGCCTTTCAACACCAACGCGTCTTCTATCTGTTTCATTTCTTCATTTAGGTCTTTTGTCGTACTACTTAGTGCTACTGCTTGGTTTGTTAGACACTCAACCAAGCCTGCCTTAACAGTTGACGGATGAGACGAATAAAAGTCTAAATATCTATTAGAATGCGTTGGTATTTTGTAAACGCTAGTGTGCATTTTACCTTCAATATGAATTATCAAAGCGCTTCTTTCTGATACTATGCCCCATTAGAAATCGTTAAAAATTCTAGACTAACTCATATGCGATGAAAAATAAACTAAATGACATTCAACTAGAGAATGGTGAAAAATGGCTAAATTTGCTACAACTGGTCTTTACACTAATGTACCAATCAATATGTACTTGACAAGCAACCTGGTAGGAACTATACCTCCTTTGTGATTTGTAGAGTTCGTTCAACTTCACTGAGCAGTATTCAACGACGAATGTTCCACCTGTGTTTGTCTGGGTTGTCAAGCCCCACATGCTTACTGAATACACATTTATCACCAACCTCTGTCTTTTATTTTTGTGCAGTTTATCGGTTGGGAGTTCCGGAAATTATTTTGAATGGAAGGTTGGTTGCTTAAGAAAACCATCGGTGCAGAGATTACACTGTGCGGCGTTGATAAGGCATATCCCCTGTTTGAAGTGGCGCCTCCACCTCTACCTTGAGGACATTTGCGCGGCCTAGTTGATTTCAATTTGGCTGATTTGTTTCGTTTGATCTAGGTAGCTGCATTTGACGTGATTCTGGTTTCTGTTTGGCTTGAACTGTACTGATTTTGTTAAGAATAGTCGTCAAAAGCTGCCTCTAGGCCTGAAGGCAGTTGTGGTGCAGGAGGATGCTTGAGAATGTGTTTCATGTGAAAATTATAGGGTCACCGAAAATCCTTGGTGTTAACTCCTGTTTGTGGCGTCTCAATGATTTCTGTAGAGCTTCGTTTTATCACTTGTGTCCATATTTGTCGTTCACGAGTGTTTCAGTAAAAGTTTTGTCTATAATCAGGAACTTTCCAAAACGGTAACTGTAGTAAGGAATTTATATTTTTTCCGCTATAGTTTCCAAGTCAATGTCTCTTTTAAGTTGCTTACTGTACTCTGTTGGCTATTCATGAATTTTTCATTGAAAAGCTGTTTTCATTTACAGTGGTACCGAATGAACGCATTGGCACTTGGAGACAATGGCGACCAACCTGCCTTTCCTATATCAGTGGATATCAAAAAACTTTTTGACGGAATTATGTTTAGTCACCGGTATGCCAGTTGGGTTCAAGTAGAAGATGCTCTAAGTCAGCTGGAATCAGTAATATATCTATATATGTATGACAGAGTATTCCTGGGCAACTCATACACATTATGTAATCAAAAAGTGCATACAAGACCATGAATCTCAGGATTTGAAGTACAAATTAGTAGTCTTTCGTTGTACATATGGCATGAAGCGAAAAACTAGAGGTTCAGGTTTACGCGTCAAACCGTAAGAATTCTATTATTTATTTCTACAGTGCAAAATACACCGGTTGCCAATCTGGCTTTCGTATACGCTACAAGGTGGATGAGTTTATCATTTCTTCCGCGAAAACAGTTCACAATCACAGATGTGAAAAAAGTCTTATGATAGGTGATCCATATTTTAGACGCCTGCCTGGGGATGAAAAAGAGAATATTGCACCAGTTGTGAAGACTACATGTGAGATTGCTGATATTTTGGAATATGCTGAAGAGAATTTTAATGAAATTTTGACGGGCACAGATGTGTATAATTTACGTAAGGATGTGAGACCAGGTAATTGAAGTAGTTTAAAGTTATTTTTGAAGGCATGCCTTTGAGATCAGATGTTATGCGCATAATAAGGCAAAGCGGTCAGGTGGTTGAATACGTGGATTCGAATACAGGGATAACCAGCAGAATTTGCTTCGCAAATGAAACAGCAGCTGTCCAGTACTCCCTGGTTTTCAATGGTTCTCTAACTGATATCAGTCCATGATCAACTCGTAAAACATAACTAATCCTTACAAACCACACTATAGAAAATTATTCTGATGCTCGCTAGTGACTTGCTACAGGTTGGAGCTTCCTGCAGTTCTAGTGAGAAGTCGTGACCAGTGAGGTCCAATTAGAAGTCACGTGTGGGTGGATTTCCACCAACGACAATAGTTGGGGTCGCGCTAAAATCACGAATTGGCAGAAGTTAGAATTCATGAGCCATTGGATCCGGTCCCAGTGGCTGAATGGTATACGAGCTTGCCTTGTAACCGGAAGGTCCTGGGTTCGAATACCAGTGGGTGAGTACTGCCGATGATTCCCAAAACTAGGATGAAACAGCAGCTGTCCAGTACTCCCTGGTTTTCAATGGTTCTCTAACTGATATCAGTCCGTGATCAACTCGTAAAACATAACTAATCCTTACAAACCAAACTGTAGAAAATATCAAATTTATACAGGAAATCAGTAAGATTTACTAAACTAAAAGCACTTTCGGTTTACATAGGAGATCTCCATGCCGAATTTATTCCTCCAGGGGCCTACACAGATTACAACTTCAATTAAATAACATTGACGTTGAAGAAACTCCATTCTCCATTACTAAACTTAATGATAATAATGTTTTTATTCTAGATACAGGAGCATTCCTAATGTTTCACTTTATGTAAATGCAGTTACATACAGTTGCACTAAGAACTCAATGCAACTCGGTGCACAATAGTATATACACAAATAAACTGAAAAATAACGTCCTCCTTACCTTCTGAACAACTTGTCCTTATTACAGGATAATAAGTTTCTTTCACGTATGAGCCTGAGATATGTCTTTGAAATCACAATATTATATCAGTTAAATCTCGCCCCGAAACCAAGACCACTTGAAACCAATAGCAACATAGAGACAAACGTCATTGAGGGGATATGCCATAAAGTCGCTCTAACTTTGGTGTGTACGGCATCGAGTCTTATTCTTGACTTATATCCAAATTTGGTTATAATGCAAAATAAATGATACAACTGTATAGTTTTGTCAGCATTTTCGTCGTAACAACACAAGTGAATTGTACTCAATGTAGACTAATAATAATGATAGTTTATATTTCTTATAAGCGGGTGTTTCCAGGAAATGCAAGCTATTTTTACAGACACGATCATTTATGTTATAAGTTACAGTCATGCAGTATTATAAATCAGTACTTATTTATTGGTATAAAAGTATATTCCACAACTGTAATCTAAGTTGATTCGTTGGGGAAGTTAATGCGTAATTCACGAGGAACTTGTAAGATGCTGGGCCAATAATGTTTGCAGATCATTTGTCATTGTAAATGGTCAAATATCCACATTCTTCATTTATATTCAAAAGGTCAAATGGAAGCTAAAGTGGTGAGAGAAAAAAGAAGGCAAACAACAGCAACACAGAAGAAAGCCAAGGACATAAAGATTTGTTGAGCCATGGTAGGTGTGGACGAAATCGTATAGCTCTAGTCAAACCTGGTAACTTTGAAAGATAAAGAAAGGATTAACAAAACAGGTTTTAAGTTCAGAAAGTAAAAGTAGATGCAGCTGCTCACTTTGTGGCTTCATTTAACTCTATGCAGCATCAGAGCATGACCTAGGTCTCATTCCATCATGGAATATAGGTATCAAGCGGTGGCAAGTAACGCAGGACCTATATTTTGATAAATCCGTGTTGAGACCTTGTAACAAGATCTTCCCTAAGTAGATAGTCTGACAATTGATCTTTGGCAACTTTCTCCATGGGGTTATGTTTATAGGTCTGTAATTGCGAACGTTTGCCTTATCACCAGATTTGTAGTGTGGAATTATGAAACTAGTTTTCCACTCATTAGGGTAAGTGCCAGTGTCCATAGATATTGAGAAGGATTTAAGAAGTAATAGGGGTATATCACACCCATTGTTTTTGAAATTCATTAAAGCAAAGCCATCCGGTCCCCTGCTAGTAGAAGGTCTAAGGCTTTTAACTGTTTGTCATATTAACTGATTGGTGAATACCATGCTTCTGAGGGAGGAACTAGTAAGAGGTGCGGTTTCATCTGAAATATGCGTTTCTAAACCAAAGTTCGCAGACCACTCACTGAATAGTTCAAAGATGGCGGCAGGCTCCTTGTAGATTACTTTGTCGTGAAATAAGTAGGGGATGTCCCTCGTCGACTGCATTCGTTTTTTAAGAAGTGTTGTGAGGTTATAAACTTTGAAGGTACTTTTAAGTGCACCTAACTCTCTGTTGAGGTTATTTTGAGAGCGTAGGCGTTCGATAGATTCCGGTGACTCGTGGATTGAGTGCAATAGTGATATATCCTTAGTGGAATAGTACAGTTTCAATAGCTTCCACAACTTAATGCGGTATGCTCTTGGAATGTTTTCAGCTTGATGTCTACTTAATTTCACTATTCTCTTGGGGGCAACAGTATCTAGAAAAAAGGTAATATTCATGTAAAATAGGAACTCGGAACCCAAAGCAATAATAATAAGGCTCCCTCAAGTCCACTCCCACATTTTTCCGCACTGTGAATACGGCCTTTTCAAAGTGCATTAAAAAAATGCACTTTTCACTCAGGACATGGTTTGCACTGAATGTTAGAATTTTGTCTTATTTATTAGAGTGATCTTCTATCTGTGTATTCGGGGATACCAAAATCCACACCGGTTATACTTGCGATTCCCGCCATAACTGCCCCAGACATAGAGGTTGAAGCACCAAGGGTACCTGTCGCTGGGAAAAGACCCTTACCGTCCACCAGTAAAAGTGGCCACAGCACTGCGACACATAATAATACCCAGTTGCACCAGACGAAACAAAACGGTCTTAAGGGGGATGACAAATGTGCGAGGACCGAACCTAAATCCACGGTCAGTCGATCAAACTGCGTTATCCTCTTTAACGTACAGGACTGTAGCAGTAGTCTGCTGGAAAACAGGGCCCTGTTTGATCAGGAACAGTGGTCCAACTTATGTGGCACACTGGGTCTGGACATCCAACCAGTAAAACTGTGCAGATTGTATAGGGGCACTGCAGCTCCTCAAGGCAAACCATCCCCACTGAGGGTAACACTAGGCTCTGCCGAAGATGCCGAAAAAGTTTTATTGACTTCCCAAATCCTTTCTATAGGGAGGACCTGCAATATACATGTTAGGCCAGACAGGCCATGGAAAGAAAGACAGATGGCGAGGGAGTCGCCAGAGCTTATTCCTTCTGCCTCCATGGTTGTTCACGGCATTCCCGAACTGGGAACTGGGAACGCTTGTGAGAAGCACTGTCACGATGTACAGCAGTGGAGATGGTTGGCATCCCAGATGGGTCTGGGAAGTTCAGGGGCTGTCTCTATTTTTAGACTGCCTCGACCCACTCACCTAATGTCAATTAACACTCCACGTCTGTTAGCTGTTAAGTTCAGCTCCCGAGACCACTTGACTACTGCTCTCCAGAGATGGTACGAGACCAAGGACAAGGTCAGCAGACACATTCGCTGCTGCGAGAGCCGGCCTCGTACCCAAAGGAGAGAACAAAACGTTGTCATAGAACATCTCCAACCCCTAGTCACAATACAGCGGTGCAGGACGGACGATGATAGCCAGTGTCATCCAAGTGCTCCGATTGAATCAGAAGAAAAAAACGCCAACAGGCCGGTTCCCGGGGAATCGGCCAACTAGTTCGTAGGATAACTCCTCAACCGACAGCCCACATCACGTCAACCACCCCCCAAGACGGGGACGTGGTGAGACTGACTACCAGTTGCCTGTACAGTAATGTGAGAGGTCTAAGGGGCAAAATAGCTGAACTTAGATACCTACAATCACAGCTGAACTCCAAAATCATAATACTGACGGAAACCTGGCTAACCCCTACGGTGGCAGACAGCGAAGTCAGTATAAATGATATGGTCCTTGTCAGGCGAGATAGGGATCTGAAAGAAGGAGGTGGAGTCGCAATATACGTCGACAAACAGCTCAGATGTGTCCATGCAATCGACCCTCCCCTCATTGAGCTCCCTGACTCCGTATGGTGCCATTTCACCGTTGGGTACTGTAAGTATCTAGTGGGCAGCATTTACAGATCACCTTCATGTGGAGCAGACCACAACCAGGTACTGCTGAATACAATTTCAGCGACACATGACATGGGTTATGATGAAATTGTCATAGCTGGAGACTTCAATGCCCCATCTCTTAACTTGATGACGGGATATGCCCAGGACAGATTCGATCGAAATCTGCTGCATACCATCACGGACGCCGGATTCACCGAAAATGTCAGAATGGATACTAGATGGGGCCCAGATGGGAAGTCTTCTAGACTGGATTACGTGCTCACTAGTGACCAGCTACTAGTGGAAAACGTTCAGATCACGACTCCCATAGGTAGTAGTGACCACGCGGTCATAACATTCGATACAGTCCTCCGCGAGCGTTTACAGTGGGACAATACACAGCCCTATCTGTGTTATAACAAAGCCAATTACACCGAAATGCGAAGACTTTTGTCTGAAGCAAATTGGCGAAAAAATTGGACAGAGCTTACAGTAGAAGAACACCGGAGAGCGGTAAAGGCGATCATTCACCAGGCGATCTCAGACACTGTTCCTTTGGTCACACCTAAAGCTAGAAAGCAACGTTCATGGCTAAAAAGGGGGACACAACGCCTTCTGCAGGCGAAGCGAAAAGCCTGGTTTGCGTGGCGAGTATCGAAGAGTCAACCCGAACATGAAGCGTACCTCGAACTCAGGAATCGATGTAACATACGAGTACGGAGTGATAGAAGGACATTTCAGAGAAACCTCGCCAATAAGCTTCTCGTGAACCCCAAAAGCCTATACAGGTTTATGTCTGAAAGAAAACCGACCAACCAGGGAGCTTGCAATCTAGTGGGTTCTGGTGGGAAATCTCTTACTAGTCTTGAAATGGCAGAGACATTCAGTCTAGCCTTTCACAGGCAACTGAACAGTAATGAGGATTTTACCCCCACAAAACATCAAGATTACAATGCAAGACCAACGTGCCAAAACCTGCTGGGTACATTTCAAATTACCCCGGCTATGGTACTCGTAAAATTGGGAAAGTTGGCTTCGGGAAAGTCTGCAGTTTGCGATGACATAAGACCATCCGTCCTGAAGCAGTGTTCAGAAAGTCTCTGCCGACCCCTGAGTGATCTGTTTCAACACTCCTTTGATGTATGGAAACTTCCATGTGAATGGAAACGAGCCATCCTATCCCCTATCTTCAAGGGTGGTGACCGGCAGAACGCGACCAGTTACAGACCAGTTGCGCTACTCCCAGTGATATCGATGATATTGGAAAGTCTCATTGACGACTACATGAGAAAATACTTCGACGGGACTAACCTACTCCATGAAGCACAGCACGGTTTCAGGAGGGGAAGATCCTGTGTGACGAATCTTCTACTAGCTTGGAACGATTGGACACTATCCTGGGATGTAAAGGTACCAGTCCATGTGATCTTTCTCGACTTTGCGAAAGCATTCGACACAGTTCCCCATGGTCTGCTCCTTCACAAAATAAGCAAAGCGGGTGTTTCTGGAGCACTTCTCGCATGGCTGGAAGATTATTTAGGCGAGAGAGAATTCTGCACAAAAGTCAACCGCATCCAATCATCCTGACACACCTTCGCATCAGGGGTTCCTCAGGGTTCTATCTTAGGGCCGTTGATGTTTTTGATTTTTATCAATGACCTGCCCTGTCAACTGAATTGCTCTGCGCTTCTTTACGCTGACGACGTAAAGATTTGGGGAGCAATAAACTCATCGGAAGACTCCAACAGATTGCAGGCTGACCTGCAAACGCTGGGAGACTGGGCTCTGGCTAACGGAATGCCTTTCAACTTAAAGAAGTGCAAAGTAGTGCAACTTCATTCCGGCAGGTCACAAAGTGCAAATTACACCCTTGGTGGCCAGAACTTGAGTTGTGTGCCATCAGAACGCGATCTAGGCCTTATTTTAACAGAAAAGCTAGACACCAGTGTAAATTACACGAGGGACGTCGCCAAAGCTTACGCCACTTTACACTTTATGCATAGGCAGCTGGGAGCTCTTACTCCTGAACTATTCCTAACGTTGTACATGACATACGTGAGGCCACTCCTTGAGGTGCATAATATCATTGCTCCTCCGCTACTCAAAAGGGATGCCAACAAGCTAGAAAGTGTCCAGAGACGAGCGACAAAATGCGTGATCGGCCTCCGCAACAAATCATATGAGGAGAGACTGAAGAAATTAAGTCTTTTCACACTTAGTTACCGTAGTCACAGGGGAGACCTCATCACCGTCTATAAGATCTTAAATGACCAGCCCCACCCTAATAAGAGCATCCTGCCATTAAGTGATTATAGGCTTCCACGAGGTAACCCGCTAAGGATAGCACACCAGAGACCAAGGACTCGAGTGCGTTCACATTTCTTCTCGCTTCGAGTTTGCCGTCTCTGGAACGCTTTACCGGCGGCCGTAACTACAGCTCCATCTGTGGAGACTTTTAAGCGTAAGCTGGACAATCATGCAGAAATGCATGGTTTGTGTCTCAATGGCTTACCCTCTTAAAATTTGAAACCACATTGTCAGTGGATAAGCATACAAACTAAATCCCCACGACCCGTCCTGTCTTCTCCCACTGTACCGACTACTCTATCTTTTCTTTCTTTCTTTACTATTTCACTTATCTCAACCTATATTATCTACACTACAACCTACCATTATTATTATTATCATTATTATTATTATTACTATTCTACTTTTATGACTATACCGAATGACCAACGGGTGTTAGGTCAAACTCCATTCACGGCATCAGCTGAGTCCTAACATACTGCACACTACAAACCACAATCTTGACCAATCCTCGCACCACTCCTCTGGGAGTCTACCAGAGCTAAAGCAGTCGAGTGGCGGGATTTACTACGCAGAAGTTCACCGAAGATCTGGAACCTCTACCTTACAATCAAGAAGCGAGCTCAAAGAAATCACTGGTTTATACTAGCTCGTAATCAGGATATTGGATATTGGAATCCACAAAATGAAGCGCCAAGTGTGATGTTCGCGCCTCAGATGGATCAGGCTGGGAGGTCTGATATCCTACTAAAGTTACTGCTGATAGGAGACATGAGTAAGTTACGTCACTATTGGAATAAATCTAAGTATCACTTCAGACTTCTTTTAAGAGCTCAAAAACTAATTCTGTACTGTATCACATGTGTTGTCAGCCGTGAAATCATGTTTATTTCCAATGCATTGTAATCTCGACTCTATTTTGAGAGTTGCCAACCTAAATAATTACTTTTCCGTAAATATTTTTTTGCATTGTTTTTGGTAGGTATATAGATGGCCTTGTATTCAGATAGTTCTGGTCTTATAAGTAATATTATTATTTTGCAATATTTGTTAAATTTGGGAAAGTTTGGTTAATGTACCGACATTTATTGGTACATTTATTACTGTAACTACGGGGTTTTATAATAATCTTGATATACTATGGAAGTGTCACATCTGTCTATTGTTTTTGTATGGCTACTTTTATTTTTTCGAAGTCCTCGAGTTGACATCCCTGTGTAACTTCTTCTATGGTGTTTGAATGGCGCAAACCTGCATCCTTCCATATGACGTGCTCACTTTTCACATAAAACTCGTTGACATCGGTGTGTTGCAGATAAAATGTTGATTGTTGAACATTTTCCTTCTGATTATTTCAAAGGAAAAAATAAGTCTGTACATGGTATTTGGGTCTAGGAGTAACAGTTTATAATGTTGACGTCAATATCTAATCAGTGTGATGTTCAGAACTCAAGATTATGGAGTGAGAGACATCTTGGTTGACTTACACTTATTATTATGTTATGGTGTATTGACCATATACATAAATATTTAGCCACACAAGTACCGACCGTATTTCACTCATTAAAAGTAGAATGCTGGTTGTATGAGTGTCCGACGAAAACCTATCTGAAGATATGAAGGCTTTTTTTAAGAGAGCTTTAGTGAAGTTGTTAAGGATGTTGACCTTCTAAAACACAACTAGTGTTATTAAAGTAGGCAGAATACTAATGAGATTAACTCACTATTCCTGTATTTCAAGCCTACATTTAGGTATTAAGACAGAATCATTAGACTATTGTCAAGAAAAAAAATCGTACGTAATTTGAATAAACAAACTAGTGTCATCTGAATAAATTCCCTTTGGGAACCCTTGCATCTGGTAAGTCATCACTCAGGTAGTAAATATGAGAAATCGCGGAGACGTTTCCATAGCAGTCTTCATTTATTATCAACTATTCAAAACAAAAGGACTTTTTCTGGGCTTATCTAGGTGCGTATCATTTCCATTAGTCTGACTTCCGAAAATGACCGTAGCATACCCACTTTCCTGACAAACGTCTTCCCTATGCGAAGGTAAAATACTTAGATTTTTTGGCAGTTCCTGTTGTGCTTTATTGTGTTGATGCACTTTAGAGGTGGTTAGGTGCTGGTAACATGTAAAAACCAAGTTTTTACTGAATTGTTTTTAGTTTCTAGGTGATAGCTTAATATTGTCTTGTTGTCAGAAAAATGTTACGTAGGGTCCCACATAGTGCTGCTTTAATTTTATTTAAGATATTGTAGTAAGTGAAATTAGTAAAATAGACTTGAAATGTCGAGGTCGGTATCAGTAAATGTGTCATACAATTAACATATCTCGTCACTCACTCTAATCGATCATTAGGTTAATAGCAGGAAACTAAATAAAAGTCTCTGGAATATCAAAAATAATATAGTCGCATCATAGAAATCAGCTCTATAAGGCAACCTTCCTTATTAAATGAAAAGTGTATCACATCTGAGAACCACCTTGACAGCGTTACTAACAAATACAAATGGTGTGACGCAGATTTCCGTTTGAGTATGTAGAAACTGTTAAGCATACTTAGGCAGTAGAATCCATGTTTTACGGGCATAGAAGTTTAATTGCTTTGTTTTTACTGCCATGTGGTAACATTGTATTTTCTTTCCTCCTCTGAACGGCAGTAAACGCATTCCCCCTAGAATGTATTTGGAAATTTAAAAGCAGATAAAAATGAATGCGATAACGAACTTATATCGAAGCATAACAAGTTGAATTTGGTGTAATATAATCTTCGAATAAATACATTCCTACCAATTTTATGACTTCAGTAAGTCAACTTGCCATCTTTCATATGTGTCGAACATTCACTAGTTTAATTAAGATCCGTTAGGATAGTTAAATAGCTACGAATATCCGTATTCTACAGGCGTATCACTTTTATTAACCTGCGGTCTGAGAAATATTAGCCAGCTATTCTTGTTTTATGAAGTAGGTGGCTCCATCTACAATTCCATATCAGCTTGAAATACTTTTAACGATTGAAAAGTAAGACTTTTTAGGAAATAAGCGAATTGAAATATTTTCTAATTACATTACCTTGTCCTTGTTTGTCCGGTAATCTGTTCTTATGATCCTTTAACTACCTTTATGAACAAATCATCTTCCCTTGTATAAACTAGTGACACACACATGTATTGGTCTTTGGTTTGCTGGTGCATTTCACATCTCTGTTAACTTGTAGCGGCCACTGACTTGACTTACTAGCTGAGATACTCAACTTTCAGTCAGTGGGTCCCGGGTTCGAAACCCTCCCCACCTGCCTTAGCCTGGGCAAATGGGTATTATTAACAGCCTTTACGCAACAAATGCTGCTCATAGCCTGGGACATGAAAGGACCTGTTCAGACAACTTGTGGTGCCTTTCTTTTTGCAGTTTTCTAATACGTTGGTGTATTTATAACTTGGCAAAGAATAAGGATTGAAATTTGAAGTTTTGCTTTATACGTGTTTCATTTTCAGATATATATATATATATACATACATATATATACATATATATGTATATATAGTCAGTTTTGAGAGGAGCTTAATAGTGCGTTGACAGTGGGGTAAACAGCTATTATCGGAATGAGTTCACATGTAGTGATGCACGGTTATAAGGAAGTCTGTCGTATTCAGTGTACATTATGTGCACATTAATTGAATCCTGAAGGGCGACTTAGGCCTCTGCAAGAACTGGCATGCAATCATACTCCTTTCCACGCCAAGTAAAATACTAAGTCGCATCATCCGGGAGAGAATAAAGGACGCACTGGATGCAGAAGTCTTATAGCCCAGAACAAGCTGGATTCAGGAAAGGCAAATCATGTGAGGATCAAATTGCAATTCTACACATCATCATCCAAAAGAGCATAAAATGGCAGTCGAATCTCTACCTCAACGTCATCGCTTTTGAAGAGGCCTTCGACAGTGTTGACCGAGAAGTAATTTGGAAACCACTTCAACACTATCGCGTGCAGTAGCCAAATCTTTATCAACCTCATTCAACAACCATACGACAATGCCACACGTCAAGTAAGCCACAATGGAAAACTCAGCGACACCTTTGAAGTGAAGACAGGAGTAAGACAAGCTGGCTGCCTATTATCACCGATGACATTCCTAATTGTCGTGGACTGGACTGGACTGGATTATGCGTCAGACTGTACATGGGAGTTGGAAGACACGAGTACTCTGGACCGATAAGAAGACTGTAGAACACCTGAACTTCGCGGACGATTAGTCTCTAATGTCACATAAACTCGAAGACTTACAGGTGAAAACCAACAAACTGGTTGAAGGAGCAACAAAGACAGGACTGAAGGTGAACGTAGAGAAGACAGAGGTGATGAAGATAACCAACGGACCGCAACAACGACAACAATCAGCATCAATTACCATCAATGAGAGAGATTTAACAGAGGTTACCTTCTTCACTTATCTAGTCAGCATAGTTTCAACTACAGGTGGAATGGATGAAGATGTCAATGTCAGAATCGGAAAGGTAAGGCAGACATTCATCACTCCGAAATCAGTTTGGAAATCTTCTGTACTTAGCCTGAACATCAGGATTCTGATTTCCAAACCAATGTCGAGTTGGTTAGTTCTTTTTTTGTGTCAGAATTTTGGTTGTATCGGGGAATGCATTTCGAACAGGCAGCTAGATACGTTTATCTAAGGCTTCGTTCGCTCCATGCTGAAGATCAGATGGCCATCGAGAAACGATTTGCAAGAAGGAACTCTGGGAAGAAACTAACCAAGAAATTTTCGCTCAAAAAATACGTGGAAGAAATTGTGGATTAAGCGCATGCTGAGGAGATAGTAGAATAACATCTTACAGCAGGCCGTCTAGTGGAAGTCGAATGGGAAACGAATGGTTCCTCCTAAGGTGGAGATCGTGTGTGGAGAAGAGAGATTTTAGACAGTTGTGGCACCGGCTACAGTGGACCGCAGATTATAAGACAAAGTGGAGAAATATTGTTGAAGCCGTATGTCCCACACGGAAAACAAGGGAACATATATATATATATATATATATATATATATATATTTGCATAAGGCATTGAGAAGAGAAATTTTGCTAGATGTCATTTCGTAGTTTCTCTGCAATCGCTTTACAACTAGCATGGTTCACAATAATAGGATAAAATTCATGACAATTACTCAGTGATATAAAACAAAAGTAAATATTAATGACCAATCATGTATAAATAGGTCAAGTAGTCCATGGTAGGCGAAGGTTGAAGCTTGTTTTATTTTGTATACATAGTTATGGATGCGTGTGATTAACTCAAAGTGCTTCCATGGTAGTTGTGAGGCGATTGCAGAGAGACTACGAAATGATATCTCGCAAAATTTGTCTTCTGAATGCCTTATTCAAATTTATCAAATGGACTAATTGTTTTTATATAAATATATAATCTGATATTCCATTATGGGTAAATTTTATTTTGATAGAGTCCTACAGTGTTATCCATAATCGAATTACACTTTACCACAGTGCCCAAGTTTTATTCTTATATCGATAATCTGATATTGTATACTTTTGCTTATCCTGTTAAATCCTCATTTTACTTTTAGACGTTGGAAAAAGCAGTCTTCTGTTCCGGTATATTGATGACGGCTTTAGTGACACCTATATGAGTACTATTGGAGTAGATTTTAAGGTCAAAACAGTCATGGTTGGGAATACAAGAGTTAAACTACAAATCTGGGACACAGCTGGACAGGAAAGATTTCGCACTATCACTTCAACGTATGCTTTTGTTAAAAATAAAGTTTAACTCATAGTAAATTAATAGATATTATCGTGGTGCTCATGGAATTATCATTGTATATGATGTGAATGATGTAAGAACTTTTTGTAACGTTGAAAAGTGGGTACAAGAGGCACAAACATATGCAGATGAAGGCGTAGCAAGAATATTAGGTGAGTGATATTTGTTTATCATTCCTCTTTCTTCTAATTCGACATTGTACTACTTTTCAAAGTATATGCACAATTTGCAATAAATCTACTAAGATTCGATGTACTAGTTATTTTCAAGATTTACTAAATAATGTATTCTGAAAATAAGCATTCTGACAATAAAAGCAGGTGCAACTCTACTGACTATACCGAAGTATTTTAATTTTTGATTTATCCGATATGTCCATAATTGTTTTGTTATGAGCCTCTCAATGTACATTGGCAACAGTGTATGTATCATGGGAATTCATTTGTGGTAGTGATGAGAAACGTTGTAAATATTAATAACTAGACTGACGAGCATAATTAATTTTAGTTGATTTACATCTGTTTTGTAAATGTTGTCTATATTATAAACTTTTTGGGAAGGTAAAACAGGCGGCGGGGGAATTCAGCGATTGGGCCACACGATTATTAACCATGTTCATGGACAGCCAGGCATCACATCTTATATGTAATTTGCATCCGATGAACCAATATCATTAAAAAGTTTCAGCATTGTGGAATAGATCAAATAAAATATTATGATCTCTATTATATTCAGCTCAGGCTAACATTAAAATGCATACAGTACAAATGCTATATAAGATAGGCGTTAACTACAGCAACATCTCAAAGTTGGTCAAACATTTGACCAGATTAACTTGTATCTTTTATATGAGTCTTAGTTATGTTGTAGTTCTTAAATAAGCCTCTCAATACACAAAAGACTGAGGCAAAGTAGTTTCGGAATATATGATTAAGGAGAGCCAACTATACTCAGTGGCGTATAAACCAATGATCGAGTGGGTTAAGCACAGTGACATTTCGTAAATATTGAGACTTCTTCGTTTTCCATTTATGAGAAAAATTATTTTATGTATGGTTCTTAAGCCGTCTTCTATCCTTGTACTGTACCAATTCATATTTAGTGTGGTTTTTATCATTCATACTTACATGGTACAAATCCATTAAAATATATTCTTCTTCTAAATGGTAATGTTATATGTCTTACACTCAGTCTAATGTTGCGACGGCTCCAGAGGTGGCTCAAGTCGACTTATGCCACTCTAGCTTCCATGATACATTTGGAAATCTCATCCGTCACGCCTCCGCTAACACTCACAAAACTACTCAGATACAAGAACTTATCGACAACTTCAAGCGGTTCACCTACCAGAGTGATTGCAGGTACAGGCTCCTGCCAATCTTGTAATAGTACTTTGCACTTAGACGACGCAAAGCATATACCTACTTACAGGTATTGATAAAGTGCGATTTGGACAGCCTGCATGCTATTACACAGTAAGGCGATATCGTTGGCGTACTCGAGGTCGAAAAATCTATCTCCAGGTAGCAGATCTACACCACCTTCACGCACATCCTTCAGAGCTGACTCCAGAATGTCATCTATGGCAAAGTCAAAAAGGAGTGGGGAGACTGGACAACACTGTCCAACCCCACTGTTGATTGGGAACAGTGATGATAGTTGGTTGTATGCCCACACTCTACCTGAGTTGTTTCTGTATAGGTCTTTCAGGATGTTCCCAACTTTTCACGTGCACCTCTGTCTAATAGACAGTTCCAGAATACAGTTCTATCCAACGAGTTGAAGGCAACCCTGATATCAAGAAACACGACGATTGTTGGCCTGCAATACGTGTGATGGTGTTCCAACAACTGATGAAGGGTGAACACATGACCAGTGCATCCACAGCCTGAACGAAACCCAGCTTGCTCTTCACGAATCATTCCCTCACTTGTTTTGCACAGCCTGTGAAACAGGACAGCAGCCAATTTTTTAGACGCAATTGGTAGCAGACTGATACTCCTATGGTTGGCACTGTGTTACGTCGACTCTTTTTAAAGATGGGGACAATTATGGCTTTATTCCACACTTATGGTACATCCCCAGTCTCCCATACTTTCCTGAATAATTCAGTTAAACCCATGATGAGTGGTCTCGCCACCATCTTTAAAATGAACCGGGGATAGATTGTCTGGGCCGGGTGCCTTATGGCGTTTCAGTACTTGGAGTTCCTTCCGGACCTGCTTTTCGATTGGTGGACTGGTACTGACCGACCAAGAGGCACTGGAGCTAGTGGCGAGCTGAACTGCTTCTCGAAGTGCTCTGCCAGCGTTCCAGGTGCTTTTTCAGGCTGCTGATTGGCGTGCCACCTGTCTCACAGACTGTCTCGTTAATACCTTGTTCCTTGCTGCTAGTGGCTGCCATCAACTGGAAGAGCTTCTGACTGTAGCCAGATGCAGCAGCTGACTTTATCTCACACGCACGTTCTGACCATCAGGCTTCGCGGTCCTTACGTAAAAACTGTCTAATCTTGCATGCAAGTGCCTTTCGCATATTGCTGTATTCGTTGCCAGCCGTAGTGGACCAGCGTTCATCCAGGATTTGCAAGGAACTCGCAGAGACCTAGTGGTTTTTAGCAAAGTATTCTTTTAAGCTGCAAGCGGCTACACTCACCATTTCCATGACACCTTACAGATGAAGCCACTGTTCATCTATAGTACTTCGGGGGTTCCTAGCAAGCACTGACTCTAACTCATTCTGGTATTTCAAAGAGGTAGCAGGTGCTACCAGTTTGCTCATAGTGGTTAGGACTCTCGCCGACCATGCACATGGTCCGGAGTTCGATCCCCTGCCGGCGCACACCCGATATCTATGGTATGCCTGAATTTGGGCAACCATGCTGAAAATTCCATACTTGTACTGAAAATACGGTGTGGAATCAAGCTGTAAATCACAAAAAAAAAACACATTCAGATGACGCCATTTTTGAACTCCAACAAATCCCAAGACACAATCGGAGTCCAGGCGTGTGCTCCAGAAGGGGCGGCAGTCTTGCACGCATCCTCGCCACCGGAAACTGACACAGATATGATCAGTTTGAATCCAAGCTTGATTCGCAGAGGGACGGCGCCAGGTAGCATTACGGCGATGGCTATGCTGGAAGTTTAGGCTGGCTAGAAATAGCTCCATTATGGATAAGATTTTATTTTGATAAGTGTTACACAGTAATATTAACTGATGACGTTACGAGCACAAATTATTGCTCATAATCATATCAAGTTACTCACACAACTTTTTCCTTCATTTATATACATGTGTGGAATCGACTAGATATTTAAATAAAAACCAATATAGGACAGTGTGCATTCAGAAATGATAATATGAGTGTTATTGATCAATTACAATCAAATGGGAAATAAGACGAGTGTTTTTATAATCATAATAAGTAACTTGTTAGAATGTTGTGATGTACTTGATTTGAAATAGAATTTTGAGATTATTTATTATCCTCCTCTGATTTGACTGGCAGTAATAATATCTTCCATATATCTGGTATTTGCATTGAGTCATTTCTGTTGCAGAGACAAGCTCTGTATGCTAAAAGACCCGGTGGACCCAATTAAACAAAATAATATAATTTACAATGACTATGAGGTCAACTATATAGGTCAGACTAGTAGATGGGTGTAATCAGATTGTTGGAACATAAGAATTTAGCTAAGGTAAGAATAGTTGACCCTGAGAAGATAAGTAATTTAGAATAAAGCTCAGCAATTGCACTACATGCATTAACCCACAACCACACAATAGGGTGGGAGAGGGTTAAAATTCTAAGAAGTAACATAAGTGGAGAGAGAGATTGACTACTGAATCCTGGTTGATTGAGTCGACACCCAACACATGCAACAGAAATGACTCAGTGCAAATACCAGATATATGGAAGATATTATTACTGCCAGTCAAATCAGAGGAGGATAATAGATGATCTCAAGATTCTATTTCAAATCAAGTACATCACAACATTCTAACAAGTTACTTATTATGATTATAAAAACACTCGTCTTATTTCCCATTTGATTGTAATTGATCAATAACACTCATATTATCATTTCTGAATGCACACTGTCCTATATTGGTTTTTATTTAAATATCTAGTCGATTCCACACATGTATATAAATGAAGGAAAAAGTTGTGTGAGTAACTTGATATGATTATGAGCAATAATTTGTGCTCGTAACGTCATCAGTTAATATTACTGTGTAACACTTATCAAAATAAAATCTTATCCATAATGGAGCTATACTCTCCCACAGTGCCCACGTTTTATACTTATATCAATAATAGCTAGAAATAGTTTATGATCTGCGCAAATCTGCAGATGGTCCCCATTATCTGACCTTCGACCATGCAAATCCCACTGACTACCTGAACGATTCTCCTCTGGTCCTAGACACCCGACCTGTGTATTCAGGTCCCTCTGACGCACCTGTTCCAGCAGACCGCTCAGTTGGTAGTAGAACTCATCCTTAATTGCATCCGGGCTGCAGTCCGTCGGTGCATAAGAAGAACCAAAAATAGGAACCTTCTATCTGGCCTGCCACTTCTTACTTCGTATAACCTTCCAGCCTCATGGCACATAGGCGACTGTCGAGTAGTGCAGCTCAGGGTTTAGCGCTTAGTGCAACACTGAAACGGAGTCCCCAGACAAGCGCAGGTGGTACATACTATTCTATCCTTCAAATAGACAAGATAGTCGAAGCACTTCACTGGGATCTTGAATGTGGTTCAGCGAAATGCAGCAGACTTCGGTAGAGAGAGGTTTTCCAATGTTCTTACTAAATCTGCCTGTTGTCCGATTTGTATCAGTGGCCAGCTTGAACGCGACACGTGGTAGATGCTGCACTGGAGACCACATTTTGAAGGCTATTTACTGATATCTCGAAACGGCACAGATGGGCTGAGAATCTGGACAAAGGTGAAAGGGTAGACAACAAGGATAACGAAGGTATAACACAAAAATAGGGTTAAAAAGAAATGCATCACTTGAAATATCGTTAATGTACAAGAGCGTTGTAATGAGCATGCGAATAGTTTTGCCGGCAGTTCGTTATTTCATTCCATTGATTGTGTGACGGCTGATATACTACCCGGGCGTCCAGACCGAAGCAGGTGGTTGTCTTAAAGGACCACCTCCGAACCTTAGACTTGGAGTCTAATTCTCCAGGTGGTCGGGCAGCGTCAGGATCTACGTTTCCACGACTGCCGGCTCACACGCCATTTGATCCGATTGGATTCTAGAGCCCACGTACCCCATAGTAACTACTTTTAATCTAAACGCTTTCCAAACAACCTTCCTGACATGATAGGACCTGCAGGAGCATAAGCGCCAGCCAGTGTAGCTTGTTTGTTCACTGTGGTATTCAAGCCCGACCACCACGACATAGGTAGCAGTTGTCGGCCACAAACATACAAGTTATATTCATCGTGCTCAATCAACCATTCAATAACCAAAACACACATCATCATCATGACCATCATAAGCACCAGTAGTAACCACACACGCACGCTAATCACCAGGAAAAGAAGAAAAGAAAATAACTAAACAACGCACTCACAAAAGCAAACACTAAAGTTCACACACGCACGAAACCCAACTACCACACCATCAGTTCATCTGCACGCATATATTACAATTATCAGATTAAATCTTTCTGCACTGTCAACTCTCCATGAATCCTCTGACTGCTGAGGTGAACTATGTAGAAAGGTGTAGTCTACTTAGCTGGAATCCTCGAAACCCTAAGAACCAATGCTTAGATACCGTTTATGACAGCTCAGAATCCGTCTACGTAGCACACATACATTATCTCTCTATGGTCTTCAGCATCGATTAGGTTCTCACTATCCTCCATTTACTTATTCGTGTTATCGTAAATTTCGGTTTATTATAAGTTTATTTGCAATTCTTTCCTCTACCTTTATGCTTGTGATTTTATGAAGTGTGACTGCTGAAAGATAAGTCAGTCAGTTCATTGTGTAAAAGTTTGGTCATATCTTCTAATTGTATTTATCATTGTAATAGCGATGTATTTTTGCCTTTCTTATCACTTTCCCATTAATTATGTCAACTGGCGTTTATCTTGTTTTAAAATAGTTGGTAATAAAAATGAAAGTGAAGAACTAAAGACTGTAGCTACTTATGATGCCCAACGGTTAGCAGCTAAGAATTCGTGTTTTTTCATTGAAACATCTGCCAAAAATGATGAAAATGTTGACCAGGTATAGTGATCTAATGTTTTTTTCAGATATTCGTTTATTAAGAGAAGGCAGTTGTTTTTGTTATTCAAATTTTTGGGTTACAATTTTCCTTAGTTTCTTTTAGTGTAATATTTGATGCTAGAAGAGTGCTATTTTTTAATAGTTGATTGTTGTTTAGGCTTTTATTGATTAGTCATGTGACGATGCACTATGTACAATCAGTCTAAAATGTGTGCATTTCTAGAAGATGAAAAACACCTATGGTTTATGGAATTCTACTCAGAAATAATGATAATGGTGTTTATAATGCATTGAGGATGTCAATATTAATCATTCGTGTTAAGTGGAAAGATATTTCAACCTGAAACTACTCATCTTGGTAGCCGGTCATCTGAGCAAATGGATCATAAACCCTAGACCAGTGTGAAAAATAAATGTATTTATCCTAGAATAAAGTAATTTAGCAAAGGGGATATACTTTTCATTGGGATTTGGGTTACAAAATTGGTTTTTTATTGTTCCTTGAATTCACTTACCTGTAACAGACTTATCATGTATACCAGGTCATGAGCAACGGTTATTATGGGAGGTTTACCTGTGCTGAAGTACTCTACATGGGATTCAAACCCAGAACTCATTGCTTGAAAGGGTTTCAGCCAATGAATTAGTCACGCATCTGCACAATAACTTTTTCACCTTAAAAGTTTTGAATGACAGTCTTATGAAATGGAACATCTGCAAATACTACTCAGTCTTTGTGATTTGTTTTTCTGTTTCAATCTGGCATTCCTAACGACTAAGAAAACGTTAAGCCTGTAGAGTAAGTGAAATTCAATTCCCTATACTTGAAAGCTCCATTTTTGAATCAGTCAATTTTTAATGCGTTTAGAAGTGATTATTGAATATGTTAAAGCGTATAGACGTTGTAACCACTGCTGCCAGTTCCCTTTTGTTTTTTACTTATATTAAAACTTGACCAAAGTTAAGTAGGATGCGTATAGTGACTCACTATACTTTTTTGATTTATTTCCAGTTATTAACCTTCCAGAATACATATTTGCCTAGACCTTGGTTTCATGCCTATTGGCACTCGTCAGCAAGGCATATCTGATGTCTCGTCGGAGATCCATAATCATACCACCCAGCGTTACAGTCAGATACATTACCACTGGGCTATTCAGGCTCAAGATTGCCCTTCCGTAGAACTGTGGTTGTTAAATTGATTAGTCACTTGCCTAGTCCTAATTGTTGGTACCGACTGAATTTTACCAGTTGACTTGCAACACCGTTACTAATGTAGGGGACTCGTCATTGAATCTCAGAGGGAACATCAATCCGTTCGAGGTTGGAGGTACTCCTTGCAGACGAGTATCAGTAAGCAACTAGTTGCATGGCTTCCTGCCGATAGCCACCAATCATCTAACACTAATTCACCTCGAAAGCAAGTCTCCTAAACTGGAGTTCAGTGTGCATCAACATTCAGTACTAAACACACGATATCTGCAGTGATCAATCGATGTATACTCTCTGAGGTATTTTTGGTAAATAACACCACTATCGTGATCTTCGTAATATTATATTTCAAAAGGACTTTTTTCATACTTTTTCAGATGTTCGACATTATTACAAGAGAAGCACTTCGTTTAAGATTGAATGCTATTCAAAAGCAACAAGAAGCTCAACAAACAGTTGTCCAACTGACTCCTATCTCTGGACTCAAAACAAAACAAAAATTAAAATGCTGTAAAGGCTAATTGATTTCATCATCTGACCAAGCACGGCCAATTATTTAAAAAAATGATTATCGTCATAATGAAACTGCAAACAAATCAGAAAAATACCATTTTCCTCAAAGCTGCTTATTGTAAATAATATCAAATTGATATGATAGAAAAAAAAGATGGAAGAGGTAGAGGAAGAGAAAGAAAGAATGTAATATGCTGTGTCTCATTTCTTTCATTTTTTGTCTTTTGATCTTTTCTGATTTGTAGTAATTTTCATGAATTTATGTATGCATATATTTCCTTGTGTATCTCAGCTGATTTTGCTTTTGAAAAAACAGGGAAACTCGCAACGATTTTGAAAAAACAGAATCTCTTTTTCGTTTCTGTGATCTCTAATTTACGTGGTTTCACCACTTTATTATTATTGTTAATTACTTTTATTATTCTTTTATTAAGCTAATCGACTACAGTGTATGCATATATATATATGCGTATTATGTAACTCGATGCATATATGTTTACAGTAGCAATTTGCCAAGGTGTTGTTATCAGCCAATATCTTGCACCATAATATATATATGCCCTCTTTTTTGATGCTTGATTTAAGAAAAAATTAACTAGCTAATTTTTCATTGAATAATATATCTTGATTATGTTAAAAGAAGATGCACACGATTTTGATTATTATTATCATTATTATTGCTAGTGATTCATTCATTTGTGCCTTTATATTTTATCTTTCTTCTACTTTCCGTGTCTTTGTGCTTTTTACCTTTTTGTTTTTCTACTTTAGTGATCATCATGCGACATTCAATACTATTAATCAAAAAGAAATCAGTGATTTACAGTATATGTATAGATATATGCATTTCCCTTGAATTTTCACTATTTTTTATGATTTGGGTTTCTTGTTTTTTTCATTTTTATCTTTTTAATTTGGTTATCTTGTCAAATAAAGGCATGTTTGATTGACTGAATTGAATTTTCAATGTTGCGCTATGCACTATGTGTGTGTGTGTGTGTGTGACAGTTCAAGTTGTCGCAGTTCATAAAACAGCTTACACACACAAAAGTAGAGAGGAAAGAGGAAGGATAATTGCCTGGAGAATAGTAAGGATTTAATAAATCTGAGAGATCACAGACAATGAAGCCATCTGTGTCATTGAGAAGGATTTCGAGCCATTATTTCTTTTTAATGTCTCGAGAACCCTAGCTGGGCAGTCATCACTGCCCTAATTGATTCAACCCAACAATCGCAGACATTATGGACTGGTGCCATATTTCCGGTTTGATCACTCTTATCCTATCTAATTCTATATCAGGGGACATTGCTCGAAAACGATTGTTTGGAATGTGTAACATTTGTTCTAGCCGTCTCAACTTATGCAGCTTCACAACCTCATCGATTGACTTTCCTTATCTACCTAAAGTTCTACTTCTGGCCTCAATCATTATTACTGACCACAGTATACTGACTAACACGAGAGGCTAGAAGGCGCAAACTTATCGTTAAAGACGGCTATCTTGTGGTTCCAACGATCATGTCTCACAACCGTAAAGAAGTATGGATCGAACTACCCAGTACACACATCCTTTGGTTAATAGCCAAATATCACGCCGACACTAAACAGGACACAAAAATGTCTTTTTATCCTTGCTGAAGGATAATTTGCTAGGTCATAGGTCAGCTACAAATCTATCGTGTTTCATGGTTAGGAGGTAATTATCTAATTACTTTTACTGCTGCTGGAATTCGTGGTCGTCATTAGGAATCGGGTAACTGGGTTTTTAAATGGTTTATTTTTGACACTAGTCATAGTAGGATTAAATTTACTAATTAATTTACAATCCATTATAGAACATACTAATCATCTGAAAGCAGAGTTTGCTAACTAGGCTGAGATATATTCAATTGTTCATATTTAAGCTAGTCGTAATTTTGGGGCACTTTTAGAGATGAGTTTTCTTAAAAACTCCTATTCAATTAGATTATCCTGACCGATAGCAGCTCCCTTGACGTGGTGGTCCGGTTTGCATGTCCCAATGACCCAACAAGCTACACTGGCTGAAACTATTGTTCCTCCAGGTCCTACCATGTCAGGAAGATTGTTAGGATAGCAATTAGACTAAAAGCAGTTACCGGCATAGTGTAAGACTTTTTCACACCATGCTGGACGTCTGTGCGCGAAGTCGTACTGCTGAGGAATAGGGATGTAACAGCAGTAAGGTGTTTCCTTCAGATGACCACTATGCCAGCTATGCTGTCTCTCTACTCTCGAGAGGGGTTTGAAAATTCTACATCCCGGACTTACCCTACTGTGGTCCGTAACCGGCGGTAAATTTACTAAAACGGAACCAATCCAAGAAACCAGTTCATACAGGCCGTGTGTAACCGGTGTCAAGCAGTTGTCTCCTGGGCTCTGTGGTCACGCAACACTAACCCTCTTTTTATTTCAGATACCCCAAGTATAAATCAACTCCCACGGTGTGAGCAGCCGGGAAGTAACAACCACCCACACACTCCCAAAGCACACAAAACCCTCCTGATCATCCTCCTCCATTATCCACGTCACCCTCACCATCATTCCCACCTACTACAGTTAGTACTATCCTTCAGACTAGTGAGTCATCTTCACTTCACTCTGTGACCACAAACAACGATGAGATCCATAGAAACACTCCCGACAGCCTCTTAAAGCCACGTCGCCAACATCATATAGGAGCTTTCAACGTCAGGACCCTCTGTCAAATGAGACAACAGGCATCACTAGCCAGAACTCTGCCATTTCGAGCCATGGATGTATGTTGTGTTTCGGAGACACGCATACAAGACCCGAGTGTGATCATTCACTTAAGCTCACTCGGCCAACAAAGTGAATCTGCAAAATTCACCCTAAGGCTGTCAGGAGACCCCTCAGCTAGTTCGCGAGGACTTCCTGGTGTAGGGATAGAATTGAGTGTTAGGGCAGAAAAATCACTTCTCGACTGGATCCCAGTGAATAGTCATATGTGTGCAGTCCGTCTGAACGGGTCCGTTAGGAGAAAGAAGGACGGCGTTACCCATAGTTGTCTTTACACAGTCTCCGCTTACGCCCCAATCCACTGCATTTCAGATGAACTAAAGGATGGTTTCTACCAGAAACTGTCTAGTTTGCTGCAAAAAGCAAACCGCCCAGATATTGTTGTTTTAGCAGACCACTTTAATGCCCAAGTAAGGAAGTTATACCAGACTGAGAGGTATGTAGGTGGTACGTATAGAGTTTATTTCTGTTTATTATCTATATTTACTCTGCTCTCTTGCTTTCTGTGCTACATGGAGTGTGGCAACTCGAACTGCTTCAAACGTGTGGAAAGGTCTACATTGAAACCAGTCAGTCAGATCATGAAATTGAAAAAAACATATCATTTTCTGTATTCCTGTTTCACTCGAAGGAACCTTATACTGGCTGGCGTAAAACCCTTAGTTTGCAAACTACATTCATAGCGTGTGCTACTCACAAGAGTTCGTAAATTGTATATTGTGCGACATCATTTTGCGTAAATTTTAAACAATATTCATGGATTAACCTGCAGGTAAATAAAGTGAGGAAAATTGTGAATCTACATGAATAGCATGAAATGAAGCTAAAAGTAACATGATGTGAATATTATGTGCATGTTGGTGTTTCAATATCATCACTCCACTTAATGACACCAGATAGCTCCATTACAATGGGACTAAGTCACTATAAATATTATGTGTTTAGTCTAATAGTTTTTAAAATGAATATGATGATTCATTTGTTCTAGTGTCGTCTAAGAGATACAAAATAAAATTTGGTTTGGTAGCTAAGGTGATGATCGCATCACATCTGAAAAAAAACACTAGTTCAATCAGAAGCTCTATAATTCAACACCTTGTTATCACTTGTCACAATTTCTTAACTGACTTATAGTCACTTGAAAAATTAACAAAAATCCGTCGAAAGTAGTATGCCTCCTACTTGTTTGTAGTGTAGAAGCTCTCACCGTATGCATGGAGAAGTCGGAGTTATGTGTTCAAAAGAAGCTCATCCACCCTACCTCTTCACCTACCATGGATCTAGTTTTGTTTGGTCTCCCTTCCTTTGGGTTTTGTTCATTTGTCTGCTTCAGTTTTTTGTCATTTTCAGTTATGATATTTTTCATTCTGTTCCTATGCACATCTTAATCATACCATTTTTTTTCGCTAAAAACTATTTTATACATTATCCAACTATATTCGTGGTCCTGTATTATTTTTGGTTTCTATACTCCTATTGAGTTATATTCATCTCTTTTCATACTTCTAAGTATTCATATTAAATTGAGGAAGCATTATTATCTTTACAGCTCATCTTTGTCACTATATTGAATTAAACAGTACTTGTAACTGCGCTAAATTCTGTTATCTCCCTAGTTTTATTGCCAAATGTTTTCATCGCATTAGAAGTATCTAATAGCAATACCTTCCATCTACATCACTGTAGTAGACGTATTCTTGAAATTACTGAAATGACATATCTAGTATAGAAGAAACAAGTCAGTTGGTTAGAGAGAACCATTATTATTCGTTTGTATATTTGAAGTGAAAATAAACAGATAATATAAGAAATAAGTATGCCGGCCAAATGTAAATGAATCGAAAACAAAAATCGCTAGTTTTGTGCTAGGCTATAAAATGCACAGATTAATTATTGAAAGTGATAATTAATACACCAAATGTGTAGTTAGATTGCCTAGTATAAATATAGTGTGTGCATATCAAACGCTTACTGGTTTCAATGCAACAGAAACTATACAACAAATCTATGATAATTTGACTTTTATTTCTACACTGGTCTTTTATGCCAAGGTGATGGATGGATGAGTCATTACAGTAATTAGATGTACAAACCAATTGGTTAGATGCTACAGATTTATCTTTTAGCCTTGTTTACATATTAGTTAAACACAGATGTGTAGATATTAATGTTGACTAATCCTATCCAGTTAATAATTCATGCATTTATATTATGAACTAGTAATGAGATCATCTGAAGAAAATTTACTCACAAAAAAGGGAATTAAAAGCGGCTGATTGTATCAGTTAAGTTGTCAGATCACTCTAAAGACAGGATTCTGAGTGGACTAGTATTTGGATAAATGTGTTCTAATGTATTTGAATAGCTTATCGACATATGTTATACCATCAGTCAACAAAAACGTATTGGTGAAGTTAAACAGTACTGATGGATTCGTAAGCACGAATAACTTTGAAACATCCAATAAGAGTTACTGAAGGTAATACCGTGGTGGTATGATACAGACAATGTGTTCCAACAGAATATTATTCTCACTATAAGAATCATTGTATTTGTTGGTTTTAACGTCTGAATACTATTCTCACAGTTCAATAATACATTAGCAGCATATATATATACTTCAGTGTCTTGTTTACTGCTGTTACAATAGTACAGTTATAACGAAGGAATTGATTTTATTTTTATCAAGGAAACCTGTTTAGAATTTAGGAAGTAGATTTAATTCGGAAAATATTCCTAAAACTTTGACTCTAACCCCTATCTAAACTGTACCCAGTACACAATCCATAACATCTCACTATGTGTCTTGACTGTTAACTATAGTTATTCAGGTGCATGCTGACGTTCCTGTGAAAAACTGGAAGTTGTTCTTGTTATATTTTAAGGGAAAGGATCCTGTTTCATATATTCTTACACTTCTCTAGACATTTTTTCATGAACCGACTTTTTTATTTTCAGTTTAATTAATTAGTCTGCTTTGATCTGATCAGCTACTTCGAGATCATTCATTTGCTCTTTTGTCTAGATCAATATTCTATAACTTCGTCTGTAACGGCAGTAGACATCAGATTTGTTTAAGGAATGGTTAATTTTGAATTTGGTATCTCTATATAGCTAAATTATGTATACCTTGTCTTCAACGCACCATTTGCTCAGATCTTCGTGTTGTGATACTTCTGAACTGCATGTTGTGTTCTTTTCACGTCTCCCATGTATCTCCACAACGCTGTATCATTTGCCTTCTCTGAAACCAAATGTATCTCCCTGCTATTTGATGTTTCTACGCTGATAAACGTGTCTTTATGTACTACTGATAAATCCTAACAGTAATACACATCGACTTACTAATTATATACAACAACAGTTAAAGCTTTAAGCTATACAGTAGGTGCGAAATTCACTGAACAGTCTTCATCATGTGGTGACAACTTTTGTTTTACAAACTGTGAGAGATACTGGTATCCTCATAATAATTTTGTAACAAAAAGTGCTGACACAATAGAATGGTAGATACAGTGAGTCTCTGAATAATTATTTTACCGATTGTCAGTTACATGGTCAGGACACATATTACACATACCAAGCCATAGCTATCTTGAACAAGTAATACTAGCTAACATAGAAGTAGGTTGGAAAAGTTAGGGTTGGACAAAGCAAAAATGCCACTTAATGGTGAAGAGTTTGACTGTTGATTGAAGCCACGAGACGCTTGGAAACTGTTGGCAACAAGGCTCAAAATTTTTTTCTTTTTCATTGGGCAATTAGCCTCTGTGAACTTGCAGATTGATTAAAACCTCATTCACTTCGTACTTTTTCTTTCTCCCGTTAATTTGTGTTTACTACCATTTTTTGTATTTTCTTTCTTTTGTCTACCTTTGTGTGTGCATTGTGTATTTATAACGAGTGGCAACTTGACCTGCCCTACTTTTGTGCAAAGTTCTACTTTATAAATTCATTTCATTCTCAATGGTTTCAGAATAAATTTACAGTAATTTCATTAGTTTGGATAGTGTTATTAGAAGACGGAGATTATCTGAAATATGTGATGTATTTGTGCAATACGTTTCAAACTATCTGATCACACTTATCAAGTCGGAAACAAAAAAGCATATTTTGACTTCGACCTATTTTAAAGAGCTAAATGGATTACGTAACAGATATGATATACTTATCAGGAAACCTGACAAAGGATCTCGTGTAGTTGTAATAGACAAATGTGATTATAAAACAAAAATTTTTATCCATTCTTAATAATAAAAGCAAATTCATAGCCGTTGTCCCTTCTGATGATATTAGAAAATTGAAATGTAAAGTAACTTCGCATTTAGTAAAAATTCGTGGTATGGATGTCATCGACAAACTTGCGTTTAATTCATTGAAACTCATGAGATCTGACTTTCCAAACCTTCATGGATTACCCAAGATACATAAGGTTGAAAATCAGTTGCGTCCAATTCTATCAGTGTGTCACTCTCCTAAACATAAATTAGCAAAAGGGTTAGTTGATATTTGAAGTCCAGTACGCAACGAATTAATTAAGTTTTCTTTCAAAGATACATTTGAACTGTCTGACTGTCTTGTTGATATGAACATAAAAGATATGAAAATGTATTCGTTTGATGTTAATTCCTTGTTTACTAATGTACCATTGATTAAGACCGTTGACATTCTTCTAGTTGTTTTCTACTACCTTTTCTTTCAACTCATTTGAAAGATTTATTACCATTATTTACTGACAATGTCCATTTCACGTTTTAAGATGAGCACTTTCGACAAGTGGATTGTGTTGCTATGGGGAGTCCATTAGAACTTTTGTTTGTGGATGTTTATACCTCTTATGTTGAAAACTTGTCCATAGATTCAATTTCTAAAGTGCCCTTCTATAGGAGATATCTCGATGATATTATTTTGATGTATGATGGTCATGAAGATATGAGTCATCTATTGGATAGATTTAACTCCGCAAAGAATCATATAGGTCTTATATGCGAGGAAGAAAGTCGCTACCGCCTTGCAATTTTAGATATGCGTCTAAGGAGAAGAGATGGTTCAATGAAACGATCAGTTCACAGAAAGCCTACTTGGACAGGGCAATATTTGAATTTTCACAGTTTCTGTCCACTACAGTATAAGAGAGGCTTGGTGAAATGCTTATTCAAGAGGATTCAGAGTATTTGTACGGCTGCTGTTATAGGGAAAGAAAATAAAATACCGATGAATACTCTTGGTGAAAACGGATATCTTTCAAAATTTGTAAACGGTGTACAAGTTAGTTAGCCTTAAAACCTACAATCTATTCCGCCCCTAAGAATGATGTCTTCATCAAATTACCATGCAATAGGGAAATAAATAGTAGAATTTTGAATCAGAGATTAAACTCGGTCATCTGTAGGGCCTATTATACAGCCCGGCTTGTAATCATTGAAAAAGACAAAAATATGTTCCACTACAAACCTCTAAAGTGCACAGGTGATTATGTCACAGCCCACACCATTTAACCAATTTACGTGTGTGTATGTGGACACACACGCATAGGGAGGAATAGTCGCTTTTTATATGTGAGGGTGGGAGAGCAAATTCCGAAATGGTTGGATGACAGATGAACTTTGGAAAACCAACAGACACAAGTGGCAGATTACCAACTTCCTCTATAGCCAAACATCTACTTGATATGAATCACAAGGATGATGTTAACACGGCTTTTAAGGTCATCTATAGAAATGGTCAAGGGTGCTTAGTGATATACGCTGAGGCAATAAGCTATTCATGAACTTAAGCCCCCCGCCCCTGCGTATTCAAAAACAATTTATTATTACTCATAACCTATCTTGGTAATCTTTATCTGATTGGATTACCAAAAGTCTTCTTAGTTATTTTTATTATTCTTAGATCCTTTTTTGTCACCTTGTGTACTTTAATCGCCCTTTATTTTTTATATAAATAGACTTGACAAGCAAATGTGTGATCAGACTGTTCGAAACGTGTTGCGCAAATGCATCACATTTTTCGGATAATCTCTGTCTTCTAATAACACTATCCAAATGTATAAAAGGGACTAATTATTTTAAATATTAGGCAATAATAATTAATAAACGCATTACGAAACTTAATAACATGTATCATTCTCATTTAAAGTAACCTGTCAGTAAATATAGCATATAAAGTGTTATACAAACATAAAATTTTAAAATGCAGCATCATCCGAAACGTTATTAACGCATGAACAATTTGTACAGTTTGAATATACTGATCAAGGTTGCTTTAGATTTATATGTAGTGGAAAACCAGATACACTTTAGATAATAAGCTAGATACATGGATTCCGGTGCTGTACTATGTCAGCCCAAAGAATTACGATCCAAGGCAATAAATTTCCAGATGACATTGTTGTTCTGATTACGAAGTATTTATTAAAATTACAAAGATAGTTTATCCGTGGATTTGATGATGCCCGAACACACGGAATGCTAGGCATACAAAACGCTTGTAGTTATAAGTAATTCCCAAGATTATTAGCCTACACCTTTCATCATTCAACGGTGGTTACCGACCTTCGTTGTTTAAGAAGACTTATCAACCTGAAGATAAAAGGACAACCACCGTTTCCATTTGGCACGTTTTTCGTTACATTCGGTTGGTCACATATAACTCCCAGATGGCTAAGCATGCATCCCTGTTCAACAGTACGAATCACGAAATATACTTCCTATTTTGGGCTAGGCTTGCGAAATGTTTTTCGGCATGAGCAATCTTCAACAGAGCTAGGCATGAAAACCAGTATATCGAGGCGGAAGACATTTCAGAAATCACACACGTTTAACTGTCGGGCTAAACATAGTGTGATGTTTGGTAACACTATCCGATTGTCTGAAATCTCAGTAGGAACTAGGACTGATGACACACCTGATTAAAGTGAAGTGCTTAAACCAGTGAATCACAGTGCATCAAGTTAAAAAAAATGGGCAGAAAGAAAGGTTGACAAATAGAAATGCCTATAAATACATATCACCATAAGCAAAAGACAGTAATGGTTATCAATAGATTGGTCTGGTTGACGATTATTCATATATACATTTATGCAGTAGCATTTGATTCCCCACCATTTTTGTGAAGCTCTCTAAATACTCACTCCGGTTATCTTTCATCCGTTCAAAGGTCTACACTGTTTATATCAATAGTTGGAGACTCAGAATTGTTACTTTCTTTAAATCTAGATGCTTTACAATCTGCTGCTTAAGATGTCCGTATGAGAAGACAGTGCATTGGTATAGACTTATATTTATTATTATTGCTGTTCTCTTGGGTTCCTAACAGGATATAGAGTTTTAACATTAAATCTCCACTTTGTCATTGGTATAGGTTATGCATGAAAAAACCATTTCAGTAGATAAAGACTTAGATACTCAACTGCTGAATTGCTTTCATCATCCGATAATCCATCTACGTGTAAACGCTATTTGATTTATCAATGACCATACAACCAAATATTTAATGCACACATGAATTAATAAGTCGTTTGTGTGTGTTCAATCGCTCTCCAGTCATTTGAGTAGGTAAATTTGTCATTCCTAACCTTCGATGGCATTAAATGTATTGGGGAAGCCATTCGCGAGCACAATGGATTAATTTTATCCAAATTCTCGTTCATGCATTATCCCTTGTAACTGGATGATTTATTAACAAACCTCATACTGTCAGCCTACTTTGTAACGTATAAGACATGTTGCTAAGCTGTCCAGATACATTAGAACAAATGTGCCCAAATTCTAATTCGCTTATAATTCTATGTTTTAGGAATAACTTGAAAGCATGTCTAATATCATAATCAATTAAAGACCAATTATACTTTGTTAATGCTGTCTTTGTTTGAGGGTTATAAGAATTTTAATTGGACACTAGTAACTAGTCTAATGTTTCCAGTCCTTTGTTTTTTAGTGCAGACTGAATTCTATCGGTCAAGTTTGCAATGTAGTCACCTTTCTAGGTAGGTTGCCATCGCGGTGCACATTGATTTTAGATGGTTGGAGGCAATCGGCAGGAAGCCTTGGACCTAGGTTTCGCGCAATTTGGCACTCGTTAGCAAGGCGTATCTCCAGCCTTGAAGGAACTGATGTCCCTTCTGAGATTCACACTCGCGTTATATGAATTACTGAAATTGGTAGTGTTCAAAACTGAAATTGATAGACTATGTGAATTGGGCTTTTTTACGTTACCTATATCTACAATAGTCGTTCTAACTTTCATTATTCTGAGCGCAAGTTCTAATTAGGGCTAAGTATGGGAACCACTTCCTAATTCAATTCGAATGACCACTGGTTTCTGAAACAGTTGTAGTAGTGTATGCCTGGTAGGAAGTTCTTGGCTTGCGTTTAGGAATAGGATCTATTTTGTTATATGGACATAATCTTACTAGACAATCTTGGACCTCATACAATCAGTCTGAATAATTTATTCTGCCAATGTGTTGGAAACGTAAATATATGTTCTGGTGTCTAAAAAATGTGTTCTTACTGTCACAAGCAAGTCTTTGTCTTCTGATATTTCAGTGGCTCTACGAAGCACAGGGGATGAAGATAGAATAGTTGTATTCCACACTCACAGCTGAGGTGTTTATCACGTTCAATACTGTTATACCGAAGTGTTATTTCCACTCGGTACTTCGATATCTCCAATTAATAAATCGAGGACCCATTATTTCGTTATCAATATGCGAATGTTTCACTTTATTTTCCTCTTCGTTAGTGTTTTAAGATATTTGATTGTACAGTTCACCTGCTATATCATACCAACTGATGCTTCCATAGATGTACTAGTAAACAAGGTCAGTTAAAATGTTACCTATTGATGTTTCATCAGAAAAAAACTTTTTTCTGATTGGAGAGGATATTTCATACTCATGTCAATCTTCATAGAATAAGGAGTATATTAATTATCTATGGACACGTCTTTTAGTTTCTATAACAAACCAAAAGTTGATACACATTACTTAATCGCTGAAGCTTTAGGGCTATATGGAGGTTTAATCAGGTATATTGATGTGATGTGATGAGGGTAGAAATAACGTCTTCATTGGGGTAAATACAATGTAGAATATGGAAATCGTAAGCCCAGCATTGATATCACAATTTGCAAATAGTATTAATATTATATTCCGTGTCTATTTCTCCCTGGATTCTTCTTCTGTGTTGTTACTGCCTCTTTCTCAGGTTTCTCGCTCATTGGTTTATAAATCGACACACAAATTATCACTCCTTCGTGAAGACGTCACCAAATATACTACTTCTAAGTAGCACACATGCCACAACATTACTCTTTAATATTATCTGAAGCAACTAACTGCATATCATCATGGTGGCAGTAGGATGCCATTTGGCAAATTTATGCAGCCAATTTACACTTCGTATCCTTTTAGTAACAATATCACGAAATTTACTGTGAATTAAATAACAGACCTGTCTTATAGGTTTAAAGACTGTTAACTAATTAAAATAAAAAAAATCACGATAATTTCTGAATTTAAGAATGACATCATGGGATAAGTTAAACTATAAGAACATAACCGAACGAGTGTACCAATAACTTTGAATCGATCGATTTTGGTAAAAAAAGCAGATTTCTCTGGAAAAGAGAAGTCGCGTTTACGAATATGGTGTTATTTACTTGATTTTATCTAACCACTCGTCTCAAGATCATTGAGGTATAAGCCCACCACATCATGTTACGCATTACTAATCGACCATAATTAATACTACTACTACTACCACATAATTTAAAGCGACCATATCTATTCATTGACGTCGACAATGTTCAATTAGACCTGTAAATATAACTGAAACATACTCCTATAAAAATGGTAGAGGATATGATAAAGTTCGGTTATCTAAAACAGTGAAAAGTGAGACATAGTTCCCGAGACATTAGCAGTGATAAGACTGCCTTTTAGGTTTGCCGATCATTTGGTTAAATATACATGTCCGTAATCCAGTAAGTGTGTACTGAGAAGCTATAACAACACAAAAGGAGTTGAAATGACACCAAATATTTTCTACACGCAGAATTTTGGACCTAGAGATGCTGCCTCTAGTTGAATAGTAGACAGTGTGATGTTTGACAGATTGGATACGTACTTTTTTGTATTGCGTAGGTATTCATTCTCTCAAACATTACACTGTCTACTATTCAACTAGAAGCAGTATCTCTAGGTCCGAAATTCTGCGTAAAACCACCAAGTATTGACAAGCTACAATGCCAGATTCAGTTCAAAAATCTGATAAACCAAACTTACGATCTCACACCTGCATCAGATGGAAACCTACAACAATTCAGGGCACCAATCCTTGACTGTTGTCACAAGTTTATAAATACCAAACCCAACGGAAGCTGCATTTTAAGGAGCTAAAAGAACTTATGAAAAATGAAGAGATTATGGTATTACGTCCTGACAAAGTCGGAAGACTAGTAATCATGAATCACAAGGACTATATCAGTAAAATGCTGACTATACTATCCGATGAATGCAAATTCACAAAATCAGTCAACCATAAAAATATGACTGAACAGGCAGAACAAAAGTTGACGGACACCTTCCGTAAGTTAAAGAATGAATCTTTCATCAGCAACGAAACTTTCGAATCCTTAAGACCATCTGGCTCAAATATACCACGGATTTACGGACTCCCTATTCGACCGATCCTCGACATGACCAATTCGTCTTATCACCGCACAGCCCAATGGTTAGCAGACCTACTAGAACCAATCAGAAGACAAGTTTCCTGCCATACAGTTCTAGATTCATTCGACTCAATCGAAAACATCAACGTATACAACAAGACCATGATTTCATTAGATATCACATCACTATTCACAAACGTTCCACTGACTGAAACAATATGCTATATATGCGAACTTATTCACTCCAAGGGAAAAAACATTGGTATACCCACCAAGCGTCTTAAAGAACTCTTACTGAGGTGTACCCTGAATGTTCAATTCTCTTTCAACAACGAAATATATGGCCAAAAGGATGGTATAGCTATGGGCTCACCACTAGGTCGATTTCTTCATGGCGAAACTCGAAAACACATGCCTAAAGAAAGTGATCGATACCTCCAAAATCTATAAGAGATATGTCGACGAAACTTTCATTATCGTCAACAATGAAGAAAATCTAGACGACATCTTGAAGTCGTTTAACAACTACCACCCCACAATTCATTTCACGCTGGAGAAAGAGTCCAACTCCAAAATATCCTTTCTTGACGTCCAACTAACAAGGATGGAACACTGAAAAGGTCTATCCACAGAAAGTCGTCGTGGAACGGACAGCTTACTAACTTTCACAGTTGGGTACCCCTATACACCAAACGAAACCTGATCCGTTCACTCAGCTACAGAGTTCGCACCCCGGACACCATAGAAGATGAAATGGACAATCTCAAGAGAATCCTCGTCGAGAATTGCTATCCAGAAAGATTTATTGCAAAATCTATGAATCCTAGACCACAAAAGCCACCTATGCTTAGTGTCCCGAAAAAACTACTCTACATGAATATTCAATTGAATGGAGATACATCCACGGGAACAATAAAAAATCGACTGTCGCGCTCACTTAAGATGACCTTCTTCGCAGCTGAACTACGACTAACCTTCTTCAAAAAACCTATGATTCATGTGAACGTGAAGGATAAGCTACCACTGCTGGCCTCATCAATGTGTATTTATCAGTTCACTTGCTCGTGTGGAGCGAGGTATATCTGCCGTACCCAGCGCTCGCTTTCCGAAAGTATCGCCGAACACTTACCAACATGGTTTTACAAAGGAGAAAGTCGATGCCCCCGCAGCTCCATCTTAGAACATCTGATAGAATCCGGACACCAAGCTACACCGCAAACAAACTTCAAAGTCGTCTACAGAGTAAGAAGTAGTCTTCCTAAAGGTATACGAACCAGACTTCTTCAAACTGCAGAAGCAATGGCGATTCACTCGCTAAGTCCTGAACTCTGCGTACAGAAGAAGTTCGTTCAATCACTACACTGGCGATGGACGTAATCCAGCTTATTACTTGATAAGTAAATTCTACCTAATCTTTTTTTTCTGTCTCTTCATTAGTATTATTTTGTCTTTCCAATTGTAATATTTTACATTTTCAACTTTCCTGTTCTCTATCCCTACTCGATTTAATTTTTACACCTCATTACCACTGTTACTGACTTGGCCAACGCTCGATTTCTAGTCATTTATGTTACGCAATCCAATTTATTTGCTCAATTTTAGTCCTAATTTAAATGGCATTATTCTCTGCCTCACCTCTGCTCAGTCTCTACCTGTAATTACCTCTGTTTCTATCCTGACCTAAGTTGAAACATTTCAGTCGCTAATATTACGTCATCTAAATTACTAAGTCAACCTTACTTTAATTGCTGTCTGATTTACCTTGTTTCTATATTAAATCATTCTTTTATTACCTAACTAATTATCTAAACTTGACGAACCTCATGTACACATACACACACACAAAGAATAATTATAGATAAATGCGATTGTACAGCTACGTGAATGAATTTGACGAACAGAGTCTCTTCGCTGAACGTCTTCTCTTTTTCATATGAATTCTATCAGTCAGGTTTGCAATGTGGCCCCCATTCTAGGTAGCTTGCCATTGCGGTGCACATTGATTTGATGATATTATATGGTTGGAGGCATCCTGGAAACTGCCTACATCATCAACAATTAATAAGGAGATGGATTGAATGGAATCCCACTGTCATGCAGATTTTCACTTCACTTTCGATTATCTTCATGATGTACGAAATCAATAAGATATACAGTGGACAGTTTGTAAAACTCTAGCTTAGGTATTAATTTTGAAATTACAATAAACTTCTTAATTTATTCAGCATAAAAGTAAATGTATACATAAAGCCACAAATTCAATTATTAACCAAATGGTTACCCACTTATCTCATGTGACACTAGTAAGTACTTCATTATAAATATATTTTTATATAAGTGAATACAACACTGACTTATTTAACTTGAGTTACTCGAGTAGAAGAGAGAGATTCACAGGACAATAAAGAAATCACGTCAGCCGTATTTTCCCCTTTTTTTTATAATGTAATCAGTGAAATTTTATTCACTTTGCAGAAAATTTTAACTTTCAAGAGATATTATTATTATTACCAACATTTACTAATTCGAATCCGTTATAACTAGGTGTTGATTGTGAAATTTGCTTCAGCTAGTGTCATCTCGCACGATCCTAAGCATCGAGATGATATTTGAACATTCAAAGGTAAGGTAAACATATTGGAATCACATGATTTCTTCACTGACTGATAATTTGTTTTTGCACATATACCAGTTCATTTGAGTGCATGATGAGTCTCTCCATAACTAATTTTATGAGAATAGCAGCTTCTCATTTTAATTTGGTCATAAGAAAAAGAGAAGACGTTCAACGAAGAGAACTATAATTGTCGTTAATCAGGTTTATGCTACCATCCAAATGTTAAGTTAGAGGGAGAAATTGTAATATGCTGCTAAACAGTCTGAATCATTAACCAGCGTCGTCCTTACGAGCTTACCCCCGCACTACACACATCTGCATTCACCATCAGTTTTACTAAAAGTTTGCGTCTTAATGACAATTTTCAAATTTAACAGTCAATCATGAGTGCAAACAGCTTACGAGTAACGTCCCTCATTGCAGCATTGGGTGAGAGAGGTTAGAATTTCCGAGGTGATATTGTGGTGAGAGCTGTCTACTAGCCAAATTGGTAGACAGTAATTAACGTCAATATTTACGTTCCCAAGATTTGTCGTGAGAAAATGTGAACAAAGATTGATTCAAAACCGACCACAGCAGACTTTGCGTAGGCGGATACAGTAAACATATAGAGGATTTGACATTCAAGAAACAGTCACAAATAGATGAAAGATTAACTTTACGTGAGAAACAACCAATCGGAAGACTGTGTTTGTTTACTTAAATATCCATAGTAATGTACATGAAATATATAAATATGCGTTGATTTTCTTGATAAAGGATCTGTTGCCTGACTCTTGCCTTCTGTCGTTACAATATCACTTCTAGTAAGTTTCAGATAAGCCTTGACATGTGCCGATAAGCGCAGAAACTAAGTGTCCATGACATCCGGCCGACTGCTTCTTACCACCACCTATCACCAATTAATAATCTCAAATAACATTAAAGCAAGACACCCGAGAAAATAAAGCCAGTTATTTGAGAAGAGGAAATAATAGAGATTTCTTTCCTTATAAAAACAAAGTTGCACAGAGTAAACAAATATAAACGCAAAAATATATATACACCTTACAACTAACTAATTTTTTTAAACAAAATTTATAAATATTTGTAGAAGTAACAATAATTGACTGATAAATTAATATACAAATAGTAAAACTAAACCCTATCAAAAAACCGGCGTCCAGAATTATTCTGTGGACCGGAAGAGCCAGCTGAATGCGGATGACCAGAAGAGGAATTAATATTAGTGCTGCTATTATTGTTATTATTACTATTATTAGCTGACATAAATTTACTTAATTGTTGTTGTTGCTGTTGTTGTTGTTGGAAGGCAGCAGCGAGGGTTGCGGATGTCAAATAATTTAATGAGTTTAAATCAGCTGCAAATGGAGCTAAACTTGCAGCTAAAGCAACCGATGATGTATTATTTACTATGGATGATGTTGCTGTTGGTGTATTCGATGTTAACGAAGTAATGCCGGTGGAGGATGAATTACAATGAATAGGTGTACTTGTAATATTATTAAGATTTCTTAACGCATTATTCTCTAAATGACGACCACCTTGAAGAGACTTACTAGCATTTGTTAAGTTAGCCACAGTATTATTAGCAATGTTATTATGATTCGCTGAAGAAGTCAGATTTAGCATAATAAGGTTATTAGAATTAATCTGTTGTTGTTGCTGGTTAGTGAATCTGGTTCCTTGTGTTGGCATATTCATAGAATAATTTGACGGCAGTAACTGGAAACAAAGAACAAAAATAGTGAATGTGTTCAAAAATAATACCCAGTAAAAGAACGATATATGCAAGACGAAATCTTATGATAAGAAAAAACCAACCAATACACTGTACAACCAATTCAAAACTTTATTTGAACTCAACTGCTCAGAACAGATCATTTATGAATCATGTTAGGAGGGTGATAATACTATCCAAGTACATAGGCTGAAGTAGGAGGAACGGGATTTAAACTCAAGACATCTTAGCTAACATCGTCTAGTGCTTAAGAAAATGAACCACATATTCCCTAAAATGCTGTAAGCATAGAATATAACAATCGCTAATGGTTCAATATTGGTTTGAATTTTGAAAATTTCCGTATTAGTGCGAGGTGACAAGGTGAATCAAGGAGGTGAAGATGATTAAAGATAATGAAACAATGTTTAGAGTAAATTAGATTTGAAAACGTTGACAAACAAACTGAACTATAATGCTCACACATTTGGTGCTAAAGGTCCTCACTTTAATCTCAGGAATTATTTCACTGTTAGCGAGCTTATCAGATTGAAATGGAACAGTTGTTCACTATTCAGTGGTTTGCATAATTTTTCCAAATGATATTACGTGACCATATTAAAACATTTTACCAATAAGGGTTATGTGTAATCAGTTTAACAAAAAGAATTTATAACAAGTACCGTTGTTCATATTACTTCTATAAGTATCCAGAAAATGTTTCCAAACATTTGAAGGATACATTTTTGTGACTTAATTAACTTACTGTGGGAAACTGAACACACCGGGAACTCATCGAGTGTAGTCCTGTTTGCATACTTTTTTTCACAACTGATTTATTTTCAGTGATTTCATTTAATACACCTATACAATAGCAATTACACAGCAGACCTTCATAAATTCGTCCAATTTAAAACACATAGGTAACTAGTTTTTTCCATTCCTTTGCATTCCGAGTGAAACATAAGGCGTCAAGCACTGAGCTTTGGAGTTTCAATAGCGGTGTTGTTTTTTTAACGGAGTGGGGACGCCAGCCTCACGCCCAACATTCCCCTTTTCCGTACTTATTACCAGCTAGAAGAAGATTACGAGTGCGTCTGGTGGGAATTAAACCCGGACCACATGAATGGATGGGGAGCATTCCACCACTGAACCGCCGATGCACTTAGGTAACTACTAGTGGAGTGGAATAAATACAAAGTTGTCAAGATTAGTGAGTGTTAATTAAAATATGATGCACATATAGTAAAGATGAATAATTATACGTAAGAAATCGCGTAACAAAACAAAATGCTTAGGAAATGAATCATCAAAAAGAGCACAGAAAGAGGCGATATTATTTAGGAAGAGGAATGAATATTTCGTTTTTTTGTTATGTTAATAAATTAACATAAAGGGATTAATACTCATGAAAGGAGTGGTTAGAGAAGCTTCTTCTGTTCGATTACTGGTTTTCTTATAACTCCTTTTCCACCGCTTTGAAACCACATAGGCAGCGTTCTCTCAACCTTTTCAAAAAAAGGATAGATTGATATCTAGCTACACAGAACACATTTAATAAAAAATTGAATAAAAATACCATTATGAAACTGTGGTAATTATAATTACCGAAAAGAGACTGTCTGCTGAATTATGGTACTTCCCTTTCAGTATGTCCAATTGAGAATTTTCCATTTACTTATATACTATCCTAAACTTGGATTATAGTTCAAAAAAGACATCATATCACTATTTTATGGGAATTAATTTCATTCCCTTAGATAATTTTACATGGTGACTCTGTAATTAATGTATCCAGTCAAGACTTAGCTGATCATGGGAAATGTAACGATGTGTTCAGGCGTTCAGAAAACTCTGCGTTTTGTCAGCGTCCTCCCCTAGGAGGACTATGTTATCTGCATATTCTATGTCCATAAGACTATTCCCTGGTAACAATTCGATTCCTAATTCGTTAAGTTCAGTTAACGATACTTCCATTAGCATATCTATGATGAAGTTAAACGGAATAGGGGAAAGTGGACATCCTTGACGGACACCACTGGTTGTTATCAATTCAGATGACAATTCCCCATAAGCCCTTACATGGCTACGTGAGTTTGAGTAGAGTGCCTTGATTAGTGCAATGTACTTTCTTGGCACTCCCTTCACAGTCAAACATTGCCATAGTACCTCTCGATCCACGGAGTCGAAGGCCGCCTTCAAGTCAAGAAATATGGCAATTGTTGGACGCCTAAAAGTGTGTCTATGTTCTAGGGTCTGTCGGAGAGAAGATATGATCTATGCACCCTCTACCTGGCCTAAAGCCCGCTTGATTTTCCCTCGTTTGTTCCTCCCGAGTTCGGCTTAGTCTGTGCATGATTACTGAGCCTAGGATTTTAGAGACTATGTTCGTCAGGCTGATTCCTCTATGATTATCACATGAGGACTTATCTCCCTTCTTGAATATTGATATAATAAGTGACTTACCCCAATCTGATGGAACCGTCTCTGATTCCCAGACGTTACCTAGTACCTTAGTTAAACTATATACTAGTATGTCACCCCCATATTTAAACACCTCCGGAATAATTCCGTCGGGTCCTGCCGCTTTGTTTCCTTTCAAATTACAGATAGCTTTTGTGACCTCACTTACAGACGGCGGGCCAGTGTCTATGTCCCATTCGGGTGTGTGCTGGATGGCGGGGAGGCTCAGTGTGGCTGTAGGCAAGTTAAATTGTTCCTCAAAGTGTTCCTTCCAGCGTTCAAGGCGTCTATCCTGAGAGCTAATTAAGGAGCCATTTTTCTCAGACATAGTCTCACTTATGATTTGCCTTCTCCCACCCGTTTCCCTGATGAGTCTAAAGAGTTACCTAGTGTTGCCTATCGCCGATGCTTTTTCCATCTCTTTCGCCTTTGTCAACCACCACTGTTCACGGTCCTTGCGGAGACTTTTTGTAAGTTTCCTTTTGTGCACCTTTCGCTCCTCATTGAATTCGGAGCTCGCCGGAATAAATCTTAAATCTTTGATTACAGCTTGATGCCACACCGTATTTTCAGTACAAGTATGGCATTTTCAGCATGGATATCGGTAGCCCAAATTTCACAGGCCGACCATAGATATCGGGTGTGCGTTGGCAGGGGATCGAACCCCGGACCACGTGCATGGTCGGCGAGAGTCCTAACCACTATGCCACCGACGCACGTCTTCTAGCATCTATCAGTTCGGATGAGGCAGTCGAAATCCAATGGTTTTTACTCACCTTTGGATTTACCTTATTCACAGCTTTTACAGCTGTATCTATGGCTGACTGAATATTCTTCCAGGCTTCTTCAGGGTGAGCGCAGCTGTCGAACTCAGATATATGTTTAGCTAGTTCTTCCTCAAATAGGGACTTAGTTTCCTGATCGAGCTGGGGACGTGATGGGTTTACCGCCAGCTGTTTCCTACGTCCGTTCAGTCGTAAGCACACACGAGCGCGGACCAGTGCGTGATCGGTATCTACACACGTGTTCCAGAAGGAGCGACAATCTCCTACCGACCCACGCCAACGATAGCTTATTGCTATGTGGTCTATTTGTGTCCAGCGTTGGTTTGATGATGGGGATCGCCAGGTCAAACAGTGTCTCTCCTTGTGTTTGAAGTTAGTGCTTACAAGAAACAAATGATTATCTGAACAGAACTGTAGGAGACGGTCACCGTTGTCGGTTCGCTGGCACGGAATTCCGTATGTGCCACCGACATTCTTCTCAGATTGACACAATTTCCCTACTTGAGCATTAAAGTCACCAGCTAAAACGACTATATCTGAGCGTTTAGCCTTTCGCAGCAGACTAGACAGCTTTTGGTAGAACTCATCCTTCGTTTCATCCGAACTGCAGTCAGTGGGGGCGTAGGCGGAGATTACGAAAAGGCATGGGCGAGTAGTGCAGTCCTTTCTCCTTTTCACTGATCCGTTCAGACGGACAGCACACATTCGGCTATCTACCGGGATCCAGTCAAGTAATGTCTTTTCTGCCTTAGTACTTAAAGCTATCCCAACACCAGCTAATCCTCGTGAGCTAGCCGTCGCATCTCCTGACACCCTCAAGGTGAATTTTGCAGATTCATCCTGTTGGCCAGGTGGGGTTAGGTGAATAACCACACTTGGGTCTTGTATGCGTGTTTCTGAAACACAACATACATCAATGGCTCGGGATGCCAGAGTCTTGGCTAGTGATGCTTGTTGTCCTATTTGGCAAAGAGTCCTAACATTAAATGCCCCTATATGAAATTGGTGGCGTGGCTTTAGGAGACTATCGGTGGTGGTTTTTTGGCTTACGTCGTTTTCAGTGCACACAGAGTGAAGAGGAAATGAAGAGCCATTAAATAGATGAGTTGCATTAGTAGAAGGAAGGCAAGATAATAGAGATGAAGACAAAGATGAGTGAGGATTAGAGAGGTTTCGCGTGCACTTCGGATTGTGAGGGCGATTGTTACTTCCCGGCTGCCCACACCGTGGAAGTTGGTTGTGTGACCGCAGAGCCCAGGGGACAACTGCTTGAGGCCGGTCACACACGGCCTGTTTTTGTTTGTTGTTTTTCGTTTGGTGTGTCTCAGTAGCACACTTATCACTTCTGCCCTGTGACACGGCAGCAGGAAGCGCGGTCGTTGTTAATCCGGGCCCCGACCGATCCGGCATGATATTTTGTGATTTATTTGGAGTCATAGGATTGGATTGGGTAACTGCTTTTAGTCTAACCACTATCCAAACAACCTTTCTGGCATGGTAGGACCTACAGGAACATAAGTTCCAGCCAGTATAGCTTGTTGGATCATTGCGGTGTTCAAGCCCGACCAGCACGTCAAGGTAGCAGCTTTCGGTCGGGATACATATATGTCATAAGAATAACGATGACTAAAATGTTATAAGGGGTAGAGTTGAAGTGGATAAATTACAAAATTATTAAAGATTGTCTTATAAGTGAATTGAAATCAAAAATGTTTCAAAAATGTCAAATGTTGTCTAAAAATTTAAAAAAAAAATTAGGAGTACGATTACGATAAGAATGAAGATGTGAGGTGAAGTGGAAAGAATTCAAGTGGTAAAATAAAATAAAGTAAAAACTAGAAAGAACATTACTATGACCAAGGTAAAGAAAGGGGTTTGACAAAACGTTTTTGAAAACATAATTTAGGTTTCTGTTCATGTATAGCTAAAGCTTCGGCTATGCATAAGTGAAGAAAACATAAACTTTTGGATCGATTCGATTTTGCCATGTAGATAACTTTGAAAGATGAATCACGTGGGACTAAATGACCTGACTCTAACAGGTGGTCACAAATAGACGACTTCGCAGTTCTACGTTCGCCTTTCATTAACCAGACTGGATAGTGTTCAGCTACACGTTTTCAGAGATTACGCTTACAACGTCCAATATAAACAGCTCCACAAGAGCAAGTGAAAGAGTAAATACACATAGATGTGGACAAAAGCGGTAATCTATCCTTGACGCATTGTTTAATCATATTTTGGCTGGTAAAAACTAGTTGCAAGTCAGCTGCAGGAAAAGTGCGTTTAATACATTTAGATAAACGATTTTTAATCAATTCCGAAATGGTGTCACCCTTGAATGCCAGACTCATAAACAGTTTTTTCTTTGGCACTGTGATTTGTCTAGGGGCGGATTCTTTCTTGATGTTACGTTCAATAAACCTTATAGGATAACCATTGTTAAGGAGATTTGATCGAAGCTTATCTAGTTCACTATCGATTGTTTCTGCAGAGCAGATTTTACGAATTCTGGAGCATAAGGAACGAATAAAATTTCTCTTTCTCCCTAAAGGTACCCAACTGTTGAAGTTAGTGTACTGCCCAGTGAATGTTGGCTTTCGGTAAATCGACCTTAACAGCGTGCCATTCTCTCTTCTATCCAGCTTAACATCAAGGAAGTGAAATGAGGAATTCGACTCTTCTTCGACCATGAAAAGCAAAGATGGGTGAGAACCATTAAATATTCCAAGAAGTTCGGCAGTTGAAGAGTTTTCGTCACATACAATGAAAGTGTCGTCTATATATCTTTTATACATAAACAAACTATCGATGGTTTCCTTTAGTGGGCCATTCTCTAAGCTTGCCATGAAGACGTCCGCTAAGAGCGGTCCTAAAGGAGATCCCATTGCGACTCCATCCCTTTGATTGTAGATGACATCATTAAATCTAAATTGCACATTCAGTGAGCATCTCAATAATAGTTGTTTAAGATATTCAGTTGGTAAGCCAATGTTTATGCTATTAGAATCAATATACTCGCATAGATAGCAGATAGTGTCTACTAGTGGTACATTTGTGAACAATGAACAAACATCTAACGAAATCATATGCTTACCAGACACATTAATTTCATCAACACAACTGACAAAGTCAAGAGTGTCGGAAAGACTATGTTTACATAGATTTAATCTCACTGGTTCCAGAATTTCCGCAAGCCATTTAGCGGTAGGGTGATACGGTGAATTCAGCATATCCAATACAGGTCGCAGAGGGACATCATCTTTGTGCACCTTTGGAAGACCATATAAATGAGGGATGGTTGAACCAGATGGTTTAAGCTGTTCATACATATATGGAGTAATGGTGCATTCTTGCTTCAATTTCGTCAAAGTTTTTGATAATTCTTTCTCAATATTCTCTGTCTTGTCTTTCTGATCAGGTGGTTTTTGAAATTTTTCTTCATCACTCAGGATGGTACATAATTTATTGACATAGTCTAGTCATCACGATTAAGAATAACAATACCTGACTGATCCTTTGTCTGGACGAATCAGTATTATGTTTTTTTTGTTGTTAAGCAATTCGTTAAGCTGTCTTTTGTGTTCTTTTGATAACATTTGTCGTTGTTTGCCTTGCGTTCTTTGGTACTGGTAATAACAATGAAGTATTGCAGATTTAAACTGTTCAATGTCTTCGCTAGACGTTGGACGCAAGTCATGTGTTTGAGTCATGAGATTTTCAAACTGAACTTTTGTGTCTAATTCGTTAACTCTGGACGAAATAGTAGAGAACTTCGGACCAAGAGATAGGATTTGCATTTGAATGAATATCCGACAAGGAAGGATATATTAGAATAATTAAAAACACATTTCTCTGGCGAATCTGGAAACTTCATGTGAGATTCGACTGTTTTGCAACTTTTCAGTATATTCATTCTAACATCCCCAGATCTTTTCTTTATCACGTCAGAAATATAATCCTCGAACAGGCTACATTCTATCTTTATTAGCCCGAACAGGAAATGCATACGTTGCGAAACGTTATTCTCAAGTTCCGGAAGACGTGTTTCTATGGCAGCGCACGTTCAGCGAATGACGTTTACGAGCCATGGTCGAACTCTTAAACGTCATGCGTTGAACCTTGTCGGGTATTCATTCAAATGCAAATCCTATCTCTTGGTCCGAAGTTCTCTACTATTTCGTCCAGAGTTAACGAATTAGACACAAAAGTTCAGTTTGAAAATCTCATGACTCAAACACATGACTTGCGTCCAACGTCTAGCGAAGACATTGAACAATTTAAATCTGCAATACTTCATTGTTATTACCAGTACCAAAGAACGCAAGGCAAACAACGACAAATGTTATCAAAAGAACACAAAAGACAGCTTAACGAATTGCTTAACAACAAAAAAAACATAATACTGATTCGTCCAGACAAAGGATCAGTCAGGTATTGTTATTCTTAATCGTGATGACTAGACTATGTCAATAAATTATGTACCATCCTGAGTGATGAAGAAAAATTTCAAAAACCACCTGATCAGAAAGACAAGACAGAGAATATTGAGAAAGAATTATCAAAAACTTTGACGAAATTGAAGCAAGAATGCACCATTACTCCATATATGTATGAACAGCTTAAACCATCTGGTTCAACCATCCCTCATTTATATGGTCTTCCAAAGGTGCACAAAGATGATGTCCCTCTGCGACCTGTATTGGATATGCTGAATTCACCGTATCACCCTACCGCTAAATGGCTTGCGGAAATTCTGGAACCAGTGAGATTAAATCTATGTAAACATAGTCTTTCCGACACTCTTGACTTTGTCAGTTGTGTTGATGAAATTAATGTGTCTGGTAAGCATATGATTTCGTTAGATGTTTGTTCATTGTTCACAAATGTACCACTAGTAGACACTATCTGCTATCTATGCGAGTATATTGATTCTAATAGCATAAACATTGGCTTACCAACTGAATATCTTAAACAACTATTATTGAGATGCTCACTGAATGTGCAATTTAGATTTAATGATGTCATCTACAATCAAAGGGATGGAGTCGCAATGGGATCTCCTTTAGGACCGCTCTTAGCGGACGTCTTCATGGCAAGCTTAGAGAATGGCCCACTAAAGGAAACCATCGATAGTTTGTTTATGTATAAAAGATATATAGACGACACTTTCATTGTATGTGACGAAAACTCTTCAACTGCCGAACTTCTTGGAATATTTAATGGTTCTCACCCATCTTTGCTTTTCATGGTCGAAGAAGAGTCGAATTCCTCATTTCACTTCCTTGATGTTAAGCTGGATAGAAGAGAGAATGGCACGCTGTTAAGGTCGATTTACCGAAAGCCAACATTCACTGGGCAGTACACTAACTTCAACAGTTGGGTACCTTTAGGGAGAAAGAGAAATTTTATTCGTTCCTTATGCTCCAGAATTCGTAAAATCTGCTCTGCAGAAACAATCGATAGTGAACTAGATAAGCTTCGATCAAATCTCCTTAACAATGGTTATCCTATAAGGTTTATTGAACGTAACATCAAGAAAGAATCCGCCCCTAGACAAATCACAGTGCCAAAGAAAAAACTGTTTATGAGTCTGGCATTCAAGGGTGACACCATTTCGGAATTGATTAAAAATCGTTTATCTAAATGTATTAAACGCACTTTTCCTGCAGCTGACTTGCAACTAGTTTTTACCAGCCAAAATATGATTAAACAATGCGTCAAGGATAGATTACCGCTTTTGTCCACATCTATGTGTATTTACTCTTTCACTTGCTCTTGTGGAGCTGTTTATATTGGACGTTGTAAGCGTAATCTCTGAAAACGTGTAGCTGAACACTATCCAGTCTGGTTAATGAAAGGCGAACGTAGAACTGCGAAGTCGTCTATTTGTGACCACCTGTTAGAGTCAGGTCATTTAGTCCCACGTGATTCATCTTTCAAAGTTATCTACATGGCAAAATCGAATCGATCCAAAAGTTTATGTTTTCTTCACTTATGCATAGCCGAAGCTTTAGCTATACATGAACAGAAACCTAAATTATGTTTTCAAAAACGTTTTGTCAAACCCCTTTCTTTACCTTGGTCATAGTAATGTTCTTTCTAGTTTTTACTTTATTTTATTTTACCACTTGAATTCTTTCCACTTCACCTCACATCTTCATTCTTATCGTAATCGTACTCCTAATTTTTTTTTTAAATTTTTAGACAACATTTGACATTTTTGAAACATTTTTGATTTCAATTCACTTATAAGACAATCTTTAATAATTTTGTAATTTATCCACTTCAACTCTACCCCTTATAACATTTTAGTCATCGTTATTCTTATGACATATATGTATCCCGACCGAAAGCTGCTACCTTGACGTGCTGGTCGGGCTTGAACACCGCAATGATCCAACAAGCTATACTGGCTGGAACTTATGTTCCTGTAGGTCCTACCATGCCAGAAAGGTTGTTTGGATAGTGGTTAGACTAAAAGCAGTTACCCAATCCAATCCTATGACTCCAAATAAATCACAAAATATCATGCCGGATCGGTCGGGGCCCGGATTAACAACGACCGCGCTTCCTGCTGCCGTGTCACAGGGCAGAAGTGATAAGTGTGCTACTGAGACACACCAAACGAAAAACAACAAACAAAAACAGGCCGTGTGTGACCGGCCTCAAGCAGTTGTCCCCTGGGCTCTGCGGTCACACAACCAACTTCCACGGTGTGGGCAGCCGGGAAGTAACAATCGCCCTCACAATCCGAAGTGCACGCGAAACCTCTCTAATCCTCACTCATCTTTGTCTTCATCTCTATTATCTTGCCTTCCTTCTACTAATGCAACTCATCTATTTAATGGCTCTTCATTTCCTCTTCACTCTGTGTGCACTGAAAACGACGTAAGCCAAAAAACCACCACCGATAGTCTCCTAAAGCCACGCCACCAATTTCATATAGGGGCATTTAATGTTAGGACTCTTTGCCAAATAGGACAACAAGCATCACTAGCCAAGACTCTGGCATCCCGAGCCATTGATGTATGTTGTGTTTCAGAAACACGCATACAAGACCCAAGTGTGGTTATTCACCTAACCCCACCTGGCCAACAGGATGAATCTGCAAAATTCACCTTGAGGGTGTCAGGAGATGCGACGGCTAGCTCACGAGGATTAGCTGGTGTTGGGATAGCTTTAAGTACTAAGGCAGAAAAGACATTACTTGACTGGATCCCGGTAGATAGCCGAATGTGTGCTGTCCGTCTGAACGGATCAGTGAAAAGGAGAAAGGACTGCACTACTCGCCCATGCCTTTTCGTAATCTCCGCCTACGCCCCCACTGACTGCAGTTCGGATGAAACGAAGGATGAGTTCTACCAAAAGCTGTCTAGTCTGCTGCGAAAGGCTAAACGCTCAGATATAGTCGTTTTAGCTGGTGACTTTAATGCTCAAGTAGGGAAATTGTGTCAATCTGAGAAGAATGTCGGTGGCACATACGGAATTCCGTGCCAGCGAACCGACAACGGTGACCGTCTCCTACAGTTCTGTTCAGATAATCATTTGTTTCTTGTAAGCACTAACTTCAAACACAAGGAGAGACACTGTTTGACCTGGCGATCCCCATCATCAAACCAACGCTGGACACAAATAGACCACATAGCAATAAGCTATCGTTGGCGTGGGTCGGTAGGAGATTGTCGCTCCTTCTGGAACACGTGTGTAGATACCGATCACGCACTGGTCCGCGCTCGTGTGTGCTTACGACTGAACGGACGTAGGAAACAGCTGGCGGTAAACCCATCACGTCCCCAGCTCGATCAGGAAACTAAGTCCCTATTTGAGGAAGAACTAGCTAAACATATATCTGAGTTCGACAGCTGCGCTCACCCTGAAGAAGCCTGGAAGAATATTCAGTCAGCCATAGATACAGCTGTAAAAGCTGTGAATAAGGTAAATCCAAAGGTGAGTAAAAACCATTGGATTTCGACTGCCTCATCCGAACTGATAGATGCTAGAAGACGTGCGTCGGTGGCATAGTGGTTAGGACTCTCGCCGACCATGCACGTGGTCCGGGGTTCGATCCCCTGCCAACGCACACCCGATATCTATGGTCGGCCTGTGAAATTTGGGCTACCGATATCCATGCTGAAAATGCCATACTTGTACTGAAAATACGGTGTGGCATCAAGCTGTAATCAAAGATTTAAGATTTATTCCGGCGAGCTCCGAATTCAATGAGGAGCGAAAGGTGCACAAAAGGAAACTTACAAAAAGTCTCCGCAAGGACCGTGAACAGTGGTGGTTGACAAAGGCGAAAGAGATGGAAAAAGCATCGGCGATAGGCAACACTAGGTAACTCTTTAGACTCATCAGGGAAACGGGTGGGAGAAGGCAAATCATAAGTGAGACTATGTCTGAGAAAAATGGCTCCTTAATTAGCTCTCAGGATAGACGCCTTGAACGCTGGAAGGAACACTTTGAGGAACAATTTAACTTGCCTACAGCCACACTGAGCCTCCCCGCCATCCAGCACACACCCGAATGGGACATAGACACTGGCCCGCCGTCTGTAAGTGAGGTCACAAAAGCTATCTGTAATTTGAAAGGAAACAAAGCGGCAGGACCCGACGGAATTATTCCGGAGGTGTTTAAATATGGGGGTGACATACTAGTATATAGTTTAACTAAGGTACTAGGTAACGTCTGGGAATCAGAGACGGTTCCATCAGATTGGGGTAAGTCACTTATTATATCAATATTCAAGAAGGGAGATAAGTCCTCATGTGATAATCATAGAGGAATCAGCCTGACGAACATAGTCTCTAAAATCCTAGGCTCAGTAATCATGCACAGACTAAGCCGAACTCGGGAGGAACAAACGAGGGAAAATCAAGCGGGCTTTAGGCCAGGTAGAGGGTGCATAGATCATATCTTCTCTCCGACAGACCCTAGAACATAGACACACTTTTAGGCGTCCAACAATTGCCATATTTCTTGACTTGAAGGCGGCCTTCGACTCCGTGGATCGAGAGGTACTATGGCAATGTTTGACTGTGAAGGGAGTGCCAAGAAAGTACATTGCACTAATCAAGGCACTCTACTCAAACTCACGTAGCCATGTAAGGGCTTATGGGGAATTGTCATCTGAATTGATAACAACCAGTGGTGTCCGTCAAGGATGTCCACTTTCCCCTATTCCGTTTAACTTCATCATAGATATGCTAATGGAAGTATCCTTAACTGAACTTAACGAATTAGGAATCGAATTGTTACCAGGGAATAGTCTTATGGACACATAGAATATGCAGATAACATAGTCCTCCTAGGGGAGGACGCTGACAGAATGCAGAGTAAGAAAGACCAGATTTGTAGTATAAAATGATGTCATCCTATTTCACAGGTTCTCATCAGCTGCAAACTACCTGAAATTACAATGGTTATAATTAATAACATTTCATACTTCATTGTTTGAAAGGTAATACAGAAAGCATTATAAGATAAACGCATCCGGAATATAAGGATTAAAATTTTTTGTAGTTTAAGTTACCATCAATTTATATACTATCAAACTATGGAAAAAAGAAAGAAAAAGGGGGTGAGAGAAGACAGAAAACAGAAAAATCCAATAAACAGTGTCAACATGGCAACTTAACAAGGTCAAAGTTCATCAATTTGAAAACTTGCTTAGTGAGTTGAACTCACTAGTGTCTATGAGTAATCACTGTAATGAAAGTGATATGGTTACCAAGGGAGGGAGAGATTGACTACACTCTCTTTCTGTGTGCATAAGTTTGGTCTGAGGCGTTTGATTGCAATTGCTTCAGCAAATCGTAGTAGATTCGCTGTCCTTTGTATGTTTAATATTTTGAAGGATTTGGAAATCTCAACAAAATGGCCTGCATCCACAAGGTGTCTGGTAATTGCACTTTGTAAATATTTGCTTCCTTTTAAGCATAAGTTTCCTGGAATATGCTCTGAAAACCGGATAGAAGCCCTTCTTTCTGTCCTTCCGATGTACTTGCTGCCGCAGGTGCACGTAAATTTATAAATGCAGTTGGAGGTAACATCAGCAGGGTATTTATCCAGTTTCGATTGGCTTATAGAGCATGTAGTACTGTATAGTGTCACTAGATTGGCTGCAGGGAAGCATCTCTTGATTGCTCCTTTCATCCTTTTTTCAATCTTTCGCGATACTGTTTCTCCTTTGTATGGGAAGCAAATGAATACTTTCTTCTTTTCAACTGTTGGATACTTCTCTTTCTTTGCTGTACTTTAGGATAAATCCTTTTGGATACCTGTTCTCCTTAAGGCATTTTTCAACGAAGCTTAATTCTTCTTCTATCTTGTTGGGCGAACATAACTTCCTAGCCCTGTCGTACAGTGTCCTTACTAATCCCCGCTTATAGCTCATAGGGCAGAAGCTGTTGTAGTGAAGGTATTGTCCGGTCCAAGTTTCTTTTCTGTAGATGGACTTTTCGACTGTTCCATCGTCTCTTCTTTTTACATTTAGATCTAGGAAATTGAACTCATCGTTGTGTTCGTATTCCATGGTGAGTTTAATGTTTGGGTGGACCTCATTTAGGCGGTCAAATAATACGGATGCCTGACTCATGTCGTTACAAACAACAAAAGTATCATCAACGTATCGACGGTAGTATGTTGTTTCATTGGTAGCGTCACTCAGTCATGTCTGTTCGAGATAGCCCATGAAGATATCTGCTAAAATGGGTCCTAGAGGTGAACCCATGGCGACCCCATCGATTTGTCGGTAGAATTGGTTATTGAATCTAAATTGGATGTCTTTTGTGCAAAGAATTAGTAGTCGTCTCATCTCTGACTCCGGTAATGGCAATAGATCTGTTTGTTTACAAATGATATCTATTGTTTCCATCACTGGTACATTTGTAAATAAGGCAGTCACGTCGTATGATACCATTAGTTTATTGGATATGTCAACGTGATCGACTTCTTTAGAAAATTGGAAGGTGTCATCCAAGCTACGATTTGAAAATTTTTGTCGAATTGGCTTCAATGAATCAGCTAGCCATCGAGTTAGTTTGTGGCACGGTGAGTTTATCATTGATAGTATTGGTCTTAAGGGCACATTGGCCTTATGGATTTTTGGTAGACCGTACATAAATGGGAGTCGCCCACCCTTTGACTTACAATGAACTCAAGTCAAAGGGTGGACGACTCCCATTTATGTACGGTCTACCAAAAATCCATAAGGCCAATGTGCCCTTAAGACCAATACTATCAATGATAAACTCACCGTGCCACAAACTAACTCGATGGCTAGCTGATTCATTGAAGCCAATTCGACAAAAATTTTCAAATCGTAGCTTGGATGACACCTTCCAATTTTCTAAAGAAGTCGATCACGTTGACATATCCAATAAACTAATGGTATCATACGACGTGACTGCCTTATTTACAAATGTACCAGTGATGGAAACAATAGATATCATTTGTAAACAAACAGATCTATTGCCATTACCGGAGTCAGAGATGAGACGACTACTAATTCTTTGCACAAAAGACATCCAATTTAGATTCAATAACCAATTCTACCGACAAATCGATGGGGTCGCCATGGGTTCACCTCTAGGACCCATTTTAGCAGATATCTTCATGGGCTATCTCGAACAGACATGACTGAGTGACGCTACCAATGAAACAACATACTACCGTCGATACGTTGATGATACTTTTGTTGTTTGTAACGACATGAGTCAGGCATCCGTATTATTTGACCGCCTAAATGAGGTCCACCCAAACATTAAACTCACCATGGAATACGAACACAACGATGAGTTCAATTTCCTAGATCTAAATGTAAAAAGAAGAGACGATGGAACAGTCGAAAAGTCCATCTACAGAAAAGAAACTTGGACCGGACAATACCTTCACTACAACAGCTTCTGCCCTATGAGCTATAAGCGGGGATTAGTAAGGACACTGTACGACAGGGCTAGGAAGTTATGTTCGCCCAACAAGATAGAAGAAGAATTAAGCTTCGTTGAAAAATGCCTTAAGGAGAACAGGTATCCAAAAGGATTTATCCTAAAGTACAGCAAAGAAAGAGAAGTATCCAACAGTTGAAAAGAAGAAAGTATTCATTTGCTTCCCATACAAAGGAGAAACAGTATCGCGAAAGATTGAAAAAAGGATGAAAGGAGCAATCAAGAGATGCTTCCCTGCAGCCAATCTAGTGACACTATACAGTACTACATGCTCTATAAGCCAATCGAAACTGGATAAATACCCTGCTGATGTTACCTCCAACTGCATTTATAAATTTACGTGCACCTGCGGCAGCAAGTACATCGGAAGGACAGAAAGAAGGGCTTCTATCCGGTTTTCAGAGCATATTCCAGGAAACTTATGCTTAAAAGGAAGCAAATATTTACAAAGTGCAATTACCAGACACCTTGTGGATGCAGGCCATTTTGTTGAGATTTCCAAATCCTTCAAAATATTAAACATACAAAGGACAGCGAATCTACTACGATTTGCTGAAGCAATTGCAATCAAACGCCTCAGACCAAACTTATGCACACAGAAAGAGAGTGTAGTCAATCTCTCCCTCCCTTGGTAACCATATCACTTTCATTACAGTGATTACTCATAGACACTAGTGAGTTCAACTCACTAAGCAAGTTTTCAAATTGATGAACTTTGACCTTGTTAAGTTGCCATGTTGACACTGTTTATTGGATTTTTCTGTTTTCTGTCTTCTCTCACCCCCTTTTTCTTTCTTTTTTCCATAGTTTGATAGTATATAAATTGATGGTAACTTAAACTACAAAAAATTTTAATCCTTATATTCCGGATGCGTTTATCTTATAATGCTTTCTGTATTACCTTTCAAACAATGAAGTATGAAATGTTATTAATTATAACCATTGTAATTTCAGGTAGTTTGCAGCTGATGAGAACCTGTGAAATAGAATGATATCATTTCATACTGCAAATCTGGTCCTTCTTTCCTTATCGAAATTTATCAAGGGAACCAAATGTATGAAAATGCAGAGTCTTCTGAACACCTTGAGCAGCAATCTTCGGATGTTTGTCATGCGATTCGCCCCTTTAAAATGTAAGATGCTGCTACAGGACTGGACTACGTCAAATCCTAGCTTAATGATAGGGAGTGAAGTGATAGAACATGTTGACTACTCCACCTATTGGGGAAGTTGTATCAGCACCAACGAAATGATTGGTGACGAAATCTAAGCACGGATCCAAAAAGCTTGGGCTGCTTTCGCTAACTTACACCGTCTCTGGCGTAGGCGTGACATCCGGCTATCAACCAAGGGACGTGTATACTGCTCAGCAGTTCGCTCCGTCCTTCTCTATGGCGGTGAGACGTGGCCATTGAGAGCGGAAGACATGAAGAGATTGTCTGTTTTTGACCACAGATGTTTACGACCTCTCTCTCGCGTTAGGTGGTATAATAAGGTAAGTAATATTGACGTTAGGCGTAGAGTGTTGGGCAAAGAGGGAAAATCAATCGAAGAGGCTATAAAGTTACATAGATTGAGATGGCTAGGTCACGTGCTGCGCATGCCTAACCTTCGCCTCCCCCGACGGGCATTACTAGCTGATATAGGTGCAGGTTGGAAAAGAGTAAGCGGTGGCCAAACAAAAACATGGCATCAATCCATGAAATCCCTGACAGTTAAACTGGGTCAGGTAGGCAGATGCAGACTTCCGGGTTGGGGCCCTCGGGACTCTAAGAATCAATGGCTGGAGACAATAGGTGACATGGCTCAAAATCGTTGTCAATGGCTTACGCAGATGTATTCAGTCTCTGTAATCTTTCGTATTCCTTTCTACCATTACCCATTCTGTTTCACTCTTATACCTGTCAAAACTCTATCGATTCTCTTCACTCATTTTCTTGTCTACCTTTTTGTGCTCTTTGGAACGTGGCAAATCTAACTGCTGCACTTCGGTGCCAAGTTCTATGTTGAATCCAGCCAGCACATATATGTATATTGACTGAGCAATTATTTAGTGCCACTTAAGAACCTTTTCTGTAATATAAATACGACTGTACAGCTTGAAAATGAAGTCGTTGAAAAGAAATTTCTTCGCTGTTCAAAAAGAGTAGTTTAATCCAGGATGTATAACTTGTCCGGTTAAAGGTACATCAGATGGACGTAGCTGCATCGCAGGGGGTGATGTCTTTACTGAGACTCGAGCCTATTACTTATCATTTCAAACGCAGAGGTTGAGTGGGCTCAGTAGCGTTTTCGTTTTCGAAATGAGGTGCGTTGAATTTCAAGGGGAAACGCTATCGTTCATTAGCTTCAGGTATATTCAGTTGGTAAGTTCCGAATTGGGGGCAACGTGTGTGAAAATATAGATGCAATTATTTCATGAATACAGTTATAACGCATATTCTGTCATGATGTTTACCGGAAGAGCCAATGTAAAAACATAAATACAAGAACTTCATTTGGTTAAATGTGACTTACATGCGAATTATCAATATTTTGACCACCTGAATGACCACGTGCTGAACTGTAGTCAATCTGTGTCATGTACTTTGGTACATTATGCTGTTGTTTTTGGTGGGCTTGCTGCTGAAGTTGAATCTGTTGAGCAGATTGACCGGTGGTTATACTTCCTCTATAACTGATTGGTGCTGGGGGTAGTAATGGACTGCTCGATATTGTTGTTGACGTAGACATAGGAGTAGTTTGAGAAACGTCCAATTCAGACGTATTACCACTTAATAGTGGAGATAGTAAGGGATTTGGAACATTCAGTGAACGCAGAATTTGATGAGCTTTCTGTAGTTGTTGATTACTGGATAAAATATTTTGCTGGTTTATATGACTTCCAGTAGTGTTGTTACCACCAGGTCCTGCAGCTGCCACCGCTGCTAATTGAGCCAAACACACCTTTGCGGTATCTAGTGTAGTATTCCCCAAATCAAGGTCTAGAAACGAAGTGAAATAGTAAACCAAATGACACGACAAGTTTAATTTTTATGAATTATTTTTGCATAACTCATAGAAAGTTATACTGTCAATATGTGTAATGATGATGGTTTTTAGAACATCGAAGACGACAAAAAAAAACAAATACATCTAACCACTAACCCTTAGCATTCCAAAGATCTTATTTAGGAAACTTACATCTACCTACTTGCCTCACACCAACATGCGATGACCTCATAGTTTAATGTATGTTTTCTTCTAATCATCCTGAACTCTACCAAACTACTCTTAATTCAGCTAACGTCATTTGTTGAAGAAATAAGATGGCATGGTATAAGTAATGCATGCTAAGAGCAACTCAATCGATGAAGATTAACAACCTTACCAACTGATTTATTTTTCTTGCCGTACGCTTTACACCTGATCTTAATATTACCTACTCTTTTCCTATCTAGCATGAGAAGGTGAACAGATACTTGTGCTTTAAAACTGTAGTACTTAAATACGTCCTACTTTTAGAGTGTGTATCAGTCGCTGGTTGAAGTCTAGATTACAGCTCTCATTTTAAATTTCAAACACCTGTGACAATGAATCGACCTCACAGTACACTTTACAAAGCAGATTGCATACAAATTCATTTTCTTACAAATCCTGTAGTGCACATTCTAATAGTCAAGACTTGTGACGAAAGTGTTTTATCGAAGCATAGATAGCAAGGAGTTCACAACCAAAAGTGCTGTATCACATTTCACAAGGAGACAGCTTTCGGGAAAATAAAGTTAGAGGGCCATGTTCAGTGAATCAACCAAAATGCTGAGGGGAAGCTTAACATCCAGATGCACCAACATAATGGCCTCTGCAATAGCCATTTTGGTTTTCTTAAATGCTTTCAGTGCTTCGGGAGTAAACTTAAGTTTTACCTTCACCTTTTAGCAGATTAGTCAATGCTGTCAAAATATGTGCGCATTGGGGGATAAATCGGTGGTAATAACTTACCATACCCAGAAATGTGAGCAATGATTTCAAAGATGTTGGCACTGGAAAGTTTTGAATTTCTTTGAAAAGAAGTTCTATATCTAAGTTCCTTCCTAAGACTGTACAACTCTTTATGCATTTGTTTGATATCAAAACTAGACGGGTCACTCATGGAAGGGAGGTGGTTCTTACGGGGAGTGTCAGAAGTAGGGCTGAATAAATGCTTGTGGAGGGTCTTGTAGCCTCAACAGCTCTGTCGGCTGCCTCCAACAATTGTCAAATTTGACCTGTAGAACGGTGCGAAAATTCCCTAAACTTCATGAAGCAACCTCTGTAACCACAAGTTTCAGGTAGCTGACGTCGACTTTGAAATCAGCAACTAGCTGTTTCATCTTACGGAACAATTGTGAGGGCTTGTGATCACCAATTTCAACGTCTCTGAAAAGATCTTGCACCTTTTAAGGGTCGGTAAGGGTTACTCTCTTGATTAGAGCCGCTTTTAGACGACCGCCTAGGTCCAGCGAGGGATCGTCAAGAATATCTGAAACGTCCTCAATAACTTTTTCAGGAAAACTCACAATGACTAAGTCAGCCTTAGTTTCCTGTGAGTGAATACGCCACAAAGCAAATTGGGCTTCAACATGTGCAAAACATGAAGATGGTCCAAGACCTGTTGTGCCTCTGTCCTTAAGGCACAGTGTTTGAATGTCATCACAACCTGTCTCACCCTGGCATGCGTGCTACACAGAAACTGATATCAACCAGTTTTGTCCGGCCCGGCATTAGCCGCGATTTGCGCAATTAGACGCATTCTTGCATACAGTCACAAAGGTCCAAAATGCGTAAGTACAATGTTGCCCGCATTGCATCATTTGCTACACCCAGTGCCCGTTTTAATCATGTGCATTTAGACATAGTTGGTCTATTAGGCAACCCTAACGCGGAAAATCAATCAAACTGCTACACAAACTACCATGCACAAAAAAACTACCAAAGATACAAAAAAATTTAGAAAACAAGCCTATTTTTCACTGGGATCGGAGAGGCGAAATGAAATGGTGAAAGCCTTTGGAGAGCCCATCAGCCAATGTGTCTTCTTTCGATTAAAACAACAGCAAGACTGCATTCAGGAAAGGCAAATCATGTGAGGATCAAATTGCAATTCTACACATCATCATCATCCAAAAGAACATAGAATGGCAGTCAAATCTCTACATCAACGTCATCGCTTTTGAAGAGGCCTTCGACAGCGTTGACCGAGAAGTAATTTGGAAACCACTTCAACACTATGGCGTGCAGTGGCCAAATCTTTATCAACCTCATTCAACAACCATACGACAATGCCACATGTCAAGTAAGCCACAATGGAAAACTCAGCGACGCCTTTGGAGTGAAGACAGGAGTAATACAAGCTGGCTGCCTATTATCACCGACGACATTCCTAATTGTCGTGGACTGGACTGGACTGGATTATGCGTCAGACTGTGCATGGGAGTTGGAAGACACGAATACTCTGGACCGATAAGAAGACTGTAGAACACCTGGACTTCGCGGACGATTAGTCTTTAATGTCACATAAACTCGAAGACTTACAGGTGAGAACCAACAAACTGGTTGAAAGAGCAACAAAGACAGGACTGAAGGTGAACGTAGAGAAGACAGAAGTGATGAAGATAACCAACGGACCGCAACAACGACAACAACCAGCACCAATTACCATCAATGAGAGAGATTTAACAGAGGTTACCTTCTTCACTTATATAGGAGCTTTCAACGTCAGGACCCTCTGTCAAATGAAACAGCAGGCATCACTAGCCATAACTCTGCCATTTCGAGCCATGGATGTTTTGTTGTGTTTCGGAGACACGCATACAAGACCCGAGTGTGATCATTCACTTAAGCTCACCCGGCCAACAAAGTGAATCTGCAAAATTCACCCTAAGGCTGTCAGGAGACCCCTCAGCTAGTTCGCGAGGACTTCCTGGTGTACGGATAGAATTGAGTGTTAGGGCAGAAAAATCACTTCTCGACTGGATCCCAGTGGGTAGTCATATGTGTGCAGTCCGGCTGAACAGGTCCGTTAGATGAAAGAAGGACGGCGTTACCCATAGTTGTCTTTACACAGTCTCCGCTTACGCCCCAACCCACCGCATTTCAGATGAACTAAAGGATCGTTTCTACCAGAAACTGTCTAGTTTGCTGCAAAAAGCAAAACGCTCAGATATAGTTGTTTTAGCAGACCACTTTAATGCCCAAGTAGGGAAGTTATATCAGACTGAGAGGTATGTAGGTGGTACGTATGGAGTTCAACGCCGACCAACCGACAATGGGGATCGTCTTAAACAGTTCTGTACAGATAATCCATCTTTTCCTGGTCAGTACTAACTTCAGCCACAAAGAAAGACATTGCCCAACCTGACGATCTCCATCACCAAATCAACGTTGGACTCAAATAAACCAAATAGCGATAGGGTATCGTTGGCGAGGGTCAGTAGACGACTGTCGCTCCTTTTGGAACACGTGTTTAGACTCCGATCACGCTCTGGTTCGCGCACGTTTATGCTTACAACTAAACAGCCATAAGAAATTATTGGCAGCGAAACAGTTACGTCCCCAACTAGATCAAGACACTCAATCCGTATGTTAGGAAGAAATAGCGAAACGAGTGTCTGAGATCGACAGCAGAACTTCCCCTGAGGTAGCCTGGCACAACATACAGTTAGCTGTAGACACAGCTGTAAAGGCTGTTAATAACCTGAAACCAAAAGTTAGTACGAGCCATTGGATTCCTACCACCGCATCCCAACTGATTAAAGCAATAAGACTGATTCCGGAAAACTCAGAATATGATGAGGAGCGAAAGCTGCCCAAACGCAAACTAACAAGAAGGCTTCATAACAACCGTGAACAGTGGTGGACAACAAAAGCAATGGAAAAGGCATCGGCGATTGGTAACACCAGACAACTATTTAGACTTATCAGGGAAACAGGTGGTAAAAGACAAACCATAAATGAAACAATATCTGAGGAAAATGGCATCATAATTAGCTCTCAGAATAGACGACTAGAACGCTGGAGAGAACAATTTGAGGGGTAATTAAATTGGACTACAGCCACTCTCAACCTGCCCAACATCCAACACCTCCCTGAATGGGATATAGACACAGGTCCTCCGTCCCTAACCGAGGTTACTAGGGCTGTCACTAGTCTGAAACGAGGCAAAGGAGCAGGACCTGATGGAATCACTCCAGAGGTGTTTAATTACGGTGGAGACAGTTTACTGTCTGCGTTAACTAAGGTACTAGGCATAGTCTGGGAATCAGAGGAAGTCCTGTTGGGTTTGTGTAAGTCATTGATTATTCACATATCCAAGAAGGGAGACAAGTCTTCCTGTGATAATCACAGGGGGATTGACTCGACCATTATGGTATCTAAAGTTCTAGGCTCGATAATCATGCGTAGACTAAACGGTGCTCGGGAGGAACAAACACGAGAGAAACAGATAGGCTTTAGACCAGGAAGAGGATGTATTGATCATATCTTCACCCTCCGATAGATTCTGGAACATAAGCATACTTATCGGCGTCCAACAATCGTCATATCTCTTGACCTGAAGGCAGCATTCGAGTCGGTTGACCGAGAGGTACTATGGCGATGTTTGGCTGTGACAGAAATGCCGAGGAAACACATTACACTGATCAAGACACTCTACTCGAACTCATCCAGCCAGCCAGGTGAGACCCTACCGGGAGTTGTCATCTGAAGCGGTGACAACTAGTGGTGTCCGTCAGGGATACCCACTACCCCCCTTTCTATTCAACTTCATCATAGATGTACTAATGGAATTAGCCCTAACTGTTAACTTCAGCAACTCACCGATTAACTTGTTGCCAGGGAATAATCTCGTTGACTTAGAATATCCAGATGATATAGTCCTTCTAGGTGAAGACACTGACAAAATAGAGCAGTCTTCTCAACACCTTGAACTGCAATCTGAGAATGTTCGGCATGCGACTCGCTCATGTCAGCCAAATGTAAGATGATTTGGCTACAGGACAGGACGAAATTGACTCCTAGCTTAGAGATAGGGAGTGAAGTCGTAGAGCGTGTTGACCACTTCACTTATTTGGGGAGTTGCATCAGCCAGTGCCAACGGGTTGATCGGTGACGAAATCTCAGCACGGATACAGAAGGCTCGTTTCGCATGTGTCAGTTTACGTCATCTCTGGGGTAGACGTGATACCCGGCTACCAACCAAAAGGCGTGTGTCTGTCTGTCTCTGTCTGGATTCAACATAGAACTTGGCACCGAAGTGCAGCAGTTCGAGTTGCCACGTTCCAAAGAGCACACAAAGGTAGACAGGAAAAGGAGAGAAGAGAATCAATAGAATTTAGATAAGTATAAGATTGAAACAGAATGAGTAATGGTAGAAAGGAATATGAAGGTTAAAGAGACTGAATACATCTGCGCCATTGACAACGATTTTGAGCCATGTCACCTATTGTCTCCAGCCATTGATTCTTAGAGTCCCGAGGGCCCCAACCCGGAAGTCTGCATCTGCCTACCTGACCCAGTTTAACTGTCAGGGATTTCATGGATTGATGCCATGTTTTTGTTTGGCCACCGCTTACTCTTTTCCAGCCTGCACCTATATCAGCTAGTAATGCCCGACGGGGGAGACGATGGTCAGGCATGCGCAGCACGTGGCCTAACCATCTCAATCTATGTAACTTTATAGCCTCTTCGATTGATTTTCCCTCTTTGCCCAACACTCTACGCCTAACGTCAACATTACTTACCTTGTTATACCACCTAACGTGAGAAAGAGATCGTAAACATCTGTGGTCAAAAACAGACAATCTCTTCATGTCTTCCGCTCTCAATGGCCACGTCTCACCGCCATAGAGAAGGACGGGGCGAACTGCTGAGCAGTATACACGTCCCTTGGTTGGTAGCAGGATGTCACGCCTACGCCAGAGATGGTGTAAGTTAGCGAAAGCAGCCCTAGCTTTCTGAATCCGTGCTTAGATTTCGTCACCAATCAATCCGTTGGTGCTGATACAACTTCCCAAATAGGTGAAGTGGTCAACATGTTCTATCACTTCACTCCCTATCACTAAGCTAGGAGTTGACGTAGTCCAGTCCTGTAGCAGCATCTTACATTTTACTGGGGCGAATCGCATGCCAAACAAACGAAGATTGCTGCTCAAGGTGTTCAGAAGACTCTGCATTCTGTCAGCGTCCTCCCCTAACAGGACTATGTCGTCTGCGTATTCTAAGTCTATAAGACTATTCCCTGGTAACAAGTCGATTCCTAAGTCATAAAGTTCAGTTAAGGATACTTCCATTAGCATATCTATGATGAAGTTAAACAGAAAAGGGGAAAGTGGACATCCTTGACGGACACCACTAGTTGTTATCAATTCAGATGACAATTCCCCATAAGCCCTTACATGGCTACGTGAGTTTGAGTAGAGTGCCTTGATTAATGCAATATACTTTCTTGGCACTCCCTTCATAGTCAAACATTGCCATAGAACCTCTCGATCCACGGAGTCGAAGGCCGCCTTCAAGTCAAGAAATATGGCAATTGTTGGACGCCTAAAAGTGTGTCTATGTTCTAGGATCTGTCGGAGAGTGAAGATATGATCTATGCACCCTCTACCTGGCCTAAAGCCCGCTTGATTTTCCCTCGTTTGTTCCTCCCGAGTTCGGCTTAGTCTGTGCATGATTACTGAGCCTAGAATTTTAGAGACTATGTTCGTTAAGCTGATCCCCCTATGATTATCACATGACGACTTGTCTCCCTTCTTGAAAATCGGTATAATAAGTGACTTACCCCAGTCTGATGGAACCGTCTCTGATTCCCAGACGTTACCTAGTACCTTAGTTAAACTATATACTAGTATGTCACCCCCATATTTAAACACCTCCGGAATAATTCCGTCGGGTCCTGCCGCTTTGCCTCCTTTCAAATTACAGATTGCTTTGGTGACCTCACTTACAGACGGCGGGCCAGTGTCTATGTCCCATTCGGGTGTGTGCTGGATGGCGGGGAGGCTCAGTGTGGCTGTAGGCAAGTTAAACTGTTCCTCGAAGTGTTCCTTCCAGCGTTCGAGGCGTCTATCCTGAGAGCTAATTAAGGAGCCATTTTTCTCAGACATAGTCTCACTTATGATTTGCCTTCTCCCACCCGTTTCCCTGATGAGTCTAAAGAGTTACCTAGTGTTGCCTATCGCCGATGCTTTTTCCATCTCTTTCGCCTTTGTCAACCACCACTGTTCACGGTCCTTGCGGAGACTTTTCGTAAGTTTCCTTTTGTGCAGCTTTCGCTCCTCATTGAATTCGGAGCTCGCCGGAATAAGTCTTCTAGCATCTATCAGTTCGGATGAGGCAATCGAAATCCAATGGTTTTTACTCACCTTTGGATTTACCTTATTCACAGCTTTTACAGCTGTATCTATGGCTGATTGAATATTCTTCCAGGCTTCTTCAGGGTGAGCGCAGCTGTCGAACTCAGATATGTGTTTAGCTAGTTCTTCCTCAAATAGGGACTTAGTTTCCTGATCGAGCTGGGGACGTGATGGGTTTACCGCCAGCTGTTTCCTACGTCCGTTCAGTCGTAAGCACACACGAGCGCGGACCAGTGCGTGATCGGTATCTACACACGTGTTCCAGAAGGAGCGACAATCTCCTACCGACCCACGCCAACGATAGCTTATTGCTATGTGGTCTATTTGTGTCCAGCGTTGGTTTGATGATGGGGATCGCCAGGTCAAACAGTGTCTCTCCTTGTGTTTGAAGTTAGTGCTTACAAGAAACAAGTGATTATCTGAACAGAACTGTAGGAGACGGTCACCGTTGTCGGTTCGCTGGCACGGAATTCCGTATGTGCCACCGACATTCTTCTCAGATTGACACAATTTCCCTACTTGAGCATTAAAGTCACCAGCTAAAACGACTATATCTGAGCGTTTAGCCTTTCGCAGCAGACTAGACAGCTTTTGGTAGAACTCATCCTTCGTTTCATCCGAACTGCAGTCAGTGGGGGCGTAGGCGGAGATTACGAAAAGGCATCGGCGAGTAGTGCAGTCCTTTCTCCTTTTCACTGATCCGTTCAGACGGACAGCACACATTCGGCTATCTACCGGGATCCAGTCAAGTAATGTCTTTCCTGCCCTAGTACTCAGAGCTATCCCAACACCAGCTAATCCTCGTGAGCTAGCCGTCTCATCTCCTGACACCCTCAAGGTGAATTTTGCAGATTCATCCTGTTGGCCAGGTGGGGTTAGGTGAATAACCACACTTGGGTCTTGTATGCGTGTTTCTGAAACACAACATACATCAATGGCTCGGGATGCCAGAGTCTTGGCTAGTGATGCTTGTTGTCCTATTTGGCAAAGTGTCCTAACATTAAATGCCCCTATATGAAATTGGTGACGTGGCTTTAGGAGACTATCGATGGTGGCTTTTTGGCTTCCGTCGTTATCAGTGCACACAGAGTGAAGAGGAAGTGAAGAGCCATTAAGTAGAGGAGTTGCATTAGTAGAAGGAAGGCAAGATAATAGAGATGAAGACAAAGATGAGTGAGGATTAGAGAGGTTTCGCGTGCACTTCGGATTGTGAGGGCGATTGTTGCTTCCCGGCTGCCCACACCGTGGAAGTTGGTTGCGTGACCGCAGAGCCCAGGGGACAACTGCTTGAGGCCGGTCACACACGGCCTGTTTTTGTTTGTTGTTTTTTATTTGGTGTGTCTCAGTAGCGTATTTATCACTTCTGCCCTGTGACACGGCAGCAGGAAGCGCGGTCGTTGTTAATCCGGGCCCCGACCGATCCGGCATGATATTTTGTGATTTGTTTGAAGTCATTGGATTGGTTTGGGTAACTGCTTTTAGTCTAACCGCTATCCGAACAACTTTCCTGGCATGGTAAGACCTGCAGGAACATAAGTTCCAGCCAGTATAGCTTGTTGGGTCATTGCGGTGTTCAAGCCCGACCACCACGTCAAGGTAGCAGCTTTCGGTCGGGAAAAGGCGTGTGTACTGCTCAGCAATCCGCTCAGTCCTCCTTTAAGGCTGTGAGACCTGGCCATTGAGAGTGGAAGACATGAAAAGACTAATTGTCTTTGATTATAGGTGCCTGCGTTCTATCTCGCGTGTCAAGTGGTATAATAGGGTGAACAATATTTAGATCAGGCGTTGAGCAGTAGGTAAGGAGGGGAAATCAATCGACGTGGTTGTAAAGTTGCATCGATTGAGATGGTTAGGACATGTGATACGTATGCCTAGTCATCGCGTTCCTCGACAATGGGCAATGTTAGCTGACACAGGATGGATCAATTTGGAAAAGAGCTAGTGGTGGTCAGTTAGTTTGAGCCAGCCACGTAGGGAGATGTGGACTTCCTGGTTGGGGTCTTCAGGATGGTAAAAGCCAATTGCTGGAGACAATTTGTGATATGGCTCAAAATCGTTCTCAATGGCTGGCGCAGATGCATCCACTCCTTGTGACTAATAATTTCCAATGAAACTACATTGTTCTTCGTTTTTACCATTACTTTTGTCTCATATCCCTGTTTACTGTCTCCATTATGTATTTCTTTTACTTTTTTTCTTGGTTTGTGTGCTACATGGAGTGTGGCAACTTGAACTCCTGCACATCGATGCAAAGTTCTATGTTGAAAACAGACAGACAGATTTCGAACAGTCAGCTGAAGACGTTTATCTAAAGCGGTGTTCGCTCCATGCTGAAGATTAGATGGCCATCGAGAAACAATTTGTGAGAAGGAACTCTGGCAACAAACTAACCAAGAACCTATTGCTTAAAAAATATATAGAAAAATGAATGTCGATTGGGCGCACGCTGAGACAGTCGAATAACATCTTACATCAGGCCGTCGAGTGGAAGCTGAATGGGGAGCAACGAGTGGGTCATCCGAGGATGATATGGAGATGAGAGATTATGAGCAGTCGTGGGCTCAGTTGCAGAGGACAGCAGAAATAGAACGAAGTGGAGACGTATTGTTGAAGCCCTATGTTCAACTCGGAATCCAAAGGAGCAGTAAATAAATAATGAATACTTATTTTAATAACAGTCGTAAAGTCTCCTGTGAAAGGGTGAACTTGCCTGTCACATTAAACTTACTAGGATTATGATGAATAGATACTGGCGGGTTTTTTGACAAAGTAGCTGACTGCAACGGATTTTGAAGATATGGTAAACCTGAATGCATATTTCCTGATGAAGGCGTTGTCATTGTATCACGGGATTGATGCATATCTGGATTAGAGGGAGAAGCACGACTAGAAAATGCAAAATTTGAGATCAGATTTCCACTTGATATTGGTAAGTTCGAAGAAATTGATGCTGGGAGGGAACACAATCCCGATGCTGCAAGAGCAGCTACAACTTCAGCAAGACTGACAGAAGAATTAGGATAATTTATTCCCAAAGAATTTCCTGCTAAAGAAGATGAGTTAGCCAGAGATGCGATAACATTGAAGTAAGCGGCTGCCGCGGCTGTCGGTGGAAAACCCTGATGACAAGTAAACAAAATATCCCAAAATATAATTTACTGAAAGACAAAGTATTAAGGCATGTGAACAACTGTGCAGCGGAAGCTGCCACAATGAGCACTACAATCATTTGAAAGGTTTACCAGCTATATCTAAGAATGTTTAGTATAATGATATTGTTTTTTGAGTATCAACTTACATTGAGAATAATAAGACACCTCAAGGTTATATGAATATGTGTGAATCAAGTTGAGTGATATACAATGCTAATGACAATACCCGGTCTTGGAACCTTGGTAGAAAAATAATATCCAAACCATTGGCAAGAAACCTAATGTTGGTGAGTTTGAAGACATATTATGGAGACTACTTGTAATAGTGAACATACCAATTAAAAAGCAGCTTTACTGCTTACATATCTTAAGAGGAAAATTATACGTACGCTTAGGTTATAAAATTATGATGAGATATTGCTATAATTTGTTACAAATATTCTATACAAAAAGAGATATCATCACCGTATCTGACTGATTAAGTTCCAACACAGAACACTACACAGAAAGAGAGAAAATGGACACAAAAGGACTATAATGAGAAGAAAATTGAGGGAGAAAGAATAGTAACATGGAGAAATATTGGGGTTTAAAGGGTATGAGAAATCAAGAAGAGTGAATGTATCTGCACCAGTAAGAACGAGTTGGAACCATATCACTACCTGGTCTTGATGTTACAACTTGAAATACGTGAGGATGACTTTTCCTAATACAAAACACTTAAATGACTCACTGCAGGGCGTAATAACATATTTACGTGGTTGTGTCAAGGATTTATTTGAGAGCATATGAATGATAAGATGAAACTATCAGATGTATGCTTCAATATGAACTTGATTATAATCTTCGTGTTGTGGGAACACCATTAACATGCTCAGAATCGTTCACATTAACGCAAATACGTCCACTTCTAAGTGTGCACTAACTTACATTTAATCAATCTCTTACTATTATACATTATTTTGGAAAAATTCCTTTTGTGTTTAGCAACAGTGTAAACTCAGTTAACTATCGACAGATATATCCTCAGTAAGGATGTTTTATTTTTTAGATTAACGATATAGTGTGCCATGCGGTAGACGGGCTCAAGTCCGACATTTTAAGGACAAAAACTTCAACGCGAATGATTCTAGTCTAGCATGTTCATATGTTTCACGAGTTACAAAGACAAATCACTTGTTAAACGGAAAACTAAGAACTTACTGGATCAGAAGGCACTGATCTTTGTTGTGCTGCAACGGCAGCCATTGTACTGGTTTGGTTGTTTGATATTGATGTCAAGGGTTGCTGCATGTTCATGCCTGCAGAAGAAGACACCGTAGTGTGTACTGTCTTGGGACCATTCAAACCAAACAGAGATACATGATGCGTCCTGTGGGGTGAGTGAGAGCCATTTAGTGTTCCAGAATTTATAGTAGACAATGTCACAGAACTGCTGGTGTTCACGGTAGACTTTTGTGTAGACACATGCTGCACATTTGGAGACTGTAAAGGTGCACATGTAGGCAGGGTTGTCTGAGGAACCTGAATGCGATTGGATGTCCCAGAACTATTTGAATCTACACCAAACTGTGTGGAAGACATACTCGCCAAATATGCCATTGTTTCACTGCAAGGCCACATGAATCTAAAACAAGCAAACTCACCTTTTTTGTTTTTCTTTAAGACTAGTTTCTTCACTGGCTAACTGTTTCAAACGTTGAAAGAGCTCATTTCGTCTGGAGGTAAGCTCTTCTATGCGTTTGCGAGTTACCAGGATCTAGAATTTCACTTATAGCATATATGATGAAATACCTCCTTTTTAGTATTTTCTAAATTTTCTGTGTCCATTTCGGCTTGACGTTTCGACTCTTCTCTTTCACGTCTTAGACGCTTTACAATAGCATCTTGAGCTTTCTCTGAATTCAATACATGCTAGACAACCGGCAAACAAAAGTACCTTCTTGCTCACGTCTTCGTTTACTCATTATGTACCTTTTAAGCTTTTGATACATAGCTTGGTTTAGCTTGTGTCTCTCGATATTCACAGTGTCCGGCATTTTGCGACAAACAACCTTGAGATTCCAAAGCCGCGGTTTTGGCGAGTGAGATACACGGAGCTGATGACTTCACTTTAGTTGTGGGAATCGATACCTCACTTGTCTATGTTACTTTGCGTATATGTATGATCAAAACAGAGTACTTCCTTTTTCCCTATTCTTGTCCTATATTTTTTTCTTAAGATATACCAGGAATTACTGGCTGAACATACCCCGCAAGCCTTAGGTCATGGATGGATCAGGCATCAGAAGGTCAGTTTCGTCCATATTGCTCAGCTATGCTGCAAAAGCTTTCAGGTTTCTCGAGAGGGTAGGTGTAACATAACCGCGCCTATTATTTGATCACAAAAACATGATATATTGTGATAGGACCTAAATAAAACAAGGATGAATCACATTTGAAGTGGTAAATTGTTGTCCTTGTTTGTATTTTTGGTGCCAAAATAAGTCGGAAAGTAATCAAAAGCCTCCTAAGAGGTAAATTTTACCAATAGCTGTTAATGGTTTAGAATAATCTGTCATAAAGCCAACGTTTGCAGCTACTCCTATTTATTTTGTATATCAGTGAGTTATCTCTGCTCACCGATTGCCCTATGATCCGATATGCTGGTGACTTAAAAATTTGGAGAGAGCTGAAGTGCAGCAGTGATACGCTCACGTTGCAAGGGAACCTCAGTAAATTGTGATTTTGGTCCATAGAATGGATGCTACCGAACAATGTAGCAAAATGTGGAACCATGCGTATCAGTCAAGCAAGCTCCAGCTCCAACGAACTAATGAGAATAACACTTCCATCAGTTCAGACTCATTTGGATTTAGGTGTCACTGTAAGTCACGACTGAAAAACTACAGCACACTGTCGCGCGGTGGCTGCACGTGGTTTCAAATCCTTATGGACAAATCGCAGAGCCTTTACTAGAATCACCAGAGATATGTTCAGAGCGACTTTATTGCATATCCCCTCAATGACGTTTGTCGCCATGTTGCTATTGGTTTCAAGCGGCCTTGGTTTTGGGGGAAGATTTAACTGATGTAATATTGTGATTTCACAGACATAACTCAGGCTCATACGTGAAAGAAAATTATTATCCTGGAATAAGGACAAGTTGTTTAGAAGGTAAGGAGGACATTATTTTTCAGTTTGTTTGTATAGATACTATTATGCATCGAATTGCACTGAGTTCTTAGTGCAACTGTATGTAACTGCATTTACATAAAGCGAAACATTACGAATGCTCCTATTTTTAGAATAAAAAACATGAAGAATGGAATTTCTTCAACGTCAATGTTATTTAATTGAAGTTGTAATTTGTGTAGGCCCTTAAAGGAATAAATTCGGCATGAAGAACTCCGATGTAAACTGAAAGTGCTTTTAGTTTAGTAAATCTTACTGACTTCCTGTATAAATTAGATATTTGTCAAGTGTTTATTTAAAATCTGCTGGAGTATTCAGGAAAGTAAAAGTTGTAGTGCATAATTCCAAGACTTGTTGTAGTCATTGGTATTGCCAGGATACCACTTACTCGTTTTATGCAACCGAAATATACAAATCTCGCTTTATTGAGGAAACACTATAATGCCTGCAAAAGTAGTGCGTCGGTTTGTGAGTTTCATAAAGTCTACAGAATGTTTTCTATTCAGTGATTACTGTTTACGAATTATCGGAGAAAACACATTTCCGATTGGGATGTAACACAAGGCTGAATTCTTAAACTGTCATCCTTATATGAGTTCAATCCAATCACACATATATTAGTAGGATGGTCTATAATTGACTTTAGAGACTTATCAGGGAATAGTCTCATCAACTTACAGTTTACTGATGATACTCTATACCTAGACTATGAGAAGTAACTCCTGATACTGGAAATATGAAAAGAATACCGGTGTTTGATTATAGGTGTCTGTGTTCTACCTCATGAGCAAAGCAGTATAATATGGTGATTGCTGTTGAGGTTACGCATAAAGTGTTAGGTGAGGAGGGTAAGTTAGTCTTCAAGGTAGGTGAGCTGAATAGGTTGAGATGGCTAGAACACGTGATGGCATACCAAGACATCGCCATCCTCGAGGGATAATGTTAGCCAGCAAGTGGCGACACAGACGCGTAAATCGAGGATGCTCTTAGGATGCATACTCAGGAATTTCCACAGCTACGAAGCGAAACTATTATTATATAAAACTTGTGTCAGACCACCCCTAGAATATTGTCCATTTATTCTCAGCAGCACTCGTGTAAGTGACAAACTTAAAATAGAAAGTGTCCAACGATACTTCACGTCTAAACTACTAGGATTTGACTGCGAAAAGGACTACACATCAAGGTGTATAACTCTAGGTATCGACCCACTCTGGATGAGACGACTGAGCATTAACCTGACATTCTTCTTTAAAATATTGCATAAAATATCATTCTCTGACAGCAAGGAGATACAGTTCTCACCGGAAGGCTCTTACAACCTTCGTAACCAAACGTGCACAGTATCTAGGAAAAACTGTAAGACAGCACTCCGTGCAAACTTCTTCATAGTCATGTACTCTAAGATCTGGAACAGTTTACCCCTAGAAATAAGGACCTGTCACTCTATCATAACCTTCAAACGCTTGCTATATAAACTGCTTCATCCAAATGACTATGCCAATCACACCGCACCACTAATTTCTAAAACGCATGAGCTATTAGAACACTATAACGCCTAGACTCATTACTAAATATTATGACACTAAATAAACCTTAAGACTTCGCAAAAATACATGAAAAAACAACTAGATTATAGGTAGTGTTTACTATACAATGATATACTTTATAAACATATATATATAAAATATTAACGTCCTGTTCATTTTTACATACTTTATCTTTCTGCTATTCTGCTGCTGAGATTACTCTTATATATACCTCCTGGTCGAGGTCGAACAACCCAACATCTACACTGAAATGACCATTTAAGTAAATTCAAACTCAAATTCCATGAACGATCCGATGCTACCACTTGAAAACGCTGGCTTACATTCTGTACAAGGAGTATTCTTGATCTGAAATAAAGAAACAACTGGTTTTCAAACAGTTTTCAATGTATTACTCAACTTACATGTACAGTCTGTCATGCTGACGCAAATGGCGCAAATGGAGAGTTCTGGAATAGACCTAAGCTCCATTTGACGCCAAATAACAATCCAACATGACCTAATTTAGTTTTCGTGTCGATGATCAAATTTCTTACCTGTTATATAACTACTATAAGACTGCTGAAAAAATTAAATAAATGTATCTCAACATAATACATCAATAAACTTTCAGTCAAGGATGCTGTTCACAACAAGGTTATGTAGGAGAATTGACTTCAAGCTTCATTTTTCCCAGATATTTGTATTACATTCATCTGAAGTCTGGGTTTTTGTTAATGCGAAGACAATATTTCTATATCCCTTTATGTGTTACACAGACAGACTATTTTGCAGAATGTTCCGACTGACTCTAATGTCAGAAAGAACAAACAAACTGTAAATTCAACATACATCGAAACATGTGTAATTTATATAATAACTTATCCATGCCTGTACAATTGGTATGTTCCTGCATAAACAGGAATAAATAAATATATATACATGTTAATGTTCAAAATGTGTTTTGGTCGGTCAAATGAAAAACTGGTATTGGTTCGTAAAATCGTTGACAGTCAGCTAGAAGAACTACTAGATATATGTCTGCAAGTCTTTGTTTATGGCACAGATGCATTCACTCTGTGTAATCTCAACAATTTTCTAAAACGTATAATCTTTATAATATTTCTCAGTATTTTTAACATTATATAAGTTGAAGGATTACTTTGCAATGTCTAATGAAAATCGGTCATGAAAATTTAGCATAACTAGCTCTGTTAACCGGCTGTTTTCTTCAGGATCATTATAAATAATTTTATCACTAATTGTTCCACTACACTTTTTACTCTGCTAAATAGACTACAACCTAGTTGCTGTAATACTAGCTACTTCTATACGCGTAAACCTGAACCTCTAGTTTTTCGCTTTATGCCATATGTACAACGAAAGACTACTAATTTGTGCTTTAGCTCCTGAGATTCATGGTTCTGTATGCACTTCTCCTACATAGATAGGAATAAATAAATATATATAATGTGTATGAGTTGCCTGGGAATACTCTGTCATACATATATATTACTGATTCCAGTTGACTTAGAGCATCTTCTACTTGAACCCAACTGGCATACTGGTGACTAAACATAATTCCATCAAAAGGTTTTTTGATATCCACTGATATAGGAAGGGCAGGTTGGTTGCCATTGTCTCCAGATGCCAATGCGTTCATTCAGTACCACTGAAAATGCAAAAAAGCTTTTGAATTAAAAATTCACGAATAGCCAACAGAGTACAATAAGCAACTTGAAAGTGACATTGACTTAGAAACGGCTGGACTTATCCGGCATGTTGGTTGAAATTTCGCTCGGCAAATTTTTTTTGTCAATAATTTTTAATAAAATTTTGGTATATGTTTTCTGGATTGATAGGAATTCTCATTTCCTGGCTAGTTATGTTGGTGTCCGCGTCATTTAATCTGACTGCGACACACTTAGCATATTGGTTGTAATGATTAGTGTTTCATGCTGAATGCGTCAAAACATCTCTACAATGAAGGAGATTGGGTTGTTGGGGGGTAATGTCATCTACACAAATAGTTTATTTCTTGTAGAAGCTGCAGCCCTCGACATAATGTCATTCAATGAAGACTACGTCAAAATGTGGCTATTTTAGTGTGAAGAACAGTACTATTTTACAAAAGAATGCTATCAGTACATGGGAATCACCTATAAATGCCAACAGAACGTAAAACCAATGCGTAAACGAACGGCTACGGAACTGCAATCCAACATAACCGACTAACATGGACGAAAATGACCTTTGAGCGTCTCGCTCCATCAATGACCTTGAGCATGCGGGATAATTTCAGCCCTTAGAAACTGTTGCGGAAAAAAATATAAATTCCTTACCACAATTACCGTTTTGGAAAGTTCCTGATTATAGACACAAACATTTACTGAAACACTCGTGAACGACAAATATGGACACACGTGATAAAACGAAGCTCTGCAGAAATCATTGAGACGCCAAAAACAGGAGTTAACACCAAGGATTTTCGGTGCACCCTATAATTTTTACATGAAACACATTCTCAAGCATCCTCCTGCACGATAACTGCCTTCAGGCTTAGAGACAGCTTTTGACGACTATTCTTCACAAAATCAACACAGTTCAAGCAAAATAAAATGCAGAATCACGTCAGATGCAGCTACCTAGATCTAACGAAACAAATCAACCCAATTGAAATCAACTAGACCACGCAAATGTCCTCAAGGTAGAGGTGGAGGCGCCAGTTCAAACAGGGGATATGCCATATCAACGCCCAATAATATATTTTATTCCTGTTTATGCAGGAACATACCAATTGTACAGGCATGGATAAGTTATTATATAAATTACACATGTTTCGATGTATGTTGAATTTACAGTTTGTTTGTTCTTTCTGACATTAGAGTCAGTCGGAACATTCTGCAAAATAGTCTGTCTGTGTAACACATAAAGGGATATAGAAATATTGTCTTCGCATTAACAAAAACCCAGACTTCAGATGAATGTAATACAAATATCTGGGAAAAATGAAGCTTGAAGTCAATTCTCCTACATAACCTTGTTGTGAACAGCATCCTTGACTGAAAGTTTATTGATGTATTATGTTGAGATACATTTATTTAATTTTTTCAGCAGTCTTATAGTAGTTATATAACAGGTAAGAAATTTGATCATCGACACGAAAACTAAATTAGGTCATGTTGGATTGTTATTTGGCGTCAAATGGAGCTTGGGTCTATTCCAGAACTCTCCATTTGCGCCATTTGCGTCAGCATGACAGACTGTACATGTAAGTTGAGTAATACATTGAAAACTGTTTGAAAACCAGTTGTTTCTTTATTTCAGATCAAGAATACTCCTTGTACAGAATGTAAGCCAGCGTTTTCAAGTGGTAGCATCGGATCGTTCATGGAATTTGAGTGGTTCTGAGTTAAATAATCTGGAGTGCAGCTTCATTTCAGTTTAAATGCGGGGTTGTTCGACCTCGAGCAGAAGATAAATAGAAGAGTATGGTCAGCAGCAGAATACCAGAAGGAGAAAGTATGTGAACATGAAAAGAACAATAATGTTTTGTGCACCTATAAATGTTTATGTAAATTGCATAAGAGTGTAGAGTAAACATTACCTAGATTATAGTTGTTTCTTCGTGTGTTTTTGCGGAGTCTTAGAGTTTAATTAGTGTCGTAATATATATTAATGAGTCTAAGCGTCATAGTGTTCTAATAATTGATGCGTTTTAAAAGTGGTGCGGTCTGGTTTGGATAGTCATTTGGATGAAGCAGTTTATATAGCAAGCGTTTGAAGGTTATGATAGAGTGACAGGTCCTTATTTCTAGGGGTAAACTGTTCCAGATCTTAGAGTACATGACTATGAAGAAGTTTGCACGGAGTGCTGTCTTACAGTTTTTCCTAGATACTGTGCACGTTTGGTTACGAAGGTTGTAAGAGCCTTCCGGTGAGAACTGTATCTCCTTGCTGTCAGAGAATGATATTTTATGCAATATTTTAAAGAAGAATGTCAGGTTAATGCTCAGTCGTCTCATCCAGAGTGGGTCGATACCTAGAGTTATACACCTTGATGTGTAGTCCTTTTCGCAGTCAAATCCTAGTAGTTTAGACGTGAAGTATCGTTGGACACTTTCTATTTTAAGTTTGTCACTTACACGAGTGCTGCTGAGAATAAATGGACAATATTCTAGGGGTGGTCTGACACAAGTTTTATATAATAATAGTTTCGCTTCGTAGCTGTGGAAATTCCTGAGTATGCATCCTAAGAGCATCCTCGATTTACGCGTCTGCGTAGCCACTTGTACAGAAAATGTCAGGTCACTAGAGTACCTGAGTCCTAGGTCAACAACACTTTGGAGTTTAGGCATGTCAGTAGATTCAAGTACCAGTTTGATATTTATTGAGGGTGCGCCGAAACAGATCCAACCACATTTGTCATGGTGGAATTTTCGGTTCCATGTGGAGGACCATGCAGTAACTATCTAGTTCTTACTGAACAGCATTCTGAAAGTATCCCAAGTCATCATAGTGGAATGTGTAAGCTACTTTAAGATCATCTGCAAAGATGAATGGCTTACCAGGTCAGAAACAGCTGCATATGTCGTTGACATATAGAGTGAATAGATGGGGGCCTAAGACGCTACCTTGAAATACTCCAGAATTGACTGGACTGGGCTTAGAATTTACAGACCCCAGTCTGACTACTTGGGACCTATTGTTAAGGAATGATTCAAGCCATCCTAATAATGGGTTACGTACTCCTAAGGAGTTCAGCTTATTTATTAGAAGCAAATGGTCAACGCGGTCAAAGGCTTCGGATATGTCGAAGTAGATGACTAGTACTAGTTGTTGTCTGTCTCGGCTGCTGGTTATATAGTTAAAGAAGCCAAGGTCACATGTCATGCATGATCTGGATTTTAGGAATCCATGTTGGTTGGGACTTAGAATATTGCAGCTGAGCATATCACCTTTAACTATTCTTTCCACAATGCTAGATGCTATGGGTGTAATATTGATTGGCCTGTAGTTGTCGACTTCAGTTTTCGATCCGCATTTGTGTTTGGATATTATAAATGTGGTTTTCCATTTATCTGGGTAGCTTTGGCTTTCTAGGGACATTGTAAAGATCTTAAGTAATAAAAAGGAAATGTCAGAACCACCGTGTTTATAAAAATACGATGGTAACCCGAGCTTTTAAGAGTTTTAATGGCTTGGTTAATATTAGAATAAGTGAAGTGAACTGTACTGATTTATTTCAGCGTTGAAGAAGAAGGGAGTTCTATTGTAGATTGTAAACCGAGAAGTAGACTTTTGGGTAGTTAGCTGCAAACGTCTCGTTGAACAGTTCACACATGTCTGCATGGTTGCTGTATAGTTTACCCTTGTTTATAAGGAGAGAAATTTTATGGCTTTGGCGATTCATTCGTTTCTTTAGAATTTCTGTGAGAGCACCTACTCTGGTGGTCCCGGCTAGTGCGGTGAATTTTTCATTTCTCATACGCAAGTTATGAGCTTGCGAAATGGAGATGAGAGTACTAAGTATTGACCCTAATGTACTAAAGTCGTAACCTCTGGAGTAACTTGTTGACAGTCCCTTCAGTGTTGAGCGATCTTTTGCTTGCCTCTTAAATTTTGAGACTTGTTGTTTGCGATGGGATCACAGCTTCTATGCATGTGTTTTAGTTATAGTAAAAGATGTCTAGAGCTTTCGAGAGGTTATCGGTAGAGAAGCACTCTCTCCATTCTGAGGATCTTAACATTGATTTCACTAGAGTGCAGTCTGCCTTACTGTAGTTCCTGTATGTTATTTGTTGCAAAGTAAGCGTAGAGGCTGCATTGCTACATGGTGGAAGTGGCAGTGCACACAGCACTGTTTTCATGCAAGGAGGGAGCCAGCACTAGTGGTTTAGGAGTGTTAACATCCCTGCCAGCTGTTTTTTCAACGTTGACAGGGACGCAGGGGATAAAAAATGATTGGATCCTTGTGATGACCATGGTTTATAATTCCACCTATTGTTTGATACTAGTTGTGTCCTCGTATAGGTTTCGTGCCTACTGCATTGTGGGTCTGTTCCCAGCAGACTTTTACCATATATCCCATCAAACCTGATTATGGACCTGATCTACTCCCTCTTTTCCTTCCCACCAGGTCGGAACACCTTAGAGGACATAACAGGAGAGTTCATAAGCCAGGAAGAAGTCGTATTGCTGTTGAGTACTTGTTCTCACACTGAGACACAAACTCTTGGAACCGAGTGCCGAAAGAAGTGGTGTCTGCAACCCCAATTGATTTATTCAAGAAGGATTTGGACAATCACATAAATTTACAAGAAAAGGATTAACATAGGCTTAAAGCATTCTATCCTCAACCAATAATTCTGAAATCTACTCAGCGTATTGCAAAGCAGTTTAGAAAACGGATTGCATGCGATGATCTACGGAGTGTACAACTACTTTGGTTGAAGGTAAGACGTTATTTAGCAAGGATGAACCATAGGATTGTGGTCCACAATCGGTGATTTTCTCGAAGCCACAACAAAATGAAAAGCTGAATACAAATTGCTTGTTTCAGTTCAAATAGTCAAACTCATAAATTTCGGATATTTATACTTTTTGGTGATTATAATAATAATAATCTACTTTATTCCAAAAACAGTACTTATACAGAATGGATTTCTCAGGATGTGTCACAATATTACATCTGATTTACTCAAAATATGAATAAAATTGAAAATTAAAACAAAATTAACCGGAGGAATTTGTCCACACTTACGATATAAAGTCAAAAATATTCGAAGCACGAGCTGAGATTATTAAATATAATAATAATAACAGTGAGTTTGTTTCATACGGTATTGTCGATTCAGTTTGGAAACTGCAGCATGTTATAGATTATTGGATCTAATGTTCTGTTAATATAGTATAGTGAGGGGAAATACAAAATTAACAGTTATAACACAGCTTAAATTGTGTCCACATTTATGAGAAAAATAAGCAAAAACTAAAAGTTGAGAGCATTATAAATATAAGAAACACAATAACAATAAAGTTTGATGCTGTAAGGGTGGAGGAAATGGTTTATTCAGTGGTGCAAAGAAGGTTAGTTAGTTCATGCCTGACACTTTTTTCATCACATAAAGTACGTGCTAAATATGGTATAGTGGAATTTTTATACTTAGAAGTACGTGCATAAATTCTTCTGAAAAGACTTCTTGTTTTACCTGAGGAGACACAAGGTTGGAGCTGCTGGTAAAGTGGATGCTCACAGTCTGACAAAATTCCTCTAGCGAATTTTTTGCATGACATCAAATGCCTATCGGTGACAATGCCAACGATATGGCCCAATGGGATACCACTCGTCCTACTGACAGTCTCCAGAGTTCTACGAAGTATGACATAGTCCTTTTTAGGCAATCCAGGAAAGAATAAGGGTGAACAGTAGAGAAGAATAGGTAAAATACACGAGTTGATAAACTGTAAGAGGAGTGGTTGAGTCATGCATGAATGCCTTGACTTCTTAATGTAAAAAGTCAAACGAAATATTCTTTTAGAAATTGCTAAGACATGGGAGGACCTGGATAGGTCAGAAGAGAGAATTAAACCAAGATACTTAACTTCAGACTTGGTTTCTATATCAGTATCATCGATTTTGCAAGGGTCATAGGAACCAACGGCTTCATTTAACTTTCGTTTACATCGGAAACTGAAATTAACAGTCTGACATTTGGAAGGAATTAAGTTTAAGGCCGTTAGACGAAGACCATTTTCTAATTCCTGATAGAAAGTTGTTAATCTTAATGCAGTTATGCTGAGAGTTAACAGACATTGAAGTAGTTAGGTCATCGGCATAGTTAACAAAGTTCATTTCATCGGAGTGAGGCAAGTCATGCAAGAAGAAAGAAAACAGAAAAGGAGAAAGGACATCACCTTGAGGGATACCAGCCTCAGTAAGCAACGAAAGGGACGACTTTCCCTGACATACAGTGTACTGCTTTCTTCCTGAGAAATAAGAATGGAGCCATTTGACAACACAACATTCAGTTTGAGTTTCAGCAAGCTTGTTTAACAAAATGTCCCTAGGTACTTGGTCGAAAGCAGATGCGTATTCTAGGAAGGTGCAGCGAATAAATTTAGCCCCCTTGTCTAAGCGGGGCTGCAGCTGCATCTAAAGTACTTCTATTATGTTTTTAGACGAATTGTTTTGGATCGTTAAAGGCTTTAAGTGAAGGTTGAAGATTAAGTAAGAGTAAATTTTTCTTAGTTTTTAGAAAAGGAGAGGTAATAGCAATAGGTCTAAATTTAGAACATGTTCCAGTAGACGACTTAGGTATAGGTACAATTTAATGTCCTTCCGAACGGCTGGCACGACATTTCTGGAAAAAGATTCATTAAGTATGTCCATGAGAGGATAACACAGGATATCTGCACACTTTTTAAGAATAACACTAGGCAAACCGTCTGGACCCAGGCTACAAGAAGGGTTCATACACTGGAGACATTTTAGAACATCATTTGTAGTAAAACCAGGGAAGCAGGCTTCAATAACACTAGTAACACTAGAAAGTTTGGCATTTGCGAGAGAATGTATGAAGCACTTGTTTCCTGTGCAAACATCAAGGGAATAAGGAATACTGTTCATCTGCTTACCACCAGTAATTTCTTTGAAAAGTTTCCATATATTAGACGCATTTTTACAGGATGTAAACTTTTGGTTGTAAATTAATTTCAGTCTGTGCATTTCAGACTTTATAAGGATGTTAATTCTTTTCAAACCAGTATTATCCTTCACTTTACATAGCTTTCTGGCAACTCTAAACAGTAGAAGCCCAAACCGAAACGACCCACGAAAGCACAAACGACTCTGTAGTTTCAGAATTAAATATGGACGCTCTACACCTGTACTGTGTGTGAAAAAGTTCTCTTGAGTAAGTTTCCATAAATTTTAGGCAAAATCCGTACAATACAATGACTTGAGTTAAACAGTGGAGCTCTTTCACGAGCTTCGTATATATAAGATCGAGAGAATAATCCAGTCTGGTGGGAAAGTTAACAACATTTTCATGACCTAGTACTGTGAGAAAGCTGCAGTCACAAGAATTAAAATCGGCTGTCACTATGGACAATGAGTTTCCAAAAGGGGCGGCAGCGAAAATTGTGAATTCATCAGCAAACTTAGATAATTCTGAAGTGCTACAATAAGGTGTCATGAAAATATTCGTGATATAAATGAATTTGTATTTAGATAGGTGTTTAGGTTGACATTTGACAGTTATACAGTTAATATTATCATTTGAGAACTTGAAATAGACGTTGTTGGCAACAGACCCCTGAGAATTGATAAAAGTAGCAACACCATCGCCTCGCTTCTTCCTTGAACTACTTCGGTTTTGTCTTTACATATTGGAACCATTTAGTAAGATTAAATTGTCATCATATGAGTTGTGTAGCCAAGTTTCTTGAAGCGTTATTACACTTTTGCTACAGTAAATATTTGAACATAATGGAGCATCCAAGTAATTAATCTTGTTCGATAATGACCTGCGATTTGTGCTCATAATCACAGGAACAGTCATGTGATGCATTAGAGTACACTTTAAGGATCTTTTTCACCCACCATGATGCTTTTTCCTAAGGTTATTATATACTCCTAAATCAACCGGTTGAAAACGTTTTAAATAATCGCGAGAGTAAGTAATACGATTTGAACACATAACTGAATAATTAAAACAAAATAAATCCAAGTAATCAGATGCGACATAAGTGACGGAAAATTTCGGTAGCCCAAGTTTTAAGCAGGCCGCCATAATAACAGAAACTTTCGCCATAAATATGCTAAGAGTGTTCCGCAGTAAGATCATATGACACGGACACCAACATGACAGACCGTTAAATGAGAGTTCCCATAAATCCAGAACAAATTTAACACAATTTTATTTAAAATTATTCACAAAATTTTACCAAGGAAGATATATCACCGTCGTTTACCCATTCATCTTGCGTATCAGGTCTAGTAATTTTTAATAATAATTTGCTCTATTCCAAAACGGTACTAATGTTACAGTGTGGATTTTTCAGCATCTAGTACAATATTGCGTCTAATTTTGTCGAAAACTATTAAACTCAATCGTAAAGATAGGATTACAGGATTGTTAATGACAGTTCTTATTTGGTATTAGTAGGGTCATAAAAATACAAACAATTGTAAGATAATGATAATATTGTTAGTAGTTAACACTGCCAGTAAATTATATCGAACAACATTAAAAATAATTTAGGGAATAATATTACAGGACCACTGATGGTAGTGCTTATTTGGTATTTGTAGTGACAGTGTATTTGTATGCCAAAACTGTTTAAATAATAATGTGAGCAACTAATATTTTCAGTTAATTGAGATATTGTCATCATAGATTACGAGATGATAAAGGGCCACTTATTTAGATAACAACATAGTAATTCATAAGTTTCACGCTTTACATTGACTCTGTTGCATGGAAGACGGGCCAAATATGGTATCATTGAGTTTCTATACTAAGTATTGCCAGCATATAGTCTTTTGTACTGACTTCTGGGGGAGAGTTGAGAATAGAGGGGATGTTGAGGGCCAGACAATATGGATTTAGACCACTTCTCGTATGAGACTGAGGGGAGGCGGAAGCAAATTACAATAGGTAAGATACAAGAGTTAACAAATTGTACAAAAGAGGTTGAGTGATACCAGATTGTTTCGCTTCTTAATGCAGCAGCTTAGATGTAACATATGTAGAGCATGTACCAATACGATCGTACATTTTTTGTTAGATGTCGAAATTAGAAACATTGCACACGACTGCTGTTTAAACCGATTCATGTTGGACAACATTTTAGGGTTGAATGTATTGACTTTCGCGAACTGTACGGAGTATACTAACGCAAGGTCTTATACCAACAACCACTATAGTGTTCGTTCTTCAAGTACCAATGATAAAGCAAAAGGCCAGATTTAGTCGTCCAAGGTACGCAATATATTTTGGGACCAAATCGCGGGTAGAGGTGAATGCTTAGCTAGCTAGTAATCGTGCACGCACGTGACACGACGGAGCACCAAATGGCGGGGATGCTTAACCGTAAGCCTTCAGCAAAACAAGTCGACTTAAACAGTGATGGTCAGCATCCAATGTTGAGTGATGATTGCTGTGGTTAATAATTTTGGGGAATTATTTACCGCTACAACTTCCTAGTACAATCTGAGATATGATATGCTGCTGGTCGCTTCGGTTTCTCACTAGTCTATACTGTCTATTCGCCTCACTACTAACCGTGCTGTATACTTTGGATTTTGCAGGATCCTCTTATCCTCATCCGGAGATTATTCTACAACCGGTACACATCTTCTACCAATAGGCACGACTCCAGCAGTGAAAGCTTATGGATTATATCAATAATTTTTAGCCATGAACTTTAACTGTATAACCAAGTAACCAATTAATTTATACAAACCATTACTGTGTTTTTGTAATAAACTGTTACACTACCATCACATTAACTTGGATTTTTATTCAAATACTTGTTTTGTTACAGAGCTCAACAGAAAGTCCCCCACAAATATTTTTGGAGATCGATTAAATATGAAATGAACAAGTGAGGTCAGAGGATAGAAGTATAACAAGGTAGTTTATGTTAGACTTAGTTTCTACAAAATTCCCCTCAAATGCTACAATCATAGCGTGTATCAACAGTCGTTGTGGGTCACTTTTGCGTCTTAGGAATTAAATAGTCTGTCACTTTGACGGATTTAACGTAAATACGTTTAGCTTAGACCACTGACTAATATCCGACAAAAAGCTATTAAGTTCTCAACATTCTGACTGGGACTTGATAGGAAGCGAGACGGTTAGATAATCAGTGTATTTGACAAACTTTTGCTTCATTGGAAAGAGGTAAATCATGTAAATAGAAAGAAAAAGTTAGGGAGAGAGAACAACACCCTGGGGAACACTAGCTTCAGTAAGCAAGGCAGAAGATTCACCTCTACACACAGTAACCAGCATTCTATTTGAGAAATAAGAGTGCAGTCAGCTAACAGCCCAGAACTCAGTTTGCGTAAGGGAGAGCTTATTTAATAAAATACATCTAGATACTGGGTCAAAAGCAGATATGTAGTCGAGGAAGGTATAAAGTTTTGTTAGTTTTGAAAATTTCTGCCTCGAGTCAGTTCGTTTATGTTATTGTAATGGTGTAGTATGTTGCTTCCATACGTTTTTGCTGTGTTTTAGTTATCTTTCAGCTGTTTAATGAAAACTGTTTTGCTGAGGATTTGAAAATGGCACACATGGGCATGTTTCCGTTAGTTGTTGGTTACTTCGATTGTTAGTGGTTCGAATTACAGCTTAACTAGAAAGTATTTGAAGAATGGAGCAAACGATTTCAGTCGGAGTGGATACCGCGAAGGCCTTCGAACGGATCTTAAGGCATAAATTACTCAGAATTCAGGCAGAAGGGGAAAATGCTTTGAAACTGTTGCAGAAAGTAAGTTTTGGATATTTTGCTAACTTCCACGAAACAGCCCTTTTAGTGGGGAACATCACAATCTATTTATTCACCTCATCTTACAATAGCAATATTTCAACGCCGTTCAGCTGAACTCTTTCAACCGACGTTTAGAAGGCATCACATCCAGATCACGCCAACATACAACTGGATCTCCTCTTTCCAACCCACATCATCAATAGGTACAACATTTTCTTCCTTTCTTTTCCTTTTCTCTCTCTTCTTTTTCCGTTATGTACTGCTTTGTCTCTTTCTCTCGCTTACGCCAGTTAATAAGACAGCTCCCACTTTTCTGACACCTTCAAACACTGTTTCAGCTTTACCTTTGCTACTGACATGCCAATGTGTTGCTGTAATAATGAACTGTGGTTTCCTCAATCCATGTAGAATTCTATTTATTGATAATGTACTAACTGGATGCAATACTGTAGTAAAAATGCTGAGAATTCCATTCTGTATCACAAATACTGTTTTGGAATAAAGCAAATTATTATTATTACCATCTGAACAATTCACAGTTCCTAATACTGGACAGCATACCACAAAAGTTTATAAAAAATGACCTCTTGCAGAGGATAGCATAGATGAAATTTCAACAGTTGGAAGCTGCACTTTGCTACAATGTGTTGGAAGTGATGACAAGCCATTTACAGGCAGTTCAATAAAATGGAACATACTTTTGCTGCATATCCCCTCTAAATAATTGCTATCATATGTTTTGTCGTAGACAACTCTCCTACAGAATGAATATCAGTTTTTCATCATGACTACAGTACTATGTGAGTGAATTTCACTACTAGACGATGGGCAGAAAATGCCACATTGTCAGAGCATGAGTTGCGACTAAGTCGCCAATCACTCCCCTTGACGTTTTCTTCTCATGCTTTGTGACTATGTTACGAAGTCATAAGTGACGTGACAAGATGGTGTATCAATTAGTTCTAATGCGCAGTAGAACATGCAGAATCCGACATTGCAAACTGGTTTTGATGTCAAAAGCATACCTTGCAAAATCAGCATTTGGAAACTACTGGACCTTGTCTTGTAGCGACCCATTTTGTTACTCATCATCGTAGCATACGTTCACTATGTAATTGGACTTTGATTTGTTTATCACTCTAAAGATTGCGTGTTAACAATTGATACTTTTCTACTCGCTCAATTTTTGAATTTTGATTGCTGCGATAATACACGATCGTATTCCTTCGCAAGTGCCTTTTGATTTACGTTGTGGATGCCGAGTAATCACAACGTTAGGACACAATTATAAACGCGAAGAAGTACTAGGATATACGTGTACACTAGTTTGGTCAAAATAGAGCAGCACAACAGTCTTTCTATTTTAATCCATTAACACTCTGCTAGTCCCTTACGTTTTTGCTTTGAAATTCCATCAGAATTATGACTCATGGACGAAGTTCACACACATGCGAGAACTAAGAGTATGAACTATGGGTTCGTCAGTACCTATTTCAAGACATCTGAAATGTTGCTTTGTGGCGCGAATGTCTTGATATTAGGAAGTGATAGTACCAACGACTACCTGTTCATAATACAAGAGCCGTGGTTAAATTTCTCACTACGGAATGTCACTCGATAATACCCTTTGAACTGCCTCTGGCCTCTATACTGGCACAGTAACTGGCGCAACTGTACTTAGGAGCCCGACTTGTCCCAGGACGACGAGCAAAAAGAGCTGATAAACCAGTTGAAATCCGAGTAGATGCAGCGAACGGGTTAACCAACACCGCATTAGTGGGGTGGGATTCGAACTGGCTTTGAACGGTGAACAGGTGAGTGCTCCTGCACTGTAAAAGGCAAAGGAAGTGGACGGTTGAAAATTGCCTCATTGCCGAAACAAAAATGCAACCAAAAACCTAATGCACATGAAAATGAAATATCAACGTGTGTCCGTGGTTAATGTTCTCACGGATTCAAACTTTCAGTAAGACTCTGTGTCCTGGAAAATAAAAGGTAACCAAGTGCAGCACTTTCGGTATGTCGGGCAAAACTGATTAGGACGAAAACAGTTTCTCTTGTGGATTCCCTGTTTTCCTTAGATTTCATAGAAGCCGTAACAGACGAGGTGCGGCACCTCTTAAACACGGCATTATATGGCCCCTCGGATGTTGTAAGTGATTAGGAAATTCAGAAAGGATGGAACTATCAGCCAAGTGCGTACCAGATCTTTAATATGAATTGCAGGGACTTCTTTGTCTACTGAATAAGGAATCTCCTTCTGTTTGTTTAAGCAGGTATCCCCCACTTCATTTGCACTCTGCCATGCTTTCGAAAATAAAGGTTCAGAGAGCAGCACTGGTTTTCTTCGATATTACGGGTAGTTGTTTGGCATTGTGAGCAAGCGCTTTGATAGAAAAGTCAGTTTCTAAAAAGGCGTAAAAGATAGTTTACCGCAAATAGCCGGTCATACCTTGAATTTCGCAGAGAGCTTATAGGTGATGTAACAAGAGGGCACATAACACAGACAGCTACATAAAAGTAAATAAAGCAAAAATATTTCTCCAGAGCATGGTGTCTTCGAAAGTGGTGGGGTGGTGACTGCTATTCAGCGTGTATGATAGATATATACGAACTAGCCTCCATTCACGGTAGCAAATGAGTCCTAACATACTGCACACTACAAACCACATCTTGACCAATTCTCGCACCACTCCTCTGGGAGTCTACCAGAGCTAAAGCAGTCGAGTGGCGGGACTTACTACGCATAAGTTCACCGAAGATCTGGAACTTCTACCTTACAATCAAGAAGCGAGCTCAAAGAAATCACTGGTTTATACTAGCTCGTAATGAGGATATTGAATATTGGATCTGTGGGACGGCACTCCTATGCTAAAGCCCCTGAGTCTGCATTCTTTCTCCAAAAAACATGTGAAAAGCGCTTGAAAGCTAGTGTTTAAATATAGACACTTAAAATGCATGGATCTCAGTTTTCGCCTGGATAACAATGGTGGTCATGGCCTAGCCGTGTGGCGAACCTTAGACTTAGCTAGCTTAATATTCCGGATTCGAATATAAGTAAAAAATACAAAATCCGTACAGTTACTGGAAGAATATATTAAAATTTGTTACTTGGGTTATTACAAGGTCCAAAATCCACAATTAACTTAACAGACTCCAGAAGTACTAAAAGAAGACTGCTCAAATCTTAATTCTCCAATGTCGATATTGCCAGAGGTCGACCAAGATAGCGTAGGGAGGAATTACGGCGTCCCTGAGAAATTTTGCCATAGAAAATAGGTAATTAGAATTGGCCGATGGCAGTTGAGATGGTGAAGACGGAGAGTTGAAGGCAGGACTATATTTTCATTCAAAACACGAGGTTAAGGTTCAAAGTACAGAGATTCTGCTTAAAACAAAGTAATGTACAATATGTTCATTTCTCACATAATAGTAAAAGTTGGATAAGTTTATTTTTGAGGACTCCACAGCCGTAGGTAACCTGGCTGCAGACTGGAGAAAAACGATCAAAAGTATTGTCGTGATTTATGCTGATGTTTATTCATACACCTTGCGCAGTAGCAAACCTACGGTCCTGCACTTTGTAAATGGAGAAATAAATAATCCCTTAAGTTGCCGGTTTGCCCTATGACATTCTCAAATTGGTTAATGCACACAATATCCTCGGTCGCAGCGGTAACTCTTGCAGAAGCTTCAGCTTCAGGATATACAAGTTGTCAGTTTCTGAACCTGGAACCTTCACAGTTTGTGGCATGAAACATTGAGGGCTTCCGAATACTCCTGAGGGTTTTAATTACAGGTTCTCCGTCGGAAAATATTGCCACTTTTCATTCTGGTTCTTTTCGATATACTTACAAAAGAGTATTTAGCAACTAATTATGTTTTAGGGGCTGCGGGTATCGACGTTCGCGAGTTGTACGGATTATACTAACGCAAGATCTTATACCAACAACCACTATAGTGTTCGTTCTTCAAGTACCAAATGGTAAAGCAAAAGACCAGATTTTGTCGTCCAAATACGATATATATTTTGGGACCAAATCGCGGGTAGAGGTGAATGCTTAGCTAGCTAGTAATCGTGCACGCACGTGACACGACGGAGCACCAAAAGGCGGGGATGCTTGACCGTAAGCCTTCAGCTAAACAAGTCGACTTAAACAGTGATGGTCAGCATCCAATGTTGAGTGATGATTGCTGTGGTTAATAATTTTGGGGAATTATTTACCGCTACAGCTCACTCCCCCCTAGTGGGTTTGTGAGGACCCTAAGACATGACCAGCCGGAAGTAAAAAAATCTCGATGGTTCCCTGATGGGTGAAAAAAATCTTACGAGCGGCTTGATGGAGAGCCTGCTGGTCTGTCTGCCTATGCTAATAGGGTGTCTGTACATAGCTTCCTCGGTATTTTTCATTGGATCCCGTGCTTCGTTTGTTTTCTGTCCAGTGCCCGTTGCACCTGGAAAAGAAAACAAGAATGCTGAGAACCTTGTCAAGAAAAATGTACCAAATAAGCGTTTTTTTTTACCAAAAAAAATGACATGCATCTACTATACAGTAAAATAATGTAAAGTGCAAAATATCGGGGAAAAAAATATATACATCTAATTTAATTTTATGTACGGTTATAGGAAAAATATCATTTACTTGTGTTAAATGACGCAACGTAAAAAAAATTGATGTGTCACTCAGTTATGTGAAATAGGTGTGAAGGTATTCTGGGAATCTAACGTGACGTCCAGAACGCGTTTTTTTAGAGTGATCGACCGAAGTAGCCAGTGGGCGAATGCCCTGACAGTCAATAGTGTGACTCAGAAAATCGAGTGAGTCAACGCCTATCTGACACTTCTGTATATTGATGGTAACACCATGTTAGCGTAACCTTTCAAATGCCAAGTCCAAGTGTCTAAGGTGAGTTTCCTTATCTGGACTGGCAATGAGGCAGTCGTCTAAGTATGCGTGTACAAAGTCGAGACCGCGAAATACTTCGTTGATGAAGCGTTGGAATGTTTGGGCCGCATTCCGGAGACCGAATGGCATACGTAGGAATTCAAAAAGTCCGAAAGGCGTGATGATAGCCGTTTTCGGAATATCTTCCGTTGCCATCGGGATTTGGTTATATGCTTTAACCAAGTCGATTTTGGAGAATATAGATGCTCCAGATAACGTTGCCGTCAAGTCGTGTATGTGAGGCAATGGGTAGCAATCGGAGGTAGTTTTGGCGTTCACTCGCCGGTAATCACCAGTGGGTCGCCAATCGTTGCTATCCTTTTTCGGTACCATATGCAACGGGGATGCCCATGGACTATTCGATGGCCGAATGATGCCAAGGGTGAGCATATGATCGAATTCGTTTCTGGCAATTCTCAGTTTGTCAGGGGCCAGTCGTCGTGCTTTAGATGTCACGGGCTGCCCTGAGGTTATGATGTGGTGCATAACATTGCTGGTTATACACGGGAGGTCGTTAGATGGGCAATTCAGTTCCGGATATTTATCAACAATCGGTTGAAAAGTTGGATCGAGGATTGCTTTCATCTTAACGATTGACAAGCTGGGGCCTACGTAAGTTATGCCTTTGATAGACAAACTAGTAGTGTTGTCAATTAATCGTTTACGGCGGACGTCTACGAGCAAATCATGATGATTAAGTAGGTCCGTGCCGATGATGGGCATTGTGACGTCAGCGATAAGAAAAATCCACCGAATAGGTTTGCGTAAACCTACGTTCAGATAGACGTATTTCCGACCATAGGTTGCAATTGGTTTTCCATTTGCAGCCTGTAGGTTGAAGTTAGGATCCTTCTGTCGATCTGCTGCTGTAGCAGGAAGGACGCTGACTTCGGCGCCTGTGTCGACTAGATATCTAGTCTGGCTAATTACATCATGGATGTAAAGTAAGCGGCTAGTGCCACCGGCGACGGTTGCCGCTAACGCGTGCCGGCGGGATAGTTTCCCACAGACTTGGAGGCTTTGCCGAAATCACAAGGTTTTCGACAACATTTCGCTTCCTTGCCATAGGTGTTGTGATACCAACACCAGTCAGGATTTTTGACAGAACGTGTGTTGGACTTAGATCGTCCACGTGCGTTTTGCCGTTGAGGGGATCTAGAACGACGGTTTGAGGAATTGCTAGGCTTGTTTGACCTAAGCATCTGCTGGACGGAGTTGATTAACTCTATCATTGCAGAATCCTTCTTCGAAGTCTGTTCGGTAACAGAGTATACTTCGGTGACTGGCCGTTTCGTTATCTCTAGAATTCTATCTGCAGAGACAGCTAAATCATCTATGAGAACACCCTGAAGTGTCACAAGTACAGTCTGAACTGACTGTGGCAGTTTGGATAAAAATAGTTCTCTAAACAGTCCTTCATCGAACTGACTTTGGCCAATGATCTCTTTCATTCTTGCCAGCATGCTCACAGCTGACTGATCTCCTAACTCGATGTTACGAAATAACTCATCCAGACGTTGTCGATCTGTGAGAACGTTTCTCTTGAGGATGGATTCTTTTAGCAACTCGTACGAGTTACTTACCGACATCTGCAGAGTTACGCACCTGCTGAATTCCCGCGGTAGGGCGTGAATAACTGCAAGGAACTGTGAACGTTGATCAGTTATGCCATGTTCACAAAAATCAGACTCAGCAATCTGAAACCACGTTTCAGCATTATCTGGCCAAAATGGTACTAGCTGAATTGTTTTGGCGGTTGAGCGAATCTGAATAACTTTGGGGCTAGGATCACTCATGACGAAAAGTATGCCGATAACAATACAGTACAAGAATAAACACAAAAAGGAACGAACTCACCGGGTTTATCTGCGTGTGAATTGAAGATGTAGTTCGTGGTCGGGCTCACCAGTTTAGGGAGTGTAGGTATGGAACGTTCGCGAGTTGTACGGATTATACTAACGCAAGATCTTATACCAACAACCACTATAGTGTTCGTTCTTCAAGTACCAAATGGTAAAGCAAAAGACCAGATTTTGTCGTCCAAATACGATATATATTTTGGGACCAAATCGCGGGTAGAGGTGAATGCTTAGCTAGCTAGTAATCGTGCACGCACGTGACACGACGGAGCACCAAAAGGCGGGGATGCTTGACCGTAAGCCTTCAGCTAAACAAGTCGACTTAAACAGTGATGGTCAGCATCCAATGTTGAGTGATGATTGCTGTGGTTAATAATTTTGGGGAATTATTTACCGCTACAATGTGCTAGTGATGTTCTCTAAACATTCATGAATAATCCCCTTCCACACAATGGTGAAAAAGCACGTAGTCCAGGGAAGAGTCGCTTTTCAGCAAATTTATCCACTTAGCTGTACAATCGCAATTATATATAATTACTTCTGTATGTGTGTACATTAGGTTTGTTACACAAGAATTACAATTACTTAGGGTTATTTCTTACTTCGTCAAAATAATTCCAAATTTGTGATAAATAATCAAACTGTAACTATGGCCTGTCAAAAGACATGGCTGTTAATGTTAGTCAGTGTATAAGAGAAGCTGAATAAGTGTATTGCACCTACGTGGTAAGATAACTAATTTAATGATTGAGTTCTGATTGGAATTTACATAGGAATAAAGGAAATGTGGATTGAGATAAAAGTTGCAAATGTATACAAGAACCATTATGAGCGAGAAAAGCGGGCACACAAGTCAGAATGAATCAACGCAGTTGTTGCCATGATAGCAGAGACGGCTGCATGATTTTCTTTCGTATATATAGCTTCGGTTTCTCCAACTGAATGATAAAAGCTTCAGCAATACAAAGGGGAAGAAAGCGTATTACCTTTCACAGGTTATTCTTGACTCTTTCGATTACTTTGAAGGGGCTTATGTTGTCATGAAATGGCCGGTGTCGACAAAGTGTTCGATCATATTAATCATTATAGAGCCACTACTACTTGTTTGCAACCATGTAGCTTAGTGTTCTTGGACCCTTTCGGACACGATACGACCAATTTGCCTGGATCCATTGCTACAGATGAACTGATATATGCACATAGAATTTTTCAGATGAGTGATATTGTCCTTAAGGCTCCTGCAGGCTAATGGACAGCTGGAAAACACTACTCTTGGCATTGCTGCGAAAGGTGTTCTTCCCAAATATTCTGAAGTTCTTCCTTTAAAGATTTCCCAAGATAAGTCTCTTGAAATCCATTTTGATGTTACGTTTTGGGAAAAGTAATGTTTCGTTTGTCCGGACTTTTGGTGTGATATTCGTGTCTACGAACCCTGATGGGTATCCATTTCGGGTGAATGTTTCTTTCAGAAGATCCAGTTCTGCATCAGGACTGCAGGTGCGTCAGATTCAAGTGCAAGGGATTTAATAAGATTTATTTTTCGTTCAGCGAGTGCCTAGCTGAAGAAAATTGTTAATTGACAGTCCCACGTAGGTTTCTTAGAGATTGGATTTTCCAATCAAAGGTCAAATTGATAAAATTACTAAGTTTAATAAACACGAAGATTGGCAACAGAATATGGTAAGGCAGATAGGTCGTAGTATTATCCTAGAAATATTTCAAAGTTAGGGTCAAATTAGTAAAATTACATAATAAATGGGTGGAAAAGTTCTAGAATAATTTCTTAATCCCTATTTGCACTACCATATTTTCATATCCGAACTTCCTGCCTATTTTGTCATTTTATTGTTCCTACATATTTAATCTCTGGTTGGATAAACAATTATTCATCACATTGGTTATGATCCCACTATATTTCTTATCCAACCATCCTGTCTATTTCGTTATTTCTGCATTTTTAACCACTAATTGCAAAATATGTCAATCTGTAGTGGACCTAGCAGCTAAGTAAGTTTATACACACAATTAAAAGGACAGAACAGGTACTAACAAATACGTATATATAAGATATTCAGTTCACTTAAGTTAATATACACAAAAAGGACTGAGATTATTTAAAGAAAAACTATAATAGTCACAAAATACACAAATTATAGACGTACGAAATTATAGGAATGTAATTGTCCTTTTCTTAATTATACAAATCCTCCACTACACCTTAGAGCTGTCAACCGTCGGAGGTCTCCGCGTAGAGAAAAGCAGATAGTAGCAAAGCTCGTGATGTGGATGTGTCAATCAGTGCGCTACAGAGTTGGTAGGCAGATGTGCTGAGGAAACCGCCCTGGAGAGAGGGAGACCAATTCGTTCCTTGCGCACGGTCCAAGGTTGAGTTTTTTTTCAATCTCACCTAACAACCACGATTTTCATTGGATTCCTTATTTTTCGGTGGACATATAATTTGATATGTTTTTAGGCCGCCACAAATCTTCTCAGTAATTAAGATGCTACTTCGTTTGAGTTTCATACGTCTCCCCTGTTTATTATGGCATATCAATTTCCTATTGTAATTTTAATTATTTAACCCTTGCTCTGAAATATTTCTAGGATGATACTACAACCTATCTGCCTCACTATATTCTGTAGCCAATCTTCGTGTGTTTTACACTTAGTAATTTTATCATAGTGGATTTTCTAGGGTTCATTTTAGTCGTCTTGCTAGTTACTGATGAAGAAAGGGAATCTTGGACTCGTTTTCCATTTCTGAAGTGGTTTTTATTGCTGGATAGCAGTTAATAAACATTTTTAGCTGCTGTCGCATATGATGAAAATGTCATCTACGTATAGTGTTAGATTGTCATTTGTGAAATTTAAAGGGCCATTCTCAATGGTTGACATGAAAATTCGTCTGTAATTCAATTATAAAATGGATAGTCTCTGTTAATGGGGCATTACTGAAAAGTGATTTATCGTCGGAAGACAGCATACTTTTCTTGGTAGTATTCGTATCTTGTGTGCAGTCAATGAACTGGAGGGTGTCATTAAGCAAGATCTTCCCAAAAATTTCCAGAATATCAGCGAATAATCTTGCAACAGAGTCATATGGGGAACCTCAGATACCCAGATTTGCGACGAGAGGACTGGCGTCCACTGGCAGTTCTTTACCTGATATTGGTGGTATTGCTGGACGAGATACAGGTGACGGTCGATTTAAGAGTTCTGTGATATGATCAGCCCATTCATTGTTTCATTTGTCTCTCCTCTTTGTTAATTAGGTTCCCCTGGACATCCTTCATTGGCTTCATTATATGAGTTGATCTCTTCCCAGATAGAGGCCTGGTTATCTGATATAATGTCCTTCGGTCTGGTTTACATGCGTCCCACCTGTTCTGCTTCAGTTGCCGGCCAGTGTATCGTAGAATTTTCTTCCGTCCTTCCTAACAATCTTCTTCACTTCTTTGTTCAGTGTGGTGCACATTGAACTCAGCTTCTCCTTCTGTTGTCCTTCTTTTCATTGAGTCATCTTCTCTTTCAGCATCCTCCTCTCTTCCATTAGCTCCCAGGTGTCCACTGAGAGCCACCCCTTGCCTTGTCTCTTCTTTCTTCCTAAAATGGCTGTTCACATTTCTTCGAACATCACTTTCAGAGAGTCTCAATGTTCTTCTATGCAGGTTTCCTCGTTGATAACACGTAGTGTCTCCGACTTTGTTCTGATCTAATCTGTAGTGAAGGCATCCCTTGTGGTTTTGTCCTTCAATTTCTGAATGTTGAACTTGGATTGTGGCTTCTCTCCATTTGCTTTCATGGATTTCGGCTTCACCTTGAAAGTTCCTTGAACTAGATGATGGTCTGAGCCAGCATCTGCTCCCCTTCTCGACTTTGTGTTCAGCAGACTGTATCCCAACTCTCTTGAGATTTAAATCACGTCTGTCTGACTTTTGATGTATCCGTCGGATGGGATCCATGTCGCCTTCTGTATATTCTCCTGCTTCTACACGCCAACGTCAATCGCCATATCATTGAATGCGCAGAGGTCTTCGAAGAATTCGGCATTATCATTCATTTCGTTGGTCCCTCTCCACCCATGATGCGTTCTCTGCCTGCAATTTCTGCTTCCAGTTTAGCATTCATGCCGCCCATAAGGATTTTGATGTTGCCATTTGGGATGCTATGCATTACTGTTTGCAGTTGTCTACAGAATTCTTCCTTCTTCTCTTGTTCTGAGTTGTTTTTAGATGCGTAGCATTTGATAATTGTAACCTTCCTTCATTCCTTTTGAATTGAATCTTGCTGTCATTACACTGCAGGAGGAGATTGTTTCCTACTGTATAAGAGCTTTGGTTGCTGTCGGTAACAGTATAATAGACACTCCCTCAGTGTGTTCATCGTTGCCATCTGTGTGACCGAATTAGATTGTTGACTGTTCACTTAACAGTTTCGTTAGTCCACATCCACTCCACTTGCTCTCACAGACTCCTAGTACTCATGTAATTTCTCATGACTTTGGCAATCTGGTCAGCCTTTCCAGCTTCGTACATCTTACAAAGATTCCACACCCCAATGCTTAAAGTTGCTTTCGTTGAAGGAAAACATATTGGCTGACTGGATTCTTGTGGGCTTTCACCAACCCGCGTCATTTCGTCCCCTCGATTCCAGCAAAAAATTGGTTTGTCCTTTTCATATTTTTGTAGTTTTAATATTTTTCTCGTGCATTGAATTTACTGTAGTTGTCTGATTGGTTTACCGGGGAAGTATCGCTAGCCCTTTATCTTTACCCACCCGGGATTGGGAACGGTTAGAATGCCAGCAAACTAGTGGATTGGGAGAAGTTCCTTCACTAGTAATCATTCCCGTATTTCTGATGCAGACATCAAGTCATTTCAATCGAATATGCAATTTAGTTTTGTCTCATGCACTGAAATACGTGGGAATTTTCCATGCCACGTCATTCTATACTTAGGCAAATAGTATATTCTGACAAGTTTAGTGATCATTATCTACTGGCCACTGTACTCGAAATCACAGTCATTGCGTGATGTCCAGTAAACTACGTTGTCACGTCCAATCGAGACAACAGAATCCATGATGCCAAATAATCTGTTCTTGAGTGAGCATGTAGGTTTCAATACTACAGTAATTCCTCTGCCCTTGAAAGTCCTGCGTAGACTTTCGAATATTGTTCTCAAATTTTCATCGTATTCACTATTGTCACTTGTATCTCTTACTTTATGAGAGTTTTGTGAATTCTTTAACTAACTATAGAAGATAGCTATTTAGTAGAAATGTGTCATTTATTTGAACCACCTCCTTGTTTTTAAATTGGATGATTTACTACTCAGAGTTTCTCCCCAGTAGTTTAAATACTTAACCAGGTCTCCCTTCACAGATATATGGGTGAGATGACGTAAAAGTGAATTGCGTATCAGAATGTAACAGGTCCATGTAGATGCTGGTATGTAAGCGTAATTTTTCTATTCATGTAGTTTTATCATCTAACATAGCTAATTCACCATGTTCACCTTTTGAACTGGAAATAAATCTGATCTCGTGTACACTGTGTAGTTTATATGTGCTTATATAGCAGTGCCTACAAAAGCCTGTCATAATGCAACACGTACTTAAACTTCACCTGATCACTTCACCTGATACCAGTAATTAGGCACTTTAGAAAACTGATCACAAATTCCGAGAAGTCCGTCAGAAAGTGTAAGCGAATGTTTTCAAAATATTATTAGTAAATGAATAATGATGATAAATAATATTAAACCTTGATAATTTGATTTTTGACTATCAGTCGGTTATTTCCTCTTTGCTGACTGGAGAAATACATCCGTAGACTACCATGTGGTCAACGATATGAATAGGCGATTTTTCAGAATCTCAATCGTATTGTCACCTTCAGATTCAACTGTCATAAACAGCAGGTAAAAGTTATTTCTTTCATAAATGATGAATGCGGAAATGTCTGCATAGGTGCTTCTTGTTACCTGAGTAATTAAATAAGTAGTTTATCAGAAAAAGTGTGTTAGCATACAGAAGAAGATATGAGAAAATATTCACGAGAAAATCCTCTGACTTATGGCAATACCTGACCTAGCCACCCTCCTTTAACTCTAAATGGGATTATTTGATGATATGGGGTTATGGGGTACTGGTAGTGCTGTTGATAAGTTACACTATAGCAGTCCTCACTGAACGTAATTTGCCTTGTTACCTAATAAATCAGTACTCGATCCAACCTGTAAGTAGTGAAGAAAAAACGCAAATTAAAAGGACTCAATTAATTGGAAATGTGCTGTAATGAGCAGTATATTTGGGAGCATAACGGAAAAGTGCATAATGGCTTTGGAGCCAGTTTGTATGTATACACACAAAACAAAAAATTAAACCATTGGAAGGTGAACTGTTGGGTGAAGTAGATTACATGAAACACTCAGATGACATACAATAAATTAATGGTGGAATAAATCTACTTAGGACATTTAAAAGCTGAAGGTTGTCAAAAAGCTTCTTATGAAACCGTTATCCGGAGCTAAATTTACTCATTAAGGGAAATAGGGGAGATCCAATCAATAGCTTACGTTAAGATAGAAGCAGTTATCCTTTTGTCAAAATAAAGCTGAACAACTATATTAATAATCATGATTAAATACCACAATGAAGATTATTCTTGATATGATTCAATAGAAATTTAGGACAAATGAGATTTAAAACAATTAGTCCCTTTTATAAATTTGGATAGTGTTATTAGAAGACGGACACACATACATAGGGAGGAGTAGCCGTGCTTTGCATGTGAGGGTGGGAGAACATATCCCGAAATGGTTAGAAAAAACAGATGAATTGTGGAAAACCAATAGACGAAGGTGTCAGACTACCACCTTCGTCTATAGCTAAACATCTAATCAAGATGAACCATAAGAATGATGTCAACTAAGCCTTTCAGGTCATCTATAAAAATGGTCAAGGGGGCTTATTGAAATACGCTGAGGCTAAAGGTATTCATAAACTTAAGCCCCCCCCCCCTGTGTATTCAAAAACCATTTATTAGTACTCTTAACCCACCTTGGTAATCCTTATCTGATTGGATTACCAAAAGTTGTGTTAATCATTCTTAAATCCTTTTATTTCTCACTTTGTTTAATTTAATTGCCCTTAATTTTTTCATATATATTTTACTTTTTATATTTTTATTGTAGCTTGACTCCACACAATATTTTTGATACAAGTATAGAATTTTCAGCATGTGATACCAGTAACCTAAATTTAGCAGGCCGACCATTGTTATCAGGTGTGCATCTGCCAAGGATCGAACTCCGGACCATGCGCATGGTCGGCGAGTGTCCTAACCGCTATACAACCGACGCACCGACTTGACAAGTAAATGTGTGATCAGATTGTCCGAAATGTATAGCACAAATACATCACATTTTTCAGATAATCTCCGTCTTCTAATATCACTATCCAAACTAATGGAATTACTGTGGTATAATCCTATCCATCAAATACACTTAGACGGAATCAGTAGAGATACGGGGAACAGTACTTGAATGCTGATGTCACTCACCTACGTCTCGCGTTTTGTTAATGTTGATAACATTATTAAGTCTGGTGATAAAACGTCTGAGTCCCAATATAAGTCGTATATAATTATTTATGTCCACTTTTAAGTATTTGTTTACAAACAAACATGTTTTGTTGTCATAAATGAAAGTGTCGATACTACAAAAACAGGTTAACCTCTAGCCTTCAGAAAGGTCTACGAGGGGTGTTGAGTAGAAAACGGTGTAATTTTGTCAGCAACAATCTACAAGAGGAGTCTGAAATACATACTGTAAAGCATTTGAGCTGACGTTCCCGCAATTATACCAAATAGTTGTGAAATGAATAATGAAGAAGCAAGCAAGTTCTGAGAAACTTCGATTTCGAAAACTAGGAGTGTACGTATTTAAAAAAACTATGCTAAATGAAACTTATCTTTAATTTGAAGAAAAACACAAATTATGACCAAACCAGAAGTAGAATAAAAATAAATCCAATAAAGACACAAATGTTATGGTTGCAGAGCATGATCTAATTGATTAAGTGCATCAAAATACATCCTAAACCTGTTCAGTAATCAGTTTAGGTAATAAAATTATGATTATGAATGCAGAGATAAACGCATCCGCATACACACATTTTTGTCTTCGTAACAAATCATATCATGTTTTGATGTGAATGTATAACCATAACAAATTCAAAGTATAACCAACATTAGACAAAAATTTACGTAAATTTATTGACAAAATGTATGAGTCAAGGAAAACAGAATTAACTTGAACTTTGCACACCAATCGTATATTAATAACATCACTGTATAAACATACGCAAAAAATATAAATTCTTTCTACTCTTTTGAAGTACTTTAACAGGTTAACCGTATTTTCTGCGCTCACTGTTAACTATGGAAGGCTTCTTCAAACTGCACCTTGTGGGTGCTCTTCTTTCTTATATTTTGATTAGTAACATATTCTGTGAAGGAAATAAACTTGAAAATCAAACTGCCGTTAATAATAAGAAACTCAGACATGTTCATCTGGTATTTCGACATGGAGACAGATCACCAATGAATGAAGTGCCAGAAATATATGCAGATTTTGAGAGTATTTGGCCAGAAGGAACTGGTAAACTAACAGATATTGGGATTCGACAACAATATCTTCTCGGAAAATGGCTACGACAAAAGTACGGAGACTTTATCCCTGAAAAATACAACAGTTCAAGCTACTACCTAAGAAGTACAGACAAGGATAGAACTTTGATGTCCGCAATGGCCAATTCTGCTGGCTTTTTCAGTTCAGCTTTCTCACCTCTTGATGAATTTGATCTACATTGGTCACCAGTACCTGTTCATACTGTGTCTCAAGTAAGTTTATTAAATAAGTCAGACATTTTTGTGAATAATGAGGATAATCTCAGATAAAACGTAAATAAAATCTATAATAAAAATCATCTTTGAATAAAACTTGAAAGGATAGTGAACGATGCACTATTTCTGCTTAAGATCACATAATTTCATGGAAAAACTGGCCTTCTCCAAGTAAGCTTTTAGTCTTTCATTCATCAGGTCCAGTGAATTCACTTGAAGAAATTCTTATTTATTTTCAGAGAATTAATGTAGTCGGTATTTATCATATATGGTCTACCATTGTTTGTTATTTAGCAAATATAGGCTCTAGTTCTTCAGAATAGTATGATCATGCTGAATGTGATAACTATTGCTACAGCGGGGACTGAATAAGTCCTAGTGAACTACAGCAAGACGTCACAATCTATAATCCCAAAAAGACATTGAAAGCATAGGCATTATCTTAATTGATTTGATGCAAGCTGTTAAGTGTAGTCTCCCTCAGAAGAAATAGATTAATTTATAATTCGTCCAATGGTGTATTACATAGAGTATTGTAGAAAAATAGCTCAGTTATATTATTTGTGCATCAATGTTAAAACTTTTCATACCTAAAGATTTATATATTTATATGTTTTGATTTCCCAACGAAACCGTTAGAAATTTATCTAGTGATTATTCTGCGGTGTGAAGGCAATCATTATTTTAATAGATAGTTTACAACCAATTTATCAATTTAAAATTAATTTCATCAAGAATCTCTACTCCTTATGAGTCCTAAACCGCGAGGACATGGTCTTACATTGAACCCTAGTTTGATTATTCTCTAACTAGTTGTTTAATAGATTTTAGAATACCATGTATACATAAAAATACTCCCCTGTGTGATTTTCAACAATAGGATACCGATATCTTCCTGAGTATGGATGACTGTCCACGTTTGAAAGTACTGAGAAAGCTGAAAATGTATTCTCCTGATTCGATTGAATTTGAGAAAAAACACAAGAAGCTGTTTAAAATACTAAGACGTGCTACTGGTTTGCGTGTGAATCGATTTACCATTGGAGAAATCGCTGATTTTTTGAAATGTATGCAAGGTAGCAATGTTTCTCTACCTGAATGGTGCACAGGTGAAGTGCTGGATGAGATCTATGAGGTTGAAAATTTTTACTGGAAGGTAAGATACGAGAAATAATTCTTATTTTACTTTATTCCTCGATTTTGATTGATAACATCACCAGAGTATTCTCACACAGTGTTTAAGTATTCTTTCCGTGAGCAATAAACACTTCTGCAAACTCATTCAGCAAATAAAACCAGCAATTTACGAGCCTACATCATACTTAGCACACTATATCTTTCAGAGGACTTGTTAAAACTATACAGCCTAAAAAATAGGTCAGTGACAAATTACTACTTAACCTTGTTGATCTGATCAAATTTCACACAATACTCATCGTAGGCTTATGACATTATCGACACAATACAGTATTAGATAATGACTCTTTAGAATTTATGGTATAAGAAATTTTTTTGAAAATTTGTCATGTAGTGAATCCGTCAACAAGAAATCTTTCTTTATCTAAGTTTTCCTAGAGTTCAAGCTTATCAGTTCTTGAAGTAATTCATATTTGTTTGTGTGTTTCAACCTGAACTAGTCAATACAAGAGTAAAGTATTTCATTATTCAACTTCTCAACTTATGTCTGAATAGCTTCAGAATTAAGGAATTTAAACAAATCTGTCAAAGAAGTAGATCTTAATTCACTACGTTCGACGAAACTTTGTTACTTTGTTGTTCAATACAGTCATTGTGCAAGGTCACATGATACTTTAATGAATAGACATAAGTGAGTATTCTTAATTAATATCAGAAGAGTTAGTGATAAGTATAATTTGTGTTTTAAATCTTAAGTGGTTGGGATTTTCATTTCAATGAAAACATTGTTACATTTATCAGCTAAAGTCAGTCAATAGTCAACATATAATAAATCATGACGATGAGCTTTGTGATGGTAGAAATTTCATTTCCAGGATCTGGTAGCAGCTTATGTATACCTGTGGGTAGATAACGTTGTTGAACACCACAACGCTTTAAGATAACATTTCTAAAAGTGTTCCGAATGAGCGTACGAAGTAACTTTATATTGGTCATCATAAGTCGTGAGATATTGTGAAGGCATAAACAACAGAATACATTGTTATGAATATAAGCTATTTCGACCTATTCTATATTCTGGATTTTCAATTATTCTGCAGCACCATATAGTATCACACTGTGAGGCAATGGATAGATTCTGAGCCATGAATCAAATCTGAAATGAAATGAAGATATTCATATCAATAGATTTCTTTTAATGGCCGTTATGTTATTATTTTTTTAACATAGATCATCTGTCTCATTTTTTTTAAGAAGGAAAGCCTTATCTAAAGATATTGTAGACTATTTAGTTAAAACTGGGTTTTCAGACAATGGTTACTATTGGAATGGATCAGTTTTCTTTATTTTAGCAATGGTAATGGGTATGTAGGAAAAATTATAGTATAAAAAGTCCCTAAAGAGAATCAGTACCGCTGAAGTTTCGTGTTGTGTTCCTGTAAAAGATATTCTTAATGTCATCAAGTTATTTACTTGCAGATATTCCCCCAGTTATTCTACAAAACCAGTGGAACTCAATGTTTACTGCTGAATTCGAGCGTTTACACTCTACTCTATTTTATCTAAGCCATTGTATAGTGTTTGAATTAATAACTGAACTTAAGAAATGTACCATTATTATAATACGTCAAATTGTACAGTTAGAATCAATGTTTCTATTACTACTGACGACATTTTTGGTACATACATTCATGTATGATTGTATTCTAATTCATGATATGTTACATGAGTGGTTGGAATTCATTTGCTCAATCATTATTTTTCGACAAACAACAAACGGATATTTTATTCGTTTCGGATCAGTGTGCTTTGACTTAGGAAACTAAGGGAACTTAATCTGCTTACAGCATCCAAACAGTAGCTACCTATGAGTCGCGTGTGAGATTTTCACTTGTTGACATCTACCAGCAGAATATATACATTTATATATATCCACTGTTTTCTTGAGGCTATGCATGGTATCGAAAACACCAGATATTGTGGTAGGGACATTCTGTGTACAAAGAGCAAATTTTAGTGAATTTCTCCTCAAACCGTATAATTTGTAATTTCCAGCTGTTCACAGTTAGGGAAAATGTGCTGTCATTTGTGAGCTTCTTTTGTCTCTAAAAGCGGTAGCACATTATGAATTGGACAATGCTAATATGAACTTGTATTCTCGCTGAAAATCACACTTTACTTTTTACTAATCAATAAAACAGGAATTTCAAGATAATACACCTGTTTTAAAGCCTTATACTGTCGTAAATATTAGACACTAATCGATATTTACAGTAAATACAAATGCCTTGTAGTTCTAAGTGACTGAGAAAAACCAAATTTTACTTAGTCAGTAATTAGAGCCTATTTATTTATATGGTTTCAGAAAAAATATGCTTCTTCAACTGAGATTATTCGTCTTGAAGCTGGACTAATTCTTCACAACTTCATTAAATATATCCGTTCACTTGTCAGAGGAAAACTTATCAGCCCATCTGAAAATATACCAATGTCTAAGAATCATATGGTAGCCTATTCAGCTCATGATACTGATTTGACATATATTCTAGCTGCTCTTGGTGTTTTTGACAACAAAACTATTGAGTATGCGGCTGCTGTATCATTGGAAATCTACGGACCATCGAAACCAGCGGATGAAAGTCGATTTATCTTAAAAGTCTTTTACAAAAGAGGTTGGGAAGATGAAGACGGTGAATATCTATCATTGCCAATATGTGATAACTCTCAGTTCGCTGATGGATGTCCACTGAATATTGTCTTACAGCACCTTGAAACACTGGCTATACATCCACGCATATATGCAAGTGAATGTTCTTCTGGTCTTGCTAAATTAGACAGTCAGGCAGCAACAATAATAAGTCCAAAATTAATTGTGTTTTACACTATCTTTATGTCGTCCTTTGTGCTGATATTGTTATTCTCTATGTTTGCAATGCGTTCGCAACAAAAAATTCAGGAAGAGGTTGTTGAGGAACCAATGTTAAAAAAGTGAGGGACATATCTACTAATATATTTCACTTATATTTGACACAATCTTTAAATTATTATCTCTTAACTGACTTTTGTGCTTATTCTACTCAGAAATGTTTTCTCCAGTATATTATACAATGAAATTATCTTAAACCGCAATTTTGTGTGAAATTAAGACCTTTTGTAATCGTTGGAATTTAATGCCGTATAATAAACTCTTTAAAATAAATCTTGGTTGTTTTCGATGTATTGATTGCTAAAATTTTCACTTGTGAATGTATTTACTGATGTCCGCTGGTTTCAGTCGCATGATCCGACTTCAGAAAATAAATCACTTAGGGAAATAAATTGAAATAAACATTTTTATGACATCAGACAGTCTTTATCAAAATCAGAACCTTGTGTGTCCTTAGAATTATTTGATTGCGAATTTCGAACGAATTAGGTTATTAGCGTAAAGGTTTATCCAAACTTTCTAATTCTTCTTGCTAATGAGCTTATAAAAGCAACAAAATAATATCTAGCCTGCATAATATTTGTAATCAGTTCCAACAGTGCAAGAGGACTTAGAATGTTTTCGTAGGGGAATAATGGTAGCTATGATGATGGCATTCGAGTCAAATGAAAAAATAAGTCCTACCGCGGTATCTTACATGTTTTATATAACTTTCGAAAGTCAATTTGCTGTAGCCAATTTCTAAGTTTATTCTGATTTGAATCTCTTTTATGAGACTTATATCAAAATAATTTTTTCACAGTGTATCACCCTGATTACTAAATTTGCTGTTCACGAACCACAGAAATCGGTGACTGTTAGCATGTGATATGAGCAGGTTAACTACATGGGATACTAAGATGTAGTAATGCAACTGTTATATTTAATTCCTCCTTTCCTTTGATTCTAGTCGACAAATGAAACTCGTTATTTTTTGACTTTATTCCTCGGTGATCGCCAGATAAAATTACGTACTAACGTAGTAAACAAAAATCTGCTCATATGCAACAGTCTTCTAATTAAAGGTGACTTACCATGAAAATTTATATTCTAGCCGCTTTGTTAGCATCTTGAAGTAATAAATTTTAGCCAGAAAAGCTTTGGCTTACATATTAGCAAAATAATGGGGCACAGGCTAAATCCCTAGTTATAAATGCTGTCCATTTCTTAATTTTATTATCAATTATGTCTAACTGTTCAGTGTGATTAACACATACCAGTGTTATGTTTTCATTACATTGCATTACATTGCATTATTACACAAGAAAAACAGACAAGAGGAGGTAGTAACTTATTTCGTAGGCTTCTCATCAGCTGCTTACAGCCTAAATAAATTAGGAGGTTTGCGTACAGAAAAGTTTTAACATACTTGCAAATTTTACATGTTGTCAGTGGACAAAAAGTTCCACAGTTAGTGAACAGTGCTCATAAAATTGCGCTTATATAGTTTTTACACAGGCAGTTCAAGTTTAAACAAAATAGATGTATGCATACAATGGTAAAAGAGTCACGTATTAAAGACGAAATATGCGTTAGATACAAAGTGACTAATAAATTAGGTAACAATGTACTGAGTTCAACTCAAATCATAGAAACAAGAGACAAGCAAAATTACAGATTATAAAAGGGGGAGAGGTTAAAGACAAAGATTACGTAATCAGATGAGAGAATAAAGACATTCAGTTACCAGGGCAAGGAAAGATTAATAACTGCTTCTTTCTGAACACATAAATCTGGTTTCAAGCGTTTGATAGAGATTGCTTCGGCAAACTTGAGGAGAATGGAACTCCTTTGTCTATTGATAATTTTAAAAGATTTCTCGATTTCTACCTCATGACCCGTGTCGAGAAGATGTCTAGTAATAGCGCTGCTATAAGAGTTTGTTCCCTTGAGACGTAGGCTTTTTGGCACATGTTCAGAAAATCGGAGGTGTGCCCTTCTTTCTGTTCTCCCAATGTAACTGCTCCCGCAGATACACGTAAATTTGTATACACAGTTGGAGTTAACATAAGAAGGGTATCTATCGACTTTTGACTGCACCAAAGAGCATGTTGTTCGATGAACGGGAACCAACTTAGCTGCAGGATAGGCTCTGGCTAGTGACGTTCTCAGTCTTCTGTTGACCATTTCTGCAATGTTTTCACCTTTAAAATCTAGTTGAATGAAGACAGGCTTTTTTTCAACTGTGATTTGTTTGGTATTTGAGCCTTCACATCTTCCATATTTGTTAATGAATCTTTGAGGGTAGCCGTTGTTTTTCAGCACCTTTTCGAGAATCATAAATTCTTCCTCTAGTTTCTCTGTAGAGCATATTCTCCTTGCTCTATAGTACAGAGTCTTGACTAGTGCTCGTTTATAGCTATTTGGACAAAAACTATTAAAATGTAAGTATTGTCCATTCCATGTAGGCTTTCGGTAAATTGACCTCTGGAGATTACCATTTTCTAGGCGTTGCATGGCGATGTCAAGGAAATGGAACTTCCCATCATTTTCATGTTCCATGGTAAATACAATATTTGTATGTGCTTTGTTGAATAGGCTGAGTAGGTAGGAGGCATGACTTTCGTTGTTGCATACTACAAATGTGTCATCGACATATCGACAATAGGAAGTTTTTTGATCGATTGCATGCTTCAGCTTTGTTTTCTCAAGGTTTAACATGAAGATATCTGCTAAAACGGGGCTAAGTGGACTGCCCATGGCTACACCATCTATTTGTCGGTAAAGAGTGTTATCAAACTGGAATTGTACACCCATGGTACACATTAGCAGTAGGCGTTTGAATTCTGACTCTGGTAGTGGAAGAAGATCAGACTGTTGACAAATGATTTCAATGGTTTCATTGATTGGGATCATTGTGAACAAGGAGGTTGCATCAAATGAAACCATGAACTTATTTGAAACGTTCATATGATTCACGCTTTCGGCGAAATGAAATGAGTCTTTTATGGTATGCACGGCTAGCCGTCGGCGAATGGGTTCCAACTTCTCCGCAAGCCAACGGGCAACCTTATGTTGAGGAGAATTGATCATCGAAAGTATTGGTCTCATAGGGACTTCTTTATTGTGTATCTTTGGAAGGCCATACATATATGGCAAGCGGGACTCTCGGGGTTTTAATTCATTGTACGTGTTGTTGTCAATCAAATTCTTCTTTAGAAGATCTCTCAGTACATTTGTGATGCGTTTTTCAGTTGCATCTGTCTTGTCTTTCTGACAGTCGTCAACTTTAAACCTCAACGGGTCATTCAGCACAGTTTTCATTCTTGCGATGTAGTCATCTTTATCCATCAGTACCACTCCTGAGCCTTTGTCTGGTCGCAGTCAACTGACAGCATGTAAAATTTGCAAGTATGTTGAAACTTTTCTGTACTCAAAGCTCCTAATTTATTTAGGCTGTAAGCAGCTGATGAGAAGCCTACGAAATAAATGATGGTACCATATTATTCTGCACAAACCACTGTTGTTCTTGCTTTATTCAAATAAATCAGATATTATTCTTATTTTTTTCAGCTGCCCAAACTGTAGTAACCTTTTTGACATATTTTCTTTCTGTTGAATTATTTTATTTCTGGCAAAATAATTATCTTTTTAATTTAATTCAATTGATACTTGTAAGTTCATAATTATTTCATCAGTTTGCTAGATTAACTTCAAAATACATGGGCCCATCTATCTTAATTTGGAGTACCATTGTATTCAATATCTAAGCTAGTAAAAGAAACAATGGTATTATTTCTCACTTCAAACTGCGTATATCTTAAACAGTAGATTATCTGAACTTAGATGAAGATTTGACCATAAAAGCGTACAAATACTGAGTGTTTAGGAAACAGTAGACCCTATTAAACATTAATTCGAATGTGAAGACTAAAGCCCACCGGTGGCATTGAGTGTTAGTGGCGATGTATCAAGAAATAACAGTTGTTAGAATTTGCTAGCTGTTGGATTAAAGATCAATAACTGAATGTCAATTAGCCCACCATATAACTTGCTAGCTATTAGTTTCAGTGAAAGGAACCTTCCTCGTAATTGCTTAAGTCGTATTTTGCAGACTACATTTGTGCACAAGATAAAAGAAAATGAAATTAGAAAAAAGGATGGACATACCCAGTTGTAGCTATGTGCTCAGGAAAACTGTACCAAGAAGAAACTGCCTTGGTTATACTGTCTGTAGGATACAGCAGAGATAAATAAGTAATAGAAATCATAGCTGTTATAATTACAATTTTTACTTTTTTTAACGGATCCTGAGTGAAAATAAAACTAGAACTGAAGGCTTTCATCAGTGCTGTTTTCCTCCATTGGCTGAGGCACCGGGTTACATCATCTCTCCTCTTTTGCATTCAAGCTGTTAGGATAATAATAATAATAATATTGGCAGTAGCTTTATTATGGATAGTGTTTATATAATATACAGAATTTTCAATGGAATTTGTTATATGATATTTCGTCTTCGTCCAGGATCTTCAGATAAAGTACTAACTGACAACAGATAGCGTGATATAATGCTCTCTGGACTGAAGCGTAAACCAATCCATTATGATATTTCTCCTTCCTCCCCTTCCAGAATTGAACGACATTTGTTTGAAAGCCAAATATATGAATATACAAATATACCCTCTTACCAATCTTCAACCTCCTAGTTTACAATCTGATTATTCATCACATTTTTGAAATGTCTTGACAACAATAACCCTAACTTATTTTTATTCTTATCGGATAGATCTAATGCCAAGTCCATTTTATCTAACTCACACCACCCTCTGCACTCACAACTCTCCCCTTGCATCTCATCAGGTAAAACCAGAAGCCTATATAGAAAACCTTATGCTCGCACCAGCAAGTACAAAAACTCAACCGTACCCTACTTAGCTCGTGTTCTGTGTGATAAAGAAAGCATTAGGCGTGACACCTATAATTCATTAAATAGTCAGTAGTACAACTGGATCTCGTCTTTCCAACTCGCATCATTTATAGGTACAACATTTTCTCTCTTTCTTTTCCTTTTCTCTCTCTCTTTTTTCTGTTATGTGCTGCTTTGTCTCTTTCTCTCGCTTACGCCAGTTAATAAGACAGCTCCCACTTTTCTAACACCTTCAAACACTATTTCAGCTTTACCTTTGCTACAGACATGCCAATGTATTGTTGTAATAATGAACTGTGATTTCCTCAATCTATGTAGAATTCTATTTATTGATAATGTACTAACTGGGTGCAATACTGTAATAAAAATGCTGAGAATTCCATTCTGTATCACATGTACTGTTTTGGAATAAAGCAAATTATTATTATTATTATTATTATTATTATTATTATTAAATGTACACACACATACAAAAATAAGAATATATAATTGCGACACGTCCGAGCGCACCTGATTAGGATCCGTCGCAAGTTTCAACCCACCGAGGCGCAATAGTGAGCCTCCACCCGGGGTCAGAGCATTCTTGATCACCGTGAACCCGGCGCCAGGTATAATTATGATGAGCCATAAATTGTGCTCGAAACGTCATCAGTAAATATTACTGCATAACACAGTGAGACTTTATCAAAATAAATTTTACCCATAATGGTATACATAATTGCGATTGTACAGCTAAGTGAATGAATTCGCCGAAAAGAGACTCTTCGTTGAACTGCGTGTTTTGTTTTCATAAATATAAAAATTTCGGGATTTCAATTCGAGACTCAGACACATAACTCAGGAACAGTTATCTCATATATTTGGATACCTTGACATGCATGACTTTTTTCTCCTTAACTTTAGCGGGAATTTGCAAATCAGTAGGATTTGAACATTTTAAATACTTATGAGTGTAGAAAATACCATTAGGAATCATAGTTTAATAGATTAAAACACAGGGAACAAGAAAAATTATATGTATAATGATTGAAGCTTCCGTAGCCCAAGTTTTAAGCGGACCCCGGTTCACATAGAAATTTAGTCACCAGTATCTCTTATAGTATTCACAGATAAAAGTCAACATAGAGACTATTAATAGTAGTTCTGATCTCCTTTGATATCGCCTTGTGTTAAAGAATCGTCGATGTTATTGTTCAGTTCTTCTCTACATTTTTGACTATTTCAACTTCATTTCTGAAAATCATTTTTATGAAATATTTTGGATGACTATTGGATTCTAGCTCAAATGTAAACACATTCAATCCTTTGTTTTCCTTATTATTTAGTGTGATAAGGCACTTAGCTGTGACTATACGATTTCATGAAACTACTGTTCCTTTAGTTAAAGAATGTGCTTGCTTATGTAGATGAGTTATACGCTTTTCCAAAATTATTTTTGTTAATTTGTAGCTCGATTACGTAAACCAAGAAGCAATCCCATTTTCTGCCTTCAAATCTTCTGAGTATGTTATAAAAGCCGTTATAGTGATTGTATGTTAAATAACTATTTAACATACAATCACTATAACGGCTTTAGGTTGGATGATAAAAAGCGTACCATCTAAAAACACTAGTCATGTTCTTAGAAGAGCGAAATTTCTCATAGTATTACATTCCTTCATTATGTAAATGAATATATATATATATATATAGACCTATATAAAATACTGGTGATTCCGTCACAAGACCGTAGATTTCATTGCAAAGATCTTTTGTGAACATGATCAACTCGTGGTTGCAACGGATTACAGAATTCAAGATCTTAACTGATCTTTACAAACCAAGTTTGTTGAAGTTATAGTGTTTGAATGGTTGTTGGCATAAAACATCTAAAGCGTATCCAGTAGGATCAGTGCTAAATAATGAGAATACTTCGAAGCTTTCATGAAGGGATTTCACAAAACACTTTCGTTCCACATTTTACTTCCATCTCACATGGTTTTAATATTTGAGATATATTTTACACTTGATTTAATGTGACGCAATAAGTAAAATCCACAACTTCTTCTAATGAAACATTTGTTCAGTGGATTTCTAGAAAATATTTTAGAAATAAATCTTTGTAGACAAAAATGTATTCAGGGAATCATAGTATAAATCTGAATGAAAAAGGTGGAGTCTTGATTATTTTGATGATGATTTTAAGTCCAATGAGCTTCTTAATAGTGCTGAAGTGAAGAAATAAGTAATAATAACTTAGATGAATTAAATTTCTATGTAGTAGAAACTTGAAGGTTAAATATTTTGTAAATTTATTGGTGTATTTGTAGCGCTCCTATATTAACTCTAACTGTACGCTTATAAAACAGATTCATATACGTATATTATACATTTATAGAAACAAATTTTACAGATGCTTGTGGAATATTTACCGTTGTATTATTATCTAACATTGCTTTTCGTCTGTTACGTATGTATTTTACGCTGTTATACACTTTTGCGTTTGCCTAGCGCTATTTGAAATTTGATTTCGTTAGCATTATATCTTCTCAAGTTTTCACTTGTACTTCTTAATAAAGCGTTGTATGTCTTTGGCCGTGTACAACGTTAGCACACTGCAGAACATGAGAACGTGGATGTACTATAGTACTATAATAGGAATCACCTTCAGTATGCTGTATATTCTTTATTCTAATTAATATATATCTACTTCAAAAGTGTTTTAAATGCAAAAGTCAGTCATTAAAGATATTGATGAAGACTATGAATCGACTATTTTTGTTCCTCAAGCTTAAAACCTGTACAGATATTTTCCTTATTATATCCTGTAAAGAAACTTAGACCATAGTACTAAGGTTTTCATCAAAAGAAAACAAACGCCTTGAAATAAAATGTTCTACTAAGAATAGATTCAAAATGTATCACTTAATTATTATTGTTATTACTTTAATTCAAAGTTGGCAGTTAGCAGATCAAATGCGTCCAAAGGTTAAGAATGTTGCTGAATCCTGTTCAAAGTTTCAAGATATTTACTTTAAATACTTTAAATACTCATAATATTAAATAATTTTCAAAAAAACAAACAGTAATCGTATTGTTTTTATATCATTTTCATATCTTATCATTTAATAAGTCGCTAAAAATGCAACACATAAAAGTGATAATCTAATTTATTGTTACTGTTGTACAAAGTTCGCCTAAATAGTTATGTTGATAACTATTGGACTTTGTGAACAAGCAATAAATAGCTAATTGGTAAAGATGACGTTCATGTATAGTTTTTGATAGCAAATGTTAACTTACTGAGTACTTAAACATTCGTGACCATACTTCAGTTGCATTGAAAAAAAGCAGAAATCGACAAACTTTACTTAGAATTGAGAAAGAGTACAATGCACATAATATTTTATAGAATAAAGCATTTTTCCCGCTGCTCATTAAAACAGACTTCTTCACTAGCCATTGGCAGTTATTTTATGGAGAAGTGTTAATTTTAAACAAACTAGTTACCTCATTGTTCTGTTTTCTCACGACTAGATTCATCTTAAAGTTATATTTGGCATATTTGTACATAAGTATGGCTTTTCAAGAAATCATATCGCATGAGGAAATTTAAACAAAGTTGTGCATACATAAAGTAATAATCGTATGGTTATAATCGTAGTTGAAAATCAAGTGGTAAAACAAATAATGTCATATATAGAATAGTTCATGGGATGTGCATATGTTGGAAGCGGGTTCAGAATTATAGAATTATTAGGCAAATAAAATATTACATAACATCGTGTGAAGTTTGACAAGATAGAATTTAAAACTGCAAAAGAATTTTAGGACGGCAAACTAGTGGATTGGGAGAAGTTCCTTCACTAGTAATAATTCCCGTATTTCTGATGCAGACATCAAGTCATTTCAATCAAATATGCAATTTAGTTTCGTCTCATGCACTGAAATACGTGGGAATTTTCCGTGCCACGTCATTCTATACTTAGGCAAATAGTATATTCTGACAAGTTTAGTGATCATTATCTACTGGCCACTGTACTCGAAATCACAGTCATTGCATGATGTCCAGTAAACTACGTTGTCACGTCCAATCGAGACAACAGAATCCATGATGCCAAATAATCTGTTCTTGAGTGAGCATGTAGGTTTCAATACTACAGTAATTCCTCTGCCCTTGAAAGTCCTGCGTAGACTTTCGAATATTGTTCTCAAATTTTCATCGTATTCACTATTGTCACTTGTATCTCTTACTTTATGAGAGTTTTGTGAATTCTTTAACTAACTATAGAAGATAGCTATTTAGTAGAAATGTGTCATTTATTTGAACCACCTCCTTGTTTTTAAATTGGATGATTTACTACTCAGAGTTTCTCCCCAGTAGTTTAAATACTTAACCAGGTCTCCCTTCACAGATATATGGGTGAGATGACGTAAAAGTGAATTGCGTATCAGAATGCAACAGGTCCGTATAGATGCTGGTATGTAAGCGTAATTTTTCTATTCATGTAGTTTTATCATCTAACATAGCTAATTCACCATGTTCACCTTTTGAACTGGAAATAAATCTGATCTCGTGTACACTGTGTAGTTTATATGTGCTTATATAGCACTGCCTACAAAAGTCTGTCATAATGCAACACGTACTTAAACTTCACCTGATCACTTCACCTGATACCAGTAATTAGGCACTTTAGAAAACTGATCACAAATTCCGAGAATTCCGTCAGAAAGTGTAAACGAGTGTTTTCGAAATATTATTAGTAAATGAATAATGATAATAAATAATATTAAACCTTGGTAACTTAATTTTTGACTATCAGTCGGTTATTTCCTCTTTCATTTAATTTTAAAGTGTATGTCTTTTCACTCATAGTTAGCCACACCATCAATTATTGGACGAAATGCTTCGTATATCTAGTGCCTAACTAAATTAGCCTAACTCGCAATATTTTTTAGCATGTTTCATTTGTTTGTTAACGATTTTTCTATGAATTACGAAGTGTTACAAGTGAAGCCCGTCAACATCTTAGCGCTACCCTTATCCTGGTGGAAATTGTTGACATGCGATCTTCTTAATGGTTGTTTTCACGAGAAACATCTCGTATATCCGAAGTGAATTGTGAAATGTAGTACAATTCACATATTTTAAGTGGAATGTATCTATCTTTGGTGGATTGAAGGACATAAGTCAAAGGTTTGTGGTCAGGTGAATCAGTAAACTCAAGCCTTTCAACAAGTTGACGCAGGTGATGGATGGATGCATAGATGGCAAGGAATCCCGACCAAATATTGTATATACCATTTCAAATAGAGACAGCTTCCACAAAAATAACGCTAGAGGTCTCCATCTGTTATTCATGTGTTGTTTTAGGATAGGTCTGATAGCCATGTTGGATGCATCAATCAAAATACTGAGGGGAAGGTTAAAATCAGGACGCACCAACATGGTAGCCTCTGCAATTGCCATCTTAATTTTCTTCAATGCTTTTAGTGCTTGAGTAGTAAACGTTTCCCACTTAGCTTTGAGAAGATTCAGGCAATGCCATCAGAATATGAGCGCACTGGGGAATAAAACGAAGGTATTAACTTGCAATGTCGTGAAATTTGCGCAGTGTTATTTCATGGGTGTTGGGACTGGGAAGTTTCTAATCACTTCTCCCTTTTCAGGTAAGTGACGAATGCCATTTATATCAATAACATATCCATGGAAAGTCAAGCAGTTAGTGCCAGTCTGGCATTTGGCTTGAGAGAGGGTCTAGGAGTGACAATACCAGAGACAGGGAGTCGTATCGTAGAATCAATGAACTTATTCCATATTATTAGTTTGTTTATTAGATATATCACACAGTGAAACAGTATTATTTACCGGATGACGTTTCGAACAAAACTTATTGTTCATAATCATATCAACTGTAATCACACGACTTTGAAACTTGAGTTTCATAGTTTTCTTTGTTTTCTCCTATTTGTCGTAGGGGTAGTAGAATTCTCCAGATATCGAGGACAGGTGATGAATCATTCCTATTACATGTATTTGCAGTTGATTCGATAAACAAAGCTTCTGTTATCAATCTCTCCCTATACCTTGTGACATTAGATTTTAAAACTGTCATCCTATCCCATCCTATTGTATGGTTGTGTGTAACTGCATGTAGTGCTATAGCTGAACTATTCTCTAGATTTCTTATCTTATTTGGATCAACCAATGTAGATTTTGCTAAGTTTTTATGTTCAGCTAGTCTGACTGCCCCTGTTCTACTAGTTTGACCTATGCATTCGACCTGACAATCACTGCAGGGTATTAGATAAACTACATTGTTTTGTTTTATAGGCTCTACAGGATCCTTTAACCGACAAAGCTTGTTTTTCATTGAGTTTGTTGGTTTGAATGCCGTTTTATTCCTGCCTTGTTAAGAATTCTGCGTGAGGCTTCCGAGGTTCCTTCCTTGTATGGAATTACTACTGATGATTTCGATTCCTTATTGTTGGTGTTGTCTTGCGCACATTTGACTGGTATGTCGTCATTAATATTATTACTATTATTATCACTATCACTACTATCATTATTTATTTTATTCTTACATTTCCCTACATATTTCCTGACCAATTTATCAGGGTAATTATTAAGTTTCAAGGCTTTTCTTATATGTATCACTTCCTGTCTTAGATTTTCTTTGGTACTACTTAGTTTTTATGCTCTGCCATTTGAACATTTCACCAATCCCATTTTTACTGACATAGGATGGGATGATCGGAATTCTAAATATATGTTTGAGTGTGTGGGTTTCCTGTAAACACTAGTGTTTAACTTCCCATCTTCTTTCCTTTTTACTTTGCAATCTAACATTGGGAGCTCCCCTTCCTAATTTTCCAATTCATAAGTGAATTAAATTGCTTCAACCTTGGAGTTGATGTGTTCTAAAAACCTAGCTATATCTTGTGTTTTAAGTACAGCGAATGTGTCATCTATATACCTCCACCATACTTGTGGGCTGGGGGTGAACGTTTCAATCTCTATGCTTTCCCACTTATCCATGAATATATCTACTACAACCGGGGATATTGCTCATCCCTTGGTAACTCCTTCAGTGTGAATTTATATCAGTAGAACGTTTGAGCATTGTGGATTAGATCAAATAAAGTATAATTATATTTCAATAGTTTACACACAATGATAAGTTTTGTTAATGGTAATATTTGCAGTAAAATTACTGCCCGAGTTCACACCACTGCTGGAATTGTTTTATTCACATATTTATGACTTGTAATCATGTATATAGTTCATTATTTTTGTTCATTCATGTTTTTGTATTCAGAATTATATTCCAAGTTGTTGATAGTTGAACTGAGTCACCCTTGTTACATGTATCCGGTGTGACCTTAATGAATTTCGATTCTGTTATGAGTCTTTCTTTCCATTTGTTCATGTTAGTTTTTAGAATACACACATTGTTCCAATCGATATTGTGGTTTTTGTCCCATGCATGTGCAGCTATCGATGAATTTTTTTCAAGATTCTTGTAGGCCTGTGTTCCTGTTAGTTGACCTTTGGTTAGGCGTTTATGTTCATTCACTCTTATTTTGAGTGATCTGGACGTTTGCCCCACATATTTAGTCGGACAGTCAGCACAAGATATTTTGTAAATCAATTTGTTTTTATACATCATTTTTATGGGATCTTTCAGTTGATTTATTTTATTTTTGATTGAATTTGTCGGTTTAAAAGTTGTGTGAATGCCGATATTTTTGAGGTTTCTTTGAATTGCCTCTGATGTACCATTTTTATATGGTATTGTGACTGTTTTTTTGCATTCTTCCATCTTGTTATTCTCCGGTTTTACCCTCTTTTTTCTATTATCTTTTATAAATTCTTTTGGGTAGTTGTTTTCGAGTAGCATTTTGAATAGGACGTTTATTTCTTTACACTGGTCCTCTGGCGTTGTTGTAAGTCTACGTATTCTATCTGCAAGACCTTGTATTAATCCTCGTTTTACCGTGAGTGGATGAGCTGAGTGATAATCAAGGAATCTTCCAGAGTGTGTGGTTTTCCTATATAGCGTCGTTTTAATGCTACCGTCTGTTATTCTTTGTATTTTTCAGTCTAACGTAGGCAGTTCCCCAATTTCATTCTCTACTTCCATAGTGAATTTTATTGAGTCGACATGGCTGTTTATGTGTGAGAAGAGTTTCTCAATATCGTTTTTTTCACTATTACTAGTGTGTCGTCTACATATCTCCACCAAAATTTTGGTGATGACCTGAATGATTTAAGGGCATTCTCTTCCCAATAATCCATGAATATGTCAGCTATTATTGGTGAGATAGGCGATCCCATGTCTACTCCTTCATTTTGTTGGTATATTTTCCCGTCGAATGTGAAATATGTTGTTGTCAGACAGAATTCCACCCCTTTTATTATCTCTTCTACGGATAACTGTGTTCTGTCTTTTAGGCCATCATCTTCTTTTAGTTTCTTTTTCGGTCTTCCCATTAAAAGACTGGCCAACAAACTCACATTTATATCAAGCTGAATCTCAATTTATGAACCATCGAATTTTCAACATCAGATGTCTAAAAAATGGAATTATTCCTGTATACATGAAACTAAAATCACCGATATCTACTGATAAAGTAAATGCAGCGGTAGCACATGCCTCAAAAATATGCATCAAAGAAAACCTACGTGGAATTATACGAAAGCTACTCACAATAAGGAGAGATATTAATGAAACGAAAGAAAAATTGAAAAGGAAGAGTATGAAAGCATACTAGAAGTTGCACAAAAACGAAAAGAAACTAACTATGAAAAAACAAAGAAGAAACAAATAACAAAATTTAATAAACACATGATAGCGAAAACTCCGAATGACAAACAAGTAACTAATGCCAATTGGATTATAAACTTGTCAGACAGAAAGCTAACAGAAGCAGAGGAAAGTATACTGATGAAATGGATGAAGTTCAATATTAGCAACAAAAGATTAAAACCCGAAGATATTATACCTGTAACTGAAACAGCCCCCGAAGGACAAGACAAGCAAAAAACAGGACTGGTACGAGCACAATTTGCATTAACCTTAAAAAAGCAAAAAGCAGAAAAACTGAATGTAACGAAGGAGGAACTAAAAGCACTCCAAGACATAAAAGCAGAGGGCCAGTGTAAAGAAATAAACGTCCTATTCAAAATGCTACTCGAAAACAACTACCCAAAAGAATTTATAAAAGGTAATAGAAAAAAGAGGGTAAAACCGGAGAATAACAAGATGGAAGAATGCAAAAAAACAGTCACAATACCATATAAAAATGGTACATCAGAGGCAATTCAAAGAAACCTCAAAAATATCGGCATTCACACAACTTTTAAACCGACAAATTCAATCAAAAATAAAATAAATCAACTGAAAGATCCCATAAAAATGATGTATAAAAACAAATTGATTTACAAAATATCTTGTGCTGACTGTCCGACTAAATATGTGGGGCAAACGTCCAGATCACTCAAAATAAGAGTGAATGAACATAAACGCCTAACCAAAGGTCAACTAACAGGAACACAGGCCTACGAGAATCTTGAAAAAAATTCATCGATAGCTGCACATGCATGGGACAAAAACCACAATATCGATTGGAACAATGTGTGTATTCTAAAAACTAACATGAACAAATGGAAAGAAAGACTCATAACAGAATCGAAATTCATTAAGGTCACACCGGATACATGTAACAAGGGTGACTCAGTTCAACTATCAACAACTTGGAATATAATTCTGAATACAAAAACATGAATGAACAAAAATAATGAACTATATACATGATTACAAGTCATAAATATGTGAATAAAACAATTCTTTCAGTTTGTTTGTATATTTTCCCTGCGAATTCAAATACTGTGGAAGTCAGGCATAGCTGTACTCCCAGCATTATTTCCTCAAGTGGCACATTTTCCTAAGTTCGAATTCTTGGTCAGAATTTAGTTCGTTTCTGACTGCCTCTGTAGCCATATTTTTTGGTGTACCTGTATATAAACTAACAATGTAAAAACTAACCATTTTCTCTTCATTATCTAATTTTCAATTATCTAATCTGTGTTTTAGTTCATAAGAATTTGTTAGTCTAGATTTGGAGTGACTTTTGAGGGTATTTAATACCATAGCTAAATATTTAGATAATTCATAAGTAAGTGAGTTTCCAAAATCAACTATGGGTCTAATAGGGTATCCTGACTTATGAACTTTAACAACACCATACATCCTACTGGGGTTATTAGTTTTGGGCATTAAATTAAACCACTAAGACTCACCTAGAAAAGGCTTCATTCAGGGTATAAGTTTCTCTGTGGATATTTTAACCTTATTCATGACGGTGTCAATTGATTTCTTAATTTCCTCATATGGTCCTGTTTGTATGTGAGTATTCACCTTGTCCAAATAGTCTGATTTGTCTAATTTTACTGTTGCATTTCCTTTCTCTGACGTAGTGATTACTATGTTCTTTTATTCTTAAGGTGTTTTAGGGCTTCCATCTCTGGTTAGGTTTTCCTTGTTTTTTGTCGTTTCAGTGTTAGTGCATATTGTGCCCCTACTTCGGCAGCCGTTGTTTTGTCTATCCACTTACTGCTATTTCTGTTTTGGGGATGATATCCTCAGGTTTCAGCTTGTCTACCGCTAAATTAAAATTTAGTCCCTTTTCTAATACACTTATTTCTGTGGGAGCTAATGTATGTGTTGGGAGATTGGTAACCCACTTCGTTTTATCGATCGCCGTTGACTTTAGATTGTTGATTTCATCGTTCTGAGATGAAGATTTCTCCTCTAATAATTTACTGAACTTTTTGATTTGAATATTTTTTGACTTTTTGAAAGTTGGTGATTTGGCATTGCTGGAGGATTGTGTTATAAGATCATAATCCACTTTGGTAACTACTCCTTTTAGCTTTTGTTTTAACTGCTCAATTTCGTATCTGATATTATGCAACATTTTAACAATTCTGTGGATCTCTTCTTTTAGGCATAATTTTTGTAAACTTTCTGTGCGTCGGTGGCACAGTGGTTAGGACTCTCGCCGACCATGCAAATGGTCTGGGGTTCGATCCCCTGCCGACGCACACACGATATCTATGGTCGGCCTGCAAAATTTGGGCTACCGATATCACATGCTGAAAATCCCATACCTGTACCTAAAAATACGGTGTGGAATCAAGCTGTAATCAAAAAAAAAAATATTCTGCTTCTTACGTTGTCTGTCGTAACTGGAGCTCATATAGGGGACTGTCTACAGAACTCCGTAACATGATAAATATGCGAATAAAAATGCAAGTCAATGAGATGATAGTGTAACAATGTATTGTAAAAAATGCAGTAATGCGTTATGTTAATAAAAAGGTTACTTGGATATCTTGTTAAAGTCCACTGCTACAAATTATTAATATAATCCACAGAAGTGTTCACTGTTAGAATTGCGTCTACTAGTAGAAGCTGTGTGCCGGTTGTAGTTGCCTTTGGATAAGGCTAATATATTCCTGCAATAAATCCAAAACATTCAACACCGTATGAGTGGAGCAAGTACACGGGAATGACCAGTGAGAAGGCGAACACACCAATACTCGTAGACGTAGGTATTTAGGAATGATTTCATTTTTCAAGCATCGAATGTTGGAAATACGATGTTTTTCATATCTTGCTTCATTTTGTGAGAGTCTAGTGAGTTTATTGATTAGTCTTCGAACAGGAAGACCATAAGTCATATTAATATAAGTGTATAACTTGGGCACTGTGATAGTAAGTAATTCCATATTAGTTTGTTTATTAGATATATCACACAGTGAAACAGTATTATTTACTGGATGACGTTCCGAACACAATTTATTATTCATAGGAGAGAACAAAGAAAACTATAAAACTAAAGTTTCGAAGTGGTGTGATTATAACTGATATGATAACGAACCATAAACTGTGTTCAAAACATCATCCAGTAAACAATGCTGTTTCACTGTGTCATACATCTAATAAACAAACTAAGATGGAATTACTTACTACCAAAGTGCCCAAGTTTTATACATATATCAATCAACTTATGCTCGCCAGCATCTACCAGCAACTAATATTTCTGCAACAGACCCATGCTAATAATGAAAGTAGTCATTATTAGGAAGACTTGCTGCGAGAGTGAAGTGTGAGATTGGGGGAAGGAATACTACTTCTAAATTCCTTCCTAAGACTACATATTTCCTGACACATCCGTTTCACCGGCTCTGTGTTGACTTCCTGTCCTCTTATTAGAACAGTCAGGTCTCCTGTAAGATATGACCAATACATTTCTCTTGAGAAATCCGACATGAAATGCATTGACCTACTTTTCAGCGGTAGAAACTGAACGTTCAAGTGATGCGTAAAACCCGCAGCATGGGTAATACGACAGGAAAAATATTATAACCAAGTGTTCACATGACATGAAAACCAAACAGCTGACCTTAACATAGATTAAGGGTCAAATCAGTGGATTTTTACACACATATGCTAACCAGTCAGTTTCTGTGTTGTAAACAACGAATTTATTCGAAATTTTAAACAATTAGTTCCTTTATGAATTTAGACAAAGCGATAAGAAGAAGTAACTCATCTGAATCGTGTAATGTATTTGCGCAACACATTTAGAACAATCTGATCAAACACGGACTTGTCATAGGAATATTTATGAAATTAATAAACAGTTAAGAGGTGATAAAATAGACTTAGGTCAAGTTAAAAGGATATATTGAAGGTCAAAACAACAATGAAGATCACTAAACCAAATAACAGAGATAACCGTGCATCTACCCTCGTAAGAAAAGAAGGGTTACCAAAGAAGTTTTAGTGTGATGTTGAACTATTTTTGAACGCATAAAGGTGGTTTAAACTTCCTAATTGCTAGGGCTTATAAAACTTGAGGATACACCACAAACACGTTTTATAGATAGGTTTGGAAGACGTCTAAACGCCAATTTTAAGTCCTGTCTCTATAATATGTTTCGCAATGGAGGAGTTAGGTCTCCTTTTCTCACCATAAATGGGTTTTGGGGATTCTGTTTGCTTCCGACGCCATTTAGGAATATGCTCTAAAGCCCTTACCTGCAGAGATCGATGAGTCCTCCCTATGTGTGTGGTCACACGTACATTGGGATGTGACATCATTTTTCTCATGTTCAAAGGGCTTAGATTAATATATTGGCTTCATATTCTCAATTATTATGATCTTAGCTGCATAAAAGTCGTTTTAACAGTAGTGTCCTATCTTTGTCTAGTTATCAAGCTGCTTTGATGCCCCATATAGGGTAGCTTGATCTACACGTCTTTCTTAGGAGAGAGCTGGAGAGTGGGTCTTGGTGTTCTGACTACTTTATATCTCGTGATGAACTTGTCTGGATAATTGTTATCAACCAGAGTTTGTATCAACTTTCTTCTTCATTAAGTGTGTCTTCAGTGCATATTGGTTGGATTCTACTGAAGAGGCACCTTACTGAGGCTCTTTTGTACCGAACAGGGTAGAAACTGTGGTAATTAAGGTACTGTCCTGTCCAGGTAGGTTTTCTATAAATAGATTGTTTTAGTGACCCATCAAGCCGTCGACTAAGCAATATGTCTGGGAGAGATAAACAGTTATCTTCCTCTTCTACAGATGTAAGTGATATGCTATTCTGGACTTCATTCATTCGATTTAAAATTGAGGTGGCAGAACAAAACTTATTACTGATGATTGCAATATCATCTACATACCTTCTATAAAGTGGCACATTTTCGATTAAATCCTCCGATAAATTCTCAATGTACGACATATAAATATCTGCTAAAAAGGGCCCTAATGGACCTCCCATAGCAACACCATCAACTTGGTGGAAATAATCGCCTTCAAACGTAAACCTAACATTGCTAGTACACAGAAGTAATAAATCCCTTAAATAAGATATAGGAAATGGGATGAAAAAATTGTTTGTGGAAATGTAATCACACAAAATGTGAACTGTTTTGGGCAAAGGCGCATTAGTGAATAACGAGTTTACATCAAAAAAGAGTACATATTCTTACGCATTATATTAATATCGTCAAGAAAATCAACGAATTCACATCTATCTTCTAACACATACAGAATTGTGTTTTGACTGGATGCAATAATTCTACTAACCATTTAGCAAGTTTATGCGTTAGGGATTTGCACATTGACAATATGTGACGTAGAGGATTATTGGGTTTATGTGTTTTTGGTAGACCATACATATGCGGGAATTTACATCCTAATTGTTTTAAAGAGTCAAATGTATCTTTACTTATAGCATTTAGACCATGAAGCTTCACTAGATTAGCTGCCACCGTGCCTCGTAACAACTGAATATCTTCTGAGGAGGGATCACAGTTAAGTTTGCTTTTACCATCAAGAATAGAGAGCATTTCGGATTTGTAGTCACTTTTATTCATAATAACGACTCCAGAACCCTTATCAGGTTTCGTAATTATTATATTACGGTTTTCCCATAGCTCTTTCAACGCTTTGAAATGCTGGAAAGTTAAAATACTTTCCTCTTATGGGTTGTTGTTAAAAAACTTTTTATCCTCTTATTCTGAGTTCATAATTCGCTCAATGTTTAAACAACACGTGGATTGTGATTGACACAGCTTCGCTGTATTTTCTTATTGACGCACAAAGACTGGGCTTTTGGCGGTATTCAGTCACAGGCGACTCACAACTGACGTTTGTATATTACTTTTCAGATTTGACGTTCATTATAGTACCGTATTCTGGACAAATGCCCTGTTTTTGGATTTTAACCGTGCCTAAACATATGGTTTGATTGGCCGTTAAGACTGTCGTTCCGAATTTCTCTTGAAAGAAGTCGATTGTGCTAGTATATATATATATATATATATATATATATATATATATATATATATATATATAGAACAATAAACTCAGTGCTATACATTACTTTACCACCACTACATGAATTCCATGGACCTAGTTTCACTCACGTCATCTTTGGTATCATGTCATTCACTATTGGTCTTTTGAAACATACCCTGAAACATACTTGATTATGGAGAGAAAATGAGGGAATGTAGTTTTTACGTATCGGAGTTTGACTTGCTTATGAGAAATTCTAAATCAATGCTACGTATCTTCGCTGGGTTCATTGTCGTTTTATTCCAGGAATGCTGTTTCTCTCGTTTCAATTAACATCTAACGGAAACGCAACTCAATGTGACATGTCTTCAGAAGTGACAGTTGCCTTTGTTTCCTTTTCTCGAAAATAAACAGAGGCACAATTTACGCGTATATTTTCCCCTGTTTTTTATTTGTCAATTTTTCAAAAATCGAGGATGTTTCCATGTATATAATTGGTTTCACTTAGTTCACCGATTATTCGTTCCGCAGATTTCCTATAAATTTCCTGTGAGTTTAGGGTCCAGCCCATCTAACTCGTTCCCAGTCTTAATGATTTTCGCTTTAGTGTGCACTGTGTCGACTACCATTTGTGGAGGCCTTTGTAGGGAGTATCTCTGTCTAGACAGGCTGGATTTAGACTTTGAATGCTGAAACTGTCCATGATGTTACCCAAATCATGACACGAGGGTATATTCATTCAGTGATATCAGACATGTGCAGGTATCCATCTCTGAGCAGTAGTTAATGAATCATACTTCTTAGCCATACATTTTTATCATATCCGTTCCCAGTAAGTTAGGTATAGTGTAACAGACAGCGCACATCAGTAACTCTGCCTCGAGACTGGATTTCACAGTGGATTTTTCCACGAAGTGTAATAATTTCTAAGTAAATGTAATGTGAGCCAGTATTTAGAACTATGAGAGTCGATTTCGTGGTGTCATTCATTTGTATATTCATTTCCCTACAATGGATGACAACTGTGTTTCCAGTCACATAATTTGTCTGCACTTCATATTTTTATTGAGATACAAAGAAGTTAGAAGTCTCATAACTACATTCACAAGTATATATATATAATAAACTGCAAATAAAACGTCTTGATGTAAATAATAGTGTGTTTTTCAGCATAAACATAATTAATATGCAATTACACTACTACAGCACATGGTACTCATCTTTGTGTTTCACATTCTGATTTGTAGTGGTTGACAATTTCTATTACTGTATTGTTTAAATGCTTACTGTTGTTTGTTAATATTTATCAAATGAATCACACTTAATTCTGCCAAATACAAATTCCTAAGTCTATCTCTCTCTCTTTTGTTGGTTGGTTTCCTGTGATTCGGTCACTGCTAAATACTATAGCACCCCTGTATTAAGCCTAACTGTACGCTGATAAAACTAATTCATGTACGCATGTTATACGCTTACAGAAACTTAATTTAAATATGCTTGTGCAATATCTGCCATTGTATTATTAAATATTGCTTTTCTTTGTTATATATGTATTTCTTACGCGGCAATACCGTTTTCGTTCGTTTTCGTGTTTTTAAAACTTCGGTTTCGTTAACAATACATCTTTTCAAGTTTTCACTTGTGCTTCTTAATACAACGTTGTTCATCTTTGATCGTATACAACGCTAGCACATCGTAGAACGTGAAAACATGGATGTACTTTAATATTATGGCCAGAATTGTCTTTAGTGTCGCCATAATACTACTATTACAAATAACTGTTACATGATTATAAGTCTTGTAATTCCACATATCGTTAGATGAATGAATCTATAAATGATAGAAATCCTTTCAAAACCTCGTAATTTTACCACAAGAACGTAACTAGAATTAATCTGGTGTATGGTTTTCCTATTAGCCAGTGGGGAATGCACGTACATCCAGAAGACGAGTCCCAAGTAGGACAAAATGCGCATCCTGGATTCCGCTGCCAGTAACCATCCACTATATTACTTCAAGTTAATCTCCAAACATCATCTAAGCATCCACACAAGGAACCTATTTGTCACCAGAGGTCAAACATTTCGGTCGAATAAGTTAACGAGAAAATCAAAACTGAATTAAAAATAGGTAAGTTTGAAACTAGTTTACAGTCATTTTTAACTGACTTGACACGATTAAATAAACCCCCGGATTTGAGCCACTAAGATTCTGAAGAATAGTTGCCGGGTAGATTATCGCAGGGAAAATGAGACCATGTCATATTGAAGACGGTATTATAGGATATACTGCTAAGCCAGCTCGTTACTACTTTAGTCAGCAGACACCTGAACTCATGCTATTGGTAGGCTAAATCCATATTGTCTGAATCTCAGCACCCTCTACATTCATAACTCCCTCCTTGCATCTCATCATGCAGAACTAGCAGTCATTATAAAAGAGTATACGCTCGCACAACTAAATGCGAAAACACAACGATACCCTATTTGGCCCGCGTTCTATGTGGTGGAGAAAGTGTTAAGCCTGAAGCTAATAACTTACTGTCATAATGGACACTAACTGCCGCTCTCTGCCAAACAAGATAATGTACCTACAATCCTTGATGTCCACTGACACTTATCACAATACTGCGATAATCACATTGCAAGAAACATGGTTACACGAACTGTATGATGACGATCTCATCTCACTAAAGGACTTCATCCTATTTAGACAAGACCCAAAATGTAATAAGAAAAATGGGGGCGGAGTAGCAACTTTTATTCACTCCAAATGGTCTATTTCTAATAATGTTTGCTTCTCATTCTCAAATGACTTCATAGACTGTATCACCGTCAAATGTCGTCCCAAACATCTCCGCAAATATAAACACATCTTTATTACAAACATGTACATTTCTCCAAGTTGCTCACTATCTAATCTTTCAAATTTTGCTGATGAATTCAGCATGTTTGCTGCTGCCAACTTCGCTAACTCTCTATCTGTTATTACTGGGGACTTCAGCTCGTCAGATTGCTCTTTCTTTGAAGCACTTGGTCACTCTAACATTGTCAAATTTCCCACTCGACTAGACAAAACACTTGATTTAGTTTTTACAAATGACGAAGGAATATATGAAGCACGTAAACGTGCACCGATCCTCAACTTTGATCACTCTATTGTTCGTCTTCTACCAAAAATATACAGCAAAACACATATTAAAGTCTTCTCGCATCTGTCTATGAAAGCACAACAAAGATGCTACTCATCCGACAACTTACTCAATCTAAGATGCATGTTACAAAATACTAACTGGGATTTATTCCATGAAAGTTCATTAGATGACACAATTGTCAATATAACGGATTATCTTAAGTTCTGCCTTGATATATGCTGTCCCAAACAAACACTATTCAAACGCCTCGACCGCTTCTCATCTCCTTATCTCAAACAACTTCGCAGGCAAAAAGAAACATTATACAAATCCAAAGACAAGTTAGGACTCAAAAGCATTAATGCTCAAATCAAATCTGAAATCAAAAATCTTAATGCCATCTATAATGATACACTTTTATCAAGCAAATCTCCTATCAGCATGTGGAAACTTTTTAATGAAGTTACTGGCAATAGTAAGCGTTGTAATGCTTTTCCCTTTTATGATGTTAATGCTCTTAATCAGCCTTTTATACGCTGTTCTTCTACTTTAACTACTTCTAATGTTACCTATCATGTAGCTGAAAACTTTCATGATTTTAATACTCTCGATGTTCTAAAATGTCTTAAAACGCTCAAGCCCTCAAGTAGCCTTGGCCCTGATGGTATACCTGCATATGTTCTAAAACAATGTGCAGATGCGTTGTGTTCTCCACTAACCAACATCCTAAATGCTTCTTTCTCCAAAAATATCGTACCTGATGCATGGAAAGACATCAAAATTGTCCCTGTCCCTAAACCTGGAAACGGCAAGAACGTAAAGTTCAGACCCATTGCCATCACTTCCCCGTTTCTAAAGCTTATGGAAAAACTAATACTTCTTAAACTTGAACCCTCCCTTAAAAACTTCGAAGACCCCAAACAATTTGCCTAAAGACAGGGTAGGAGTACTTTAGACGCTGCAGCTGTCTTACACAACAACATCGTCTTATCATTAGATAAAGGTGCCAAATACTTCCGCTGCATGTTTCTTGACTTCACTTCTGCTTTCGACTCTGTACCTAGATGTTTCCTGCTAAATAAGCTCTCTTTGACAAAAACCGAGTCCTGGGTCACTAACTGGCTGCATTCCTACTTCTCTAACAGAATGCAGTACACCGTATACAAAGGTAAATCATCCTCTGCCGTATTCACTGAAGCCGGAGTCCCCCAAGGCGCTGTACTCTCCCCACTTCTCTTTTCTTTCTTTCTACATGACTTCCCATCTTCAAATGACAATAATTCTGTCAAATATGCTGACGACCTGACTGTATCTTTTCCTGTCAAATGTCAAAGCGACTGCTCTAAACTTAATGGCTTTCTGTCAGAAATCAGCCAGTGGTCCAAGGAAAATGGTCTTACTCTAAACCCCTCCAAATGCCAAACAGTCAATTTCACCTTTAGGCATAAATCCGACCTAAACAAACTGGTTGGCTCTCACGAGGTATACAACAAAGACGGCACTGAAATAGAAACCAAATCGGAAATTAAATACCTAGGCGTCATTCTATCTGCTGATCTCTCCTGGTCGTCTCATATCTTAGCAATTTCTAAGAAAATATTCCGTCTTACCTTCTACATTAAGAAGTTAAAACATTTTGGTATTACCCAACCCTTACTCCTACAATTCGTTAATTCTCGCATCCTGCCTATTATTCTCTATTGTTCCCCCTTAGTTTTCCCGGACTACTGAAGAAAGACTATAACATATTACGCAGGATGTTAAAGGTTGTCATCAGGGTAAGCAACGTGCCACTTAACCAGCTTGTTAATATTCTGGTCGACAGGCACATGGACTCATGTGAAAAATGGGCCAAGTCCATTTTATCTAACTCACACCACCCTCTGCACTCACAACTCTCCCCTTGCATCTCATCAGGTAAAACCAGAAGCCTATATAGAAAACCTTATGCTCGCACCAGCAAGTACAAAAACTCAACCATACCCTACTTAGCTTGTGTTCTGTGTGATAAAGAAAGCATATAACTAATAAGTCAGTAGTACAACTGGATCTCGTCTTTCCAACTCGCATCATTTATAGGTACAACATTTTCTCTCTTTCTTTTCCTTTTCTCTCTCTTTTTTCCGTTATGTGCTGCTTTGTCTCTTTCTCTCGCTTACGCCAGTTAATAAGACAGCTCCCACCTTTCTAACACCTTCAAACACTATTTCAGCTTTACCTTTGCTACAGACATGCCAATGTATTGTTGTAATAATGAACTGTGGTTTCCTCAATCTATGTAGAATTCTATTTATTGATAATGTACTAACTGGGTGCAATACTGTAGTAAAAATGCTGAGAATTCCATTCTGTATCACATGTACTGTTTTGGAATAAAGCAAATTATTATTATTATTACTTTGTAACCAGCACAATAATTGGCTCTTTTATCCTCTCCTATTTGTAATTTATGGTGTTATTATTTCAACTCTCTCCTCACTTTACTAATTAGTATTATTATCATTATCATTTTATATTTTTTGTACATTTTTGGGAATTAATGTTACTATTAAGGCCAAAAAGCTGTAAATAATCAATTTTGGTTACCTACATCTTGTAATGTTTGTTGTTGTTGAGTGGATTAAATGCAATAGTGTGCCAAACACTGAGAATTCCACACTGTATCATAAGTACTGTTTTGGAATTTAGAAAATTATGATAATTAGTGCTGAAATATCGTTAGTGTGTGACTGAGTTGTGGAAACACTACTATATACGAAGTTCTTATCTCACGATTACATCCAATATTTTTATATACCTTCAATACCTGATGCTTCTTTCGTAAAGATTGGAATCATTGTAAATACACAGTAAACTGCTGCTTTCCCAAGCATGGTTAGTATATGACATTCTTATCAGTGATGGAAGGCAGTAATTTCAGTATGTCACCCTGGGCATAACCATTCGTAAGTTCCTATGACCACTGAATTTCCAAGTCACTCTGTCATAATCTGCGAGTATTTCATGAGTGTGAGGAAGTAGGACAATGAGGCTTTCGGAGGTTCAAACCAAAGGATTTGTTTTACATACTGAATGGGCATTTAATGTGACTTGTGAAGTACCATTAAATGATATATTCAGTGCTGAATTATAATTCATACTTTCAGAATCATAAGACCACCAGTGTGCAGAATAACCGAAAGTATATAACTGAAGTGTTAACATATTGGAACAGCTAACCAACAACAATATGCGATGTAAAACAAGTCTCAGCTATTGTTATGATCTATGTCGGCAACTTGTTAAGTACCTGTCGTCGGTAGTTGTATGACCGAGTGGGCTGATGCGTGGGTATTATAAAACTGGCGCAATAGACAACTCAACTGATATGCTAGATACATCTACTAGTCCGTGATACCTTTCTCTTCAAGTATCAAATGACAAAGAATGGCGTATGACTGTGGGTTAAAATTTTTATTACGAAAAAGCACGTCATATTTATATATTATTAACCACATCAGAATCGCCCTAAGGTAGTGGATAGAGATTGTTCAGATTGACTGATGATTCGGTCAAATTAAGTGAAAAATAAATATTCTGATTGGCCAGTGATTTGACCAAGATCAAGGTGAGAAAAAGATGATGAAATTTTTCATTCATCTGATCACATGATAAATTATATGATAAAACATAAGGTGATGTGGTGATCTACAATTTCTATCACTGTATTGTTGAAATACTTCCTGTTGTTTGTTAATATATTTATTATACGAATCGAAATATAATTCTGCCAAATACAAATTCCAAAATTCATCCCTCTCTGCGTTGTTGGGTGATTTCCTGTAATTCGGTCATTGTGAAATACTACTACTACAATTAATCATAACAATTTTTTGTCGAGACAACTGAAATTATGTGCAGCTGGATTGATTCAGCACTCGTCCCGGACATAGTGAAAATTCAGCTAACTCTACAAGGACTGCAGAGGCATGAAGGGTACTCTAAAACTCAAGATTTTTTCGAAATATATACTCTAATTACTGACCGACAGCTCTAGTATGGTGTTTTGAAACCTTTGATTCCGAAAGCACTATGGAAGGCAAGTTAAAACGGACACCCAGTTAAACACAAAGAAATGGCATTCATCATTCAGAGGATGAAGGAACTATAAATGAGATATAGCTTCACCTTGGCTTCGCGCTCCATCCTTCTGAGAACCTCGATTAATTACTACGTCTGAGTAGCCACGGCGAACTGTGTTGTTGAAGCTCCACATCGTCCCACCTTAGAAACTGATTTTCTGAGAATGCTGGTTTGATTGCCTATCTTCCGTAACTATATGTAGGGTTTACCATAGAGTGCCTTTGTTTTTCATTGACGATTTTAGACTTCAGATCGACCAGTACTGTGACATCAGCCAAAGAATCATTAATTTGAGGCTCCACAACATGAACATTCCGAATATATATATATACCTTGGTAGTCTTGGTGTTTCCTTTGTCTAATATTGGAGCGTTGTGCCGATTGAACTGATGTCCGTGGTTGTCTGTGTGTAGTGACATGAAAGAGCGGATGTCATATCCTTTGGCGGCCAGTGTTTGTCCATGGATGCGAAGACAAAGCGGGTGTCCATTTTGGCCAATGTAGTATTTTTTGCAGTTGCTGAAATTCATTATGTAGTTGGTGTTGGTTTTATCTCCTTTCGTTGTTGAGTCGTCCGTTTGACAAAGAGCCGAGTGGGATGACCTTGTTGGTTTGTATGCTACATCAATTCATAAAGGTTCGAAAGGGCTTGCAGTTATTTATGAAACGTTTTTTATATATGGTAAGAGGATTTTCAGTGGGAGCTATTGATTTGGTTGGTTGGCTAGGTTAGGGTTAGATGTTTTAGAGGTTGAAGGTATCGACGTTCGCGAACTGTACGGAGTATACTAACGCAAGATCTTATACCAACAACTTCTATAGTGTTCGCTCTTCGAGTACCAATGATAAAGCAAAAGGCCAGATTTAGTCGTCCAAGGTACGCAATATATTTTGGGACCAAATCGCGGGTAGAAGTGAATGCTTAGCTAGCTAGTAATCGTGCACGCACGTGACACGACGGAGTACCAAATGGCGGGGATGCTTAACCGGAAGCCTTCAGCTAAACAAGTCGACTTAAACAGTGATGGTCAGCATCCAATGTTGAGTGATGATTGATGTGGTCAATAATTTTGGGGAATTATTTACCGCTACAATGCTCTAAAGCCCTTACCTGCAGAGATCGATGAGTCCTCCCTATGTGTGTGTGTGTGTGGCCACACGTACATTCAAATTGGTAAATACAGTGGGATGTGACATCATTTTTCTCATGTTCAAAGGGCTTAGATTAATATATTGGCTTCATATTCTCAATTATTATGATCTTAGCTGCATAAAAGTCGTTTTAACAGTAGTGTCCTATCTTTGTCTAGTTATCAAGCTGCTTTGATGCCCCATATAGGGTAGCTTGATCTACACGTCTTTCTTAGGAGAGAGCTGGAGAGTGGGTCTTGGTGTTCTGACTACTTTATATCTCGTGATGAACTTGTCTGGATAATTGTTATCAACCAGAGTTTGTATCAACTTTCTTCTTCATTAAGTGTGTCTTCAGTGCATATTGGTTGGATTCTACTGAAGAGGCACCTTACTGAGGCTCTTTTGTACCGAACAGGGTAGAAACTGTGGTAATTAAGGTACTGTCCTGTCCAGGTAGGTTTTCTATAAATAGATTGTTTTAGTGACCCATCAAGCCGTCGACTAAGCAATATGTCTGGGAGAGGTAAACAATTATCTTCCTCTTCTACAGATGTAAGTGATATGCTATTCTGGACTTCATTCATTCGATTTAAAATTGAGGTGGCAGAACAAAACTTATTACTGATGATTGCAATATCATCTACATACCTTCTATAAAGTGGCACATTTTCGATTAAATCCTCCGATAAATTCTCAATGTACGACATATAAATATCTGCTAAAAGGGGCCCTAATGGACCTCCCATAGCAACACCATCAACTTGGTGGAAATAATCGCCTTCAAACGTAAACCTAACATTGCTAGTACACAGAAGTAATAAATCCCTTAAATAAGATATAGGAAATGGGATGAAAAAATTGTTTGTGGAAATGTAATCACACAAAATGTGAACTGTTTTGGGCAAAGGCGCATTAGTGAATAACGAGTTTACATCAAAAAAGAGTACATATTCTTACGCATTATATTAATATCGTCAAGAAAATCAACGAATTCACATCTATCTTCTAACACATACAGAATTGTGTTTTGACTGGATGCAATAATTCTACTAACCATTTAGCAAGTTTATGCGTTAGGGATTTGCACATTGACAATATGTGACGTAGAGGATTATTGGGTTTATGTGTTTTTGGTAGACCATACATATGCGGGAATTTACATCCTAATTGTTTTAAAGAGTCAAATGTATCTTTACTTATAGCATTTAGACCATGAAGCTTCACTAGATTAGCTGCCACCGTGCCTCGTAACAACTGAATATCTTCTGAGGAGGGATCACAGTTAAGTTTGCTTTTACCATCAAGAATAGAGAGCATTTCGGATTTGTAGTCACTTTTATTCATAATAACGACTCCAGAACCCTTATCAGGTTTCGTAATTATTATATTACGGTTTTCCCATAGCTCTTTCAACGCTTTGAAATGCTGGAAAGTTAAAATACTTTCCTCTTATGGGTTGTTGTTAAAAAACTTTTTATCCTCTTATTCTGAGTTCATAATTCGCTCAATGTTTAAACAACACGTGGATTGTGATTGACACAGCTTCGCTGTATTTTCTTATTGACGCACAAAGACTGGGCTTTTGGCGGTATTCAGTCACAGGCGACTCACAACTGACGTTTGTATATTACTTTTCAGATTTGACGTTCATTATAGTACCGTATTCTGGACAAATGCCCTGTTTTTGGATTTTAACCGTGCCTAAACATATGGTTTGATTGGCCGTTAAGACTGTCGTTCCGAATTTCTCTTGAAAGAAGTCGATTGTGCTAGTATATATATATATATATATATATATATATATATATATATATATATATAGAACAATAAACTCAGTGCTATACATTACTTTACCACCACTACATGAATTCCATGGACCTAGTTTCACTCACGTCATCTTTGGTATCATGTCATTCACTATTGGTCTTTTGAAACATACCCTGAAACATACTTGATTATGGAGAGAAAATGAGGGAATGTAGTTTTTACGTATCGGAGTTTGACTTGCTTATGAGAAATTCTAAATCAATGCTACGTATCTTCGCTGGGTTCATTGTCGTTTTATTCCAGGAATGCTGTTTCTCTCGTTTCAATTAACATCTAACGGAAACGCAACTCAATGTGACATGTCTTCAGAAGTGACAGTTGCCTTTGTTTCCTTTTCTCGAAAATAAACAGAGGCACAATTTACGCGTATATTTTCCCCTGTTTTTTATTTGTCAATTTTTCAAAAATCGAGGATGTTTCCATGTATATAATTGGTTGCACTTAGTTCACCGATTATTCGTTCCGCAGATTTCCTATAAATTTCCTGTGAGTTTAGGGTCCAGCCCATCTAACTCGTTCCCAGTCTTAATGATTTTCGCTTTAGTGTGCACTGTGTCGACTACCATTTGTGGAGGCCTTTGTAGGGAGTATCTCTGTCTAGACAGGCTGGATTTAGACTTTGAATGCTGAAACTGTCCATGATGTCACCTGGTTGAATGACTAAGTGTTTTGGGTGCCTTGCGTGACTCTAAAGTGTCCTTTGTATGCCGAATCAAGGCGTGGCTCTGTTTCATCACTTTCCGCCTACACATGGGGGCAGGAATCGAAGTCTTTGAGTACGTGTACTGCTGTTGATTGATGCAGCTGTCGGGAACCTGGTGATTCCATCAGTGCATGTGAATATGTAAGTGAATCTACTCGAGTGCGACTAAGCAATCCGCACGAGTATGGACGAAACGGGCATCCGACTGCGAGAATGTTTCTAAGTTCGCATTTTATGTCTGCGACTTTCGCCCAATGGTGACACACACACTCGCCTAGTTTTCACTTTGCGTACGGCCAAACATATCATATCGCGCGCGCTCCTTGAATACGACGTGACTTTTCCTCTCTAACCGGAAAATACCTATTTTGTGAATTATCCGCTTGGGAAACCTGATATTCCTCGCCGGTGAATTAAATTCAACCATTACTTACGCATTGAATCTCTGTGTGGTAAGTCCAGCTGTCTTGAACTACTGCCAAAGCTTCAGGTGCTATTTTTGAAGCAGCATCTTCCTCAGTCGTTCAGATAAACAAGACTTGTTGGTCTACCACGTGATTGCTGTGAAGCCGATCATCCAGAAAGTACTAGGTAATGTCGAAAACCTTTTCTTTTCCTTGTCTTGTACTTTTTCAGTCTTATTCTTGTTCTTGTGGGTAGATACTGTTGCACTCTTATTCTTATACAGCATAAGTTTTAGCGATAGTTAATATGGCTGTAGAAAGTAACCTTAGAAATGGCACCAAAACACCTTACTCTGTAGTCACAAGGGCTTCAGCCAGAGAAGGCAAAAACGCAGGGACACCAACCCCAAGTCGCATACCCATCCTAAAGACCCGTGTAGGACTCGTCTGTCCTGATACTATGCCTGCATTGCCACAGTCTAGTCCTGAAACGGCGCAGGCAATACTAGTAGGACAGGATACTACACCTGCACCAACTGAAAGCCAATGTGTGAAGTACAACAAACCTAAAAGGAAACGCTCAAGACGTCATAAGACCTCGAAGGCGTCACCAAGTAAGGGAGACGAATGCCAGGCGTGCAATATCATTGTTACTAAAGCAGGCTCAGCTTTCGAATGCAATTTTTGCAAACGGTGGGTGCACTGCCGTTGCGACAAAGAGGTACCGAAATCATACTACGAGTTTATGGGAAATAACCCGTGCCCGTGGTTTTGGTACATCTGTCCACTCTGTCGCCCTGGCGTAGTCACACAGAGCGTGTCTGAGGTTAGCAGAAACAACACGTCGCCCTTGTATCCCAACATGGTGTTATGTAGCTCCCCACCTGCTAACATCACATTGCCAAAACTTGGCACAGACAGTAAGAAGGACACTCCAGTCCTACTGACCGAAAATGCCAATTTTCACAAGGTGAAGATTCACAAGGTTGGACCTAAAACATCAAGGAAAGATAGAGTTAGAGAAGCACCACTTGCATCCACAAGCAAGCTTGGCAACACAATAAAGGCTGGCCAGAACCCGATGAAGCCTAAAGTTGCTGATGCTGCAAAGGAATACGAGAAGCCAAAGGCCAAACCTAAGTCTGAGGTTAATCGGTCTAATTCGCTCATCCTCTTTAACATACCTGTGAGCAAGGACAGCTTGCTTGAACAGCGGGCCCTGTTTGATCAGGAACAGTGGTCCAACCTGTGCAATAAACTAGGTCTGAATATTAATTCAGTGAAATTGTGCAGGCTGTACAAGGGTGTCCACACACCTCAAGGTAAGCCACCCCCATTACGGGTTACACTGGACTCTGCCGAAGAGGCCGAAAAGGTACTATTGATGGCTCAGGTACTAGCCATCGACAGAAGCTCTAACATAAGGGTGAGACAAGACAGACCATGGGCTGTCAGACAAATGGCGAGGGAGTCACCGGAACTTTTGCCTTCTACCTCCATGGTGGTACACGGTGTTCCGGAGCTGGAAACGGGTACTGCCTGTGAAAAACACATGCATGACGTACAGCAGTGGAGATGGCTGTCGTCTCAGATGGCCCTTGGCGCTTCTGGGGCCATCTCCGTTTACCGACTACCTCGCCCCGCTCATCTCACACTGATTAGCTCCCCAAAGCTGCTAAGTGTCACATTCAACTCCCTAGAGCAGTTGGCCATAACACTTCAACGGTGGTATGAGATCAAGGGGAAATTGGGAGGACACATCCGATGCTGCGAAAGCAGACCTCGAACCATAAGGAGGCAGCAAACAGAGGCTTTAATACGTCCCCAAGCTTCAGTGACGCTCGAGCGATGCAGTTCTGAGAATAATAGCCTGTGTCACCCAAGTGTCCTGCCTAAATCCATGGGAAAAAGCCACAACGGGCCGGTTCCATCGGAACTGGCCAACTAGTCCCAGCATTAAGTTCCCTACCAGCAGACAGCTTCACGTCAACTACCCCACAACACGCTGAGGTTGTAAGACTCACTGTCAGCCGCCTGTATAGCAATGTGAGGGGGCTGAGAGTAAAAATAGGTGAACTCCGAAATCTCCAAGCACACCTACAACTGAAAATGATCATTCTCACCGAAACATGGCTAACCCCCACTATCGCCGATAATGAAATCAGTATAGGTGATATGGTTTTGGTCAGGAGAGACAGGGATAATAAGGAAGGAGGGGGAGCTGCCAACTTAAATGTGTGCGCGCAACGGACCCACCACTTATTGAACTCCCAGACTCCATATGGTGTCATTTCACCGTAGGCCACACCAAGCATTTACTTGGTGGCATCTACCGATCTCTCACCTGTGGGGCAGAGCACAATCAGCTACTGCTCAGCACTATCACAGGGATACGAGACTTGGGCTATGACCAAATCACCATTGCTGGAGATTTCAATGCCCCATCATTGAACCTTGGCTCGGGGTATGCTAAGGGAAAATTTGGCCGAAATCTACTGCAAGCTATTCGGAACACGGGACTGACTGAGAACGTTGGAGACGACACTAGGTGGGGCCCTAGTGGAAAGTTATCAAAACTAGACTACATTCTAACTAGTGACCAACTACTCGTCGAAAAGGTCCAGATCATGACTCCTCTAGGAAGTAGTGACCATGCAGTCATAGGTTTCGACCTCGTTCTCCGTGAGCATTTGCAGTGGGACGCTACGCAACCATGTCTGTGTTATAGCAAGGCTGACTATGCTGAAATGCGGAGGCTCTTGTCCGATGCAGACTGGCCCTTAGCATGGGATGAGCTGTCTGTGGATGAACAATGGGAAGCGGTAAAAAAGATTATTCATACAGTAATCTCGGATACCGTCTCTTTAGTCACAGCACAGCCCAAAAGAAAATCATCATCGTTAAAGAGAGGCACGCAGCGTATTCTGCAAGCAAAGCGGAAAGCTTGGTTTACGTGGCGCGTATCTAAAAGCCAGATCGACCATGATGCATACCTGGAACTCAGGAAGCGGTGCAATGCAAAAGTCAGGAGGGACAGAAGGTCATTCCAGGCTAACCTTGCTAATAAACTCCTGGCAAACCCGAAAAATTTGTACCGATTCACGTCGGAAAGGAAACCAACCAACCAAGGGGCTTGCGCCTTAGTAGGCCAAAACGGTCAATATCTCACTAGTCTGGAGATGGCTGAAACATTCAGTTTAGCCTTCGCCAAACAGCTAAACAGAAATGTGGGTATTACCGTTACGAACCAAAATGGTGGCATGACTATTTCACAGGAGGAAGACCAGATAGCCACCCCCCAAATAAACCCTGCAATAGTACTGAGAAAGCTGCAGCGACTCATACCTGGGAAGTCCCCAGGTTGTGATGACATCAGGCCATCTGTTCTGAAACAGTGCGCCGAAGCTCTCTGTAGGCCTTTATGCGACTTGTTCCAACACTCCATGGAATCGGGGATACTGCCAAAGGAATGGAAAAGGAGCATCCTTTCTCCGATCTTCAAGAGTGGGGATAGGCAAAATCCCACCAGTTATAGACCAGTAGCTCTACTCCCAGTGGTATCGAAAGTACTGGAAAGTATTATTGATGATCACATCAGGGAATATCTGGATAGGTCTAAAATACTCAATGAAGCCCAACACGGTTTCAGGAAAGGAAGATCCTGCGTCACTAACTTATAATCAGCTTGGGACGACTGGACATCATGCTGGGATATGAATGTTCCTGTCCATGTGATCTTTCCAGACTTTGAGAAGGCATTTGACACTGTTGCCCATGACCTTCTCCTACACAAAATAAGCCAGGTAAACCACTTCTGTCATGGTTGAAGGACTACCTAACTGAAAGGCAATTTTGCACCTAGGTCAATCGAGTCCGATCATTTTGGCACAGCTCGTCATCAGGAGTGTCGCAGGTTCTATCCTGGGACCACTGATGTTCTTGATTTTTTCAATGATTTACCATGCCGTCTAAGCTGCCCGACTCTTCTATACGCTGATGACGTAAAGATATGGAGGGCGATAAAGTGTCCGGAGGACTCAGATAGACTGCAGGCAGATCTAAGGCTTCTGGAATACTGGGCGGTGGCCAGTAGCATGACTTTCAACCTGAAAAAGTGCAAAGTAGTGAAGTTACGCACCTGTAGACTGCAGAATGCAAGTTACACCCTGTGCAATGAAAGCTTGTCCTGCTCAACGTCGGAACGTGACTTAGGTCTAGTTCTAACGGAGAAAATGGACACAAGCGTAAATTACACGGGGATGTAGCGAGTGCATATGCGGTCATACACTTTACACATAGACAATTAGGTGCACTCACTCCTGAGCTCTTTCTAAGGTTGTACAAAACATACGTCAGACCGCATCTTGAAGTGCATAATATCATTTCACCCCCACTGCTTAAAAGAGACGCCAACCTTTTGGAAAGAGTCCAACGACGGGCAACAAAAGGAGTGGTTGGTCTCCGATATAAACCATATGACGAAAGGCTGAGGAAATTAGGCCTATTCACACTCAGTTACCGTCACCTGAGGGGGGATTTAATTACTGCCTACAAAATAACAAATGATCAGAACCACCCAAACAAAGGTGTTCTGCCATTGAGTAGGTATAGGCTTCCTCGTGGAAATCCTAGAAGGATAGCTCATCAGAGGGCAAGGACCCGGGTGCGCTCCCACTTCTTTTCCCTGCGGGTTTGCCGTCCCTGGAATTCCTTACCGGCAGATGTAGCTATGGCACCATCTGTGGACGCCCTTAAGCGAAGGCTGGACAACCATGCAGCGACACAAGGACTGCATCCAAATGGCCTATCCCCTTAAAATCGCATACACCATTCAAAGGTAGACAATTAAACTGGTCGTTTTACTTCTTCACATTCCCTTCAGTCTTACTCTCCTGACAGCTTTAACTACACCTATTATTTTTTTTTATCATTATTATTACTGGTATATATATACACCGGTTGACTGACTGTTGTTACGTTTTCTTATTCTTTCTCTGTCTGTTAGTCTGAATACCTTTACTAATTATATCTATTATTATTATTATGATTATTATCTCTTTTCCATTGACGACGATACCGAAGGACTAACTGGTGAAAGGATCAACTCCATTCACAGTAGTAACAGTCTCAACATACCTCATTCTACAAACCACATATAATTAATCCCAGCAGTACTCCTTTTGGAGTCAACCAAAGCTACGACAGTCGAGTGGCGGGACGAGCTACGCAGAAGTTTACCGAAGATCAGGAACCTCTACCTCACAATCAAGAGGCGAGCACAAAGAAATCAAATTGGTTTATACTAGCTCGTAAAAACGATATTGGATATTGGATACCAAGACTGTTTCAGCTGAATCTTTTGTTCTGACGAAAATTGACATTTACGGCTTTATTGGGCGTATCTTTTGTTTTGTCGCAGTATTTAGAGTTGGCATCTATTGGAGATGGTAGTTGGGAAGATTTGAGACTGGAGTTATTTGCAATGAGGCAATGGATAGGGGCACACACGGAGTGTCGTTATGTGTTATCGCGATGTTGTGTTTGGGTTTTTCTACGTTGTTTTCAGGTGTTTTTTCAACTGAAATGCATTAGAAATACCATATTTTAACGAAAAAACTTAGAAAAATGGTGGAAAGTAGGCTTTTTTAAGCAGTTTGAGTGAACACGTATTTTTCATCAAATTTCGTTGTTTCTTTGCATGTGGAATGTTAAAATTCCTTGTAAATTGTTGATTACGTTAAGAAAAGTGAAATAAATTAGGTAAATGATGTATATTTTGCCAAATTCCGAGGTGGTGCTTTGAATCACTGAGTTTTGAAAACTTGATTACGGTCAGAAGACTTTACAGCAATAAAGGAGTGTTAGTTGATTTATTCGGAACATAACACAGAAGAAACAAAGTTTTTAATGAGATGTCCTTTGCTTTTTAGCAATTTTGTATTGGTAATTATTTGCTAACAGAAGTATCACTGTTGTTGGTTTTCAGGTTGCAGTTGTAATTTACTCGATGGTCCGCTTGATTTGGAAGCTTTGGTGAAGGGTGATTGAAGAATTTTCGTGTTAAAGTTGGAATCGTTGTGATATTATGAAAGCATTCATTAAAATAAATATTTCTTAAAAGTTTTCACAGTATTCTTGTACTACTACTTCGTTTTGCTTGTCGAAGGAATAGTGATATAGCTATTGTTGGAATGCGTAATGATTTACTTCGAAAGAATAATAATATGCGCAGTATAAGATAACTAGGATAATTATCTTAAATAGGATATATATATAATACGTTATTTTCGATGACCGTAGCCGTCCTGCAAACGATACAAACACATGTTTGACGATCTTTTCTTCTCAACACTAATGCATACTAATACTATGCGCAACCGGATTAAATTTAACTGAAACATTTCATGCGAGGCTTGATGACGCACTGAGGAAATAAAAACGGCTTACGACTACGACGCATTTCACATAAGTATTACTACGTTGCCTATCAATTTCGTTAACTATGCAATGTCCTCGAAATGATAAATAAGAAAGGCACAAGTAGTCGACATAAATGCATATATTTACAAAAGAACAACGGTAAAGCAGTACATTTTCACATTAAAAAGGGTTTATAACATTTCAGTGAAAAAATCACAGTTGTAGATTTTTTATGGCTACAACATAGTCAAATTAAAGTCAACTAATCGTTTTATTCACAATATGTGGATCAGTTTCCCTCACATGATAGTGACACGACCCATCTTTACAGCTTCCAGCACCACCCGATCCTTCAGAAGAAACTGGTTGTGATCTTTCCATGCAATGATCGAGATTGTATTCCTTCGACCACCTCCGGCCGCACTGGGAAATATCTAGGGATGTATACATATCAAGTGAATTAATCTTACCTTAGGTGAACAGTTCCTTATCTTAGCCACAATGAATAATGTGAACAAGGGAGGGAACAATAGTATAATTTGTAAGATTGGTGCATACATTCTATGACACATTTGATGAATTATAGAACTTCCGATATATCTTTCACAGTTTGCCTTTTGCAAAATGTATATATTACACAACTGCTTCTCCTATCCGTCCGTTACAACCAGCTGAAAAAAGACTAAATCTTCAAATTTCATCCCTCTTTGATTATGTCACAGAATAATATTCTTTTTGTTAATGGATCCAATGCATGACACATCTGTAAAATTTTACATATGCTAACTTGTCCCATTAAGCTGAAAAATGTAATGTTTATGCGATTTTTATTATTATCATTTCAAAGCCCGCCTCAGTAACGTAAGCTACGTATTAGCCGCAGCGTTTACGCAAAGGCGAATCCACCAATCACAATATAAACAAGTGACCTTGAAGTGCTCAGCCTCTCCATAAGGTCGTGTGTGCCTCTATCCATTGCCTTGCAATGAGGATATGCTCCAACCACTTCATCGTTCCTTTGACTTTCGGCGAGTGATCTGAAGTCTGCAGTGCATTCTGGACGCTGCACCAGCCAAACAGTTCGCCGTCCTCTTCACGTGTCTCATATCGCTGGTAAATTCTGATATGAACCCAATCCGACAAATGTGCGGAAAATCGTGTCTAAAAAGAAGACAAATCTGGGACATCCAATTGAGTTAAAAAGGGGACAAAACACGGAAATGCTAAGACTTGTCCCCTTTGTCCCAGATCCCCCACTTTGTCCCCTGAATCAGCAGAATGTCCCCTTTCTTCTAAATCATGTTGTCCCCTGAATCAGCAGAATGTCCCCTATCTGTCCCAATATAGTCCCCTTAATCAGCAGAATGTCCCCTATCTGTCCCAATATAGTCCCCTTAATCGGCAGAATGTCCCCTATCTGTCCCAATATAGTCCCCATAACCAGCAGAATGTCCCCTTTATGTCCCAATATTCATCGTTTCTTTTTATCCTAAAACGCAGAATTCCTCCCTATTACTCGTACCATTTTTCCGTAATTCTTTTAACGTCAAACAACTCACAATTCAAAGAAAGGTTCGTTATGGAACTAAATATATTTAATTTGAGTATTCGTTAAACGAAAAAAAGGAAACAAAAATTCGGCAAGTTCATTCTTCAAGACTAATGAACATTAACAGTTACAAATGATACAGAAAATTAATAATAATAATCCATGGAGCAATTCAAGAAATACAAAAATATTGTCTTCGCATTAAAAAAAACCCAAGTGTGTATTGGATGGATTACAAATACTTGGGAAAAAATAAAGCTTGAAGTCACATGAAGTCTAAATGCGGCTTGACATCTGCTCGCCGTCATCCAGTAGGTCCATTGACATATTCTGAAAATGAAAAAAATTTTGTTAGCAAGGTAGTGATCAAAGGTGACACTTATCCAGACATTTGACATAATCATATACCAAACGTGTTTATTGAGGTTTAAAAATTAACTTCATTATTAAGTACAAATAAATTATTTGTTCACATACAAATACTCACACTGAAAGACCTTAAGTGTGAGTAATCTCTAATGTTGAATTTCCCAGTAAACATACAAAAATAATTGAGTCGTAAAAGGCAAACCGTGTACTGTTGAACAAACTGTCTACCTAAACACCTAGTGCATGTAACTAACAGAACTAGTTTTCATAGCGTTGACAATTACACGCTATTTACTGGCAGTTGCAATATACATTTAGACAGCATTCATTTAATTAAATTGTCACTTACAGCAGAGATGTTCTGGTCACTCTTCTTCTTGTCAACAGCAACCTGTGAAAAATAATTTAAATGATTTAAATCAAGGTGACGGATTTCACCTGGTGAGCATTTGTTTATTTCCCTGCCCAACTGGTAGTTTCTACCTTGACGTGTTGGTTTGGCTTGCATATCACAATGACCCAACGAGATACACTGGCTGAAACTATTGTTCCTGCAGGTCCTACCATGCCAGGAATGTTGTTGTGGTAGCGATTAGACTAAAAGCTGTTACCGGGATGGTGTAAGACTTTTTACACTTTACTGGGGGTCTGTTTGGCGAAGTAATGCTGCTGGAGAATATGGAGGTAACGGCAGTAAGGTGTTTCCTTCAGATGACCAGCATGCCAACTATGCTATCTCTCTACTCTGGAGAGGGGTTAGAAAATGTCGACCCCAAAATTGTACATCTCGACTTACCCTACGGCGGTCCGTCACTGGTGGCACGTTTACTAATACGGAACCAGACCAGGAAACCAGTTCATACAGGCCGTGTGTGACTGGCTTCAAGCAGTTATCCCCTGGGCTATACGGTTGCACAATACTAATCCTCTTCCTGTTTCAGGTAGCTGAAGAATCAACCAACATCCATGGTGTGGGCATCCGGGAAGTAACGACCGCCCACACACTTCCAAGATCACACGAAACCCGCCCCGAGCATCATTCTCCTTTACCCCCATGACCATCATCATCTTGCTTTCCTACTAGAGTCGGTGCTATTCCTCAGGCTATTGAGTTACCTTCACTTCACTCCGTGTCCGCAAACAACGGTGAGACCCATAAAAACACAACTGACGGCCTCTTAAAAACACGTCGCCAACCTCATGTAGGAACAATTAACATCAGGACCCTCTGCCAAATCGAACAACAAAAATTAACAAGTGAAGGGTAGGGCGAGAGGACTAGCTTTGAAGCAGGTAAAGTAGTAACAGCGCGTTTCGAAAACAGAAACAGGGCGATTATATAGGGCAGCCTGTCAACGACCGTAATTTCGTGTGCCCATGAGTGAGATAAACAAGTGATTTGCTCTCTTGTTATTGGCCGGTTGCCGTTATTTCGAACATCATTTAGATGCTTGGTGAACTGCGCAATTGCCAGGAGCGTTTCATGAAGTCGCGTGCATAACTGACAACACATACTATTACAGCCCAGGATAGAAATGATACACCAGAGGATTTATTTGCTGAATTCAAAGAATTCATCCCATATCAATATCTAAGGACTTCGCAGGAGTGTCAAGATTGCAAACAATGTTGCGAAGAGGTGATAACTTCGTGCAACTTCAATTATCGCTTGACTATTATTTTCAGAGATCCTTAAGTAAGCATAAAATATACACAGCGGTCTGGTTAATCATGATGAAAACGGCATGTTTGTTGCAGCAAATACGTATACCTATGTGTCTGTAGATATACCTACGTATACTGTATTCTTGTCACGAAAATCGGAAAGCAGGTATCAAATGTCTCAGTAAGCACTGTAATACATGTAGGCTACATGTTTTTAGTTGACATAAACTGCGTCTCCACTCACTTTCAGAATTAATCTTGAGTTCATTTGGAATAAGTTAGTTGACCACATCAGTATTGCGAGAATACAGTGAAAGTAAGTAAGTAAGATTCAATGATACATTTAACTGATACGATTGTATTATCATTAGTCGTCTATCTAAGTTAATGATGAATTCGTTGCGATAATAATACCTATCATTGTTTTTATAGTCACCATGAACGTTATTATTATTATTGCTGTCAAGACTATTATTATTCGTCATAAAGCCATTGTCATTTCTTATTAAAATCCTTGTACAAGCTTTGGAAAGTACTGCATAACTTGTCGTTCAATGATTTTATCACTTCATGATGCTTCGATGTACCTACTAGATATCGACCAACGATAAATTGAGAAGACCCTTAAGTTTAGTGAAAACTATTTAGCTACTTCTATATATTGTTTGTAAAGTGATTACTTGTAAATGCTTATCAGGTAGATATCTGGAAAATTCTTTTATTCAGATCATACATGTACTGCCCAAGTTAATAATGATTTTCTTAAATCTTTTCAGACTTATGGAGAAACATATATGTGCTGTGTATGCAGGTGGAACCTACTGACAGTAACAGAGGACCACCCATCTGAATTCTCTCTACATCTGAAATCTAATTTTTGTTTAATAAACAATTTTTTAATGAATCTGTGTTCCTTCTGTTGTAACGCGATTGTGTTCCAGTATTACTTGTAACACGTGCTGAGTTAGGAATTGAGGGTAAACTGTTAGGAGTAAATGCGGCGTCTGGGAAAATTTTGTTTACGCAATTAGATGGACAGATAGCAACGTACCGTGTTCTGTGGCTGCGAACCGTAGGCACTCTGTTTTTAATTATTACGATAACCGTAGTTGCACTGAGTTATAAATCTAACAGTATAGGTACAATCTATCCTCATGGTACATTGCGACACGTAGAAATCGCAAGCACACTATCTCAGGTAGATTTATTTTCAGTTTGTGATTATGGATCGCGAGTCAGTTTATGTGTTCTTCTAAGACGACCGATAACTCAAAACGCTTTATGATCGCAATACCTCCTCTGACATTTGGGCATATTCACTTTACTTAACTACAACATAATCTTTCAACCAATAGGCTTCTCTGAACATCAGCTCTTACTTAGTATTTCAAAAAATAGCCTCATATACTCTGTACCTCGCAACTTACACAAGGGCTAATATTCGGCCTTACCAAGTAGAATATACAAACGAATAACGAGGAATAGATTTATTAATGAATTAACATGTAATACAAAATCAATGACACTATGGAAATCTTCTTAAGCACCAAACTCCATGAAATCCCCGAAAGTAGCTATCATCCGAAAAAGAAATTAAGCAATCAAAAGATGTGAACATTGTTACCATTACAAACACAAAATTTAAGTGATAGAAGATACTAGATAATGCGTTAAATTGTATGTACTTACGTCACTCATTATTTTTCAAGCAGAAGAAGTGGACATTGCACCTGCTTGTAAAAACCGAATCTATGCAGTATAAGAAGCAAATAACATGTGAAAATAATTCCCAAGTATTTCTGTAGATTTTCTTTTAACAGGTACACGTGGAGGACCTTTGACACCATCACCTAAGGTACACAACAAAGTGAAAATGACTAGCGAAACGAACTAGCCTACCTCATCATGTCTATGTCTAATCCCCTGAACTACAAAAAACATGACTAAAAGTCGTTATAACATGTGTCTCCAAGTAATTCGACATTTTCTGAACGGAAAAGTACGGATTTCAACAGTTTGTAAACTGGCCGTAAATTACTGCCGGATAAGGACATCATCATTTGCTGTTTATGCTGAAAACGCCTTGTTCCATAGACTTTTAGCTGCAATACAAGCATAAAATTGTGTAAAACAACGAAAAATTGCATAATTTTGAGGTTATTTATTTTACGTAAATGAGTAGGAGGAGGTTGAATATTGAGGTAATAATGATTTCATGATCTTTACAAAATTTCACAGTAAGAAAGAAAACTGAGTTGGTTATTTCCTCAGATAACGGTGAAGAGACATTCATTCAACCGGTAGGTACTGTGTTTTTTGAATTTTTTATTTAACTCATCATTTCCTGACTGAACTTTTGTCATTTTTAATTTCCAGATTATGGTCTTCACAATCACTCATTATATTTAGACATTCTAATGGGATTAGAAAGGATAATACTTGTGTGAATAATTATATATTTGTGATATGATGAATGCATTTATTGAAATATTATTTGTTTTTAAATTTTGCACTCCGTTCATACGCTAATAATACTTATTGTTTGTCGAGTCGTGAAGTGATGTCACCGTAGAAGATGCAATATTCGTGAAATGTCATATTAACACGTGGTTGAATTTGGTCATGATGGGGTGCTCTTATCGCTTTAGAGTAATTCCTTCCGCTAGTAAACCTTAAACAGATATGCACAAGAAAAGACTATATACCTAGTGATTTCCTTTGAGACAGTGGTGTTAAACGCAACATAAGAATAATAGACTTCTTGTGATAAATAGGATATACGTTGCATAGTGTACATGAAGTGCCTAGACTACCAATACAAGTCGTGTACGTATAGAACCTACTTTTGCTATGTTATGTTTCGTTATTAAAGTATAAACATATGTTCAACGGCTATTTTCCTAACAATCGTGAATACTAATATTAAATGCAACCAAATCAAACGTAACTAAAACACTTTACGCAAGGCTTGATGACGCATTGAGAAAATAATAACAGTTTAAGACTGACGCATTTCAAATAAGTATTAATGGGTTGCCTATCATCCTCGTTAATTCTACAATGTCCTCAAAATGTTAAGAAAAAGAGACAAAGTTGGTCAACATATATGCATATACTTGTAATGAAACAACAATCAATCAAGTAAATAGTGAAAGAGTACATATCTACACTGAAAAGAGTTAGTAACAATCCAGTGAAAAAATCACAGTTGAAGCGTTTTTTATAGCTGCGTCACAGTCATCATAAAGTCCACTAAACACTCTATCTGCATCAGTTTGCCTCCGTTGGTAGTGGTGTTGGACCAGTCTTTGCAGTTTTCGTCACCACTAGATCCGTTTGGAGGAAGTGGATGTGAACCTTTCAAGCAGAGATTGAGATTGTACTCTTTCGAATACCTTCGGCCGTATTGAGAAAAATCTGAGGATGGAAACATATCAGGTAAATTCATCATACCTCCCAGCTAGCAAGTTTTCGGGCGCACTGCAGAATTTTTGGGGCAAAATCTTTAGGCGCATTGCAGATTTTGAGAAATTGAACCCATGTCTGCCCAAAACGTCTGCAGGGCGCCCAAACTTACTATTACAGACTAAAGCATGGACCAACGCGCCTACGGTTCTGCATTTAACCCTCAGTCGACAACTAACGCAGCGTCAAATCTATTATGTACACAGGTCGCCTCCAAAAACAGCAAACTAGCGGTAAATCAACGACTCACGATATCAAAAAGCAGTTGGTTTTTACTGAACATATATTTAACAATGTTGGCAAACGAATTTACAATCATTGACATGTCACAGAAGTAAAACATCCTATAAATCACCAAAACAGTTCATTCGTGTGCTTTCATGAAGGAGATCAAATCTTCAAACTTTATACTTCTTTTATTAAGTTACCCAGTAATACTCTTCTTGTAAGTAGATTCAATGCTTAGCACATCTGTGAAATTTATACACATTAATTTGCTCCCTTAAGCTAAAAAAGGAAACTCTGAAGAATAGAAGCCCAAACCCAAACGACCTAGCGAACGCATAAATGACATTGTCAAGGACAACTTCGACCAATCAGAAGGCTCAAAAAAACGGCGCATAATTGTAAAAAATCGTTTATATTGAAAGTAAGGCCATGTTATAAAATAGTTACAAGGGATAACGTTTTTGTATATGGGTGACTCTAAACTTTAGGAACCCAAACGAACGAACGGATAAATGACCTTGACAAGGACAATTTTAACCAATCAGAAGGCTTAAAATGAACGGCGCATAATTTTAATAAATCGTTTATATACAAGTAAAGCAATGTTAAAATATAGTTACAAAGGATAGCGTTCTCGTATATGTTGCAAAAAAAGTCCCAATTAGACATAGGAGTCTTTAAAGTCATGTTAAACCAAGTCCTATACATAAACTCGTCAAGATAACTGTAAATCATTGGATTTCTTCATCCGTTCACCAATTTTATCCGTTTCTTGAGGTAACTCCAGAAACTTTCAATGGAATTAGTATGAGTTCCATTGAAAGGATTTATAAATCCGGTTGTATGGTTGGCAACCTCATGAATATAGCCGAGATTTGATAATTGGCTGTAACTACTCCACTCATCCGTATGTATTGTTGTTCCCGGTAGCACTAAACGTTGGATAATGGGCAACAATACATTCGCACTGCGATCAGGAATCGCTTCTATATATCCCTTGTGTAGGGTGGTGTCATTAAATGCCCAACACCCATTGTTGATTTGAAGCCATTCTCCCTCTATTATATCAGCCCGTTCTCTAGACAGTAATCGAAAACAAACTCTGGAGCGAATTTGCATCGCAAACGATGTACAGCATCCATTGCGAGTCAGATGATTGCCTGTTCAAGATCATTCATCAAGGTCATTTGTCCGTTCGTTCGTTTGGGTTCCTAAAGTTTAGAGTCACCCAATAGGAACCCAAAACGAAACGACCTACAAACGTACAATTGACCTCGTCAGGGACCAATTAGAAGGCCACAAATAACGACAATAGTTGTCCCAGACAGCACTAAGCGCTAGATAATAGGCAATAATACACATGTCCTTAAGGGTCGCCTCAATATGTCCTTTCTGGAGGCTGGTGTCATATATCCCCAAACCTATTACTGGAAAAAACAGTCACCTGACTAGTTGCTTAAGGTCATTTGTGCGTTCGTAGGTCGTTTCGTTTTGGGTTCCTATTGTTTAGAGTTGCCTCCTATTGTTTAGAGTTGCCATAATTGCCTCTGGAAAAACCAGAGTCACCCAATCGGTTGCTCAAGGTCTATCCGCTTTTAATACTATTATTTCAAAGCCCGCCTCAGTAGCGTACAATATGTATTAGCCGCAACCTTTATGCAAAGGAAAACCTACCAATCACAGTGTGCGTAAGTGACCTTCAAGCGCACAGCCTCTCCTTAAGCCGCTATCCTCTGTCGTGCCACTATTCTTGTGTCACTGGCTACATTTCCGCGTTGTTGCACTTCTGTGAGCTAAACTCCATTATTTATATCATACAGGCACTTTTGTACTACCATATCTGTAACCTTTAAGACTGATAAGCAATAATTGTGGCCAACCAACAGAAAAAACTTAGCACTCAGTCAACTATTAAACTCGCGAAAATAAATCTAGTAAAGTGCCCAAAAAAGCCTGAGCTCAGTGTACACGAAGTGGCGTTACTTGAAAGGGAATAAACTTTCACATAACTAGAAATAGCTTCCATCATTGAGCCTACACTAACCCTTTTACCTGATGTTAAAGCTAATGAATTGCATCTTAAGGTTAAACGTGTCTGTCTGTCTGGTTTGAACACAGAACTTGGCACCGGTGTGCAGCAGTTCGATTCACTACACTTCACTCAGCACACAAAGCCAGAGAAGAAAGTAAAAAGAAATTGGATGTGTCCTGTCAAATCAAAAGCAGGCAGCTACAAATTTGTCGAAGGAGAAACGTCATGCACTACAAACTTTAAGATCGGACAAAACTATTGTCATAGCTAAAGCTGATAAAGGCAATGTCAGCGTAATTCTCAATAGAGAAGATAATGACAAAAAAGCTTTAGAACATATCGAGTCAGGTTCATAAGCACTGGTACAAAATGTCTAGTACTCTAAATAAAGTAAAAGTAGAGATATGTAATCTATTTAGAGAATTGAAACCAAAACTGGGGAATCCAGTTTGTTGTATATATATATATATATATATATATATATATAGTCCTTCACTTTATATACTGTACAATGCTTTGCTGTTTGAATCTACTTTATTGTAAATTCTCTTATAGATACCGGTTTCTGTAGAGTCGTACTATGACAACTAATATTAATCTGCACACTACATTTCTGGAAGTTAAAAATAACTTTGAGAATTACTTTGACACATTCATCAATCTATTGCATCAAAACCAACCGGAAAGTCTTGGATTAGTCAGAAAGCATGTTCAAGATGTAAGTGTTAACTCAACATATTTTGCGTTATTAATGTAATGGGTGTTGTTTGACGTAGATTTTGCTACACTTGTATATTTTTTTTCGCTTGAGTTTCTCATAGATTGAGTTACTAAGAATTTCAGCAAACGTGTAAGCTTTATTTACTCACTGGTTATTGATTATGGGGTGTTCCCGGTTTCTGTATACTAGTGCTAATTAACACTATTTTCGGTTTAAACAAGCTACTGTGCGTCAGTCAACTTCAGATTTGAAGTTTGACTCTTTGTGTTTATATGTATATCCCATAATACAAAGTATACTACTTGAAAGCTTGAACGTCTCTACGAGTTTCCTTGACAATAATCACTATATTAACCAATTTTTAATTGTTCATATGCTTTTTATCACAATGTATTCTAGGTAAATATATCCAATTTGCAAACATTTCACTTATTTTTGAAAGGGATATTGGCATTACAGTTCATTAATTTTAGTATTGACTTACAACCAATGCGTTCCTTGTTCCAATCCCTTTTCATCTAATTCAGTTTAAGAAATGTGATATTATAAGTGTAGGTCAGCCTAGTGTATAAAATATCTGTACCGATTAACTGGATTGCTCTGAATTGTGAAAGTATTGTAGCTATCCAAAAAAAAACAAATGTTCGATTGTTATACCTATGTTGTGATTCATTTACCATTAGAGCAACAGTAACTTACCTGCATATTTCATCAAATTGATGTTTTTCTTCTAATCATGGAATTACACATCATTCACACTATGAATTTTCGATTGGATGTTCCGTAGAATAACCAATGATATTTTTACACTTTTCGAAATGCGTAAAATAAAGATAAGTTGTGATTTTATAATGGATCACGTCAATAAATAATTGATGATTTTGGAATTGTTCAACTGAATGAATTAATAAATAAAAATGTGAGTGTTTACATATTACTATGAAGACAGTTATGAGTCTGTTCAGGTCTCTTTTGATTGTCATGTTTTGCGTCCACAAAGTAAGACAGCACATGTCTGCACAATTCAGTGAAGCCTTGACGGCGAGTTGAATATCAAATTACTACAGAAGGCAGTAAATGTATTGAAATGACGATGTAAAAGTACAGGGAAACGATTTCCAACTAGTCAAACTGTATTTATCACTTGACGAATATTTGTAAAGCTAAATGCATTACGAGTACTTCGGGATATCTTTTTCCATGTTGCGGAACCCTAATTTACATATTTGCCACTTCTTCATGATATTGCAAATCTGATTGCACATCTTTTCTCAAAATATTTATTTCATTCTCATTTCTACATTTTTTATTTCATAGATAACATCGTATAACTTAAGTAGTGGAAAACGAATTCGAGGCATACTAGTTGCATTATCCTACATCGTCTTCAGTAAAGAAAACGATTATGCAAAGGAAATGTTATCTTTCGCTTACTTCATTGGTTGGTGTATTGAAATGGTAAGTGCTTTTCTCTACAGTCCAGCTTATTTATTCGTTGCAAGTCAATTGCAGTCGCGAAAATACGTTGTAAACTACTGGATATTTTCTATATTATTATTATTTCCTTTAGTTCCTAGAGGAACATAGGGCTTCAGCCGTGCGTCTCCATTGCGTTCGGTTCTCTGCTAGAGTTTTCACGTGGCTCCAAGTCTGCCCACACGCTTTCAATTCTTCTTCACATGACCTCCTCCAAGTCACCCTTGGACGACCAATTCACCGCTTCCCTTTCGGGTTCCACTCGAGGGCTTGTCTAGTGATGTCACTTGATGTTTTCCTCAGAGTATGGCCAATCCATCTCCATTTCTTCCTGCCTATTTGTTTCACAATCGGTTCCTGCTGTGTTGGTTCGCTCATTGCCAGAGATCTCTGTTGCTGATCTTTTCTGGCCATCTGATCTTGAGTATTGAGCGAAGACATCTGTTAATGAAGGTCTGTAGTTTGTTTGAGATGCTATTTATGACACGCTAAGTCTCTGATCCATATAGTAGCACTGACTTCACATTAGAGTTGAAAATCCGGATCTTATTTTTGATGCTGAGTGCTGTTGACCTCCACACAGACTTGTGAGAGTAATGAAAGCTTGCCTTGCTTTCCCGATCCTTGCTTTGATATCCTCGTCAGTTCCGCCTGTAGTTGAAACGATGCTTCCCAGGTAGGTAAAGGAGGTGGTTTTTTTCAGTTTCCTTCCATTTATGCTAATTATTGTCTGTTCGTGTTGCCCGGGAATCTTCATCACCTGTTTTCTCTATGTTCACCTGGAGTCCTATCTTTGATGCTTCTTCTGCCAACTTGTTACTTTTCACTTGCATATCTTCCAGTTTGTGGGAAATCAGACATATGTCATCGGCGAAGTTCAGATCCTCCAAGTTTTTCGTGTGAGTCCATTTTATGCCTGTTTCCTCATTGCCGGCTGTTTGTCGCATTATCCAATCTACTGCAATCAGGAAAATCATTGGTGGTAGTAGGCAGCCTTGTCTTACTCCTGTCCTCACTTCGAAGGATTCCGTAAGTTTCCCGTTGTGGCATGCAGCATTGTCGTACAGCTGTTGGATGAGATGTATAATTGTCGGTGGTACACCGTAGTAGCGAAGTAGTTGCCAAAGCACCTCTCGATCGACGCTGTGGAATACCTTTTCAAAGTCGATGAAGTTGAGATAGAGAGGTGACTGCCATTCCAAGCTTTGTTCAATGATGATCCGTAATGTGGCAATCTGATCAATGCATGACTTGTTTCTCCTGTTACGGTCGAAGTTTTTTATCCAGGGCATGTTTGATTCTATCCAGGATGATGCGGCTTAGTATTTTGCTTGGGATGGACAGGAGCATAATTCCTCACCAGTTCTTGCATTGACTTAAGTCTCCTTTCTTTGATAGTTTGAAAAAGCATCCTTTCTTCCAATCCTCGGGTACTTTGCCTTCTTTCCACACCTCCTCCAGTAGTGGCGTCATCAAGTCCGCTGTTGTCTCTGGGTCCATTTTCAATGCTTCTGCTGTGATTCCATCTGGTCCTGCTGTTCCAGCTTTTAGCATCCTGATTGCCTTCAGGACTTCTGATTTCGTCGGGGGGTTGGTGTTCACTGGTAGCTCTGTCTCCGTTGTTGGTATTGTTGGGCGCGTTGTAGGTGGTGGTCGATTTAGAAGTCTTTTGAAGTGTTCAGCCCAGTGTTTCCTTTGCTCCACTTCTTTGGTGAGTGACTTTCCATTGTCATCCTTCACCGGCTTGATTTGTGTCGAACTTTTGCCCGATAGGTACCTAGTTGTTTGGTAGAGTATGGCGAGGTCTCCTTTGCCTGCAGCTTGTTCTGCTTCACTTGCCATGGCTTCATAATACTTTCTCTTGTCTTCCCTGGCACTTTTCTCTACTCTTTTGTTCAGTGTATTGTAGCTTGCATTCAAATCCTGCTTTTGTTGCTCGTCAATGCACTGTATAATCTGTTTCCCCATCCTTGTCTCTTCTATTAGTCTCCAAGTGTCCACAGTGAGCCACTGTTTGTCCCATCTCTTCTTTCTGTCTAGAACTTCCATGCAGGTTTGACTCCACACCGCTTTCAGGTTGTCCCAGTGCTGACCTCTTCACTAGTGTTGATTTGTCCTTAATGCTTGCAGTGAAGATGTCCTTTGTATCCTAGTCCTTCAGTTTTTGAGTGTTGAACTCTGCTTTTGGTCTATCCGCAGCTCCTGCTTCTCTGAAAGCTTTTAGTTTGATTTGGAATGCCCCTTGTACGAGGTAGCGGTTTGAGCCGACGTCTGCTCCTCTTCTTACTTTTGTGTCCAGTAGGCTGCGCCTCCACTTCCTTGAGATTGAGATGAAGTCGATTTGGTTTTTGGTTCGCCCGTCTGGTGACAGCCATGTAGCCTTGTGGATATTTTTGTGTTTGTATACGCTGCCACCGATCACTAGTTCATTGAAGGCGCAGAGGTCGGCGAAGAGTTCTCCATTTTCATTCATTTCTGCGAGAGCTTCTTTGCCCATGATGAGTTCCCTTCCTGTGTTGTCTGATCCCAGTTTGGCATTCATGTCTCCCATTAGTATTTTAATGTCACCAACTGGAGTATTGTGTATTGCTGCCTGTAGTTGTCTGTAGAATTCTTCTTTCTTTTCGAGGTCTTCGTTGTTTGTGGGTGCATAGCACTGTATAATTGACACTTTTCTTCCTTCGGAGTTGAATCTGGCGGTCATTATCCTGGGTGAGATCGCCTCCGATTGTATCAGAGCCTTGGTTGCCGTTGGTGACATCATGATAGCCACGCCCCTGGTGTGTATGTGGTTATCTTCTGGGTGACCGGAGTAGATCACAGACTCACCCGTTGACAATTTGGTGAGTCCATTCCCGTTCCATCTGCTTTCACATATTCCCAGTACTTGAATTTCGTATCTTTTCATTTCGTTTGCGATCTGGGCAGCTTTGCCAATCTCGTACATGGTGCGGACATTCCGTGTCCCCACACAGACTTTTTCTTTTGGCGCAAGGAGATTCATCGAGCTGAAGTTTCTGTAGCAACTTGTTTACAGGGTGGGGTTGCTAGCCTCACTCCTGACAAGGGGATTGTTACAGCCCACAATAAAAGTCTCCTTAATTGGTGTGAAAAATATCTTAGTGTATTCACCTGCACACAATCTCTTAAATGCAAATATTGGTGATATCAGGTTTGGGAATAATGGACCAGTTACTACTCACGATACAGAAATATAAATTATGTTGTATCATGAACTAACCAAAACTGTGAATGACAGCGTGCAAAATGTCACTTGGCTGAATTATAATCGTTTGATTTTCGGAAAGAATTATGAGGTGTAAGCATTTTTGGTGGTTGTTTTCGTGATAGAACAGAAAATGAACTTATTTACAAGTCACATGTTAATTGAATTTCGTTTGTAGTACTTGGACGTTGGTTGTGAAATCGTAATCCAATTTTTAATGTTTTGTTGTTATTTGTCTTTGGAAAAGATTCCAAACATGACTGTGTGTAGTTACGTGGTGTACTGTTATCACCTGACATTGAATATCCTATAGTCTGAATAAATGTAGAAATATATGCTTATTTATTAGTTTATGCTCACTTGAAAATAAAATGTCCCTTGTTTAAAAACTGTTTCTACACTAGTTATTTAGATGAATTCATCTAGTCAATCTATCATTCAGGGGTTTCCCATTTTTTCTTCATGACTTCTTATGCAGCTTTAAATGTGTAGAACTTTCAAGCCTAAAACACGTTGTGTTAACAAATGTTCACATACTTTTTAGAGTGTAAAATCTTTATGGCTTATCAATATTTCCAAAACTAATAGTTGTCAGTCGAACTTTGCTTTATCGTATATTTCTATACTTTAAATATTGTTTTATTTTTTAAACGGAATTCTGGGGCGTAATTTACTCTTGTGTATTTTCAAAAAGATCTAAAATGTTTCCCAACTAGTTGAATACTTTTTGTTCCATACGTCCACACTTACCATCTGTTGTCTTCAGCAAGTTATTAAATTGAATTGAAACTTTTTCTAAAGTCTTTCCAAGGCTTAAAGTCAAGTTAGTTATAAATTTAATTCTTTCTAATCCTTGAACTTTATGTACGTACCAGGTTTCGCTTTCGGTTCAGTCGGACGAAGCTATGGAAGTTGATAAACTGTCCCGTCTATGTTGGCTTGCGATATATCGATCTTTGGATAGTACAGTCTTGTCTTTTGGTAAGTAGTACATCGAGAAATAGAAATGCCATGTTCGATTCACGTTCTAAGGTGAATTTTATTGATGGGTGTGCTGCGTTGAAGGTTTTGAGGAGATACTCTAAATCAAATTTTTCATCACAAATTATGAACGTATCATCTACGTATCCCCTGTATAAGTGCAGTTGACTTATCAAAGGATCGTGGATGTTGTTTTCGAGACTCACCATGAAGCAGTCAGTTAGGAGTGGACCGAGAGGAGACCCCATAGCTACACCATCTTTCTGTACACAGAACTGTTCATTGAATTTGAACTGGATATTAAACTTACATCTGAGAAGTAGTTTATGAGAAGAGGAACTTCTGGGTTTTTTGTTTTGATGTAGTCACAAATGAAGCATATTGTTTTGGTCAGCAGGATGCTTGTGAATAGAGAGACGACATCTAGTGAGATCATTTGTCTTTCAAACACGTTGATATCTTTCATTGAGTCGATGAAATCAAATGTATCACTAAGGCTATATTTTGTCATATGTCTTCTTACTGGTTCAAGGATATCAGTTAGCCACTTCGCGATCTGAAGATATGGTGAGTTAACCATGTCTGCGATAGGTCGAAGTGGAACATTCTCCTTATGCACTTCAGACAGTCCATACAGTCTTGAATTAGTTAAACTGCATGGTTTTATTTGCCCAAATACCTCCTATGTTATGATTGAATCTTCTTACATTCTCTTCAGCAATTTTGTAAGGAGGTTTTCTGTTCTTTTTTCTGTTGTATCTCTCTGGTTGGATGGTTTGAATTATTTGGTGTTGTCTGATAGTATGTTTGCCAATTTCTCATTATAGTCGGATCTATTCATTGCCACAATCCCATTGCCCTTATGAGGACGGACAAGGATTATGTCTTTATTTTCTTGAAGTTGTTTAAGTTGTCCTTTGCGTTCCTTGGTCAGTAGATAACGGTGGCTCGGTCATGTACGAATGCATTTGTATCAGCTGTCGAGAATTGAATCTTTGAATTGATCAAGATCTTTTTCAGAAGTAGGGTAACAAATCGAATGTCTGTGACATTAAATTCTCGAACTTCACTTTGGTTTGTAATTCGTTGATTTTACTTGATACATGGCAAAATTTCGGAACTCAAAACCCTCAACGCAGCACATCCATCAATAAAATTCACCTTAGAACGTGAATCGAACATGGCATTTCTATTTCTCGATGTACTACTTACCAAAAGACAAGACCGTACTATCCAAAGGTCGATGTATCGCAAGCCAACATAGACGGGACAGTTTATCAACTTCCATAGCTTCGTCCGACTGAACCGAAAGCGAAACCTGGTACGTACATTAAGTCCAAGGATTAGAAAAATCTGTTCCGAAGACACGATAGAGAAAGAATTGAATTTATTACGTGAAACCCCACTAGAGGACAGGTATCCATCAAGATTCATAGACAAAAACATGAAAGAGAAGCCTCCGTTGCTAAAATTAGTTGTGTTTTTGATGCCGTCTTTTATTTTGTTTTCATTAAGAATGTCGGTTTAGATTTCTTTGGATATTCTTTTCTTGTACCTAGAAATGTATTCACAGAATCAGTATCACCACTTGTAATACATACTTTATTCAATAATCAAGCCATACAATTACAGGACTTTTACTGATGTGTGATGAAACTGTTACAACACCTTAGAGATATCATATTTCAAAATTTCATAATATTTAGTCGTTCTTTTTAAGTGATTAAGTTACCTTACCTCCCACAACTAATGGGTTATGTAGCTGTTACAGTTAAGTGCTCTAAGCTTCCTAATGGGGAATACTGTTTCCAATTACTCCTGCATGTCTGTATTCTACTGTCCTTTCGACATTCTGTTCCAAATTCCTTGTTTCGTGCTTTCAAAGAAGTACGTAACCTATTATTTTTAGTGTTACTTTTTGTTTTCAACCAACTGTATTTCTACTTTTCTTAGTTTGTGTATTAGTGATGCCTTTCCTAAGGGCTGATTCAATGAGGCTTTCCTTTAAGGCTTTAGCTATACGCTAAACATAATTTAAGGTATACACTAAGAAGCGGTTAATATCAGTGTTTGTAAAAATATTACTATTCATCGGTCGGTCGGTCGGTTTTCGACATAGAACTTTACACCGATGTGCAGCAGTTCAAGTTGCCACACTCCATATAGTACACAAAGCAAGAGGAGAATATAGCAAAAATGCATAATATAGTCAGTAAACAGAGGTGTGAGACAAAGGAATAGTAATAACGGAGAACAAAACAGTTTAATTGGAAATCATAAGTCACAAGGAGTGGATGCATCTGCGCCACTGAGAACGATTTTGAGCCATGTCACCAATTGTTTCCAACCATTGGTTTTTACCGTCCCGAGGACCCCAACCAGGAAGTCTACATCTTCCTACGTGGCTTAGACTAACTGTTGTAAATTTCATTGACTGGTGCCATGTTTTCGTTTGACCGCCGCTAGCTCTTTTCCAGCCTGACCCTATATCAGCTAACATTGCCCATTGTCGAGGAAGGCGATGATTAGGCATACGTAACACATGTCCTAACCATCTCAGTAGAAGTAATTTCACCGTTTCGTCGATTGATTTCCCCGCCTTACCTAGCACTCGACGCCTAACCTGAATATTGCTCACCTTATTATACCACTTGACACGGGAGATAGAACGCAGACACCTATGTTCGAACACAGCTAATCTTTTCATGTCTTCTGCTCTCAATGGCCAGGTCTCGCAGCCATAAAGGAGGATGGAGCGGACTGTTGAGCAGTACACACGCCCTTTGGTCGATAGTCGGATATCCCGTCTACGCCAGAGACGGCGTAAACTGGCATATGCGAACCTAGCCCTCTGTATACGTGCTGAGATTTCGTCAGAGATCAACTCGTTGGCGTTGGCTGATGGTACTTCCCAAATAAGTGAAGCGGCCAACGTGCTCTACCACTTCACTTCCTATTTCTAATCTAGGGGTCGGTGAAGTCCAATCCTGCAGCATCATCTTACACTTTACAGGGGCGAATCGCATGCCAAACATACGAATATTGTTGCTCAAGGTGTTCAGTAGACTCTGCATTTTGTCAGCGTCCTCGCCTAGAAGTGTAACAACAGAAGACAAGGGCCAGGCAACAGAACGTTTATTACGGAAAATCAACACATATTTATAGATTTTGATGTACATTATTGTAGGTTAATGTTAGTAGAAAATGCAGTCTGTTGAATGGTTGTTTCTCACACAAAGTTAACCTTGCATCTCTTGTGGCTGTGTCAGTTCATCTATATGTTAACTGTATCCACCTGTCCATCTTGACCTTGTTTTCAAATGACTAACATTGACCTCAATTACTGTCAACCAATTTGGCTAGCGACCATCTCTCACCACATCACCACTTCAGATGACAACTCGCCATAAGCCGAGTTTATTGGAGATTCTTAAAATTTCTTTACATTCAGAAACATTTGCGTCACAGCCAGTGTATTGGACTGAAATATGCTCTATAAGCCGTATTAAACTTAGTGTCTTTCACATTTAAGGTATGCACAAAACAGTCTTATTTCATTTCATTTAGCTGATGGGGTTATAGCCGATACACTAACAGAAGTGACTCGGGGTATATGCCAAACATTCAAATCCACTATTCTCTTGAACGTTACTTGCACTATGGTTAATTTTGTTAGGTCCTTACATATTTTGAAACCATATATTTCTGACAGTTTTCTTGAAGCTTGTGTGGAATTGTAGTCTAAAGGTTGCAATAAACTGATGGTAAGAAGTTATGAGTGGAGAATGAGAATTGTGAATGTCTTAGCAATGTTTCAAATTCTTCAGGATTCGTTCTGAATATCATTTTGTGTACTATACAATATGGCAACGTGAACTGATGTATTATTATGGGTTTTTCAGCACTGATACATATGTAGCCTTTGATAAAAACACCCCTCATTAGTTAATAAATACTCAGGCTTTAGACTAAACTTTTTTTAAATCATGCTCCTTCTGTTATTTACTAGCTGCATGCAGGATTTCTTATTTTGGATGATATAATCGATAATTCTACACTAAGACGTGGTCAACCCTGTTGGTATCTGACACAGTTAAATTCGGGTCGTGGACTAATTGGTGTCAACGATGGCTTACATTTAATTTTATCATCTAAGTATTTGATCCATTCTATATTTGCACAAAATCAGAATGGTAATAGTCTACCTGTATGGAAGAGTAAAAGTGATGTATATCTTAATTTATGCAAACAATTTGATGAAATTAGTTACAATACCTGTTGTGGTCAGTGTCTGGATATATTATCATCCAATCCAAAAAATTTGTGTACGCATGACAGTGAAGAATTAGATCAATTTTTGCAGAATTATTCAACGCCTAATTTTGAAGCAATAACATATTGGAAGACTGGGTTTTACACTTTTTACCTACCTGTTGCCTGTGGAATGATTTTGGTGAGTTAATAGATTTGTATTTTTTCTAATTTTACATGCCTCCTTAACTCATGGTTTATATATATATATATATATATATATATATATATAATAATGGCTTTATTCCAAACAGTATTTGTGGCACAGGTATGGAATTTTCAGCGTGCATTACAATATTGCATCTAATTACCTGATAAATTTTATAAGAATTTAAAAATAAAAAGCAGCAACATCAAAAGAAAAAGAGAAATAAAAGAAATAAAAAAGAACAGCATTGCATTCACATATTTAAACAGTGCACCACAAGATATGAAATATAAAATTAGTCTGCAATAGAATATATGAGCAACAATATAATAGTAACAAAAAAAAGGAGAACAAAAGCTAATGGGAACTATTTGTTAGAGTGCCGCAGTAAGTTGATTGTGTCATACCTAACACTTTTCCCATCACATAACAGCTGTGCCAGATAAGGTATTGTGGAGTTTTTATACTTGGTAGTCCTGGCATATAGCTTCCTATAGTTGCTTCTAGTTCTACCAGATGAAATGCAAGGAGAGAGCTGCGTATAGAGAGGGTGTTCGGGGTCTGACAATATAGAATTCGCTAGTTTCTTACATGACATTATATGTCTATCCACAACGGTGTTAACCAGTTGGTTTGACGAAATCCCGCTTGCCCTACTAACAGCTTTTAGTGCCCTACGCAGCGAAGCAAAGTCTTTCTTAAGTAGTCCAGGAAAGATTAATGGGGAGCAGTAAAGAGGGATGGGTAGAATACAGGAATTGACAAACTGAGAAAGCAAAGACTGCTTTATACCAGACTGCCTAAACTTCCTAACGTAGAACGTTAAGCGAAACATCTTTCTAGTCACTAGCAAGATGTGAGAGGACCAGCAGAGATCGGAGGAAATACTCAGTCCAAGGTACTTGACATTAAATGTAGTTTCAACCTCCATGCCGTCAATGATATTGGGACCATGTGAGCTAGCTAGTTGTTGTAGGTCACTTTTCCGTCTGAAAGTGAAATTTACTACCTGACATTAAGACGGATTCAGCTTAAGACCGTTTGAAGAGGACCATTGACTAATTTCCGAGAGAAAGTTATTTAGTATGGAACAGTCTGACTGAGAGTTGACAGGCATGGAGACAGAGAGGTCAGCAGCGTACTTGACAAAAGTTGCTACATCAGAATGGGGCAAGTCATGTAAGAAAAAAGAAAACAGAAAAGGAGAAAGAACAGCACCTTGAGGAACACCAGCTAAAGTGAGTGAGGTAGTGGAGGACTTTCCATTGTAGACAGTGTACTGCTTCCTATCAGAAAAGTAGGAATACAACCACTTATTTATACAGCTCTCACTCTGTGTTGCAGCAAGCTTACTTAACAAGAGAGACCTAGGTACAGAGTCAAATGCAGATGTGTAATCGAGGAAGGCACACCTAACGTATTTAGCTCCTCTATCTAAACTAGAGACTATATTATGATATAGAACTACAGCGGCATCTAAGGTACACCTACTATGTTTATAGGCAAACTGGTTGGGGTCATTAAAAGGCTTTAAAGAGGGTTCAAGATTAAGTAAAATAAGTCTTTCCATAACTTATATATATATATATATATATATATCACTTTATGGGTGTGGGAACTAATTTCAGGCACTTCATTGGTTGATAGGTTTTGAGTGTTGCTTAACTTAAAACTAGTTGACCTCTGTATGCATTTTTTTCTGTAACTGATATCAGACTCTTTGATCTAAACTTAGTCGAATTCATACACAAATAGCATCAACTTCATAATGTCATGAATGTGGGAAACTACAGTATTAGGCAACAGTAAGCGTACTCCTTTTCATATGCATTCGCGTATTTTTGTTCTCTGAAATCGCATTACTCTGCTTATTTACTTGCTATTCTTATGTGCTTGTTTTCCACCTGTTCGCCTCACTCTCCTTGCTATTGAATAGGGAAACAAGGCTACACAATCTGATTTTATGCGAAATCATACAGATACACACGACTCTAAAGCCTTTTCAGTCGAACCCACTTTTTGCTTATATTTATTGTGATTACTAGAGAACTGTTTGTAATACTTATTGCATAATGAGTAATTATGTGATTGATAAAACTGAACTGATACTAATTGGTCTGATTGGTAGTGTGGCTAAGTGACCACTGCTCACTGAAAAATATTATTTCAACATAATCCCACTGTACTGATGGCAGAATATAGAATAACTTTTCATCAGTGTATGTCACACATCCTTTTTGATAGTTAGTAATTCATGTAAAAGTACCACCTAGATAGAATATTTATTATTTATTTATTTTGTTGTCCACTCCTGGCGTTCACAATGGAACGTAGGGTTTCATCAGTAAACCCTCTTTGCACCGTACTCTGCCATCACTTTCAACTGTCTCCACGATCTCCCAAAAGCTTTCATTTCCTCTTCATATTACTTCCTCTATGTCACATTCAGACGCCCGACTCATCGCTTTTCTCTCAGGTTCCACTTGAGGGCCTGGCGTTTGATGTCACTCACCGGTATTTGAAGTGTCATGTCCTGTCTATATCCACTTCCTACTGCACATCTATTGAGCAGTAGCTACTCAACTGACTCTCTGCCCGTCGGAGTTCCGTGTTGTTTATCCTTTCCGGTTGGTCATCTGTTCTTAAGTGCTGAGTGACGGTAGATATTGATGAAAGTCTGCAGCAGACTGTCAAAAATGCTTTCCCTTATGTGCGCGTCAAGTCTCTGTCCCTTACAGAAGCACTGATTGACTTATCATTAGTATCGAAGATACGGATCTTGTTCTTTATGCTGAGTGCCGTAGATCTTCACATTGATTTCAGAGTAGTCGTCGTCTGTCTCATTTTCCTGATCCGATCTTGGCTGATTTTGACATATTTATTGAGCCATCTGTGAAGGGGATAATTTCCTTCAGATTTCTTCCATTGGTGGCGGTTGGTATTTGTTGTTTTTATTGGTCAGATATTTTTATCACCTGTATTTCATACATTTGCCTGAAATCCCATCTTCTCTGTTTCTTATAACAACTTGTTGGTTTTGACCCGTTTGTCTTCGAGTTTGTGTGATGCTAGATATAAATCATCTGCGATGATTTCCTACAAATACAACCTGTTCAGGGTCGAGTATTCCACACAAAGCACGTTTTAATCTCTCCGGGATAGTGAGGCCTATTATTTTACTTCGAGTGGGCTGGGAGTATGATTCCACGCCAGAACTTGTATCGGCCCAAGTGGCCCTTCTCTGACAGACTGATAAATTAGCCATTTTTCAATCAATGCATACACTGGATGATACAATCACAATCAATATAACGGATTATCTTAAATTCTGCCTCGACATCTGTTGCCTGAAACAAGTACTATTCAAAAGACTTGACCGTTTCTCTTCTCATCTTAAAAAGTTACGTAGAGAAATAGAAAGGCTGTATAATTATAAAGATAAGTCTGGTCTAAAAAGGATTGACATCTTAAACAAATTTGAAATCCAAAGTTTGAATACTCTTCATAACGAAAGACTTTTATCATATAAAACCCCCCCCCTCAAACATGTGGAAACTTTTTAAACAAACAAAGTATTATTGTTCCCTCTGTTGGTGTAAATACTCATAACAAATCTTTCATACTCTCTCCTACTGACGTTTTCATTCCTAATGCTACAAATAATAAAGTTGGTGACTTTAGTGGTTTTCAGTGATTTGATAATGCCCACTGTAACATTCAGAACATAATTTTAAGCGAAGAGACTTTTTTCAACGAATTTATTATTAAGATGTACAATGGTATGTATATCTTAACAACTGCCATCCTTCTTTGCGATTCACTATAGAAAATGGATCTGAACTAAACATTCCTTTTCTTGATGTGTGCATCAGCAGACGTAATGGCAGATCTCTCAGAAGATCCATCCACTGGAAACGTACATGTAATGGACAACTAACTAATTTTTAATAGTTGGTTGCGTATCTACAGGCAAACAAACTTAACTTAGCCGCTCTGCTTTAGGATAAGAAACATTTGTAGTTCTGATTGCGTTGACTCAGAATTTTCCTTCTTAAAAGCAACGCTCGCAGAAATGGTTACCCTAGCCGATTTATTGACAAAACCACGAAAGATAAGCAGTCCCAAATGGTCACTGACTCAACTCCAAAAAATTCATCTTCATGAAATTGGAATTCAAAGGTGATAAGGCGTCAGATATACTCAAAAAATCATCTTTCTAAATTATTCAGTAGGACGTTCTTTGCTGCAAAACTACAAATGACCTTCACTAGTCGTAAGTTGTTCGCCGTCTCTGTAAAAGGTGAGCTCCCTCGTCTGACCGCTTCCATATGCGTCTATCAGTTCACTTGCTCTTATGGAGCAAGGTACATCGGCCGCAGCCAGAGAACACTTTCTACACGGATACGAGAACGTACTCCAGCATGGTTTTATAAAGGGAGAAAGGAAGAGTATGCGAAGCTGTATTGTAGAACACTTGATTGACTTCTATCACTCTATCAACCCTGACCATGATTTTAAGGTCATTTGTGGAATTCATGCTGACTTGCCGCGTTTTCTTTGTTCTAAGCTTCTAAAGACAGTGGATGCCTTGGTCATTCATGAATTTAAGCCAGACCTTTGTATACAAAAGAAGTATTTTCAATCCCTAATTCTGCCTTGGCCGTATAGGGATAAACATTTATTTATTTGTATTTTGTTTATTTAGTTAATCTATGTACCTTCCCCTCATTACTACGATTACTATTGTTACTATTGCTATCCTCACTTTGAACTGTTTCCGGTATTATTCTACGGGGTACTGAATATGATCCCTGCTTTAATACCATAGCATATCATTTACCTCGCTAAGTCAGTATTAAGACTGGTAAAGGGGGAAAGTTGGGCATGAGGCTAGTGACCCCATACCGTAAAAATAAATACCACTGCTACCACAACTTCAAGCATCTAGCTTGAAGCCATGTGTTCCACTGGAAACGCAAAGAAATAAAAATATCCACGTTTTCATTCTCTACGATGTGTTCAACACTGTACACGGCCAAATACGAGCAACGTTGTATTGAGAAGCACAAGTGAAAACTTGAAAAGGTGAATGTATATATATATATATATATATATATATATATATATATATATATAACAAACAGAAACCCATGTTCAATCCTACAGTGGCAAGTATTCGACAACCACACGTAAAATTAGTTTCTGTGAACGTATAATATGGGTACACGATTTCACTTTTTAGGCGTACAGTTAGAGTTAACAAAGGGGCTCTACAGTTTCACTTGTCCCATGTGTCATTCCAAATCCAAAATATTTTTCACATTCTTGAATTCTATCTTGTCAAATTTCACACTACGTCGTGTGAAGTTTTATATTTGCCTAGTAATCCTATAACTATACACTGCCTTCCAATATCTGTGCATCTTATGAACTATTCTATACATGAAATAACTTGTTTTGACACTCGATATTTAACTATGATTATAGTTAGAAACATTCTAATTACATGTCATACTATTATTTTATGTGTTCACACCTTTCATCGTCTTAGCACTCTTAATGTTCACAAATGTCTCAAGTCTCTAAAACTTTCTCAAAACCTGGTTCCTGATTTCGTACCTGCTGTTGTCCTCAGAAGATGTGCTGATATTTTATGTTATCCCCTTACAAATATTTTCAATGCTTCTTTTCCAGTAATGTTGTATCCGTAGCATAGAAAGACATTAAAATGATCGGTACCCAAATCATGTTCCGGTATTAATGCTAAATTTAGAGATTGCAATTACCTCTCCTTTTTTGAAATTGGTGGGGAAATTACTTTTACTCAACCTTGTGAAATTTTAGTGACCTCAAACAGTTTGCTTATAAACAGGGCAGAAGTACTTTAGATTCAGCTGCTGTCCTACATCATAATATTGTTTCCTCAGATAAACGAGCCAAATATGTCCGATGTACCTTCCTTGACTACACATCCGCTTTTGATTCTGCACACAGATGCCTTTTGTTAAACGAGCTTTACCTGACACAAATCGAGTCCTGGACTATTAACTGGTTGCATTCTTATTTCTCGAACAGAATGCCGTATACTGTTTATAAAAGCAAACCTTCCTTTGTCTTGCTTACTGAAGCCGGAATCTCGTAAGGTTGCGTTCTCCCTTCTCTTCTTTTCTCTTTCTTCTTCGGAAGAAATCAACGTTGTTAAATATGCTGATGATCTGACTATCTCGCTCCCAGTTGCGTCCCAATCCGACTGTTCCAAACTTAATAGCCTTTTGTTGGATACCAGCCAGTAGTCTGAAATAAATGGTCTTACCTTATATCACTGTCAATAGGGCAATGAGGGAAAATCACTCGAAGAGGCTATGAAGTTACATAGATTGAGATGGTTAGGCCACGTGCTGCGCATGCCTGACCATCGTCTCCCCCGATGGGCATTACTAGCTGATATAGGTGCAGGCTGGAAAAGAGTAAGCGGTGGCCAAACAAAAACATGGCATCAATCCATGAAATCCCTGACAGTTAAACTGGGTCAGGTAGGGAGATGCAGACTTCCGGGTTGGGGCCCTCGGGACTCTAAGAATCAATGGCTGGAGACAATAGGTGACATGGCTCAAAATCGTTGTCAATGGCGCAGATGTAATCAGTCTCTGTAATCTTTCATATTCCTTTCTACCATTACTCATTCTGTTTCACTCTTATACTTATCTAAATTCTATTGATTCTCCTCTCTCCTTTTCCTGTCTACCTTTGTGTGCTATTTGGAACGTGGCAACTCGAACTGCTGCACTTCGGTGCCAAGTTCTATGTTGAATCCAGACAGACAGAGTCACTGTCAATGTCAGCCAGTTGATTTCACCTTCAGGCATAAACGTGATCTACACGAACTTCTTCGTTCACAAGATGCGTGTAACATAGAGGGCAATAAAATAGATACTAAGTCAATCAATAAACAGCTTGGGTTGGTTCTGTCCTCTGACCTTATCGACCCTCCCATATGTTTTCGATTTCTAAAGAAATGTTCTGTCTAGCCGTCTGCAATAAGTTAAGACAATCTGGAATTGCTCAACCTTTGTTTTTACAATTTGTTAACTCTTTTGTCTTACCTATTGTAATTGTATTGCTCCCTCTTAGTCTTTCCTGGGCTATTCAAAAAGGATCATTTCATATTGCGAATAGTAGGGCGCCACTTGGTCAGCTTGTTACTACTACAGTCGACAGACACCTGAACTCATGTGGAAGATAGTCGAAATCCATATCGTCTGACTCTCAATATCTCTATTCTCAACTTTCCCCTTGCATCTCATCAGGTAGGTAAGTAGAAGTGGTTATAAAAGATTATATGTACGCACAACTAAGTGCAAAACTCAACGATACCCTATTTGGCCCGCATTCTATGTGATAGAGATTGTGTTAAGCATAAAACCTTCGACTTACTATGTTATTAGCAAAATAATTGTCTCTTTTATCCTCTTTATTTGTAATCTATGGTGTCACAATTTCAATTAATTTACAATTTTATCTATTAACATTATTTTACACTTTTGGCACATTTTTGACTTTATTATCACTGTAACTACTGAAAAACTGCTGTTATCAATCCTAGTTACCCTATAATATTGTTTTTGGTGTTGTCGGGTAAATTAGATGCAGTATTGTCCCAACTGCTCAGAATTCCACAGTGTATCATAAGTGCTGTTTTGGAATAAAACAAATTACTATTATTTCACGCGTTACCCGGGTTATATTCGTGAAACAAAATGACTTGGTGAAGTATCTGTTTACAGTTGAACTGAAGTTACTTGTGTAGAGAATTCGTTCTTTTCATCTGAAGCACGAGACACTGAACTGAAATTCTTCAAAATTTGAGACTGGCATACTTCTTGGTTTTATGTAAATTATTTCTCCACTTGAATTGAGACTCAGATCCTGATGTCGCGTCGTTATATTGTAACTAAACTGCACATTCATTTGTTACTGGTGAGCAAGCAATGTCGTTTATCTAGTCCTTAGTAGTGTTGGTGCTAATCGGATTCTGTTAGTCAAGCTAGCAATGTCGTCACTAAGCTAGGTGACTCAACACCCCAGTGTGCTTTGATTTGATATCAGGAGATTGAAGGTAATCGGCAGAAAACGCGTGTACCTAGGTTTCCTGCTGTTTGCCTTTGACCCTCCTAACATCAAACTACACTACGCAATTCATTCGTTATTCGATGAGCTGTTCTACAATTCTTTCTTGTATTCATCCTTTGTAGTGAATAATTAATTAACGGTTTGTAATGGGACTTAAGATTCAATATAAGTCATTTTGAGATATATGACAACAATTTATAAGGAATAAGACAGGCAAACGAGACACAGATGACTTTGGTATTAAACTGAATTTTGTCTAATCACTTATTAAATTTCATGTAAAAATTTTATTGACCTGTCTTTCCCTATGAGGCACAGAATAGGGGTGCACTCAACTTCAAACGGATTCTTTATAAATTATTTAAATTAATCCCAGCGTGTTAAGAAAATCAAAACAAGATTTTTCTGAACGTTTCGCTGTGTAAGCCACAGCAGATTTATTCGGATTTTTTCCGAATAAATCTGCTGAAGAAGCTGTGGCTTACACAGCGAAACGTTCAGAAAAATCTTGTTTTGATTTTCTTAACACGCTGGGATTAATTTAAATAATTTATAATGAATCAATCTGACTCGGCGCTCAAATTATTTCAGGAAGTTCGTAACACCTACGGCCTGGAAACCTATAATTCAAACGGATTCTGTTTAATCTCAGTTACCTTCAAGGACCTTTCACTATGTCTGGACTCTTATTTAATTTGAGTTGTGTAATCATAAACGCAAGACGAAACGGTTGAGATTAATTTTGATGAAGATCTACTGGAAGTAAAAACGTTAGTTGCAAATGATGTTGTTATAACAGTGGATATTTGCCTATTTGCCTAAACTTTTTCTTATAAATACGGTGAATATCTCTTCTGGTGAACCATTGTGTTATAAGTAAGTCTGTACCACTCGGTATGGATAAAGCTCACGGTTACGTGTGACTGCAGCCATTCTTGTGATATATCAAACCTTACCTATAACCTTTATCGTTTCTTTCACATAAAAATATGTACAGAAGAATAGGAATCCATCTCAGTTGAATAAAGGTAATAACATGAAAAAATAGACTTCTGTTTCGTACTGAATTGTCTGAAATTATAAACTTACAGCACTTCCATTATAAAAGGAGTTTTCAACTGTCTTATTGTTTCTTGAATCCTTTTTTTTCAACAGGCAGAAGTTGAATCACAGGATGTTTTCAGCGAAGTTCAGCATATCCTTCTGCAAATGGGTAAATACTTTCAAGCACAGGTATTATCCTTTTAATTTCTAATGCAAACTTTCTCCTATAGGATGATTATTTAGATTGCTTCGGTGACAGTGAAATTACAGGAAAAGTAGGCACTGATATAGCAGAAGGCAAATGTTCTTGGCTGATTGTGGAGGCTTTGAAACATCTTTCAACTGATCAGCTTAAAATACTTCAGGTGTGAGAAGAGATTTTGATCAATTTCATATTATGATTTCTGTGAAATAACATTAACAATGCATTCAATCATTATACTTTTTGTGGAAAGAATTTTAATCCTGGTAAATTCGCGTTAGCTCCTAGTATCACGTTTTGATCTGTATTCGTATGTATATCGAAAGATTTTTTTACTTTAACGTAATTGTCTAATTATTATTTATATGAATTGACTACTTACTGTACATCTACTTATTTTTAACTGTAGGCGAATTATGGCAAGTCTGATGCTAAATCACAAGAAGTAGTTCGGAATTTGTACAATGCAGTCAAATTGCCAGAAAAGTTCCGTCTATACGAAGAAGAAGTCAGAGCGGAAATCATGACAAATATTCAAAAATTTGTATATAAAAATAACTCTTCTTATGATCCTCGTGAACTGTTTACTTTTATTGTAGACTTACTCTTTCAGCGTTCTTCTTAAATAATTGTGTGTACTTTCTAGTTAGAGTTATTTCATATAAAGAATGTTGCTTAGATTTCCTAAGTGTCAGTGAGAATGATGAAACTGCAGTCAAGGGTATCATGCTGCGTAGTGCTTAACGCCTGACATAAGTCACGTAATGTCAGTTAATGAGTCTGAATCCAACAATCTATGATTTCCAAATTTTGTCGACTTGCAAGATACCGTCATCGCTATTCAATGATATTAATAAGTGACATCTCATCCGACTTCTTGGACTCCACTTGTCATGACTTTTCATCAAATGTTTGAGAAATCTGTTTTGTAACTAGTGTAATGAGCAGTAGATTAATATTTTTGTTTTAGTGTTATGTGAAGAAATGATTGAGACGTTATGACTACAGGAGACCACAAGATTGATGTGTGAAGTCAAATACCCACCCAGTGACAATAGTTGGTTTATCTAAAGGTTACTGTGTAATTGGGGCATGTGCACTGAGAACTCTCCACAGATTTCACAGTCACTTCAAATCTTTAACTAGGCTACTTTTTATTTTTTGTATTCATCGTGTTAAATTAACAGTCTTCAGTAGTGTCATAAAACAGAACACGGGATGGCAATGTTTCCCCGTACAGATAGATTTTCATTCAGAGTCATAAGTTATTTATTCTGAAACGTGGGATTCTTATACCATTTACCTTTATGTTCATTTAATGTTGCGAAAAACAATCCCTTAACCCAAGATTAATTCAAATATTAGGTTGAATGTACCAGCTAACTGGGGGGCCAATTTTCCATTTAGCGCAACTTTAATGCTCTATCCAAAGAAACCTTTAGAGGCTGTGGGTGTTGACGTTCACGGATAGTACGATGTATACTAACGCAAGATCTGAAACCCACAACCTCTATAGTATTCGTTCTGCGCAGACCCAAAGGTAAAGCAAAACACATTGATGATTGGTCGTCCAAATTACGAGATATATTTCGGGACCAAAATCGGAGTGCAGGATGGTTGCTTAGCTAGCTAGGGATCGTGACACAACGGAGTACCAAATGGCGTGGATGGTTTGATCGGAAGCCTTCAGCTAAACAAGTTGACTTAAACAGTGACTGTAAGCCTTCAATGATAAATGCTGTGGCCAATAATTCTGGGGAATTACCTACAGCTACATGTGTTACATAAAGGTGCAGTTACTCGCAATTGAGTCTACGTTCAACTTCCACACTTTAAATAATATAATCCAGAGGCAAGGTTTAGTGTGCTGCTTCGATGTTATTTTTTGTCCACTACGGATGTTGCCAAGGGGTTGCTGAATACTCTTGTAAATACTCCTGTAAATTCCAACGTAAGCACCCAAGAATTAGTGTTGAACAACGAGCAGTTGTGGGGACTAAGAAGACGAAGCAAAGACAAGTGTGCGTGTTTCAACCTGGCCGAAAGTCAATTTGAAACAAGACATCAACCGAAACAAAAGATGTGCAAATTGTGTCATTTTCCATTCAAAAAATTGTCACCTCTCTTAGAAGACCGAAGAGACTAAATAGATTGAAATGAATAGATAATATTGTAGATTATTACTGCGCTTTCAGACTCCATGAGACGTGTTTGTAAAACAAAATGAAATTTCTGTGTTCGTCGTTCGTAATAAAGGCGCTGTTAATAATAATAATGAAAAGGTGTGGGATTAAGTTTTCCTACAGATCTTAGCTCCCACTGTCAATACTGGCAGCACAGAGTCTAGGTTTTGACATAGAATTTGCCTGTTTCTCAATTATGATATTCCAGATTCCACACACTCAGTGTTTGCTACCCGTATACGGTTAAGTTAGGGTGGCAATACAAAAACAACTGTCATATATGTATATGTCGCCCTGCTGAAAACTTGGGCTACCTAGTACCCACATCAATATACTGCATATAATTTCTCTTGTTCACTTCACTTAAATTTAGTAAGACATGACCTCTTATTGAATTATTTACTCTGATGAGTATTTAAGATATTTACGACGTTCCGGTCGGCAAGCTTCTACTGAACTTGCGAAGAAGCATGATCCTGGGCGGAGATGCATTCCAGTACATGAAGAAACTATTGGTGAGTTGTGTCATGGGTTCTCGAAATGTATTCTTGAAGTTTTTATAATTGACATTCAGTCAATTGTCGTAGGATTCAAAGAAGAAATATCTTGATCGGCTGGTTCTCTCTTCAGGCCAGACAGCATTGTGTTGCAGAATTGGCTTCAGAAGCAAACAATAAAAGTTGTAAATTACCTGGTACTCAACGGCACAATGGTAGAAATTTGATAAGGTCAAAATTGCTATTGAGTGTCAATTTGAAAAGTCTGAAGAGGGTGTGAAATGTACAAATGGAACATATGACAGTGATAATAGTGAACTAATTATAAAAGTAAAATTTGAAAACAAATTAGAATTTTTTTTACAGGGAACGACTAGTGAGGAGGTTAAGACCAAGGTAGAATAAGATACTGGACAAACGTTTTCTCTATGCAGAGTTCTGGGTTGTACTGACGGAATGCCATCGCCTTCGCCATACACAAAAGCCGAAATCTGACGCCTCTGTACCATTTTGCCGCACTTTGTAGATGATCTTGAAGGACGACCCTGGTGGAGCTACGTGGCTTGAGGTCACTAAGTGCTCGAGAATTCAGCTAGTGGTTGTCCTTTTGCTAACCATGCCAAGTAATGTGCAGAGATGCGTTCGGAAAGCGTGCGCTTTGTGCGGACAATATAACTGGCGCCACACGAGCAGGTGAATTTATAAAGATACATTGAAGTGGCTCAAAGCAGCAGTTTACCCTTCACACATCCATTGATCATTTGTCAGCTGTAGAAATTTATCTGTAGCTCAGCCGTAAAGAAGGCTTTCCTCAGTGATCTGCATAAGCGATTCTTCGGACATTTTGATGTCCAGAATCTTAGCTGCTCTATTAGGAAGTCATCTGCACTACAGTCAGGACTGCGGTATACAGCGTTGAGGTCAATATCTTGGCTTATGCATTTAAGTCTGCAGCATAGGAGTTCACACGATTCATTTTCGTGAGCAAGTGTTTCGATGCTACGCACAGTCAAGCATTTCTTGAGGTAGGTGACTATGCCAGCCCGTTTGCGGCTTAGTCGGTTCACCTTATGCACTTTGGAGTTCGTCAAGTTAACTTCATCATCACTGAGTCGGGCGTGAGCCATATCTCTGAGATGATAATTGCATCCTGATTTCCGGAGACTATCATATTACCCAGCTCAGACCGTCTGTTCAACAGGCTGTGAGCGTTTGTGCAGCAAACTGTCAGTTCAGTTTAATGCTTCCGCGGCCTACCCTCAGATGTTTCGGAATCATCAAACTTCGAACTTTGTCAATGCGAAAACACTTAATCCTAAAGTTTTTCGCCTATTTGGCGTCGTTCGCTTAATTCTAGGGTCACAGACTGTCTTTTCACATGGTCTGCTAGGCCTAAGTCAGCACAGACTTACATGCCTGATCCTCTAAGAATTTGAGGGTTGATTTGAATGGCATCCCTCTCTTCTTTGGAGTTTAGAACGACTTTGAGCAGGCCGATTTAATGTTGGGTCATGCTTTGGGCCGATTCTTTTCAAGCTGAGTGTAGTTATATCCGATGCCGTTATTGGTAGTAGCTATTCTAAGAGAAACTTAACCAAATTAGGGTCATGCTCAAACCTGGCCTTGCGATCGGAGGCCGCTTATTCTTCCACTTTGTGGAGAATGGGCGACCTGTCAGAGAGATCTGGTTGGCTCTGCGGCTTGAATATCTTTCCTTCTTTCGTGGACAGTGTGGCCAATATGCTGTCCTTATCTCGCTTTATGCGAGAGACTACATTATGACATTCATTGGCGTCCCCCTCGATAATCGTAGTCGGTTTTATCTGCCTGCTAGTGTGCACGAGGCATGATCTACAAGTCCGTAGGCGACTTGAGCTGTGGGCTTTCGAAGCCTGGTACGCTAGTTCTCCATGCGAGTAATTCCACAACTGTCAATGGAGGACTTCTCCGGTATCGTAAAGGCATGTAGCGGTAATTAATTCCCCAAAATTATTGTCCACAGCATTTATCATTGAACATTGGAGGCTTACAGTCACTGTTTAAGTCAACTTGTTTAGCTGAAGGCTTCCGGTCAAGCCATCCACGCCATTTGGTACTCCGTTGTGTCATGTTCGTGCACGATCCCTAACTTAACATATTTATTTTTGAATATTTTTACAACATTCAAGTTGAGTACACACAAAAAAATACAATAATACCCAAAATCAATAGAAAAATAAGTACGAAATTGATTCCTAAATTACATATGTAACCTTCGTACAGATAAATAAATGTATGAATGTAAATTAGTCAAATAAGCTAGTATAAATAATAGACACAAGTGTAGAAAAATTATCCCAGCAGCCTGTGTTGAACTTAATAATGTGTACTTTATCTGCAGCACTATCAGTTAGATGTGTTTTTACAAATACGTGTAGATGTGACTGATTGTTTATGCCAAATGTTGATGTGAGACATTCGTGACTGGTACAAATGTATGATTTTTAATAACTTATGTTTATAGAATCATCAAATGTAATATAAGTCTCTATGAATTTTGAGCATGTGAATGTTGCTTACATGTATGAATCATGGGGTAGCATCGACAGTTTAATGTAGCAATAGTATTTAACATCGGGAAAGTTTTATAACGGTAATATGCTCTATGCGTGTATGTACTATGGAACAATTACAATATATAGAATAAACAAAGTTACCAGGCATTTTAGGAGGTTAATAACAGTATTATCGGGTCAATGAGTATATGTATGTATATGGGTGTCACAATGTGTAAGGCATGTGTGTATTACGCCAAATGGTAGTAGAGTAAACGGTGAAAAAAGTATTCCTTTATGGCAATAAATTTACAATATCACTGGTTTATTTCTTTTCTACGTATGAGTTCATACGTTCCACGCATGTAAGTATCGTATATTTTCAAAGAGCCTTTAATGATTGAAATGCAGAGGTGTGAAATGTCGAAGGAGATGAAAAAGAGTCTGCGAAGGTATTTTGCAGACAGTTGACTGATCATCCCTCGGTAAGAGATTACAACAGGAATTTGCATGATTCGTTGAGCTCTGTCCCATTGTAGACAGGAATCATTTACATGCAGCAGCCATCGTTGGAGCTCCGTATTTTGACATCTTCGACGCATGCCTGATGTAAATGTAGGCGTCGCTGCAGACTGTTACGTCGAGAATGTATGCCACACCGTCAAACATCATAATCAGATCTGGTTGACAGAAAGACGTGGGTGTTGGAACACGCGGCTCGATGTAAAATCTGGTATTGAATTTGCGTAGTTTGTTGGCGATCAGCTTGAGGACGTCTCTTACATCTAACCTCATGAGTAAGAGCGCAATGCTGAAGATTTGCTGGTTGACCACACCCGCCTCTGCAATTAGTGTCGACTCTAGGACGTTACCGCGCATGTCTTGTTTTGTGCCCAATAGTGCTCCACGCAGTTGAGTTTGGGCAAGACCATTTCGGGTTTGACAAGCCATTTGTGAGATTCAGGGCACGTTGTTGATTCCATCAAACCATAACTATCCTCTGATGAGTGTTGTTGTTTTTCCCAGCTTTCATGTGCTTCTTCTGCTGATGTTACTATTTATCTATGGGCTTGCATCGGAAGATCGCAGATTCTAAGAAAAGACGTGAAGGTGGCGGAGGACGCTATACTGCGTATGAGCGGATTCCTACTGTTGAGCAGTGCCTCGATTCTCTTGTACCTTTGACTCAGAATCGCTGTTTAGAGATTCATGGATCCCAGGCCTCCATTTTTGATATCAGCGTGAAAAATGCAGTTGGAGTGTCCTGCGGGAGGTGAAGCCACCGGCGAACAGCTGCACGAATAAATCCGTCCATTGTTTTCAGAGTATTCTTGTGAGTAATGCTGAGAGTCAGTGAGTAGAGTAGACGAGGAATCAGATTGTTTTTCAGGATTCTAATTCGTTGATGAGGTTTGAGGGGGCGCGTCTAAGTATCCACTGAGGACAACCACATAATCGAAGCAGCGCCTGCTTTTGTAATTGAAGGGCACACCCAGATAGGTAAATTCCTCTGTTGGCGAGATAGCTGGAATTGACTGACAGTTGATATTGAAGATAGTTGGAGAAAGAGACATGATTTCGCGCTGTCTGTCGGCAACTATGTTGATTGTGCTGCTTTTTTGACGCTGATCTATAATCCCGCATGTTCCAGCGAGGCGGCGATACAGCTGAGTTTGTTTTGAAGAGCTGCAGCGTTTGGAGCCAGGATGATGAGATTATCAGCATATGTAGTGCAAAGGATGACGATCAACGTAGATGGGGTCATGGGCTTCAAGAACATTGAGTATCTCGCCCATAGTCATGATGAAGAGAAGCGGTGACAGAAGGTCACCCTGTTTGACCCCCGTGTTGGATGACACTTCACTTCATGGAAGAGACTGTAGGAGTTGGAGTAGTAGTTTGTAAGATATTCTCTAAGCATTGGGGGCGCACCAAAACTCTCGGCCACCCTCAGAATTGTTTGATGTAAGACGCTGTCGAAAGCTTTCGAGATGTCGAGGATAGCTAATGCGCAACATTTGTAGTTGGGGTGCGCTTCTCTCAAGATGGCGTGAAGAAGATTGGTCGCTTCAAAGCAGCCATCACGTTACAGGAAGGCAAACTGTAGTTTTTCCATTGGGAATGATCTGGACCATCGCTTGGCGATAATCTTGTGCAGACAGCCCGTAACGACAGAAGTTATGGAGATAGGCTGGAAGTCGGTAGGGTTATCGGGGTGTGATGTCTTGGGAATGGTGACCCTGAAATCTGACAGAGGTGAAGGTATAAAATACGCCAGCTAAAGAGTGTTAAAATACCCAGCCAGACTAGTGTGGTGGATTTTCTGGAGGTCCCTAGCGATTATGCCGTCGACACTGGCAGCGGATTTGATCGTTTCTTTTAGTGCCCATTTGATGTCTTCAGTTGAAACTGCGGCGATCAAGTCGTTTTTTGTTGGAAGGTATTCCTGGACTGGTCCAGTGTCTGGTAGGGCTGGGCGTGTGAAGGTTTCTATCCAAAATTCATTGAAGCCTCCTATAGCGGACGGCTGACATTTAAACAGGTCACTACATCTGCCATCGAATACCGCGTTTGCAGCATCTTTTGGCGAACGGTGGAAGATCGTTTGCATGTAAACATATAAAATGCGACGTCTCTTCTTGTTGTTTAAGTTTGGTGGGAGACCGGGGATGTATTGCTGCTTGGGTGGTTTCCATCTTGTACGGAACAGCTGTTGATCCCAAAATTTATCTCGTAACTCGGAAAATCAATTATTGTGTTTTGCTTTGCCTTTGGTCTACGCGGAACGAATGCTATAGAAGTTGTGGGTATTAGATCTTGTATTAGTATACATAGTACTATCAATGAACGTCAATACCGTCAGCCTCTATACTGGTGAGCCCAGCCAAGAACTTCATCTTTGGTAAATACACAGACAAATCTGGTGAGTTCGTTCCGTTTTTGTATTTGTCTTTTTACAATTTTCCAACTACATATATTTCGTCATGAGTGATCCTAGTCCCAAGGTCATTCGTATTCGCTCAACTGCCAAAACCATTCAGCTCGTACCATATTGGCCAGATAATCCTGAAACGTGGTTTCAGATAGCTGAGTCTGATTTTTATGAGCATGGGATAACCGATCAACGTTCACAGTTCCTTGCACTTATTCACACCCTACCGCGGGAATTCAGCATGTGCATAACTATGCAGATGTCGAGTCCAGAGGTAAGTAACTGGTACGAGTTGCTCAAATCATCCCTCCTCAGGAGAAACGTTCTCACGGATTGACAGCGTCTGGACGAATTATTTTGTAACATCGAGTTAGGGGATCAGTCAGCCGTGAGCATGCTGACAAGAATGAAAGAGATCATTGGCCAAAGTCAGTTCGGTGAAGGACTTTTCTGAGAACTCTTCTCATCCAAACTGCCACAGTCAGTACAGACCATACTGGTGACACTTCAGGGTGTTCTTATGGATGACCTAGCTGTTTCCGCAGATAAAATTCTAGATATAACTAAACTGTCAGTTACTGAAATATGCTCGGTGGCCAAAGAGACTTCAAGTAAGGATACTGCAGTGATAGAGTTATGCAACTCTATCCACCAGATGCTTAGGTGAAACATGCCTAGTAATTCCTCCTACCGTCGTCCGAACTCCCTCACCGGCGAAACTCACGTGATCGGTCTAAATTCAAGCCACGATCACTAAAAATCCCTGACTGGTGTTGGTATCACAACACCTATGGCCAGGAGGCGAAATGTTGTCGAAAACCTTGTGATTTCGGCAAAGCCTCCAAGTCTGTGGGAAACTGTCCCGCCGGCACGCGTCAGCGGCAACCGTCGCCGGTGGCACTAGTCGCCTACTTTACATTCGTGATGTGGTCAGCTAGACCTGATACTTGGTCGACACAGGCTCGAAGTCAGCGTCCCTCCTGCTACAGCGGCAGATCGATGGAAGTAACCTACCTTCAACTCACAGGCTGCAAATGGAAAACCAATTGCAACCTTTGGTAGGAAAAGCGTCTATCTGAACGTTGGTTTACGCAAACCTGTTCAGTGGATTCTCCTTCTCGCTGACGTTACAATGCCCATCATTGGCACGGACTTACTTAATCATCATGATTTACTCGTAGACATCCGCCGAAAACGACTAATTGACAACACTAATAGTTTGTCCATAAAAGGCATCACCTACATAGGCCCCAGCTTGTCAATCGTTAAGATGAAAGCAATCCTTGATCCGACTTTTCAATCGATTGTTGACAAATATCCAGAACTTAATTGCCCATCTAACGACCTCCCGAGCATAACCAGCAATGTTATGCACCACATCATAAACTCAGGACAGCCCGTGACATCTGAAGCACGACGACTGGCTCCTGACAAACTGAGAATCGCTAGAAATGTGTTCGACCATATGCTCATCCTTGGAATCATTTGGCCATCGAATAGCCCATGGGCATCCCCACTGCACATGGTACCGAAAAAGGATAGCAACGATTGGCGATACACTGGTGATTACCGGCGAGTGAACGCCGAAACAACCCCTGATTGCTATCCATTGCCTCACATACATGACTTGACGGCAACATTATCTGGCGCAACTATATTTTTAAAATCGACATAGTTAAACTGTTTGACTAAATCCCGATGGCACCAGGAGATATCCCGAAAACGGCTATCATTACACCTTTCGGACTTTTTGAATTTCTACGCATGCCATTTGGCCTCCGCAATGCAGAACAGACATTCCAACGCTTCATCGATGTCAAAAAATAGTGACTGATGAAATCGCACGTTGATATAAGCTTCCAATAATTCTTACCGTGTTGACTCGTTAATTATTATATTAATAGTTATATTTATGAAATTATCCCGCATGCTCAAGGTCATCAGAAGAGTTATGCACCTGAAGGTCACTTTCATCATTTTAGTCACTCATGTTGGATTGACGTTCCTCAATAGTTCGTTTATCCATTGGCCTAACCGTTTATACTGCACTTATTCACAAATTATCTTGATGCCCATCATTCAGAAAAGTTGTGTTCACCTCAGTTTTGTTTCGGTTGCCACGCCAAGGTACCAGCCAACAGACGGGTTGATTTCGATCACGAACACTTTCACAATTACTGGTTTGTAGCACAATCACATCTAAACAACAGAAAAACTAAAAACCTTTTATAATGGCGTATAAGCAGTGGTCTGATACGTAGCGCAATACAATTCAATGAGACGACGCAGGTATTTGTAATCAGTTACGAGCCACAATGCATCATAGTATGAGATAACTTAGCTGCTCTGAATCTAGGACCCAATGACAGAAAGTCACTTGCTTAAGCTATCTACAGAATGCAACAGCGTTAGATCTAGGGTCTTGTAACAGGGAATCTACTTACATGGAACAGCTACAGAAACAGTTATATATATGAGTGTGATTAATCGATAAGTTGAAAATGATCAATTAACCTTATTAATAGTGCCCACTGAAAAAATCTAGACAGAGAAACACTACCAAAATATAAAAATACAAGTCAAAAATAAAAAAACAGAAACTAGAAGTAACCGTTGATGCCTGGTCTTGAACAAAGCTCATTTGGAACGTTTGGGGATCGACCACTTGTCCAGTCAATTCATATAAGTCCCGTAGAGTTTGTGATGAACCAAGGTGAAGAACAGGATGTTTACAACTCTCAGAATTATTTAGGCGAGAGACTAATTCCTTAAACTGTCGTTTCTCCTCAGAAACCATTTTGCATGAGTAGCTCTCCAGTCTGCAAAACAAAATAGTGTCATACATAAACACATACAACTCAAACTCATTGAAGTAAGGAAAAAACTGCAAGTTTATGTAAGTTATACATGGTTTCTAATGATGGCGATTTACATACATACTGTACACCTTGTAAACCCATTTAACTTGTTAACAAATAATTTGTTGAATAATACGTATTCACTTGTCATACATTACATAGAAGAAATAGATTTAGTGGGTGGTGAAAAAAAACATCCACTCAATGCTATTATTTACTTTGCAAACGGGACCCGATAGAACGACTCCAAAGGTGTCTAAGGATGGCGGAGAGATTTTACTGTCTGCGTTAACTAAAGTACAAAGGCAACGTCTGGGAATCAAAGGAAGTCCCATCGGGTTGGTGTAAGTCACCGATTATCCCTATATACAAGAAGGGAGACAAGTCTTCCTGTGATAATCACAGGGGGACTAGCTTGACTAATATGGTATCTAAAGTTCTAGGCTCAATACTCACGCGTGGACTAAGCGGTCCACGGGAGGTTCAAACACGAGATAACCAGGCAGACTTTAGACCAGGAAGAGGATGTATTGGTCATAGCTTCACCCTTCGACAAATTCTGGAACATAGGCATACTTACCGGCGTCCAACAATCGTCATATTTCTTGACCTAAAGGCCACATTCGAGTCGGTCGACCACGAGGTACTATGGCGATGTTTAGCTGCAAAGGGAATGCCGAGAAAATACATTACACTGATCAAGGCTCTCTACTCGAACTCATGCAGCCAGGTGAGGCTTACGGCGAGTTGTCATCTGAAGTGGTGACAACTGGTGGTATCTGTTATGGAAGCCCACTATTGATTGAAGCATATCTCCCTTGTTTTTCAAATGCGTTCATCAAGGAGATTCTAACTCCAATCGTTTCATGCTCAGATGGATGATGTTTACGTAGCTGTGTTTTCTGAGATGGATGGTTTACTTGTGAAGCTTTCACTGCTTTACTGGGTGACATTTTTAGCGTATACTTCAACTTGAAGTGAGTTTTAAAATTTCTCCACGAGTTTATTAGCCATCTCTCCTGGTATCCTTGAAAGTGAGTGGCTGTTTCTGTGATTTCACACCCACTGGTCTACTTATATTGGTACTGATTATTTCCTGGACGTGAACTTTAACTTTTCGTGCACAAGATTTCCTTCTTACGGATTGGTAAATCTTGTCCATGTCAATGTCTATTAATTGCCGATCCACTTGAATACCAGGCTTCTAAAAATTCTATGGCGTTTTTTGGTGTTTTCTCTATCTAGTATCTGAACGTTGTCCCAAACGAATTGATGTCCATGGTTATCTGTAGGTGGTGATATGAAGGAGTGAATGAAATGTCTTTTGACGGTCAGTTTATGTTCATGGATGCGAAGACGAAGACGCCTTAATATGATTACATCTTAGCTTTCCATAGTCAACCCCACAGATCCCCAGGAATGATCAGTATACAAACTACGGGGAAATTACTACTCACAAGTACAATTCATAGCTACCAAGTAACCATCAACAGTTTTCTAGAGGCAATTCTTGAGGGCAATTACAAGCCTCAGTGAATCTTTAAAAAACACTTCACCTTGTCAATGCGAAGTACACATATTTAAGGACATTTACATGGTGCAAAAAGTCAGTTTCATTATTACGTCAAGATTGAATCGCATAACTCCCCTGACTTCACTAAGTGTTGCAGTCGGCCACAAAAATAATCCCGAACTTTCTATTAGACGGTTCGAAATTTAAGGCTTTCCCACTAAAATTCAACAGTAAATTTTATCAAGCATGTGACGAAAAAGCCGGAAGGCTAGAAATAGTCGAAAAATTACAATTAGGACAGTCGACATAAAGTATGCACGTAAAATGAAAACCCGTGGGACGTAAAAATTAGGAGCACATAGTCTCAATCTTTATTAATTATATTATTATTATAATCATTATTGTTATTATTAACGAAAACCCACCACATATCCCGTTTGGGAAAAGTTAAACTGCCATAGCCAAACACACAGCGACCTTGAACAACCGGTCAGCACTCAGATGCAAAAGCGTTGAAAAATGCACTGAAAACATTGCAAAAATGATATTACACTACATAGTCCTCGCTTACGTGTTGTGAGGATGTCTCTCAGTCACTACACAGACGACCTCTAAAGAAATCATACTATGTGGGATATATGCATTCATCCAGGTGACTGTAGATCATGGCACTTTGAAATCTATTGATACTTCTGACACTTTTCCAATCTACCCCTAAATCTAGACCCTGAGTTTAAAATTCGTAACCCTACTTAACAATAGATTTACAGAATAAGTGGCTAGTAAATTGGTATAATACTGCATCTACCCTCTCCAAGTCCAATAACGTAGGCATGATTTGATTTGGAGTGATATTTCAAGGCAATCCCCGTAACCGACCGGTTCTTGAAAGTCAGCTTTTGGAAGACCTTGACTTTAGCTATGATACTCTAACTCCGCCCACGTCTGATATCTAAACACCGCATTGAGTACACTTTAATCATGATTCTGGTTTTATTTAGCTGGTTTCACTTACTTGGTGGGTACTTCAGGGTCACTGGCGGAATCATACTAATTGGTACTTACTGGTTTGACTTGGAAGAGTGGTAGGGAAATAATGCAAAGAAGTAGTTGAATGATTGTAGAAGTGGAAAGACTGTCAATTATCATTCCGCCACTATTCTAATGGTGGCAGGACATATTTTTACATAGTTCACTTCAGCAGTGTTCGAGTCGACTCGAACTAAAGATCTTTAGTTAAAAATCCTAATCATCACCTCAAAAACATGCACCGAGCAGTGAAATCTCAAAAACGCAGAAACAACTTGCCTTGCATCAATTTTATATCGCTTACTACCGTTGCTCAGCTGTGAACTAAGACCTTCAAGATTAATTTGATCCAGCAGCTTCATCCGTACGAAATTTGAATTCCCCACGGGTATTCCTCTGCTTTGAAAAACGTTCCGACATGTATTATCCAACGTTGAATGTGTTTGCAATAAGGTTGTATAAACCTTTTCAAAATTCGCATTTAAGTGTTGAAGAACAATTCTCTATCTTGAAGACTATCCAGGTGATTATAACTTTCCATTTTCAATGTCCAAGATATTTTCGTAAAGTTGCACAAACCTATTGAATTTCAGGCAGAACTTAAACGACATGTACAAGGTCATTGATGGAGTGAGACGCTCAAAGGTCATTTTCGTTCATCTTAGTCGGCCATGTTGGATTGCAGTTCTGTAGCTGTTCGTTTACATATCGATTTTTCCGTTTATCCAGCACTTATTCACCACGTATCTTGATGCACATTGTTTACAAATGTTGCGTTTCACTTCATTATTGTTTCCGTTTCTGTTAAAATTAGTTATTTTGTTTGTTTCGAAAGTTTTTACCAGCAGGTCAGTGCATTCATTTCATTGTAATTGTTTCATACGTTGCATTCATGCATAGTTTCAGGTTTTTAGTTGTTTTTTCGCTAATAATGAACTAGTACTGTCTAGAAGTTTTGGAAATTATGCGCATGAGCATGTTTGGGTGGCGGAAGCAGTTGTTTCCAGTTCATTTTTGGTTGCCGTTGTTGTTACTAGCTCAGTTGCTTACTTAACATGTAGAAATCTGGAAAAAACAATGTCTGTCACATTCATGTTTACAGCATGCAGCAATATACGAGTCAATCTGGTGAAGAGAGCACGATCAGGGTTGATATTAGCAAAGTTTTCGAAGAACAAATTAAACCTAGAGAATTTAGATCCTGGTTTGAAGTATAAAAAGCTTTGATGCTTTTCGACAAGGTGTCTGTTGTCAGCTAAAAAATCAGATGTATTGTGAGAGAATCAAAATCGAACAAGGATGAGCAACACGTGAAGTATGAATGTGTGGTGTTTGTATGTACTTTTGGAAGCAATAGGAAATCCCTAAATGATTGTTAATGCCTAGTGTACTAGATCCAAACGCACCAACTAGGACTGCCTGTAGTAAACGTGGTGTTAGCAAGCATTTTATTTGTTTCAAAACGATTTGAAAAGCGGTAACATACGATGATCTGGTGAGTGTTCGGTAAGAATTTAACTAGCAAGAATAACGTTTTGGATTTTGGTCTACAATCGGTGGTTTTTTCGAAGTTACAACAAGCTGAGAAGCTTATTATTATTCGGGGTGAAAAATTGGCTCGTTGCAAATTGCTTGTTTCAGTTCAAATAATGAAATTTCTATTTTTCGGATGCTTGTGATTTCTCCGTGGCTGTAAACACGGTTGCCCATGATTTTTAAGAAAACTTTAAATAAATTTTCCTTGAACCAATGGTCTTCTGTTTCTTGGCGAGACGTCTGTTGATACGATTAGACGATTAGGTAGCAAAGTAGAATGTTCTGTGACTGTGAATCGTAGTCGTTGTGTTTCGGATTTATATCGCGGATCTAATTGCTATAGAGCTTTTTCCTCATGGTGCATTATGATATCTAGAAACCGTAAGCACGCTGCCTTCGGTAAATTCATTTTTACTTTTAAGTGACAGTGAATGGTGAGTCATTTGAGGCGATAGGATAAATACCTCTAAAAGCTTGCGTGAAGAGAATAGGATATGTTTTACCCAGAAAGCTCTCAGGATGTTCGCTTTTGCTTTGAAATTCAAAGATAACGTTGAGTTGCTCACTTAGGTAGTAGCAACAGGAGATTACCTTCAGGGGAAACTACTTTAAGGTAGCTTTAGATAATGCGTCAGAGAAGTAAGCAGTGTATGTTTATTGCGTCTAAATATATTAAACGTTGTAAAGCTGGTCAAGTCGTCACATATGAGTTAGTTTTTTAATTAATGAATGTGCCGTACTAGCGTCTACCTAGATTTGCATACCCACCCTTATCTGTGGGACAGCACTCTATTGCTAAGGCTCCTGAGTTCGAATGGCTTCTGCAGAATAAGAGAATAAATAAAATTTAAAAAAAAGACAACAGAAGTTGAAAATTTGCCTAAAGCTGAAGTTTAAATAACAAACTCCTCGAATGCAAGTACATGGTATGAGTCCCCTACTTCAGAAGGACACCTAAATGTATACTTCAGAAAAACGGTAGTTATTATTAAGCCCTCGCTTTTCTTCTACATAGTTCACGCACTTTGACTTTTGTGTTTAACTCATTTCAACCTATATAAGTAGGTAAAATTATCATCTTTTTTTTCACTTAAACTTTTATTTTCTTTTCGCAAGAAAGACTAGAATTCCATCACTAGAAAATCTCAGGGGGAAATAGTATTTTTTAAATGAAGAAAAAACAAAAAAATGATGAACCCATGTTTTTTACATATGTTTTGAATTATTAACACCTATTATATACTTCTGCACCTCTCTGTCGGTTTCCTTGTGTCTTCTTCTCTTTTCAAAGGTACTGCCTTAAACGAAGGTACTGAAACAGTGCCGCTATCGTCGGAATATTGCTAGCCCACCTGGTGAATAACGGAACCACCTCTATCATGAAATCTGCCGACAAGTTCAAAGTTGGTCTCATATACAACTGGAAATATCACAATTATGGTGTACTTACCGGTGAATTTGAAGTTTTATGGACTTTCAAACACTCTATGAATCATTTACTTACAATTACTGTTCATTCCGCATCTCTTATATTTCACGCAAGCACCTGTACAAAAATGCTACTTACCTTCCACAATTAACGTAATCGTTTATAATTCCCGCGTGAAATTGACATACCGTATTTTTTTTCAATTACAGTTTTGATTTGATGCTATTTCTCATGAATTATTCAGTTGAAAGCATATCTCGAAAATTACCTATTGCCTTATTTGTACATTTCTTTTTAAATATTTCTCTCAAATTTACCAGTATTCAATCTATTTCTAGATTAACAAATCATATATATTCTATAAGTTCTAATTAGTGTACATTTGTTCATGCCTGTAAAAATGGCTGGTTTCTGTTCCAGAAATAAAAAATTATTATTATTATGCATGCGTGTAGTATACATTTAAGACTAAGACACTGTGTGATGAATTGGTCCGAGATACTTAAGGTCAGACTTGTTTTCTGTACCACTCTCATCAATTTTGCAACGGTCATAGGAATTAACAGCCTCATCTAACTTTCTTTTACATCGGAAACTGAAATTGACAGTCTGGCATTTGGAAGGATTTAGTTTAAAAGCATTTTCTGACTCCTGATAGAGAGTTGTTCATCTTAGTACAGTGTAGATGCGAATTAAAAGACTGGAATAGTTAGTCCGCGCACTTGACATATTTCATTTCGTATGCGTATGCACATTAAGTTCGTCAAACAAAAATACAATAGGTAGTGGACGACAATAATGGAGAAAATGTTGTGATGCAAGACTGCAGCTGCATCTGAAGTACTTCTACTTTGTTTATAGGCGAATTATTTGAGATCGTTAAAGGCTTTAAGTGTGGGTTGAAGAATAAGTAAGAGTAACTTTTCCATAGCTTTTAGAAAAGGAGAGGTAATAGCAATAGGTCTAAATTTAAAGCATGTTCCATTAGGCGACTTAGGTATAGGTACAATTTTAAAGTTCTTCCAAACGTCTGGCACAACATTTCTGGAAAAAGATTCATTAAATATGTGACAGGATATCTGCACATTTAATTAAGAATAAGGCTAGGCAAACAATCTGGAACTAGGCTACAAGAAGGGTTCAACGACTAGAGATAATTTAGAACGTCATTTGTATTGAAACCAAGGAAGCAACTCTTATTAACACTTGTGACACCAGAAACCTTGGCATTTGTGAGAGAATGTATGAACGACTTGTTTACCGTACACACATCAAATGAATAGAAAATCCTGGAGGTAATTAGATGCATAAAGGCGTGACTTATTTAATATTCATAAAGTAGATATGCAAACACCGCAGTTGTTAATCATAGAAATGATGGATATCAGATAACATCAAATGATTCAACGGCATATTAGAAATAGATGAAAATTGTTTCTTTGCTCACTGTCAAGTGAACAGTCTATTTGATGATGTCACTGCATATTAACAGATCAGTCAAGTAGCTATCAAGCCTAAGTTATTACATTTACTTCTATTTCATACTTGGCGTTTAACAGTATAGAGACTTGCAACTGGCCAGATAAGGCGATTTTAGCCTATCGAACAGTACAGAATTATTATTCAACTTGCTAAATCTTACTTAGTTTTTACAATGTGCTGCTGTACGGAAACAGACACAAAATCTTACGAAGTGCTATAGTAACAGTCTCATAATACTATAGTAAATCTCCATACTACTAACTAAGCTTAACATGCATTGATCCGAATTCACTTATTACAAAAGCACATAGTGTAGCGACGCAGTGAAAAAGTCTAGATGAAGTAGAATTGAAGAGTATATTAAATATTTCATTAATTTACAAAAGAAAACCCCGATGAAGAGTATTAACGTTAGTTTGACCGAATGATATTTCCGCTGGTTTCATATTCCACAACTTCCGTATACCTGAAAAAAATAGAGCACATGTAAGGACTAGCATTACATGAAGTTATGAAAGATAATTCTACATATTAGCACACACTATGAATACACTGATTCTGTTAATACTTCATGTAGAAGCTGCACCTTTCGGCATAGTATCGTCCATTGTAGACTTCACGCTTAAGGTGTTTAAGTTTGAGTATTGATATGTAAACTAATAATTTGATTTGTACTCAATAACTAAGTAACTTTTTAAAGCTGAATAAACACGTTTAAAATGTCATTATTATGTCAAATGTTTGTATAAGTGTCCCCGTTGATTACTGCCTTGCTCACTAATAATTTGTTTCCTTTTCAGGATAGTTCAATGGATCTGCTTGATGATGGAGGGCAGGTGTAATGCTGAATTCTGACTTCATGTTAAAAGACAATCATTCTACTTGTGTGTATTATTTGCAATTCTAACTGTTCATTAATCCTAAAGAATTAGTTTGCCGAATTTTTGTTAACTTTTTTTCCTTTAACCAATAAACAAATGATGAGAGGGAAAACAGGGAGGTAATAGGGGGAAATTCTGCTGATTAGGAGGAAAACACGGGGGTAATAGGGGGAAAACATGGGGATAATGGGGAGGAAATTATGACAAAAAAGGGGAAAGTGTGCGGTGTCTGGGAAAAAGGGGAAGATCTTAGCCTTCCCCCATTTCCTCTCAATGAGGAGCCCCATTTCTCCAATTTTTAACGCGATTCTCCCCGTATTTGTCCTATTGGGAAATAGCCACATTGATATCCTGAGATGTGAAGTCTACACTGGATGATACTATGCCGAAAGGTGCAGCTTCTACATGAAGTAAACCATTTGTATAGATGATATTACCCTCTAACTTTCCCATCTTCCTCATCATAGCGATATTTTGACACAGTCCACCTGAAACACTAATCACTGCAGCCAATATGCTAAGAGTGTGTTTCAGTCAGATCACATGACGCGGACACCAACATAGCTAGCCAGGAAATGAGAATTCCTATCAATCAAAAACCATAAATCACAATTTTATTAAAAATTATTGACAAAATGTTTACCGAGCGAAATTTCAACCAACATGACGGATAAGTCCGGTCGCATACATCCTGTGAACCCTTGTCTTCTTTTTTTAGCTACTCCGTAATTCCGGTGACTTCATGGGATTCGTTGCTGAAGAAATTTTCCAGTATCTTTGATTTTGTATTCTGTGTTAAATAACTAATATATGTATTCCTTATTCCTCAGATGTATATTCTACTTGTTACTAGTGAATATCAACTTTATCGAATGTCGTGAGCTACAGAGTTAGGGAGATTAGGGTCATGTGTTGTATTGAGTAGTGCGTTCAGAAGATACGTCCGCCTCTGAGTTATATTGTCGTCAATATGCAGTACATTCTTGTTCTCGTGATAAATTTGTTAGCAGTAATTATTATCAGTGCCTATATTTTGTAAGGATGGTATATAACGAAACGCACTAATTCAGCAGTCAAAGGTTAGAACTATCCATTAAAATTGAAACAGGTGCTCATGTAAGGGGAAACTGATTATTCAAAAGTCGAAACGTCACGTAAGTGATAAAGTTATTATCATCATTTACACGCGAATAGTTAAGGTTATTTATTTAGAAGTGATGGTAACTTGTTGATAGTTTAAGGGATGTTTTGACTGATAGGAACATAGGTGGGTTAGTATAACTGAATGCATGGATAAACGATATCAACTGGCCAGCGTACACATATTTTGAAGTAAAACACGATCGGGCAAAGCATTTCAAAGACAAGATTAGAGCAGTCTACTGAAACAACTAATTTAGCAAGTAATGAAACTTGTTTTCGAATTAAAACTGAAACTAAACGGCATGTGGACAGGCTAAGAGATTATCAATAATGTTATTCAGTTGCGCTAGAATAAGTGCATCCAAATACTAGTTCACTCATTATTCTGTCTTCTTGATAACTTAGCAACATGGCATTTACTTTTAGTTTTTAATTACTAAGTAAAGATGGATATCCCTAGGGGCTTCTCGATAAAAAGCTTAAATTGTCGCCAAAGTAAGCAGATATGTTCATATCTGGAAAATACTTAGATTTGGAGTTGTTTTCTCTACTACCACAACACCAGCTGACTCACCAATTAGTCACAAAGTAAGACTGGAACTGCTGAAAACAGTTGCTCCTGACTTCTAGATATCGTGGTGTACCGTGAAGGAAGAACTATATCCATAGGTTAATAGGATTTGACGCATGATGTCAATTCGAAACTAGGTAACTACGATTTGCAGCTACAGAAAACACCACCTAACAATCCATTTCTTTAATCGTGTCAATCAATGTGACATCAGTTAAAACTAGAGAAGGAGCACCACTGGTTTTCAGAAAATCCATTTGTGTTCCTTAATATAATATACATTCTGTAATTATAGGCAAACTAGGAAACGCATCACGTCATTACATACATACGAACAATAATTGAGCGCACAACGGGGGGTCGATTGGAAGAAATGCCCTCTCGGTATGGCCTGGAGTCCGTGCGTAGTAACATATGCTTATATATGCAGGTGCATATGTTAGGTATCTCATTTCGCCAGTCTTTCGTCTAAATGACTCAATGTGACGCTTCCATACTTAACAAGTGCTCAGCCCATGAATTCTACTTGTACCTGCGGGAATTTTACAACACGAAAAATACCGTGCCGGGATGTGGTGATGTGTTACAATAGACTTCCTCAGTTTACAGGTACTTCTCACTTTTAATGATATCAGTATTATGGTTTATAGTTGAAATAAAATAATTCGACTATTTCGCAGATGTTTCTCGCGGGATCCGTGGAGTTTCAATGAAGAAACCCTGCAGCTTCGCAGATACTTGAATACAAGCATTTCACTTATACAAGATGTATACAGTAAGAAGTACACTAATAACTCACTGCTCTCATCCCTGCATTACTTTATAAAATTTTCTCTTTTGGAGATGAAAAATGTTCTTATTTATTGTGTCAGTAACTGCAAATACACATTAACATCTAAATTTCATACGCCTTCTGTCTCACTACTCCGTATAATAATAGTTAGATAGTTATTTACGAATGCAGTAGAAAGTATTTCATGAACCACGAGTAGCACTTGGTATTCAGCCGAGGTATGGGCACTTAGTGAAAGTATTTTCGGGAACTAATACGACAAGGTTAGCTTTTTTCTAATATATATGCACATGTGCGTCGGTGGCACAGCGGTTAGGACTCTCACCGACCATGCACATGGTCCGAGGTTTGATCCCCCGCCGACGCACACCTGATATCTACGGTCGGCCTGCTAAATTTGGGCTACCGATACCACATGCTGGAAATTTCATACTTGTACCAAAATACTGTGTGGAATCAAGCTATAATAAAATAATAAAAAATATCAACGCAATGAAAAGAATTGTTATGACAAGCATTGTATTTACTATGTAGGGAATGTTATCACAGGCAAACTTCACAGTAACCTGTACAAGTCTTACATGTCATTGCATCAGTAATACAAGCGTACTAATTGTACTACGGCCCGAAGTGAATACTCTCAAGGCTTCATACCAACAACTTTGTGGGAGGTGGATGTATCGACAGTATGTATGACGACATCTACGAAGACCGATAACCTGAAATGAGGAAGAAAAAAATGAAACAATTAGGATACATGTAATGCATACGTGTTTTAGTTAGGCGTACTACAGGGATAAAATTATCTCTCATCTCATTCACTCCTATTCACACTATTTTTTATGTCCGTGTTACTGACTTCTGGTTCATGGTTTTTTCTTCGGTGCACTTTATCTGGACAAATTGAAGAATTTGGAAAATACATAGAGTACTTAGGAAACGGTATTCATAATTGTTCAAGCCAATTAACACTAGGCAGCTGCAGAGACAGAGGCCGACTGACTGAGTGTTAACATAGACCTCAGCATAGAAGTGCATATGTTCGATTTGTTACATTTCACAAGTGAAAAATAATATATTTGGTTGGTAATTACCAAAAAATATTTCATCAGATGTGTTTCGCCCTAGCATTTAGACTGTGAGGTAAAATAAACCAACTCATGAGATATAACGAGACAGAGTGTAGAAGTCATTTGGGTAAGAGGAGAAATTATTGTAAAGTAACTCTTTTTTCAGTTAGACAAGAACCAAATGAAAAAATACGATTATCATTTGTTGACATTTCAGTGATTAATATCCACTTTTCAACATTTCGTTATACCTGGACTATATGTCATTCTGACTGACTTCCAGCATAAGCTTGCACACAAGTGCACCTGTTCATGTTACCACATTTTTGTGTCGCACACAAAGGTAAAGAGAAAAGAAATTAAATGGAAATCTGATGAGCATAAATATGAGGGAGAACGGACTGTGATAATAATAAAAAAATAAGGGTTGATTAGGTACGTGGGATTACACAAAGTGAATGCATCTGTGTCACTGACAACTGCTTAGAGTCACATCTTAACCTAACACTATACCCCAATATTACTCACCATATTGTACTGTGTAACACAGGAGATAGAGTAAAGACACCTAGTAGTATTTTCGTATCTTCCAGCTACAACGGTCACTTCTCACAACCTAGGTGGAGAATATCATCAGCAGACTCTCAGTTGATCGGACTGTTCCCTGGTAAGTCCGTAAGATCAATGACGGCAAATCCTATTAATACATGTATGATGAAATTGAACTAAAATAAGGACGGCAATTGTAGAAATGAGCCTTGTATTATATCCTTCATGGAAATATGAGTTCTCGCATAGTTTAGTTTCAGTATTAAGTGAATAGAATGCAGTTTATACAATTCATGAAATTCACAAAATGACGACTGCCTTTTCGGAAAACCCACCTAGTGTTTCCTCAGTCAAGTGATAAATGGCCATTGTGGTTGTGTAAACTCAGTAGATTTTGAACTGCTACCAATGAAATGACAACAATTCTGGTAACTCCGAGTTATAATTTTAGCTTCATTGCAGCATTCAGCAACTGTTAAATGACCACTTGACGATTATAAAAGTTATACAGGCAGTGCATAGGATTTAGTAAGACATGTACACTTTTGATTTCACTATGAGGTCTCCATTCCAAATGTATTACTGTAAAAGCCTGCATTAACTCAACAGTGAAGTGGAAAAACTTCTATTTGTCCTTACTGAACTTAATATGTGGAGAGTCTTGTGCAGTAATTCCTGTGTTATTTATGCAGAGGAGAGGGCAAGGCATTCATAATCTCTTGCTTCATGTGGAATTGCAATGCAACTCGATGCGCAATAGTGTTTATACGAATAAAACGAAAAATAAAGTCTTTCCCACCTTCTTAACAACTTGTCTTTATTCTAAATAAGGCAATAAGTTTCTTTCACGTATAAGCCTAAGTTATGTCTATATAATCGGAATAGTGTAGGAATTAAATCTTCCCTCAAAATAAAGGCCACTTGAAAGACTAGTTCACAACAGTGCTACATGTTATGACCATAGTGCTAATGATTTTGTCTTAAAATGAAAAGCTGACGGTTATGACTACACGTAAACTGAAATTAATGCTTAAATTGAGCCATGAATATCAACAATTACCAAACTAAGACAATAGCGTCTCAATAAATAGGCAGAATATACTGTTGTGATTCCATGAAAATCCAAAAGTATACGTCTTATTTTCGACCTTCCCACCTTATTTAATCCATCCTATTGCGCAGATATCAGTATCAAGACACGTTTCCTGATACAAGTGCGGCAAGTGTAGCGCAGTTAAAGTATATTATGCTGCCAATATTATGTGAGTCAGAAGCGTATTTTAATGTGAAATTTCATTTAAAAACATATAAAAGCACAGCTTGTTACTGAACCAACATAACAACGGACATTACCGCTACAATTAGCGGTGATATGTAATAAGGACACTCAACATCCTTACAAAACCAATACTTGAAATTCTCATTATTGACACTATCTGTGCGTCGGTGGCACAGTGGTTACGACTCTCGCCGACCATGCACATGGTCCGGGGTTCGATCCTCTGCCGGCGCACACCCGATATCTATGGTCGGCCTGAAATTTGGGCTACCGATATCCATGCTGAAAATTCCATACTTGTACTGAAAATACGGTGTGGAATCAAGCTGTAATCAAAATAAAATAAAAAAATAAATAAATCAAGAACACCAACAAGCTGAAGGCATGCAGAAGAACTGTGCATAGTGATCAGCAAACAGTACGAACCAAACCACAAATAGTGAGCACAATGAAATTCAATAGGTTTGTGCAACTTTACGAAAATATCTTGGACATTGAAAATGGAAAGTTATAATCACCTGGATAGTCTTCAAGATAGAGAATTGTTCTTCAACACTTAAATGCGAATTTTGAAAAGGTTTATACAACCTTATTGCAAACACATTCAACGTTGGATAATACATGTCGGAACGTTTTTCAAAGCATAGGAATACCCGTGGGGAATTCAAATTTCGTACGGATGAAGCTGCTGGATCAAATTAATCTTGAAGGTCTTAGTTCACAGCTGAGCAACGGTAGTAAGCGATATAAAATTGATGCAAGGCAAGTTGTTTCTGCGTTTTTGAGATTTCACTGCTCGGTGCATGTTTTTGAGGTGATGATTAGGATTTTTAACTAAAGATCTTTAGTTCGAGTCGACTCGAACACTGCTGAAGTGAACTATGTAAAAATATGTCCTGCCACCATTAGAATAGTGGCGGAATGATAATTGACAGTCTTTCCACTTCTACAATCATTCAACTACTTCTTTGCATTATTTCCCTACCACTCTTCCAAGTCAAACCAGTAAGTACCAATTAGTATGATTCCGCCAGTGACCCTGAAGTACCCACCAAGTAAGTGAAACCAGCTAAATAAAACCAGAATCATGATTAAAGTGTACTCAATGCGGTGTTTAGATATCAGACGTGGGCGGAGTTAGAGTATCATAGCTAAAGTCAAGGTCTTCCAAAAGCTGACTTTCAAGAACCGGTCGGTTACGGGGATTGCCTTGAAATATCACTCCAAATCAAATCATGCCTACGTTATTGGACTTGGAGAGGGTAGATGCAGTATTATACCAATTTACTAGCCACTTATTCTGTAAATCTATTGTTAAGTAGGGTTACGAATTTTAAACTCAGGGTCTAGATTTAGGGGTAGATTGGAAAAGTGTCAGAAGTATCAATAGATTTCAAAGTGCCATGATCTACAGTCACCTGGATGAATGCATATATCCCACATAGTATGATTTCTTTAGAGGTCGTCTGTGTAGTGACTGAGAGACATCCTCACAACACGTAAGCGAGGACTATGTAGTGTAATATCATTTTTGCAATGTTTTCAGTGCATTTTTCAACGCTTTTGCATCTGAGTGCTGACCGGTTGTTCAAGGTCGCTGTGTGTTTGGCTATGGCAGTTTAACTTTTCCCAAACGGGATATGTGGTGGGTTTTCGTTAATAATAACAATAATGATTATAATAATAATATAATTAATAAAGGTTGAGACTATGTGCTCCTAATTTTTACGTCCCACGGGTTTTCATTTTACGTGCATACTTTATGTCGACTGTCCTAATTGTAATTTTTCGACTATTTCTAGCCTTCCGGCTTTTTCGTCACATGCTTGATAAAATTTACTGTTGAATTTTAGTGGGAAAGCCTTAAATTTCGAACCGTCTAATAGAAAGTTCGGGATTATTTTTGTGGCCGACTGCAACACTTAGTGAAGTCAGGGGAGTTATGCGATTCAATCTTGACGTAATAATGAAACTGACTTTTTGCACCATGTAAATGTCCTTAAATATGTGTACTTCGCATTGACAAGGTGAAGTGTTTTTTAAAGATTCACTGAGGCTTGTAATTGCCCTCAAGAATTGCCTCTAGAAAACTGTTGATGGTTACTTGGTAGCTATGAATTGTACTTGTGAGTAGTAATTTCCCCGTAGTTTGTATACTGATCATTCCTGGGGATCTGTGGGGTTGACTATGGAAAGCTAAGATGTAATCATATTAAGGCGTCTTCGTCTTCGCATCCATGAACATAAACTGACCGTCAAAAGACATTTCATTCACTCCTTCATATCACCACCTACAGATAACCATGGACATCAATTCGTTTGGGACAACGTTCAGATACTAGATAGAGAAAACACCAAAAAACGCCATAGAATTTTTAGAAGCCTGGTATTCAAGTGGATCGGCAATTAATAGACATTGACATGGACAAGATTTACCAATCCGTAAGAAGGAAATCTTGTGCACGAAAAGTTAAAGTTCACGTCCAGGAAATAATCAGTACCAATATAAGTAGACCAGTGGGTGTGAAATCACAGAAACAGCCACTCACTTTCAAGGATACCAGGAGAGATGGCTAATAAACTCGTGGAGAAATTTTAAAACTCACTTCAAGTTGAAGTATACGCTAAAAATGTCACCCAGTAAAGCAGTGAAAGCTTCACAAGTAAACCATCCATCTCAGAAAACACAGCTACGTAAACATCATCCATCTGAGCATGAAACGATTGGAGTTAGAATCTCCTTGATGAACGCATTTGAAAAACAAGGGAGATATGCTTCAATCAATAGTGGGCTTCCATAACAGATACCACCAGTTGTCACCACTTCAGATGACAACTCGCCGTAAGCCTCACCTGGCTGCATGAGTTCGAGTAGAGAGCCTTGATCAGTGTAATGTATTTTCTCGGCATTCCCTTTGCAGCTAAACATCGCCATAGTACCTCGTGGTCGACCGACTCGAATGTGGCCTTTAGGTCAAGAAATATGACGATTGTTGGACGCCGGTAAGTATGCCTATGTTCCAGAATTTGTCGAAGGGTGAAGCTATGACCAATACATCCTCTTCCTGGTCTAAAGTCTGCCTGGTTATCTCGTGTTTGAACCTCCCGTGGACCGCTTAGTCCACGCGTGAGTATTGAGCCTAGAACTTTAGATACCATATTAGTCAAGCTAGTCCCCCTGTGATTATCACAGGAAGACTTGTCTCCCTTCTTGTATATAGGGATAATCGGTGACTTACACCAACCCGATGGGACTTCCTTTGATTCCCAGACGTTGCCTTTGTACTTTAGTTAACGCAGACAGTAAAATCTCTCCGCCATCCTTAGACACCTTTGGAGTCGTTCTATCGGGTCCCGTTTGCAAAGTAAATAATAGCATTGAGTGGATGTTTTTTTTCACCACCCACTAAATCTATTTCTTCTATGTAATGTATGACAAGTGAATACGTATTATTCAACAAATTATTTGTTAACAAGTTAAATGGGTTTACAAGGTGTACAGTATGTATGTAAATCGCCATCATTAGAAACCATGTATAACTTACATAAACTTGCAGTTTTTTCCTTACTTCAATGAGTTTGAGTTGTATGTGTTTATGTATGACACTATTTTGTTTTGCAGACTGGAGAGCTACTCATGCAAAATGGTTTCTGAGGAGAAACGACAGTTTAAGGAATTAGTCTCTCGCCTAAATAATTCTGAGAGTTGTAAACATCCTGTTCTTCACCTTGGTTCATCACAAACTCTACGGGACTTATATGAATTGACTGGACAAGTGGTCGATCCCCAAACGTTCCAAATGAGCTTTGTTCAAGACCAGGCATCAACGGTTACTTCTAGTTTCTGTTTTTTTATTTTTGACTTGTATTTTTATATTTTGGTAGTGTTTCTCTGTCTAGATTTTTTCAGTGGGCACTATTAATAAGGTTAATTGATCATTTTCAACTTATCGATTAATCACACTCATATATATAACTGTTTCTGTAGCTGTTCCATGTAAGTAGATTCCCTGTTACAAGACCCTAGATCTAACGCTGTTGCATTCTGTAGATAGCTTAAGCAAGTGACTTTCTGTCATTGGGTCCTAGATCCAGAGCAGCTAAGTTATCTCATACTATGATGCATTGTGGCTCGTAACTGATTACAAATACCTGCGTCGTCTCATTGAATTGTATTGCGCTACGTATCAGACCACTGCTTATACGCCATTATAAAAGGTTTTTAGTTTTTCTGTTGTTTAGATGTGATTGTGCTACAAACCAGTAATTGTGAAAGTGTTCGTGATCGAAATCAACCCGTCTGTTGGCTGGTACCTTGGCGTGGTAGACGGGCTTGCGTATTGCGGTGATCCCGAGGGCTATACCGACCAAGGTTCAACCATGTCGGGAAGGCCGAAGGTGAGCAATGAGACGAAACCCAGCTGCTATTAATTAAAAACTAGTCCTAGTCACCTCCATACATTTACCAAAGTAAATTTCATTTATCTCCTGCTAAGTCTTATCAATCGACTATTGGTCCTGTGATAATGGTCTGATTTGCGAGTCTTCGTACAAGATGTTTAAGCTTCCAACTTCTCTCGGAATATACTAGTACCCGTCAACTCCTTTGTTCAGTTCCATTGATATTTCTTTGCACTCACTTTCAGGAGACTTCTTTAAAAAATAAAATGTAATTATAAACTTAAGAAACCCCGGACATTTGGGTTCATTGGCTCTAGGTTAATCGAGACTTATTATTATAGGTAAGTAACCTCCAGGAATAAAGTCATGTTGTTGTCATGCTGATGTTTAGTCTTAGGTAGTTCGCTTTCCATAGCCGAGTAATCGTTAACACTAACTTTGAGGATTGTTCACGAACTATTCTAATAGTTTCTGGCTAGTCTCTAATTCCCACTCTGGTTTCACTTGTAGTGTTCATTAGTGCGGAGGGCACTCGTTTTAGAAGTAGCAACATCTTGAATATTTTCAACTTTTGCAATGTTCACATGAGTCTTCAGCAAATATGTTCACAAAAGTTCGGCATGTTACAACCACTTAATCGTGGATGCTTATTTTTCCAGGTATTATAATCATCCATCACGCAGTAAGGGTAATTAGTTCCTAAGTGCATGTAAAGTTATTTTTGACTGCAGTTTCTTCCCCCGTTTTTTCAAAATACAACTATCCGAAATTATAGCATTTGACATTTGCTTGACCTAGTTTAATTCCGTCTTATGAAATCAGCATCAATGTGAATTTTATTTTAGAATATTATGGAATATATCTGAAAGAAAATAATTCATTTCAGTCAGTGCCTATGTTAATCTACAAAATGTTAATCTGTAAATCACTTCATATCTTAAAGTGTGTACACTAACACTTTATTTGTTTACTTTTGCTTTTAACCAGTTAGTTATGAATTAAAACACCAAGACTTACATTTCCACGTTATAGTCTTAGTCCACATACAGTAGTTTTAACCTGTCACTGAGTATGCAAAGCCAAATTTCAGTCTATACCGTACAATTTTATGTAATATTTTCCATAATGACTTTACGTTTAGATTGGGATAAGTGAAAAATACAGTTACTAATGGCAAAACCTGTTGCTACGGTTATTTGTTATGCTAGCGTAAACTTACTACCTATTCACCGACTATTAATTTTTATTGTAGACGTTAGAATATGCCGACATACACAAGATTGGTAGCACTATTGGCATTTGCAGTCACCTAAATAGATTTCAGGCGGTCAGCGCAGAAACTAACTGATGACCTATGGAAAATACTAAGTCTTTTTCTCCCATCAATTAGTTTTCATATATAATATACATTTTCTTTATGTAAATGAGTGAGAAAACAGATTAGAGGGAATGATGAGCGAAGTATCTGTTGGGAATATCTGTGATGTTTGTGTTTGTGAAACGATCACAATAACACCAATATCATGTGCTCATTCAGAAAATCGGTGGTGTACTAAGTTATTACTGTACTGAAGATAATTTGTCACTGATATCATTTTAGTGGTGCAGTCTTTTATATCTGTATGAAATGGTGCAATTCGGAACTAAAATTCCACAAGTTTCTTTAAGATTGTCAATGTTTAGTGATACCGAGTGCACACAGCTTTTCATTTGATTTTGAAAATCTGCAGGGCGAGGAAACTTGTTAGGCGGCATACTCATAACTCACTGTCATCCCAAGCATGCTCCACCATTAGTCTGAACGTATTTGCAATGCATTTATTGTAGTGTCGTTTTCTTATCTGAATTTGCAGAATCCTTCTGGCTTGTCTCCTACTAGAAATTCTTCTAGTGGGAGAAAACGTACTCGATCGGAGACTTCCACCAATTTAGAAGATAACATCTCAGATTCTTCATCTCCAAAATCGTCAGCATCAGCGCTTTCAACCAAAGATTTATTTTGTTTAATGAGCACTCTCAACATTTGTTTTGGACCTACTTACAATTTCCTAACTGCGAGAAGTGATGAATTTTGTCTAGAACCTGAGCTTCGGGTACGTTTTTATGGACATTGGTTTTACTTAATTATTCATATTTCGGTGAGTAGTGTATAATAAGCCATGTATCTTTAAATAATTTAAGCATGGAGGAAGCATTTTCACAATTGTTATTTTTCACTGCCACTGTACTATATGTCACAAGCTTAAATATTCCCCGGGATGGTAAATGCGATACTGGGATTACATTTCATCCAATATAAAAGGTATTTATTGCAGACTTTTCTTACCAGTTTATTAAAAGAATAGCTGATCTCAACGTCATCTTTCTGTACTCATATTCCGGGAGGTTGGGATCGTCAGTGACAGTATCGATGATCAATGGCAGTTAGGAATGGGTTGTGATTTATTCAGAGCTACAGAAATTGTTTTGCACTGTCTGGTCTGGAACTTTCTAATCGTATTTAACCACATAAACCTCGATCGTCAGCTACTGTATCAACCCAATGACCAGGCTTGTACACCGCGATAAAACGAGTTGTACTGGCTCTAGTAATTGTTAGATTATATTCCATGCATTATATTCTAGGTTATCGTGCTCCATTGTCAGTTGAGACCGACCCGCCTAACTCAATGGAGGTCCCAAGGTAACTGAACGTACTCAAAAACCATAAGACAATTTCCCTGAACAACTCATCATCAGCTCTTTGCAAAGATAGTAGTGGAACGCTAGTCAGGAAACTGATAAGATTGTTTTGGAAAGCATGGGAATAAAGTCGTCATTGTGCCTATCTTTTGAAAGGAATTACTTAATGCATGTCAGAATGCTTAAGGTATAAATATTATTATATATTCCTTTACGTTCCCATTGGAACATAGGGCTTCAAGGTAGAGTAATATTAACTGATGACGATTCGAGCACAAACTGTTGCTCATAATCATATCAAGTTACTCACACAACTTTTTTCTTCATTTATATACATGAGTGGAATTGACTAGATATTTGTATAGAAATCAATGTGGGATAATGTACATTAAAAAATAATAATATGAGTGTTACTGCGTCGGTGGCACAGTGGTTAGGAATCTTGCCGACCATGCACATGATCCGGGGTTCGATCCCCTGCCGACGCACACCCGATATCTATGGTCGGCCTGCAAAATTTTGGCTACCGATATCCATGCTGAAAATTCCATACTTGTACTAAAAATACGGTGTGGCATAAAGCTGTAATCAAAATAAAAAAGTAAATAATTACAGTCAGATGGGAAAAAGATGAATGTTTTAATGGTCATAATAAGTAACTTGTTAGAATATTATGATGTATTTGAATTGAATTAGAATTTTGAGATCATCTGTTATCCTCTTCTGATTTGACTAGCGGTAATAATATCTTCCATATTTCTGGTATTTGCATTGAGTCATTTCTGTTGCATGTGTTGGGTGTAGACTCAATGAACCAGGATCCAGTAATCAATCTCTCTCTCCACCTACATAGATTACTTCTTAGAATCTTAACCCTCTCCCACCCTATTGTGTGATTGTGTGTTAATGCATGCAGTGCAATTGCTGAGCTTTTTCCTAAATTACTCATCTTCAATCATTCTTACCTTAGCTAAATTCTTATGTTCCGACAATCTGACTACTCCTGACCTACTAGTCGACCTCACAGTCATTGTGGGGTATTTTGTAAACTATATTATTTTGTCTAATTGGGTCCATGGGGTCTTTCAGCGTACAGAGCTTGTCTCTGAGTGAGTTTGTAGGTTTGAATGCCACCCTAATTCCTGCTTTATTTAGAATCCTACGTAGGGTCTTAGATGTCCCCTCCTTATATGGTATGACAGTAGATGCTTTATATTCTTTCTTATTTATGTTATTATTAGTTTCACCATTATTTTTATTTCGCTTTTGACCTTTTCTGATATTCCTAGTGAATTTTTTAGGATAGTTATTCAACACCAACGCTTCTTCTATCTGTTTCATTTCATCACTTAGGTCTTTTTTGTGCTATTGCTCGGTTTGTTAGACGCTTAACTAAGTCTGCCTTAACAGTTGACGGATGAGATGAATTAAAGTCTAAGTGTCTATTAGAATGCGTTGGCTTTTTATAAACGCCAGTGTGCAGTTTACCTTATTCCGTTCATTTGATTTTTTATTCATATATCTAATCAATCCCACTCATGTATAGGGAAGAAGAAAAAAGTTGTGCGCGTAACTTGATATGATTATGAGCAGCAGTTTGTGCTCGAAACGTCATCAGTTAATATCACTGTAATAACACTGTGATTTATCAAAATAAAATCTTATCCATGATGGAGTTATACTTACTTACTTACTTTACTTCGGCTATCTCCTACGGGAGGATGAGCCGGCTTCATGAACATCTCGAATCATCGCTGCCCAGGCGCGGCGATCTGATGCAAAGTTTTGCGACGGGGTTATCCAATTCTTGTTCCACAGACGGAGTCCGTAGACGGTTTGTAGCCTCAGGCACTCCATATCAGCCTTGACTGTACCAAGCCATGTTTTCAGCTGTCCACCCATGCGACATCGCCAAGATGGTAATGGCGAGGGATTTAGAACTGATTTGTCCAGATCATCATCTGGTCGGCGCAGAACATGGCCAAGCCACCGAAGGCGACGTTGTTGGAACAGTACTGGAATTTGGTTGATGTTGTAGCACAGGGCGCGTCGCTTACCGGGAACGCCGTAGCATGGTGAGAGTCGTTTGTAAGAGAGTTCATGAAGTTTCATGGGAATTTGGTTCGAGTGATGTCCCCAGAATCGCTCGGCCTTTTTGTTTGAGAGTGCAGCTCTAGCCTTCACACAACCAAGTGTGACCTACAAGGCAGTAGGAGTGGATTAGGGAGTCCACTATCCATTGGCAGCCGGTGACCGGAGTTCGGTTCATACGCCTTTTTGAATGGGGCCAGACATCCAGGACATCCAACAAGCCCTTTGTCCATACGTCTGCCGGTGAGCTCCAGTGAGCTTCATACGCCAGTCGTTGGAGGTTTGGAATCAGGGTTTAGCCATCTCCCCTAGACTGTCATCCAGTGGACAGTCAACCCGGTGAAGAGCGCCGGGCATCCGCTTTCGCCCTCTCACTTTGGTGAAAAACACCTCCGCCACGTGAAGGCAGTGAGTAGGACTTCCTCAGGAGAGGCTATGTAAGACGCCCGGTCATATGGGAGCATTTCAAGAGGTGTGCGGAGGGGTGGCCAACCCGCAGCGCAAGGCACCCACCCCCGACCATCCTGAGGCTTTGGAGGCGATGGAGTTATACCCTACCATAGTGCCCAAGTTTTATACCTACTTCAAGCTAGAACTCTGAAGTTTCGGTAGCAGTAGTGTTTATTTTTACGGGTTGCCAGTCTCATGCGCATTCTTCCCTCTTTATCAGTCTTATAACTGGCTTATTGAGGTAAAGGAGTGCGTCGGCCTGGGATCGAACCGCGAATCACACTCGTGGTTGGCATGCATTCTACCGATGCACTACCGACGCACAATGATTAGGGTATTAGTCCTTTTCTATTCGTGTCTAAAATGCTAGCCGTATTAAACGTGTAAAAAGCTAATTCACGAAGAGTAAGCCGGATTTCGTAGAGTTCGTGGATGCGTCGGTCACGTGTTTGCCCTTTATGTGTTTTTGGAACACTGCTGCGTGTATTGAAGGTCGACAGTCCGTGTGTTTGGATTCGTTGGACAGGAATTTACTTTGAAATTGTTTCATAGAGGGTAGGAGCTTAACCCTGTTATCACCGTCGTGGGTAAACCGTTAAAAGTAATCGATATGTTTACTTCTCTAAATAGTTGTCGGAGTGGTGGTAGGGATGTGACGAATGCGATTTGTAATTGTATAGTTGAGATCAGGCGGCATACGCCAACCTGTACCCACACCTAGCGCCGTCTGGACGGTAGTCTGACCTTTAAAGGTAGATTTTCATTGCTTCTGTCGGCTTTCTTCATCTACTCCCATGAAACCCAGCCTCCGATCTTAGGAGGTGTTGCGACCCTGTTATCTCTCCAGAGTTGTTTGTATTTAATGGGGTTACAGTCTAAGTAATCGTAAGGTCTGACATTTTGCATGTAGATATGATGGGGATAGTCCTGATGACCTAACTGATTTACGCGGGTATAATGATACTTAACGCAATAGACACTTCAAATGAATGCTAGATGCGACTGTCTGTCCTCATTACCTTCCGCTTCATTCAGCCACGTAAATGTCAGAAGACTGGGACTGGCGTGTAACTATAAGGGTACGTTTATTAGTAGAAAGACATCATAAATATACATTTCTAACACATCCAAATTTGACTAGGTCGGTGGTAAGTAAGTAATTCTCATTGGTTGAAATTGGCCAGGATGAAAAGATTATACAGTGAATTCCAAGGTTACCCAGTGAAGTTGTTATGCCTACGTCACAAACTAAATTCAGATTTGAAAAATAAGATCTACCTCTGCAACCATTGGCTTGAAATGTTGATTGCAATTTCAGCCGCTTCCTGTTACTTCCAATAAATGATGTCGTCTTGGGAAACTGGACATGTACTACAAATACCATCTCAGCGGCTCCCATGCCAGTCGTGGAACTGTTTGGGGGAATTGGAGAGTTGATCGATTCATAACATTGCGTTGTGAGATTGAAGATAGTTGTGCTAAGTTACATCACGGCTTCGTGGTTGGGTCCGAGAGATAATGCACACCAGGGGCTCGAGATGTTATAACGTATGGCCGAAAATCTAAATCAGTGGCGAACGTGCTGCATTTTATTCCTTTTCTTCTGTGAAAATATATCCTCCTTTGCATATTCTTGATAATTATGCTCACCTGTTTTCATAAGTCTGCTCGTTAGTTGTGTTCTGTCTGGCTTTTCCTGACATTGTTATTTCGTTGTGGCGCATACTTTGTTGCTCTTATTTTACCCAGTTTCTTCTGTATACGTAATAAAGTGTTGGAACGGACCAACTCATTGGTAGCCGTAAAATCATGATTGGTGCAATCAACCAGATATTGGTTATTTCTGATTTAAATTTCTGTTTATGTATAGAGAATAATTTACTCTGTATTGTTAATGGTAAGCTTGTTGTCGTAGTTAGTCTGATTTCCGCGTCTATCTCAGTGTGGAAGAATATTTCCAAGTGATCAGTTGTCTGGGGGTGCATTATAGTCAAGTTAGACAACAACCAACAAAAACAGTAAACACTCCGTTACAACATAAAGTAAGCGGCTTTCTCCATGGTGGTAATTTGTATTGATTTAACCACTATCCAACTAACTTTTCCTATGTGTTGTAGCTCCATCGATTGAGACGGCTAGGAAACGTATTGCGCATGCTGAGTCACCAGTGTCCACGAACAGTAATGTCGTTTTAAATAGGGTTAGACTAAAGCAAGTTTTTAGGATGGTCATACCAAAACATGACCCCAATCCGTCATGTCACTGATTATTGGTTTAAGCCACGCAAAGAGGCTTCTGTCCTCAGGATGCTAAGAATCAGTTGCTGGAGACTGTTGATGATGTGGTCGGAAACTGCTTGCATTGATTCAGATGTGTTCACTTATTGTCATCATTCGGATTCTCAAGCTTATATAGTTATTTCCTCTCCTGTTCATATTCGCAAATTGTGGTTTCGCTGCATTTCCTTTCTCCACTTTTGTTGGGCATCCTGAACTGATTCATTTGTGCAACCCGCTACATTGTTAATTCAGTCATGGTGATGCCTCAGGATTGGTTTAGACTGATACCTAGTTTTGAGATTGGTGAGTGAATTGGTAAAATATGTAACCCTGAGATTTAACGTAGTGTTTTTAAGTACGATACTCCAGTCTAATGAAGCTATAAGTCATCCATTAAAGTAACTGGAGTGTGCCATATATTCCCATTCACTAACCAACACAACATGTTATGTTGGTTGAGGTACGATTACTTTTTGGAAATGCAATGATTTGGTGGACCAAAACAGATCCCTGGGTTAATATTTCAGGAGTGGTAGTAATTAATGATGTACCAACTATTTTAATGAGAATAAAGTCAACTGAGAACTCAACTCATACTTTTGTAGCACTCGTTACACATATCCTCTTTCAGAGGAGACGTTTATATATGTGCACTTGTAAGTACGTACTTACCCAATTCAGGTTCATAAACAGCCCGGTCGTGTCAACAATAATTATCACACTTAGTCAGGTAATGCATATTTCGTGTAATATTCGGTTACCAATAATCTACATGAAAAAGCAGGGGGATGTCTCATATAGTCTTAAAGCTGTAAGAACTAATAATAATAGCTTTATTTCAAACAGTACTTTTGGTACAAATATGAAATTTTCAGCATGTAATACAATATTGCATCTAATTTTCCCATTTCAGGCGAAATGATTAAAATAGGGTATTTACATTAATAATATTGTTCAATGAGAAGTGAATATAAAATTATATCAAGTGAAAATATTAGCGACAATATAATAATGAGAACAAAAAACAATACCGTTTACGTAAAGTTTCTCAGTAAGTTGCTAGCTTCCTGTCTTACACTTTTCTCACCACATAAAGTGTGTGCCTGCCAAATAAGGTATCGTAGAGTTTTCGTACTTAGTCGTCCGAACGTACACTCTTCTCAAGGTGCTTCTAGTTCTACCCGATGACATCCATGAAGAGAGTTGTGTATGGAGAGGATGTTCAGAGTCTGACAGGATAATATTTACTAATTTCTTGTAGGAATCCAAGTGTCTATCTACAGTAGTATTAACGAGTTGGTTTAGCAACACCTCATTCACCCTACTGACGGCTTTTAGCGCCCTACGCAGTCTTTCTTAAGTAGCCCAGGAAATATTAAGGAGGAACAGTGAAGAGGTATAGGCAGAATACAAGAATTAACAAACGGTAATAGTAGAGATGGAATGGTACCATGCAGTTTTAACTTCCTTACGTAGAACGTTTAACGAAATATCTTTCTGGAAACTAACATGATTTGGGAAGACCAGGAAAGATCAGAGGAAAAAGACAGTTCATGGTACTTTACATTCGATTGGGTTTCAACTTCAGTGCCATCTATGACAGTGGAACCGTGTGAACTAACCAGTTCATGTAAGTGGCGCTTGCGTCTGAAAATGAAATTAACCACCTGATATTTGGAGGCATTAAGCTTAAGACCATTTAACGAGGACCACTGAGGAATTTCTGCTCAAAAGTTATTCACTTTGAAACAGTCTGACTGAGAAGTAGCGCATAGAAACAGTCAGATCATCGGTGTATATAACAAAATTGGCTTCGTCATAATGAGGCAAGTCATTTAAGAAGAAAGAAGATAGAAAAGGAGAGAGAACAGCTCCTGAGGAACACCAGCTAGAGTCAGTGAAGCGGTGCAGGACTTCCCATTGTAAACAGTGTACTGCTTCCTAACAGAAAAATAGGAGTTATTAAATAAACGGTTGCAGCGAAGAAAATTTTCTTTCCGACGAATTCCGAAAAGTAGGAATGCAACCATTTGATAATCTAGCACTGTGCTTGTGACTTTGCAAGCTTGTTTAACAAAAGAAGCCTAGGTATTGAGTCGAAGGCAGATATGTAATCTAGGATGGCACACCGAACATATTTGGTACCTCTATCTAAGCCAGAGACAATATTAAGATGTAAGACGACACTGGCATCGAAAGTACACCTACTATGTTTATTGCCAAATCGTTAAAAACCTTCAATGAAGGTTCACGGTAAGGTAAAAGCAATCCTTCCATTATTTTTAAAAAGGTGAGATAATGGCAACAAGTCTGAACTTAACAGTTTGTCCACTTAATGATTTAGACACAGAAACAATTTTAATGTCCCTCCAAGAAGTGGGCACAGCGTTACTGGAAAAATACCAGTATGACATAAAATGTCAGCACATATTATTATTATTATTATTTCCTTTAGTTCCTAGAGGAACATAGGGCTTCAGTCATGCGTCTCCATTGCGTTCGGTTCTCTGCTAGAGTTTTCACCTGGCTCCAAGTCTGCCCATACGCTTTCAATTCTTCTTCACATGATCTCCTCCAGGTCACCCTTGGACGACCAACTAGTCGCTTCCCTTCCGGGTTCCACTCGAGGACTTGTCTAGTGATGTCACTTGCTGGTTTCCTCAGAGTGTGGCTAATCCATCTCCATTTCTTCCTGCCTATTTGTTTCACAATCGGTTCCTGCTGTGTTGGTTCGCTCATTGCCAGAGATCTCTGTTGCTGATCCTTTCCGGCCATCTGATCTTGAGTATTGAGCGAAGACATCTGTTAATGAAGGTCTGTAGTTTGTTTGAGATGCTATTTATGACACGCTAAGTCTCTGATCCATATAGTAGCACTGACTTCACATTAGAGTTGAAAATCCGGATCTTATTTTTGATGCTGAGTGCTGTTGACCTCCACACAGACTTGTGAGAGTAATGAAAGCTTGCCTTGCTTTCCCGATCCTTGCTTTGATATCCTCGTCAGTTCCGCCTGTAGTTGAAACGATGCTTCCCAGGTAGGTAAAGGAGGTGGTTTTTTTCAGTTTCCTTCCATTTATGCTAATTATTGTCTGTTCGTGTTGCCCGGGAATCTTCATCACCTGTTTTCTCTATGTTCACCTGGAGTCCTATCTTTGATGCTTCTTCTGCCAACTTGTTACTTTTCACTTGCATATCTTCCAGTTTGTGGGAAATCAGACATATGTCATCGGCGAAGTTCAGATCCTCCAAGTTTTTCGTGTGAGTCCATTTTATGCCTGTTTCCTCATTGCCGGCTGTTTGTCGCATTATCCAATCTACTGCAATCAGGAAAATCATTGGTGGTAGTAGGCAGCCTTGTCTTACTCCTGTCCTCACTTCGAAGGATTCCGTAAGTTTCCCGTTGTGGCATGCAGCATTGTCGTACAGCTGTTGGATGAGATGTATAATTGTCGGTGGTACACCGTAGTAGCGAAGTAGTTGCCAAAGCACCTCTCGATCGACGCTGTGGAATACCTTTTCAAAGTCGATGAAGTTGAGATAGAGAGGTGACTGCCATTCCAAGCTTTGTTCAATGATGATCCGTAATGTGGCAATCTGATCAATGCATGACTTGTTTCTCCTGTTACGGTCGAAGTTTTTTATCCAGGGCATGTTTGATTCTATCCAGGATGATGCGGCTTAGTATTTTGCTTGGGATGGACAGGAGCATAATTCCTCACCAGTTCTTGCATTGACTTAAGTCTCCTTTCTTTGATAGTTTGAAAAAGCATCCTTTCTTCCAATCCTCGGGTACTTTGCCTTCTTTCCACACCTCCTCCAGTAGTGGCGTCATCAAGTCCGCTGTTGTCTCTGGGTCCACTTTCAATGCCTCTGCTGGGATTCCATCTGGTCCTGCTTTTCCAGTTTTAGCATCTTGATTGCCTTTACGGCTTCTGATTTCGTCGGGGGGTTGGTGTTCACTGGTAGCTCTGTCTCCGTTGTTGGTATTGTTGGGTGCGTTGTAGGTGGCGGTCGATTTAGAAGTCTTTTGAAGTGTTCAGCCCAGTGTTTCCTTTGCTCCACTTCTTTGGTGAGTGACTTTCCATTGTCATCCTTCACTGGCTTAATTTGCGACGAATTTTCGCCTGAGAGGTACCTAGTTGTTTGGTAGAGTATGGCGAGGTCTCCTTTGCCTGCTGCTTGTTCTGCTTCACTTGCCATGGCTTCATAATACTTTCTTTTTTCTTCTCTGGCACTCTTCTTTACTCTTTTGTTCAATGTCCTGTAGTTTGCATTCAACTCCTGTTTTTGTTGCTCGTCGGTGCAATGGATAATCTTTTGTTTCACCATCCCTCTCTCTTCTATCAGTCTCCAAGTCTCCGTAGTGAGCCAATGTTTGTCCTGTCTCATCTTTCTGCCCAGAACTTCCATACAGGTTTCGCTCCATACCGCTTTCATGTTGTCCCAGTGTTTTTCGACGCTGACCTCTTCGCTAATGTTGATTTGTCCTTTATGCTTGCAGTAAAGATGTCCTTTGTATCCTGATCCTTTAGTTTTTGAGTGTTGAACTTGGCTTTTGGTCTATCTGCAGCTCCTGTTTCTCTGAAAGCTTTTAATTTGAGTTGGATTGTTCCTTGTACGAGGTAGTGGTCTGAGCCAACGTCTGCTCCTCTTCTTGCTTTTGTGTCCAGTAGGCTGCGCCGCCACTTCCTCGAGATTGTGATGAAGTCGATTTGGTTTTTGGTTCGCCCGTCTGGTGACAGCCATGTAGCCTTGTGGATATTTTTGTGTTTGTATACGCTGCCACCAATCACTAGTTCATTGAAGGCGCAGAAGTCGGCGAAGAGTTCTCCATTTTCATTCATTTCTGCGAGAGCTTCTTTGCCCATGATGAGTTCCCTTCCTGTGTTGTCTGATCCCAATTTGGCATTCATGTCTCCCATTAGTATTTTAATGTCACCAACTGGAGTATTGTGTATTGCTGCCTGTAGTTGTCTGTAGAATTCTTCTTTCTTTTCGAGGTCTTCGTTGTTTGTGGGTGCATAGCACTGTATAATTGACACTTTTCTTCCTTCGGAGTTGAATCTGGCGGTCATTATCCTGGGTGAGATCGCCTCCGATTGTATCAGAGCCTTGGTTGCCGTTGGTGACATCATGATAGCCACGCCCCTGGTGTGTGTGTTGTTGTCTTCTGGGTGACCGGAGTAAATCACTGACTCACCTGTTGACAATTTGGTGAGTCCGTTTCCGTTCCATCTGCTTTCGCAGATCCCCAATACTTGTATTCCGTATCTCCTCATTTCGCTTGCAATCTGGGCAGCTTTGCCAGTCTCGTACATGGTGCGGACATTCCATGTCCCCACAAAGACTTTTTCTTTTGACGCAAGGAGATTGTTCACGCTGAAGTTTCTGTAGCATCTTTGTTTACAGGGTGGGGTTGCTGGCCTCACGCCTGAGTTTAGTCTTCGGGTACCTGAAATAGAAAAAAGGTTAGTGTTGCGTGACCGCAGAGCCCAGGGGACATCTGCTTGAGGCCGGTCACACGCGGCCTGGTGTGTCTCAGTAGTATACTTATCACTTCTGCCCTGTGACACGGCAGCAGAAAGCGCGGTCGTTGTTGATCCGGGCCACGGCCGATCCGGCATGATATTTTTCGAATTCGTTTGGTTCATGGGGTTGGATTGATGACGACTAAGTCCAGCCCCCACTGATACCGTCGCCAATGTATCAGTAGGTTGTGAGGTTTGACAAATTTGGTTGGCGCCCGCTGCTACTATCAACGGAGCTACGCTAGGAACGGTGTGACGACCCAAGTTATCTCCTACTGATACCGTCGCCACAGTCATATCAGTAGAAGTCCGGTTAAGCTACCGGTCAGCCTCGGTTTCCTTATCATTTTGAGCGGGCAAAGTTTGGTTTCGACCGCGTTGGTACACTCACCGGGCCCGCGGTATGCCTCTGGGTGAGAGTGGGATGCACATTTTTTTGGGGCCGACCTTTTCTAACCCTCCCTTTCCGAGAAAGGCAGCATGGGGCGCGCCCAGAACCGTGTACCACGGCCTGAACTCATGCTGGTCGCCCGAGGAGAACACCTTACTGCCGCCACATCCCCTACTGCCCCGGCAATACGACTTCTTCCTCGGACCAATGATTTACACCCGTTCATATATCTTAAAATGGCACCTCGGCGGGTGTAGCCTTGGGCCATTTTCCAAAAGTACGAAACCGTACCCGTTCATGTCGAACCGGTTAAATTTCCTAACCTTGCTACCATGTGCTTTGTATCCCTAGTGGATGAGAGAGAGAGAACTACAACTAATCTTACCTTACTATTCCGTTACCATGATGTATCGGTGAGGCGGTGAAGTGATGATACCTGCTGTCAAGCGATCGTCAAGTTTCAGCTCCCCGTTGCCAATAACATCGTGGATGAAATGAACGAGCATGTTCACCCTAAGAAACGCTAAAATAGGAGGGTAACTGCTGAACTTAAAGAAGCCATTGCTCCGCAACCGTAAGTCCTACAGGGACGAGACACGTGCCAATCGATTCGTCTCGTCGAGAGGAATCCAATGGTATATAAATCAGAGGGTAAAAGCTATTCCTAAAAAAATACGAGGATTTTCCTGCCTAGCAGTCTCTGCCCCCCTGCTGCCCTATGGTTGGTAATGCCCCCTAGCTACATACACAACGGCATACAACCTGAGGTCGCGGAGCTAAAAATGTCAAGAGAACAGCCAGCGGCATGAACTCTAGGCCTAGAAACAGGTTTCCCCTGTAGCCTTTGAAAAAAATTCCCTATTCGGCTGAGGAGAAGCTATAAGGTGCAATACCGGTACCAATGGGTAGATCTCGTCGAGAGCTATCCATTGATATATAGCTTCCCTAAGTCCTAGCCTCCCTAAGAAAATTTAGGCAGCATAGTCTCTAAGGGCACTAGCCCACCCTATTCGGCTGAGGAGAAGTTATAAAGTTCGAAACCAATGACAAAGGATAGGTCGCTGTGAGAGCTATCGATTGATATATAGCTTTCCTATGCCAGAGCATCCCTAAACAAACTATGACCGTATGGTCCCTAAATGCCCCAGCATAGTAAACATGAAGCTAAAACCTAGCCTAAACATGAAAACTACTAATAAAAATAATATAAAAATAAAAAAAATAAATAAACAGCACATATATTGAGGATAATAGCTGGCACACCATCTGGACTGAAGGACTGAGTGGGTTTCAGAGATTTGAGACACTTGAAGACACCGAAAGAGTTAAAACCAGAGAAGTGGTCATTGTTTGCAATTGTATTATTTGAGATCATGACATCAGCTGGACGACATATGAGGGACTTATTAAGAGTACCAGCATCAACTGTAGAGGGATCATTATTTATTTGCTTACCCTCGGTGATTTCCTTAAATAGCTTCCCCATATTTGATGAGGTTTCGCATGATAAGAACTTTTGGTTATAAATCCTATTTAGTCTTTGTATTTCTGATTCAATTAAGTTGTTCAGTCTCTTAACACCAATATTATCTTTCATCTTGTATAATCTTTCTTTTGCTCGGTGAAGCCTTTTGAGTTGAGTAGAGGAGAAGCGGTCAAATCTTAAGAAGTGTTCCTTTGGCTAGCAAACATGAAGACAGAATTTGAGATAAGATGTTACGTTTGTGATTGTGTCGTCTAGAACTTGTGTAGTAGATAATTCCCAATTTGTATCATTCGACATGTTTCTTGGATTCTGTATATTGTCTTGGAAGTATATGTATATAAATGAAGAAAAAAGTTGTGTGAGTAACTTGATATGATTATGAGCAACGTCATCAGTTAATATTGCTGTATAACACTGTGTGATTTATCGAAATAAGATCTTATCCATAATGGAGTTACACTCTACTACAGTGCCCATGTCTTATACTTATATCAGGTGCAATATGAATGTTTGAAATGTATATGTAGTTATATTTGGACAGGTTGACATATGACACTGAGGCAATCAGTTTTATCACTAGATAATCTAAAGTATACAGTATTTGAAGTACACTATTGATAATTGATGAAGGTCGCAATGCCACCACCACATTTCTTTTTAGAGCTACGTCGATCTTGTCTGAATAATTTGAAACCATTTAGACAGACTAAATTATTATCATATTGGTCATGGAGCCAGGTTTCTTGAAGTGTTATAATGCCTGCACTTCTATATACATTGAAGGACACGAGAGATTGCAGACAGTTAATTTTACCTGGTAGGGGATGACAGTTTGTGATTATAATCTCAGGAACAGTCATTTGATGAACTGGAGTATTTTTAAAGCATCCTGTCGCCCAGGATGATGCTTTCTCTTCGGTTTTGTGCAAATTTACAAATCCGCAGGTTTTAAGTATTCTAAAAATTCGCGAGTGTAATTCATGTGATTAGAAGTCATGTTTTTAATAGTTTAATAAGTTGAGACAAATTGAACACGAGAAACTAGATGCAATATTATGGTGGATGGATTTTTGGTAGTCCAAGCTTTAAGCAGGCGGTCGTATTTCTCATATGTGCTTCACCACAAAAAATGCAGAATAAAGCGAACCTAGACATTCATATGTAACTCGTCTGACATCATAAAACTTGTTGCTAAGCCATTCATAGAAGATTGTGAGCGAACTAGAAGTTAAACATTCTGATGTATTTGAATAGCCCGACAATATACCTTATTTAGTCACGGTTCTTGACTGTCTTATCACTATAATTTTCTTCTCTTACGTTACTAAATTACACGCTAATAATCTACAGACCTCTTGTTATTTTTTAACGCTACATGGAATTGCCAAAATGTCTTATTTCGAGATTGTAATCGCATGATTTCCATCATGGTTTATAACATTTAAATGACACGCAAATCTATATTAAACACAGGCTACTAATATAAGTAAAAGTCAATGCGTGCTATAGTGTAAGCTCTTCTGAGTATTATATGGGGGACCTGACATTCTTGTAGTATAAATCGACGTAGTTACTTGCGTAGGGCACTGTTTCATTATGATTGCCGTCATTATAATTACCAATTAGTTTTCCACCTTTTAGTGTCTTAACGAACTGGCGTTCAGTAACCCTATTCTAATCTAAAGTGTTATCCGATTTTTGAAACTTAGAACGCATCTTTGTTGGTCGTTCAAAGTTTCAAAATTTTAAGTAGTAGTAGAGATTTCAATGAAGCTACAGAACGTCAGTCTGAGACATGTATATTCCCTCAATCCCCCTGGGACTCATGCACCCAGATTTAATAGTTTACCGAAGGTTCGTAAGCAGGGAGTTTCTGTACTCCCCATTCTGAACATGTTGATTTCGCCATTTCCTTTAACTGCCAAGTGCGTGGTAAATATATTAGGATCTCTATATCAGTAGTGAGTCAAATGTATTGTGAAAAGTGTGGCCGCCTTTAGTGACAACATCAAAGATAATGAACAAAACTATTTTTTCTTTGCATGTGACGTCATTATTTATCAACATTCCCGGTAGTGGAAACAGTCAACTATATACGTGAACAAATTGTAATATAGGAAATACTTACTAGGACTACACCTGCGAAACTGAAAGAGTAATTAGTAAAGTGTGCTTCGAATGTTCGTATTTAACAAAGAGTTTTACTGACAACTTGATGAGGTTCTTATGGATTCTCTCCTTGGTCTTTTATTAGACGATATTTTCTCGGCAAAATTAGAAAATGGGTCCTTTAAGAGAAATGTTAAACAAAATTGAATATTATTGTTGTTATGTAGACCATACGTTTGTCGTGTGTGATAATTTGGGTAAACAAGATGTACAAATCTTCAACAACATTCATCAAGCTATAAAATTCACTTGCAAATGAGAATATCGGGGAAGCATTTCTTTTTTGTATGTTCATACTAAAATGATGGATGGGACGATAAAGAGAAATATCTATAGGAAAGGGAAGTGGGACGAACAGTGCATCTATTTCCATACTTTCATACCCACTCAGTATAAGCGGAATTTCATTCATTACCTTAGTCATAGAATTGGACGCACATGTACCGATGACTATATTGAAGACGAAATAGAAAATCTGGAAAATATCCTACTACAAAATAATTCTACTGTCGGTGGTTCTGTTGTAGAACACTGGTCAACCACGCAACTGGTCCAGGGTTCGACTCCCCACCGGCGTACTCCTTTACCTCGCTTGGCCGATTAAGAGGGATGGTTGGGCATGACACTAGCAGCCCTATTCCGTAAAAAACACCACCGCTGCTGAAACTTCAAAGCTCTGTCTTGAAGCCCTATGTTGCACTAGGAACTCAAAGGAATCAAATAAATAATAAAATTTAGCTCGTGTCTCTGCCAAGAGTTAATGATACTATATAGATGCACACATACGTCGATCATCTGAAACTCTGCATTTCTTCAGCGTCTTCACATGGGAAAGCAATATCACCCTCATATTCTAAGTGAATAAGACTATTCCCTGGTAACAAATAAGTCTCTGAAGTCAGTTGGAGGTTAGTCCCACTAATACATCTATGATAAAATTAAACAGATATGAGGACAATGTGCATCCCTGACGGACGTCACCGGTTGTCACTACTTCAGATGACAACTCTCAACAAGCTCTTACTGGCTGCATGATTTCAAGTGGAGTGCATTGAATAGCTCGATGTACATTCTCGCCACTTTCTTAAGCGCCAAACATTGCTTGAGCAAGTCTCAGTCGACGAGGTCGAATATTGGCTTCAGCTCAAGAAATAACCAATATCATTATTACGAGCTAGTGTAAACCAAATTAATTTCTTTGTGATTGCTTCTTGGTTGTAAGGTATAGGTGTCCTGTTATTCAGGAAACTTCTGCACAGTTTGTCCCTCCCAAGAAATGACGTTGCTATGTTTGATTCCAAAAGTAGTCTTCCTGGAATTGAATGTATGTGGTTTCCACCGCTAACAACGAGCCGAGTTCATACTTGACGGCGTTACCCTAATTGTGTCTCCTGATGGCACCCATGTCACTACTACTTAGTCTGTTCCAGAAACTAAGATATCGTGTGACATTCCAACTTATGACGTTATTGTTGCCGTCTTGGGAATATCACAGTCTCCACAGACATGTCTACGGATTTATCTAAAATAGTGTCCGTTAAAATATAATTCTGCTCCAAAAGTACTTTGGGAATATGCAAGTGAAATGTTTATTTGCTTTAGAAATTACTAGTTCTTGTCTAACACAAACTTTAGTACCAGAGTGTGTCATTCAGGGAACATTGATATGAACTACTGTTTGGTGTGAGGAGTTTGATACAGGTGATATCAACCAGCAGTGTTTGCTAGCCAGATCGAAGTGAACTTAATACGGGATGCTTGTTTCGCTAGGTGCTTGTACTAGCTGTTAATTGTGATTTCAAAATTTGGTTTCATGTCTAGGTAGTTCGCACATGTTGCTAGTTAGGATTTGGATGGTTTGAACCGAGGTAACTTGCGTAAATTTGCTTCGATCTAAGCAATTTGGAAATTCTACAAAGAGTTTTTTATTTTCTTTTTTGTTTCTACTGAATATAACAATGAAGTTTTTTTAGATTTTCATCTTTTAATCAGATTTATTCATCATTTGACTGATATGAGAAAAGTAGATAGAAACTTACGCAATAAAGTCGAGTGTTTTACTTTAGTTTGTTCTATACACTACACAGTATTATTTATTGGGAAGCGTTTTAATTTGTGTACGATTTCACCGAGATAATTGCCTGTCGTCAAAATGAGTTTCATTCGGTTTTAATTTTTTGACTTAAATTGAACTAGTAGAGTTTTCAAGGCAAGTGCAACTCCTATCGAGTCACTTTTTGTTAGCGTTTGATGTTAATTTGATGAACAAAACTTCAAAATCATTCAAGTATTGGTTTGTAGGCATTTGGTTGATTGGTTACATTCCTTCCCTTTACTGAATGATTGCATACATAGCTATAGTCGAGTATTCCCCGATATTGGAAATTCTGGAAAGAGTTTTTTACTTTCTTTTTAAGCAATCTTGTTGCACTAAAGACCTCCGTATGGTCTGACAGACCTTTAGAACAAAGTAGTTTATTTTGAAACTTTAACAATTGAGAATAATTATTTACGAGTAAAGGTGTTTGCTGTTCATTGCATAACGCATACATGTGTACTTTCTCACTACTTAACATCGCAGTGACTATAGCAGCATGAATCTATAATGACTAGTCACTTTTAACAAATATCCTACTCAATAACCTTGGCTCAAGGTTGTTTTACTCGCTGCTTGAGGCTGATAATGCAGTGTATCCTAGCAAATATATAAACCTCTTGTTTTAATCTCGCAAAGCTGAAAGATCTGATAATTGCGGTAAATCTGGCTGCTAGTGTGGTTTGTAAAGCCAACTTGTGCGGGTGGTATTTATTAAAATATTCCCCTTGGGATGTTTGACAATTCTTAGGTTAGGGGAAGTTGACTGATATGGCTGCAGTTGGATGTACCCTATGATTTTGGTCACCAATAGTAAGATTCTATCCCGACTCATGCGACAACCCTAAACAAGTAGTGCGTCAGTGACGCCGACCATATGTCAGTACTAAGTAACATTTTGTGATTATATTGCAGCAAATGTAACACAGTTTAGGAATATAATTCCAGCGATAATATATCTGTCTGTATTCGACATAGAACTTTACACCGATGTGCAGCAGTTCAAGTCGCCACACTCCATATAGTACACAAAGCAAGAGGAGAATATAGCAAAAATGCATAATATAGACAGTAAACCGAGGTGAGAGACAAAGGAATAGTAGTAACGAAGAAAAAAACAGTTTAATTGGAAATCATAAGTCACAAGGAGTAGATGCATCTGCGCCAGCCATTGAGAACGATTTTGAGCCATATCACCAGTTGTTTCCAACCATTGGCTTTTACCGTCCCGGACCCTAACCAGGAAGTCTACACCTTCCTACGCGACTTGAACTAACTGTTGTGGATTTGATTGACTGGTGCCATGTTTTGGTTTGACCGTCAAATAAGGTGACGACTAAGCATGCGTGAGTAAGACATGTCCTAACCATTTCAATCGATGTAGCTTCACAGCCTCGTCGATTGATTTGCCCTCCTTACCTAGAACTCGACGCCTAACCTCAATATTGCTCACCTTATTATACCACTTCACACCTCACTGCTGTTACACTCCTGTTTCCCAGCAGTACGACTTCGCTCTCAGACCCCCAGCATTAGTGTAGGAAAGATTCTTACACTATGCCGGTAACTGCTTTTAGTCTAACTGCTATCCTAACAATCTTCCTGGCATGGTAGGACCTGCAGGAACATTGGTTCCAGCTAGTGTAGCTTGTTGGTTCATCGCGATGTGCAAGCCCGACCACCACGTCAAGGTAGCAGCTATCTGTTGGGAGCGATAATATGTACTTCAGAAAAGATTTCTTTAGTGGATGATTTTATTTCCGAAGCGTATAAAAAGTATAACTTGACATTAAACCATCATAGCAACAGACTACGACGCCACAATTAACGGGGATGTGCAATAAAGCCACTCGATCTATCGGTACCATATATGTCTTCACTGTCATTGACCACTTTATTACTACTTGTTGAGGTTCCATGGAATTCTTATTCCATGTTCGTTGCCAAAATATTTTCATTTTCAATTGACATCCGGTAGCGATCATTATTTCCTGTTGATAACTATTAAGAATTAACTTTACTTTAGAGTGCAGTTGAAGGGCTATGTATCGGATGGTATATTAGTTCTTAGGTTAATTAGATCTACCGAACGAACTTTCAATGCCGCAGAATTACACGCTGACACAGTGCATTAGAGATAAGTTACCAATCATGGTGACATCAATGTGTGTATACAAATCAAGCGCTCCTGTAGAGCTAGTGATATAGGTTGTTCTCAGAAGAATTTATTTATACGCACTCGTGAAAATCCACCAGTTTGGTTTTGGAAACGAGTAACCAAATGAGTAAATTTCTATGTTGTTTCATCTGGTGAATAGTGAACATCTTAACAAAATAGATGAGCCATTCACAGTCGTATAGTAAGTTCCAAAAAATCTGTCTAAAGGTCCGTGAATACGTCTCTTAGCCATAGCTGAAGTTGTAGGGATTAATAAGAACAAACCTAACGTATGTGCATGTGTGCAGAAATAGCACATTCATGCTCTTCGTTTACTTTGGTCTACTCCGACTTCATCAGGGATGTGATCATCTCATATTTCCATGTCTTATGTCCTTCTTACTGCTTTTCAGCTAGTTCACTTCATACCATTATTATTATTTGTCAATCTTTGGATTTATACTAAGCTAATTTTATCTCTTTTATTTGATTACAGTTGGCCAGTTTATTTTATTATTATTATTATCATTATTATGTATTTTGTATCAGTCCTTGGACCTACGTTCAGCGTGCCCCCTTGTGTCTGTTTATATTTTTGTGGTATTCATATTCCTCTCATACTAGTGTATATAGCTCACACTCCTGAAAGTTATATTGTGCTGATCATAATTACATTGGTATGTCACTTAAATGTCTATTCACGTTTTATCTTATGTTTGTGTTGACTATACAATTCACATGCATTCATTCAATCGACAATGCTAATCAATGGACTGTTATTTTATCTTATATCTGTGCCCCAATACAGTCTCTGATATAATTTTGATTTGCTTTGACTGGGGTTATTTGTATTCTAATATTCATGAATCTATAACTTAAGAGCCTGTTATTGTTACTGAAATCAATTGTTCGCTCAGAAAATATTCTTGTTCCGCTTTTAATAAATACCCACAATAAAACGACTATTGTGCTGTCTACAGTAGCTTACATCAAGTCAGTTTGATCTGCATTTTCAAATAACACTGTCTACCACAACGTAGGAATGTTCTCGTTACAGTTTTTGTAGTGGTTATCGTAGAACACGAGTGATTTATTTTAGTTGTTTTTACAAATATTTAGCAATGATTTTCAAATCAGTTATTGTGATTGTTGGTCCCTTTTTCTAGCCATTTGTTGTCTTTGATTCCTTCTATGTCTATACTGATTTCCGTTTTCTTCTCTTCAGGTAGTAAAGCATTATATCTCCAGGTTTTGTTCCATCTATGTGGATAAGTACGAAGATATTGCACCTGAACTTTGGACTGTTATTGGCGAAGAAATTGTACCTGATCAGTGTCGCATTTATAGGCAAGCTTTTGTCGTATTTAAGTTAATATCTTTATTTAAAGCACCAATTTGGTGGTGCTCAATTTCTTAGAAATGTAAAGCCCAAAATATATAACATTACAAAAAAAGACAATAAAAACGAAGAAGAAGAAGGGGAAAGTGACAGAGAAATTTGAATGTCTGTTTACTACTTTTCCTTCGCACATGGTATTGTGTGGATTTAGTGAATTTTATGATTTGTTGGAGCCCAATTAAGGAGTTGTGTTATTTGAACGGATGCTCACCTGGTGCAACTATTTGCCTTATTATAGCTGTAGGTTACAAACGTATTATTTGATTGCTTCATATAATCATCATTATCGAATGTAAGTAATTTGATGACGATGACAGTGGCTGAGCATAGGACATTCTAGACGAGGTTTCGAAGACATGAATGTCCTCCATATCTGTAACATGGTTGAATATGCTTTCTGTTCTTGAAAAGCACCTTACTTTCGTTGGACTTTGTTCCAGATTTTCCATCACCCATGAAGCTATATGTGATTATTTAATGCTTCAATTGACTTCCTTGGCATGTTAGTAGGTTTCTTCCAATGTATCACAGATGACTACAACAAGGTGACATAATGTGTAGAGTAAGTAAAGAGATCAGTTTTCTGCTAGTTTCGTATTCCTTTATTTTTTCGTAGACTTCACGCCGTCTCTGTAGTTATATGCATCCTATTTATATTATTTTTCAGTTACCGTCCAGATCATCTGTCCGATCCCTATAGTACAGGTTGTTTGGCATCTTTCAACTACTTTTTCTACAATCGGTGGTTGCGTCGTGTGTTATTCTTCTCTCTTCGTGTACTGAAGTAAGTAATGTGTGTTATTTTGCTTGCAATGCAACCATGATCAGGTGGGTAAAAACAGAAGCAATTGCCTACTATTTAGATAAAAAAGAAATATGAAGTGTGATTGTGTAACTGTTCGCATTTTGTGAATCTATTAATCCCGGAGGATGGATCATAAAATATCATTTTCATGATCATTCGTATTTCCCTTCTCATTGATTTTCATTAGGAGTGGCCAAGATGTAAGTCTGCCAGGATAAGTTGACTGACTATCCAGCAATCGTTGTCGTTGTTTTTATTTCAAGCTGTCAAGCAGACTAATGCAGATTGTATAGGGAATGTAAACAGTCGGTCTCTTAAGAATGCCAGGAGCATTAACTTTACCGAGTGTTGTGCACTTATCGCTAGGGTCCCATCTACTTAAATCATCCTACACGTAGTCATCATCATCTGATCAGTTATTATTTCTGCGATATGACGGTTGCGACTGCAGTTTGTCTCAACTTTGTAGCTTCCGACTTCACACAAGCCGTTGGTATGTACGCCTGGAATTGTTGGCCTTTCTCTTCTACTTTCCTGAATATATAGCAATGTGCCAATGTATTTACGACGCAATAGATGTGGTACAAGGTATATGTGTTGAAACTGTTTATTTCCGATTTTCAGCCGTTTGGCTTATTTGGTTAGCTACGGGATAGTTCGTAGTCCTCATTGTAAGACAGCACAGTTTTATCTTCTGTCAATTGTTGACACATTTTGTGAAGCATCACTGGATTTCAACAATTTTCTTCTGTCACAAAGGAAACCTGAAGTGTTTAAAAAAATTGAAAATGAAATCGTGCAATGGTCCTGACTGATGATCAGTGGTGAACTATGGTAGCAAGAGAAAAGCGATGATGAATAATAAACAGTATTTGTACGTATTAAGGGAAGTAAACTGTCAGACGACTTACTAGTAAACGATTTGTTTTAAAAGTAGTTAGTTGTTATTATGACCACCTTAACATCAAAGGTCTAAATAATCCGGTGCATGACATTATTCTTTGACTCGTTCTAATCGAAGAAAGAATATATCTTTATGCTGTAAGCACGACATGCTTTTCAAAGTCGTGGATACTGTGATCTATATTATTCTACATGGATCTGTTGAACTACATTTTTTGACCATTGCATAAGTGTATTGTTGATTTTAAGCTCCTATTCAATTTGATGCATTCGTTCGTAATTGTAGAATATTTCTGAACTGTTTAGATACATACTAACGAGCTTAGAAGCCACTATTATTCCTCTGCATTATGCACGTGAGACTAGTATCCGTTGCCTTTATAATGAATAATGACAGTAATTTGTATATCGATATTAAATTGTTCATTGTGGAACGCAGCTGACAAGAAGCAACAAGTTGTAATGACGTCATTTAATCTTGCCAGGTGTGTTCTCGTTTTATTTAAGTTTATCAAAGGATAAAATTCCACAGAATTAAGTATTAGTTATATATGTATTCTTAGCATGATTGATTACATCGGTGCTGAATAATAATAATAATAATAATAATAATAATAATAATAATAATAATAATAATAATAATAATAATAGTAATAGTATTCATTGATATGATGGTAGTGTCTAGCAAGTTCATGCTTTAATATTCTTCTCTTCGAAAGAAGTGTTTGCTAGTACCATGGAATTAAAAATAATGTGTTGGGAATTAACCCTGAACATGGATTGTTTTGTACTTAATATTAATCATAGTAATAATGCGTAAATAAATTTATCTCTTGAGATTTCGAGATGACTCTCATCACACAGTAACCTAGAGCGTGACGCCTCAGCGTTGAAAACGATAGATGCAAGGTTCAAGCTCCATTGGAAACACCATCACACAACTGCAAGTACACGTAAACTTAGTTGAAAAGTCTTTGATTCCATTGCTAGCTACTTCCTCTCAAAATGGCATCAAGTCTATCTTTTCATCTTTCTAAATCTTTTTCAGCGAGTCACTTGTTGAAGATGAAGACGAACTAGATGAATCAACTTTGTATTGAAATAGAAAAAATGGTCGATAATCTGTGTACAGTTGACGAACAAACCACAGCTTTTTAAAGGAATTTCTGCTGACTACTAACAAATTATCAATAGCTATAAATGCATATGTTTCATAATTCTACCATGAACTGTATGATTGCTTTTTAACACACTTAACATTTAGAAGATATATATATATATATATTACGCAACACCTTCATTGGTGTACATATTACTCATTCTCATCACATAATGTATTTGATGACACATGCATTTGATGTTTTTTCAATTTTATTTTACCTACTATATTACATATATACCAACGTATTCTTACATTTTACGCGAATAATTTGTGCATGACTACCCTGCAATGCACACAATCAGATTACCATTTTCTTTTTGCATTTTTAAAGCATATTTAATGGAGACGATAATGTTTCTAATAACTCTGTAGTTAATCTGCGTAACCGCATGCCCTTTGTTTTTACTGAATATAACAATGAAGTTTTTTTAGATTTTCATTTTTTATAATCAGATTTATTCATCATTTGACTGATATGAGAAAAGTAGATAGAAACTTACGCAATAAAGTCGAGTGTTTTACTTTAGTTTGTTCTATACACTACACAGTATTATTTATTGGGAAGCGTTTTAATTTGTGTACGATTTCACCGAGATAATTGCCTGTCGTCAAAATGAGTTTCATTCGGTTTTAATTTTTTGACTTAAATTGAACTAGTAGAGTTTTCAAGGCAAGTGCAACTCCTATCGAGTCACTTTTTGTTAGCGTTTGATGTTAATTTGATGAACAAAACTTCAAAATCATTCAAGTATTGGTTTGTAGGCATTTGGTTGATTGGTTACATTCCTTCCCTTTACTGAATGATTGCATACATAGCTATAGTCGAGTATTCCCCGATATTGGAAATTCTGGAAAGAGTTTTTTACTTTCTTTTTAAGCAATCTTGTTGCACTAAAGACCTCCGTATGGTCTGACAGACCTTTAGAACAAAGTAGTTTATTTTGAAACTTTAACAATTGAGAATAATTATTTACGAGTAAAGGTGTTTGCTGTTCATTGCATAACGCATACATGTGTACTTTCTCACTACTTAACATCGCAGTGACTATAGCAGCATGAATCTATAATGACTAGTCACTTTTAACAAATATCCTACTCAATAACCTTGGCTCAAGGTTGTTTTACTCGCTGCTTGAGGCTGATAATGCAGTGTATCCTAGCAAATATATAAACCTCTTGTTTTAATCTCGCAAAGCTGAAAGATCTGATAATTGCGGTAAATCTGGCTGCTAGTGTGGTTTGTAAAGCCAACTTGTGCGGGTGGTATTTATTAAAATATTCCCCTTGGGATGTTTGACAATTCTTAGGTTAGGGGAAGTTGACTGATATGGCTGCAGTTGGATGTACCCTATGATTTTGGTCACCAATAGTAAGATTCTATCCCGACTCATGCGACAACCCTAAACAAGTAGTGCGTCAGTGACGCCGACCATATGTCAGTACTAAGTAACATTTTGTGATTATATTGCAGCAAATGTAACTCAGTTTAGGAATATAATTCCAGCGATAATATATCTGTCTGTATTCGACATAGAACTTTACACCGATGTGCAGCAGTTCAAGTCGCCACACTCCATATAGTACACAAAGCAAGAGGAGAATATAGCAAAAATGCATAATATAGACAGTAAACCGAGGTGAGAGACAAAGGAATAGTAATAATGAAGAAAAAAACAGTTTAATTGGAAATCATAAGTCACAAGGAGTGGATGCATCTGCGCCAGCCATTGAGAACGATTTTGAGCCATATCACCAGTTGTTTCCAACCATTGGCTTTTACCGTCCCGAGGACCCCAACCAGGAAGTCTACACCTTCCTACGCGACTTGAACTAACTGTTGTGGATTTGATTGACTGGTGCCATGTTTTGGTTTGACCGCCGCTAGCTCTTTTCCAGCCTGACCCTATGTCAGCTAACATTGCCCGTCAAAGAAGGTGATGACTAAGCATGCGTGAGTAAGACATGTCCTAACCATTTCAATCGATGTAGCTTCACAGCCTCGTCGATTGATTTGCCCTCCTTACCTAGAACTCGACGCCTAACCTCAATATTGCTCACCTTATTATACCACTTCACACCTCACTGCTGTTACACTCCTGTTTCCCAGCAGTACGACTTCGCTCTCAGACCCCCAGCATTAGTGTAGGAAAGATTCTTACACTATGCCGGTAACTGCTTTTAGTCTAACTGCTATCCTAACAATCTTCCTGGCATGGTAGGACCTGCAGGAACATTGGTTCCAGCTAGTGTAGCTTGTTGGTTCATCGCGATGTGCAAGCCCGACCACCACGTCAAGGTAGCAGCTATCTGTTGGGAGCGATAATATGTACTTCAGAAAAGATTTCTTTAGTGGATGATTTTATTTCCGAAGCGTATAAAAAGTATAACTTGACATTAAACCATCATAGCAACAGACTACGACGCCACAATTAACGGGGATGTGCAATAAAGCCACTCGATCTATCGGTACCATATATGTCTTCACTGTCATTGACCACTTTATTACTACTTGTTGAGGTTCCATGGAATTCTTATTCCATGTTCGTTGCCAAAATATTCAGATTTCGGGTAAATTTATTTGATCTGCGAAATCGAAACTATCAGTGAAGTTTTGTGAGTATTTCTCAGGAATCTGATTTAGTCCCTGAAGATAAATTGGGGTTGAGAAACATATATCTTGACTGGATCACAGTTGATGAATAGTAGTGTGTATGGATATGTGTCAGAACGAAAATGACTTCGAAACTACTTGATAACTGTTGACATTTTGCAGATAATCACCCTTGGATGGCTCTCTCCCACTCCCTTGGCAGTTTCCTTTGATCCACTCAGTGCTGGAACATTTCGCACAAGGACCTGCATGGAGCTTCAGCGCATTTTTTTTAGAACGGATGACCGAATGTCGTCACAACCTGGGGACTTTCCAGATGTGAGTTTCTGTAACTTCCCTAGAATCATCGTGGGGTCTAATTGGAGCATAGCCACTAGATTTTCATTTTATTAAATAGTAATGCAGTGCTTATGGCCTATTCTGGTAATAGTCACAGTGTTATTTAATTGTCTTTCAAATGCCGAACTGGGTGTTTCAGCCATTTCCAAACTAGTGAGATATTGAGTGCTTGGACCTTCTAAGGTGCATGCTCCTGGTCTGTAGGTTTTCTTTTCGAAATGAATCGGTACAGGCTTTAGGGATTTACCAGGAATTCTGTGGTAAGATCAGTCTGAAGTGACCTCCTGTCACACACGACACTTGTGTTGCATCGGTTCCTGAGTTCCAGATATCCCCCTTGGTCACTCTGACTCTCGGAGATTCGTCATGTAAACCAGGATTTCCGCTTTGCTTGCAGAAAACGCTACGTGCCTCTCTTCAGCCATAAAAATAGTTTCTTAGGTTGTAGCGTGATTAGAGGAATGTGTGAGTGATCCCTTTTAGCAGTTCCCAATGTTTCTCTTTTGATAACTGAGCACAGTCTGTTGGCCATTCTGCGTCAGACAAAAGTCTTCGCATTTCGGAATAGTTGGCTTTGCTATATCACAGACAAGGTCGCTTAGCATCTCACTGTATGTGCTCACAAAGAACGAGATCAGACACTATGAGCGTGTGATCACTGCTACCTGGAGGGGTCATGATTTGAACGTTTTCTACCAAGAACTGGTCACTAGTGACCCCACCTACTGTCGTCTCCAATGTCCGCAGTCAACCATGCATTTCTGATGGTGTGTAGCAGATTTCGAGCGATGTTAATCCTTTATTCACAGCACAAATTAGACTATTGTTCCTGGTCAAAGAGTGCCCTTTGTTCAAGCAGACTGTTATTGCAAACTGGTACACTAAACAGGATAAGACAGTTTGATCGACTGACCTCGGACTTAGGTTTAGTCTTGGTTGCTTGTCTTCCTTCCTAAGATCGGTAACCTTTGCTTCAGAGTGTGATCATTCTGTGTCTCACTGCCATGCTTGCTGGGGGATGAAAGTAGTCCTTTTTCAATTAAGGATTACTCTGGTGCTCCTACCAGCATGTCTCCAGGGTTTTCACTAGTCGATTGCTTACCGCATGTGACTTTAGGTGTCATGGCTTCCAATAATGTGTAATTATATTTCAATGGTTTACACACAATGATAAGTTTTGTTATTGATTATATATATATATATATATATATATATATATATATATATATATATATATATGTTGGTAGTTGTACTGAGTCACCCTTGTTACATATATCCGGTGTGACCTTAATGAATATAGATTCTGTTATAAGTCTCTCTTTCCATTTGTTCATATTAGTTTTTAGAATACACACATTGTTCCAATTGATATTGTGGTTTTACCAATAACAAAACTTATCATTGTGTGTAAACCATGGAAATATAATTATACTTTATATGATCTATTCCACAATGTTGAAACTTTTTACTGTCATGGCTTCCACTTATTGGTTTATATAATGCATTCCATTAGAGCTTGACAAAGTGCTATTACTTTTAATGTCCATACCTTGTAAATTAGTCTACCAGCTTCGAAGCTGAATTGGGAACGACCTCCATTCTCTCTGAAGACTGTTATCTTAGTGAGAATGATTCATTCTCAATACTTGTGGTCTGAACATACGCCTACTCCTCTTCCCAGTCTTGTGTCCATCAACCCTGAGAGTGATATGAAATCTATCTGACTTTTGGTGAATCCCACATCTCTGTTTCTGTGTATCTTCGTGTCTATAGACTTTGCCTCCAGGTATTATCATTATTGTCATGAAAAGATCCGTTATTTTTTCATGACAAGAAAATCCTCAGAGGTACATAAAATTTTAGGAGATGAAATGTTGAACTCTTTTGCTACCCAGAGAATTTACCAGTGTGAATTTAAGCTTATTTTTATAACACAAAAGTATATCAATTTACCGTAGTTCAAATTATTTAAAATTACTGTAAGTATTATTTTATCAATATTACAAAGTATCCATACTTTGTATTGTTATTTACTTCTTTAACACAGTAAAGTCAATATTATTCATCTTCTTATACCTCAACTTTACATGCATGTGGATAGGATAGGACGTGCGCAAGTCTAATCTCTAACCATTACGGTTACATAAGTGAAAAACCAGAATTAATACTCACAAAGTATACCAGAATAATAAAACTTTCATATAAGTAATACTTCTATCCATCGTAACACTGTTTCAGTTTTGCTTGAAAATTGATTAGGATCCTTATTAGTAAGCATGTTAATTCCTATCCTATTTCTTCCATGTCATTCTTTCTCTTCTCTTCAATTTTTTACTGCTTATCTCTAGTAATTAGTGCAAGTTATATTTGTTAATTCTTATCCATGTTTTTATTTACTTTTGAAGTTTATCTCACTTGATGTCTTAATAATCTATTAGATGTATGATAATAATTTTCTTATAATCGAACATTATTTGCTGTATATGCTTTATTGGTGTACCCTTTACTGTTGAACATTGTTTATGCGTATCCCTTTATCCTGTGTTTGGCTTTCATACGCTGTTTGAATAACACGTGGATCGCCTTTGACACAGCTCTACTGTTTTCACTTATTGACGCATACTGACTGTGGTTTTTCACAGCATTCAGTCACAGACACCTCACAATTGAGGTTTGTATATTATATTGCATATTTTATGTTTAATATGGTACCGTATTCTAGACAAATCCTGTGTTTTCGGATATTATGCGTCACTCTGCGTGTGGTTTTAATAATTGTTCGAATATAGTCCCGAATTTATCTTTGGAAGAAATTCACAGCACTCACTTTGGTTTCGTTATTATCTTTGGATACATATTATATAGACAGGATATAAAATTGACGTTAACAGATCTTATAAACCTATCCATAAAATGTGTTTGGGGCGTATCCTAAAGTTTATGGAAGCCCTAGCAATTAGAACGTTTAAACGACCTTTATGTGTTCAAAAACAATTCGTCATCACATTAAACCTTCCTTGATAAATTTAGTTTTGATACCACAGCAGATGTACTATTACCTCTGCTATTTGGTTTAGTGGTCTTAATTGTTACTGAGATAGTTATTGACTTTACTAAAGTCGCACTGTGAGAACGGAATGTAAAAGTCCCTGAACAATACCATTCATTTAACAAGAGAAATGATGAATAAGTTTTAATTAGTGAATATACTTTAGAAGACAATTTACTTTCAACTTACAACAACAACAACTGGTTTTCACTTGATCTACCATTACTAACTCCACTGATAATTTGTTGTGAGGTTCCACCTTTTATTTCCAACATTTTTCTGCGTGACTCAAGCTTCTGCATCTTAACATTCACTACCTCTAATACTGTGGTACTATCTGAGACAAGATCGCTTTCAGCAACCACACTACCTTCCCCAAGACCCATTAATGGTGAGAACAGGAGACCTAGCTCTTCTATTGCGAAACATATTATATAGACAGGATATAAAATTGACGTTAACAGATCTTATAAACCTATCCATAAAGTGTGTTTGGTGCGTATCCTAAAGTTTATGGAAGCCCTAGCAATTAGAACGTTTAAACGACCTTTATGTGTTCAAAAACAATTCGTCATCACATTATGCCTTCCTTGGTAAACTTTCTCAGTGTTACAGGACACTTATAAATAAGTGATAAATACTTTTCATTTTCTCTCTTAACCTTACCGCTATAGAATTTTAGACTTTGACTGATTTCATGAATATTTAGTTTCAGTAATTAGTAGTTTCCAGTATGACTGTTTGTATGGGTATTCTATATCGTTCGTTTGTACAGTTTTATGTCTTAATTATGCATAAGAACGACTGATAGTAAACAAATACAATGACGTTTTATTTAACCTGATCATTTTGCATAATTTCATGAAATATCAAACTAAAAATAAAGAAAAGACCAAATTTATTTCACTTAGGCTAATTTGGAAGTCACTTGAACTTTTTTTATTTTTCTGATTTGCTATTTCTGTGGTGGACAAATGACCAAATACAACTTATTTAACATTCACAAAATTACTTCATTTTTAGAATTCATAAAATGTCAGGACAGGCAATAAGGATTTAGTGTACGTACTACTGTTTTGTACTGCATTTCATTCTTTTGTGTTATTATGAGACTTGAATAATAGGGATTAAAGCTTTACCCAAACACTGTTTTCGACTTGCGATATCCTTTTGTACTGAGTCACATATAGTTCTATGGAATTTCTGTGTGATAAATACAGAGCTCAGGTATTTTACTAGGCGATGTAGTTTCGTTGTAAAGGTTGTAAACTTCATCAAGAAATGTTGTTTAAACAACCAGCAGAACTCCACCATGAGACTGTTGCTGATCTTGGAACAAAACTACTGAAGATAAAAGCCAGCCTATGAAGATTTTGGCAATTAGCATCAGTGTATTATTGATATAAGTATAAAACTTGGGCACTGTGGTAGAGTGTAACTCCATTATGGATAAGATTTTCTTTTCATAAATCACACAGTGTTACACAGCAATATTAACTGATGACGTTTTGAGCACAAACTGTTGCTCATAATCATATCAAGTTATTCACACAACTTTTTTCTTCATTTATATACATGTGTGGAATTGACTAGATATTTGAATAAAAATCAATATGGGATAATGTACATTAAGAGATAATAATATGAGTGTTATTGATCAATTACAGTCAGATGGGAAAAAGATGAATGTTTTTGTAGTCATTATAAGTAACTTGTTAGAATATTATGATGTACTTGATTTGAATTAGAATTTTTAGATTATTTATTATCCTCTTCTGATTTAACTGGTGGTAATAATATCTTCCATATATCTGGTATTTGCATTGAGTCATTTCTGTTGCATTTGTTGGGTGTAGATTCAATGAACCAGGATTCAGTAATCAATCTCTCTCTCCACCTACATAGATTACTTCTTAGAATCTTAACCCTTTCCCACCCTATTGTGTGGTAAGAATGGTTGACCCCGAGAAGATAAGTAATTTAGAAAAAAGCTCAGCAATCGCATTACATGCAATAACACACAACCACACAATAGGTTGGGAGAGGGTTAAGATTCTAAGAAGTAATCTATGTAGGTGGAGAGAGAGATTGATTACTGAATCCTGGTTCATTGAATCTACACCCAACAAATGCAACAGAAATGACTCAATGCAAATACCAGATATATGGAAGATATTATTACCACCAGTTAAATCAGAAGAGGATAATAAATAATCTAAAAATTTATTTCAATTAAGCACATCACAACATCCTAACAAGTTACTTATTATGACTATAAAAACACTCGTCTTATTTCCCATCTGATTGTAATTGATCAACAACACTCATATTATTACCACCAGTCAAATCAGAAGAGGATAATAAATAATCTGAAAATTATATTTCAATTAAGCACATCACAACATCCTAAGAAGTTACTTATATATATATATATATATATATATATATATATATACCCGATTGTCTCTGTCTTCTTACGGAGAGGCTAACAAATGATTTACAATTGTTACCGCATACACACGACCACACACACCGTTGTATGCCGCTTATGCACATATTTTTCCTATTCACTTATAAACAACCATGGATGCGAAAGTGCACACTTTTTACAGTGTTTAACATGAGTAAACTAATATTTGTAACCCAGGTCAAATTTTGACCACAGCTCATCCAATTTTGTTCATCATATTTTGATACCTGTTTCATGACTCATATGATCGGATAGATAGAAAAGCTATGGGTTCACTATTAGGCCCAATATTAGCTGACTTCTTCCTCACAAAACGGAAGATTGAAAGACATCATCAAGGAGTTGGAAATGTATTGCCGTTATGTTGGCGATATATTTATCTTAGTTTTAATAGGAATGTAAACATAGACGAATTCTTGATGAAATTCAACAACGTCCACCTTTCTCTTATTTTTACTTGTGAAAAGGAGAAGAATAGTAAACTACATTTTTTGGACGTCTTGCTAAGTAGGCGAGAAGATGGGTCACTTGGGAGAAGCGTGTATAGAAAAGCACATTCACAGGACAATACACACACTTCTTTAGTTACGTGCCCATTAAATATACAAGAAATGTTGTTAAATGTCTTACGAGCAGAGCAAGAAAGAAATGTACGGATGGCCACTTACAAAAGAAATTTGAATATATTCATGACTCCTTGACGGAAATGGGCTATCCGAGTAGTTTCATGAAGAAAGATATGAAAACATTGGAGAGAAGACCTGTGACTGCACGTAAAACACCTCTGTTTATTAAGTTACAATTTAATGGTGACTTATCAAGTGGGATTTGATTCTTGAGACTTTCCAGGGGTATACGAAGAACGTTTTACTCAGTAAACCTTTGTTTGTCATTCTCCAGCTGACGAATTATTGGGACGCAAACGAAGAATAAGCTAGATAGTTTTGCCACATCGGCTGCACAGTTACGTTGGACGTACCACTAGACAACCTAGCCAACGTGTCACTGAATACCTTCCATTGTGGTTTTGCAAAGGAGAGACAAAAACCATCCGTAGCTCCATTTTGTCACGTTTAGTTGATAGTGGTGGAGAAAGCGAAAGCATGCAAGATGATTCATAGCATCCTACCGAATTTTTCCAATAGACTTCGTATTCGTCTACTGCACATGGTTGAGGTGAAAGGCATTCGAACTATTAAGCCCCAACTATGCATTCAAGAGAAGTTCTTACAACCATTATCGGTTCCTTGGCCTATTAAGACATAACCAACTGATGACTTCGCCACCACCTATTACTTGTATTCCCAACCCCTCTCTTATCATCCCTTAATCTTATCACATCTTCATTAAAACATAATTTATCTACTTCTCTTACAATCTAGCATTACTTAATCGGTTCATTTGTTTTTCTTAGCCTTTGTCGACTACTTCTACCTGAACATTTGATTGTTTAATCATGCTGTTTTTCGTTATTCTTGTTATCACAAAGCGCCTCACGTTTTCATCCTTGTTATTGATAGAACCAACGTCGCCTAGATTACTAGCTCGCTAGTTTTCTAGTCGGTTTCAAGCTCGGATAAAGAGGGAGGGTGGGGGTGTGGTGCTAGCAACTCCATCCGCAAAACTTAACCAAATTGCTATAGAAACTTCAACGCACAAATATATTAAAAATATAAACAATAAACTTATTTTTCGCTGGAATCGGGGAAGTGAAATGACGCAGGCTGGTGAAAGCCTTCGGGAAGCCATTCAGCCGATGTGCCTTCTTTCGATGAAAGCAAAAATAAGGATAGGGACGTGGAATGTTCGTACAATGTACGAAGCTGGAAAGGCTACCCAGGTAGCCGTAGAAATGAGAAGATATGGAATGGAAGCGTTGGGAATCTGCGAGAGCAGATGGAATGGATGTGGAAGATGCCAACTATCAACTGGCGAGACAGTAATCTATTCCAGTCACCCAGAGGACAACCACGAGCACACCGAGGGAGTGGCCATCATGATGTCACCAACAGCGGCTAAAGCTCTCATGCAGTGGGAACCAATCTCCTCCAGGATAATGACAGCCAGGTTCAACTCAAAAGGAAGGAAGGTTACAATCATTCAATGCTACGCGCCTACAAACGTCTCAGAAAAATAGAAGAAGGAGGATTTCTACAGCCAACTACAAACAGTAATGGACAACGTCCCAAAGAGCGATATCAAAATTCTGATGGGCGACATGAATGCGAAACTGGGAGGAGACAATACGGGAAGAGAACTCACCATGGGTCGTGAGGCCCTCCGTGAAATGAACGAAAATGGTGAACTCTTCTCAGACTTCTGTGCCTTCAATGATTTGGTGATTGGTGGCAGTGTGTTCAAACACAGGGATATACACAAAGCAACATGGATTTCACCAGATGGACACACCAAAAACCAGATAGACTTCATTTCAATTTCAAGGAAGTGGAGACGGAGCCTACTGGATACAAGATCGAGGAGAGGAGCAGATGTGGGTTCAGACCACTATGTAGTACAAGGTGAAGCTAAAAGCCTCGAGGATAGCTGGAGATAGGCCACAATGCAAGTTCAACACTCAAAAACTGAAGGACACAACCACAAAAGACATTTTCACTGCAACTGTCAGAGCAAAGCAGGAAACACTACGTGGCGCCCCTGAGGAATCATCCGTGGAAGACCACTGGAACTCTCTGAAGGTGATTTTCAACGAAACGTGTTCAACGGTTATCGGAAGAAAGACGAGATAAGACAAGGAATAACTCTGAACGGACACTTGGAAGCTAATAGAGGAGAGGAGAATGGCGAAAGAGAAAATGATTCAATGCGAAGACGAACAAGAAAAGGAGACGCTGAGTTCAACTTACACAGCACTGGACAAAGAAGTGAAGAAGAGTGCTAGGAAGGACAAAAGACAATTCTATGACAACTTGGCCACTGAAAGTGAGAAGGCAGCAGGCAAAAGGGACTTGAGGACATTATATCTGATAATCAAGTTTCTATCCGGGAAGAGATCACAACAAGTGAAACCTATGAAAGACAGCCAAGGGAACCCAATTACCAAGGAAAAAAGACAGATCAAACAATGGGCTGATCACTTCAAAAGACTCTTGAACCGACCACCACCTGCAACCCGTCCAGAAATACCAACAACATCGCGTACACAACTGCAAGTTGACACCAATCCTCCAACGAAAGCTGAAGTCTTGAAAGCAATCAAGCTTCTGAAAGCTGGAAAAGCAGCTGGACCAGGTGGAATACCCCCTGAAGCACTGAAAGCGAACCCAGAGATGACAGCAGATATGCTGACTCCATGATCGCAAAAGGTCTGGAAGGAGGGAAAGTTACCTACTGACAGTAGGAAAGGTTACCTGATGAAACTACCAAAGAAATGCAACTTAGGACTCTGCAAGAACTGGAGAGGAATCATGCTCCTGTCGAAACCAAGTAAATTTCTGAGTCGCATCATCCTGGAGAAAATAAAGAACGCACTGGATACAGAACTCCGACCAGAACAAGCTGGATTCAGGAAAGGCAAATCATGTTCTGACCAAATTGCAACTCTACGCATTATCATCGAACAAAGCATGGAATGGCAATCAAACCTGTACCTCAACTTTATAGACTTTGAGAAGGCCTTCGACAGCGTTGACCGCGAAGTAATTTGGAAACTACTCGAGTACTACGGTATACCCCAAATATTCATCAACCTCATTCAACAACTGTACGACAACGGCACATGTCAAGTGATCCACAACGGAAAACTCAGCGAGGCGTTTGGAGTAAACCCAGGAGTCACACACGGGTGCTTATTATCACCAATTATATTCCTAATTGTGATAGACTGGATTATGCGTCAGACAGTGGGAAATGAAAAGACAGGGATATCCTGGACCGACGCGAAGAACCTAGAAGACCTGGATTTCGCAGATGATTTATGTTTGATGTCACACAAAATTGAAGACTTACAAGCGAAAACCAACGAACTGGTCGAAGAAGCAGCAAAGACAGGACTTCAGGTAAACATAGACAAGATGGAGGTTATGAAACTAACCAACCAACAACAACGACAACAGCAGCAACATCCAGCGCCAATCACCATCAACGGGAGGGATTTGAAAGAGGTTACTTCATTCACTTATCTAGGGAGTATTGCCTCAACTACAGGAGGGACGGACGAGGATGTCAAATCGAGAATCAGGAAGGCGAGAAACACATGCATCAACCTGAAACCAATCAGCATCAACAACAAAATTCGGATTGTCAATACAAACGTCAATTCAGTCAGTTCTTCTATACGGATCAGAAACTTGGCGGGTCACAAAGAATATTTCCAACAGGTTGCAGACCTTTATTAACAACTATCTTCGCTCTATACTGAAGATTAGATGGCCTGAAAGAATCACCAACAAGAAACTATGGGAGCGAACAATACACGAATCAATGGCTCAACAAATATGCAGGAGAAAGTGGAGATGGATTGGACACTCGCTGAGGAGGTCGCTGGGTGACATCACGCGTCAGGCCTTTGAGTGGAACCGGATAGGGATGTCCAAGGGTGACATGGAAGAGATCGTGTGAAGAGGGGCTGAAACAGTATGGACTAACATGGATGCAGGTGAAAAGTACAGCAGAAGCAAGTGGAGACGTGCAGTTGAAGCCCTCTGTTCTACTAGGAACCCAAGGGAACAATAATAATAATAATTGATAGAACCATTATTATTATTATTATCATAATTACTATTATTATCATCATATTATTGGACAAAGTTTTTAAAGACAAGAAATGTCCTTTTCATACATAAACCCTTGTTACTTTAATTTCCCTGAATAAGTTCGGGCCAGTTTGCTGAACGAAATTCTTGAATTACTCATTTCAATTCCGCTGAAGTTTTACGAATATAATTTTAATTTATGTCTACTTCTCAATCAACACCCAATTATTTTGGAACTATTTGTTCAAATCTTGATCACCGTTCATATGTTATCAGTTTGCTTCTTGTAAGAAATAAAATCATTGCATGCATTCTATTTCAATGTAAAAATCACACTTTTTTTAAATTCTTATATCAAAAGTATTACATCTAATTATTAAAACAATTACTCCCTTTGATAAATTTGAACAAGACATTTATAAGACAAATTTTGCGAGATGATATCATTTCGTATTTTCTCTACAGTCGCTTCACAACTGGCATGGCTCACAATAATGAAATAAAAAACGAGGTCATGACAATTAATTAGTTATATAAAATAAAAGTACATACTAATGACCAATCATATTTAAATAGGTTAAGTAGTCCATGGTAGGCGAAGGTTGAAGTCCGTTGTTTTTTGTATACATGGTTTAGGATGTGTGTGATTAATCCAAAGTTCTTCCACCATCTTTAATAACCTTGAATTGGGAAGCAGCCATTAATATTGATTTTGTGACCTGACCTTAATAAGTAATTGCCAGGGATGATGATGGATTTCTATTCAGATTAATTGCGTTGGGATTTTCTATGTGTCTTGATAACCATTTTGGAACATGTTCTTTTCAACGACATTGGAATATTCTATTGGTTCTATCTTAATAAATGTTACCCTAACTGCAGGTGAACTTGTACACACAGATTGATGTAGAATCTACAGAATTCAATCCCTCAATCATAAGTAAAGGGGTCGGAAATGTTCGAGATGTGAGGGAAAGAGATGCGGCGTAAAATGTGCGTTTGATGGCTGACCGAATTCTTTGAGCTGTCAACTGCATGATTTGATCACTCTCGAAAGGTAAGTTAATAAAGATAGCTTTCTTTGGTACAGAAGTTATCTTTTCAAGATGTGGTCTATCCTTACTGTGACAATTGATGAAGTTTTCTGGGTAACCATTAACTAATGAAACTGAATGTATAAGTTGAAGCTCATCCATCAATGTGTTACTCGTGCATATTTTGTGGGCCCCTGTAAACAAATATTTCACTAGGGAGCGTTTACACTGTATATGAACAAAACTGGTGAAATGAAGCTATTGTTCACTCCATGTCTGCTTACGAAATATAGATTGTTTAATCATCTCTCGTGGTCATTGAAATATCCAAGAAACGGAGTCTCTTATTCGTTTCGAATTTGGAAGTCATTCGGATATTTGGATGAATATGATTAAATAGCATAACAAAGTTTTCGGTAAACTTACTATTATTACCGATAACCAGTGTATCACCCACACAACGTTTACATACCATAAATGTTCCTAGCATATCTTGCATTTGTTTCTCCAATTCAGACATGAATGTATCTGCTAACATGAGTTCAAGAGGGCTCCCAATCGCAACACCATCAATTTGTTTGTATGCCTTTTCTTGGATTATGAATCTGATATTTTCTGTACATGTTTCGATAATGTCTCTAATGTAAGTGACTGGAATAGATAATTGTATCCCACTGCTTGTGATGTAATCGTAAATGAAATCAACAGTTCCATGAAGTGGAACATTGGTGAATAAAGATTCTGTATAGGTTGAACACATAACCTTTTCCTTAATGTACACGGTGTCTAGGATATTGGTCAGGTGGAATGAACTTCTTACAGAATCATTTGATAATGAGCCTCTTACAGGCGTAAGGACCTCAGTAATCAATTTTGTATGGAGAATTCTGCCATAGCTAAGATGGGTTTCAGCAGGTTCCCAGGTTTGTGAACCTTTGGAAGACATTTAATTATAAAGAATCCATTCTGCAGCCTGTTTGAATCACTTGGCTACCTGAACCACCATTCAAAGGAATGCATCTTATTCTCTCCAACTCTTATTGTTTCAGTCATTCACTGTTTTTGAATTAAAAAATGTACTTATGCAAATTTTCTGTTAGCTTTTAAACTACCGGTGCGCATTTTTCGGAGGTGGAGGAAAGTGTTATAAAGCATTAGTCTATGTTTCAAATCTAACAGCGTTTTGTCACATGATATACCATGGATTTCTACTTACTTGGAGATCTTGGACAAAGAGAAAATATTATGCAGAAAATTGCAGTGAGAATTCAGTATATTGTGTAGACATTTTGTCTAGAACAAAGCTATTATTGTTATAATTTAATAATACCATTAAGCATATTATTGAAATCACTCTTTTGCACTTAAAGTTATTCTCAGTTACTAATTAAAATTCACTTGTTCAAAGAAAGCATATTTCAGTCCTCTTTCACTGATTTTAATGTCTTTTCTTTACTATTTTTTTCATTTAATTTTTATTTTGAAAGAAATTTTAAGTGAATGAATTTACTGTCTTGTGCATACCTCTAAATGCATTTCAAAAAACTTTGTCCTCATTACTATACAGTGAATGTGTGTAATTTAAGTAAAACTGATTCAATTCCCCTTACTAAACTTATTCTGCGGTGAATTTTATCACGAAACAATGTCAGTCAGAGACCCCTGAAGTAGGTGTACAACTATCGGAAAGGCGATAACTCGGAAAATCTCTTAAGGTAGTGATCCACTTTGTCATAATATGTAGTCATTAGTGATATGTACTGAAGTGAAAGTGCAGACAGAGACGAGAGGTTTTTCAATACAGGCGTTTTCTGGAATAGTCAACCACAGTATGAGTGGTGTTTTCATTATGAATAGAATGATATGTAGGAAGGTAAGTCAAACAACGTTTTTGAACACATACCGACTAAGATTTAAGCTATATGTGAAATCTACGTTACCTCACTGAGTAGTTAGGAAAAGAAATCAACATAAAACCCAGTAAAGTTTTAGATTGCGGTACTTCGTTAAAGCAGCACATTAAAAGGGAGTGAATAGAATTGCAATAATAACAAGAAGAAGAACAACCATAAGAGAGGATAGAATAATTATCTGAAGAACGGTGAAGATTTCTATCATCTTTGAGGAGGGTACTGATAACGAGAATGTACTTGAGAAGTTCATTGCTTGTGAGGTGTTAAAAGCTTGGGATTTTATTATTTATTCAGTTTACTTTTCGTGAATCTTGTAGCAAGTTTCATCGATTAATACGGAGTAGATTTTAAACAGATTTTGTACACTTCTATTAGCACTTTTAGGATCACCCTCAGTGTCTGCAATTAATTATGCGTACTCCCAATAATTAACAAGTGATTGGAGTTTGAGAGTACAGGTCAATCATCAGGCTACTTCATTTCAGACAAAATTCGCGGTGCCGCCAGGTTTTTAGACTATTTTTAAGTCACGTGTGAACATCCTTAAATGATTGGGCATTCTTATAACCAATCAATTACAACTACCCTAGACCAATCAGATTTTTTCCACTCAATTAGCCAATCACCTATGTGAATGTGGGAGGAAGATTGGCCAATATCTTGAATAGTTTAAGGTCATGGTCAAATTACGTTAAGTGTCATAGTTGTTTGGGTGGGACTTAAAAGGACGTTTAAGCATCATTTTTCCTCCAGCCTAAGAGAATCAAATGCAGTGCTTTCATTCACTTCCATTCCTCATTGGATGTGAGTAACAAAGGATGTCAGGGGAAGGAGTTTCTCATACATACACTTCACCATGTGGTACACTAAACCCACCAGAGGAAAAAGATATGTCATCTAACAAAGAAGTCAAAATTAATGTGGATGAAATACTCGTCAAATATGTTGGAGAATGTGGAATTTGGCAGTGGGGTGTTGTTTTGTTATCAGTCTTCAGTTCCCCATCAATGGCAACATTCCCTGTATTTGTAAACGCAGTTCCAGACCATCGTTGCAAAATGGAAAATCCTGTGGAAAGATTATTCAAAGACTACAATTTAAGTTTTAGTGAAGCTGCGGCAGTCGTTGGCCCATGGAAGGATGAAGTTCCTATTACGCAAATGGGCTGTTCTCGGTTCGCTCTCGACTGGAATAATACAAGTCTTGTCGAGGAACTACTTTTAAATAAATCAGCCATTTCAGTCAATAACCGTAAATCCTTACCAACTGAGGAATGCGTTCATGGGTACGTTTATGCCAGCAAAAGGTTCCAGTATCCCAGTACTGTAGTAGAAGAATTTAACCTAATATGCAAAAATGACATACTTTCACCACTTGGAACCTCACTTTTCTTAGTTGGTATGTTATTTGGATTTATTCTTGGAGGGTATGTTGGTGATAAATTTGGAAGGCGACGAGGAGCGATTGGTTTTTCGCTTTTAGAAATTCTTTCGGCAGTAGGTGTTTCTTTAGCTCCAAATCATCATATATATCATCTGATGAGAACAATAGTTGGATTTTCTAGTACAGGTAAAGCCATTGTTCTACGAGTTTTACCAATCGAACTAACTGTCGCTAAGTACCGATCCTACTTTACATCATCTATTATTCTGGGAGTTGTATTTGCTCATCGTGCTGTAATGTCTGGTTTAGCTTATTCAGTACAAGATTGGCGTCTTCTAAATACGTTTTGTATGCTGCCATGTCTTACATGTTTCACTTTTTTTTGTCTTTTGCCTGAATCACCAAGATGGCTTCTATCCCAGTGTCGTGATCAAGAAGCTATGAAAGTACTAAGAACTGGCTGCCGAATCAATCATATGTTCACAAAAGACAAGTCAAAATTATATTACTTTGACACTTTAATACAAAGTACACCCAAGTCAGATAATTATAATAAAAAGAAATGTACTCCCCACGAACCTGTAAATTTCTCTAAACGATGTATCAATATGTTAAAATCAATGAGAAACAGCTTTAATAATACTCAGTTGGTTAAAACACTTGTCATATGTGTTCTACTATTTATAACACATTCTCTTGCCTTTTTTGGTGTTCTGTTATATAGTAAGTATATTAATGACAATATTTATATTGTTACTCTTATTAATGCATCAACAGCTATCCCTGGACCAATTATTGCAAGTATAGCTTACAGATGTTTCAAATATCGACGTATTCCTTTAATGAGTACGTACATGATTTCAGGTTTATCATTATTTATCGGTGGAATTTATACTGTGTTGTGGAAACCACTAACTGATACTGTATTGAATATTTGCTGTAATTTTGCGCTTGTTACGTATTCTGCATCAATGATTATGATGTTAATTTATTGTGCCGAGTTATTTCCATCTTATATGCGAACACGTGGTGTAGGCATATCGTCTGGTTTAGGTAGAATTGGTGGAATTATTTCTACATTTGTAAACTACACAGATTTTTATCTTGGACATGGTACACCTGTATTAATTTATTCCGGTACAGCAATATTTCAAGCTATTTTATTATGTTGTTTACGTGATACAAGTGGTGAAGATCTACCTGATGTTGAACTTAACATGGATTCGAAAACAGATGATAATGTTCTAAGTACAATTAAAACCTTTAGTAATGAAAATGAAAGAAAAGAAGAACAAAACAGGGAAGAATGTATTATCGATTGTAAAACATAGAAGGGGAGAAAATGTTCACTGTTTATGCTTATTATTGACATTATTATGATCATAATTTTTTTGTTTTTGATTCTAAATGATAGTTTCGATGCAAAAATAAAATACTAAATAATAATTTTTTTTCATAAATGACATTATTATTGAAGTATTAATCACATAATATTTGTTATTTGTTTTACATCCAGTTATGCTTTCACGTGATTTTAAGTCTATGAATTATTTTTGAAAAAAACAACAACTTATTCTTAGGACTTGGTCTTTTCAACGTACATGAATTACCATTTAAATTGACTGATTAATTGGATGAGTAAGGTTAAGTCTTGTTTCTCTCGTTCAGACTACTATGACTCGATGGTACAATAAAGTGATGAGGCCAACTAATAAAAGTTTTATCAAACACAAGTAACAGCATAATTTTCCATATATTGTGAAAATGTCCAAATTGAATATATGTACATTTTACTGTTCTCATGCTATAGCTTATTGGTTTAAGCGTTCATGATTCATGGATTTGATAAACCCTCTTCCACTTTCCAAGGTTGGCAGCCCTCACAAAATATGCATGTCTTATGGCTAAATCTATGTAAATGCATGTCAGTGTTGAGTGACATAAATTGATAAATCGTATTACTTCACATTTATAACGTCCGGAGACTTATCCCTGATATCAGTGGGTCTACAATTAAAGAGATGGATGACTCGGGATAATAAACATCACCACTGACTGTTTCTGAGACAGCTAACAGTATTGCTTATTGGAGCTTTTTATACATACAGAAATTAAGTCTGTTAAGTACATAGGTCTATTGAATACCCTCTGATTAGTATTCCATTAAATTAATAAAGCATTTACAAAGTCTCAGCTTATATATAACACCTTTGTCATAGTTCCTTAGCATGGGGTAATTTTTACGTTATCAAGTTGGCAAACTGGTTATGATAACAAAACCACTTGTAAGTTCTTGGATTTGATAAGCGTATAAAATTATGAAAGCAGCGTGTGTTTACATAGTGGAATTGCTTATCACATTCGTGTTTATTTTGTCATTTCATGGGGGAGGAGGATGTCGTGGCCAGGTCAAATTCTGTTTTAGTCAATCATTCCTATTCAGGAAATTTGGATTCTATATAATATGAATTGCTTCTGATATTAGGCGTTCTTTGTGATATCTGAAATTTTTCCTGATTATTTCAATATTGTAAAAATCAATTTTGTGACCTGATTCTACAGTGTGTAAACCTACACCTGATGATTTTTCAAGCTTTTCTAGTTCACCTGGATTTCTCGTTGGTCGAAAAGATGCTCTATGGTGTTTATTTCTTCTGATCTTGATTTCTCGCGATGTTTGTCCCATGTATGTCGCATCACATTCCAAGCACTTTATTTTGTCGACACAATTAGATTGAGAATCCTTAGGGATTTGTTCTTTTACATGGACAGGGTTGCTTTGTAGTGTGAGTCTGGTATTTTGAAGAAAACTCTGATATGCTTATTGAGTACTCTTCTGATGATATCGCCTAACGTTTCTAATCTATATGGAATGACAGCTGTTGAGGTCAATGTCTTCGGGATACGTTTCCGACCATATTTAATGTCGGTGTTGATTTTATTCATGAAGTTTTTTGGGTAGTTATTTTTCTTGAGAATCTTAGCATTGTTTGATTTTTCTTCTTTCTCCTTCTCATTCGTTATCAAAGAGTGTCCCAGTCTACGAAAACTTGAAACAACTGATTCCTTTGCGCTGATGGAGTATGATGACCCGAAATTTAAATATTTGTTGGAGTGGGTTTTCTTCCTGAATATAAATATATTAAAATATCCGTTTTCCCTCCTCTTAATCAGGCAGTCTAGAAATGGCAGTTCACCGAGGTCTGATTCTACTTCCGAAGCAAACTGGATATTGGAAGATAGATTGTTCAGTTTCTGAAAGAATGGATTGTGTACACCTCATTTTAGCAATACAAAAGTACCATCAACGTATTTCAACCATATTTTTGGCGTGAGTAAGCTTGAAAAGATGTTATCTTCAAATCTGTCCATAAAAAGATCAGAGACTATTGGGGAAACTGGTGAAAGCATAACAACACCATTTGTCTGTCAATATAAACTCCCTTTAAATGTAAAATAATTACTTTCCAGACGGAATTTTTAACTCTTAATTATTTCACTTGTGTCCAGTGGACATCTTTGTGATAGTGTTGTATCTGATTCTAGTGAACTGGAAATGATACCAAGACTTTCTGTAATAGGGATACTTATATATAATGAGTTAATATCACAGCTAACCATAATGTCTTCTTTATCAATTTCTCGGTGTTCTATCTAGGATTTGAATTCATATGAATCTTTTACAATATATTGAGTGTCCTTTTGCAGTGGTTGTAGTATCGAAAGTAAGTATTTGGAGAGGTTGTATGTCGGTGAGTTGCTAAAATCTACTACTGGTCACAATGGGACTGTCGATTTATGTATCTTTGGTCGACAGTAGAATCTCGCGGGTATATAAGAATTTGGTTTTAGTTTAAACCGAAGAGAATTTCCAATTTTTGGTTTTAGTTCTTGAAGGAGTATACTGGTATTCAATTTCATTTTGTTGAATTCAACAGATTTCTTCTTTTCTAAAGTAAGTATGGTCCATCTGATAGGTGTTCAATCTCCTTCTTTTTATAATCAGTCCTGTCCATTATAACAGTGACGTTTTCCTTGTCGGCTTTAGTTATAACGATGCTTTTGCCTTTTTTCAGATTTCTTAGTACCTCATATTCTTGTCTGGTGAGATTAGACTTTATGTTTCGTCGTGTCATTAATATGTGTGATATCTTTCAAGGTAGAGATTTTGATTCTTCTTTAGCGATCAGTTGTAGAGCAGGTTCGACCATAGGGACTTTTTCTAGAGTCGATATTGGCTTTCTAGATATATTGAAATTCAAACCTTTCTGTAGTTATGAGATATCATCTTCAATTAGTATCTTGTCTGACATGTTGTGTATAGTTCTAATATTCTTCATATCATTTTCTTAGATTTTCTTTAGTTGTTTCTTTTCTTCAACTTTCAGGAATTTCTGTATTTGTCTTCTTTTGGTGACATTATGAAAATGTGATTCGCGCTAATTAAATAACCTTTGAAAGGATTCGAATACATTAGTTTTAAATAGTGTTTTTGATTCGTGCTTAATAAGAATGTGAGTTCTTCCACTGAGTCTTAGAATATATCAGAAAATATAAAAAATTATTGTTATACTCATTAAATGTTTTATTATGGAAAAACTTTTAATGCTAACTGGTGGTAACCTAAAGACTGCCGTTTAAACAATCTTTCCACTAAATAGTAGTTTGAAGCAACCTAATCGTGAGTTAGTCGAACTATGTAAAACCGTATGTTTGTAGTTGTAATGTTTTATAATTACTTAGGTAAAATCTTTAATTAATTTACTGATTGTATTTTTACAGATGTAAAGATAATTTCTGAGGTAGACAACATTATTATCACGGGATACTAAGGCTTACAAAATATTATTGTATTTTCACAGATATTAAAAATCTATGTCTTCCACAGCTCTAAAATCAACTGAATAGGCCTCATTGGTCACTTGAGAATCCGTGAAAAGCTTCAGATATTCATCCAATATTGCTATTGTGAATTCAATCATTTACGGCTAATATGTCGTGTAAAAATTACTCTTTTTAATGTGATTTACCCATAACCAGACCATTCAGTGTTACAAACAGAAACGTAACAATTGAAATAGTAGCCTCATCAGACACAATTTACTTCTAAATCCTGTGTTCCCTTCTTAGTCTAAATATTTCCATCTAGGTACAGCGGATTGTCCTTTCTAATTCATTGATCGATTACTGTTCGTTTTATTCAGTCTACATTTACTATGGCAAATACTGAAGGTGTAGATGGATAGATAGACAGACAGACGAAACGTAATAGACGAGTAAGGACACTAGAAAAACGAAAACAATTATGTCTGGGGAAATAGCATTTATTTCCCTATTTACCTTGGTCTTAGTAAAGTACACAGTTTGAACGGAATAGGACCTGTTTTCACATTTTGCAATTATTTAGCCGTTTACTATCAAACTAAAATTAACCGTTTTGCAATTTAATGGCTTAGTGAGACCCTAGTTTATGTTGAAAGTAACTGGTGAAAACAGATGAGCGCTCTTGTATGACAGCATCTTCAGCAAATACGAATCTCTATAATAGATAGACAGACAAGGTGATTTCTCAGCTATCATCGTTTATAACCTGGTGCAACTGGATTTGAAATAAATTATAATTAACTGATGCTAGTATAAGAATAAACTCAGCTTGTAATATTTCTCATTAATTTAGCAAGCTAAACTGAATGGCTGAAAATCTCCACCTCTTACATTTGTAGTTACCGAAACAAGGCATATTTATACGTTATCACTCCAGCAAATAAAGTCACCAACGACATGTGGCAATTTTCGTATTGTGGTATCAAAATGCACCTCAGTAGTAGTGTATATAATAATCCCAGTATTAATGATTCTAACCATTCTACTTGAGGTCCTGAAGGGACGTACCCGGTCAAATATTCAGCTATCTATAAAATATTTATTCAGTTTTTAGACTATGCAGCGACCTGTTATTGATATCATTATAAATTTTTCACGATAACTAGTAGTAGGAAGGTAAAGGAATATCTACAGTATGCTTTATGGTTGGAGAGGAGGACACAATGAAACATTTCTATACACCCAGTCATTTATTATCATTAAATGTATTATCTGTTGACTGACCGAAAATGCAATTCAGCATAGATATTTGCGAAGAAATCCAGAAAAATTTTAATCCGATTCTCCACTTTGGCAGCAAGCGAGTGTGTGCTATCAGTGATCAGGTTAACAGGTGACAGGGTTCTTGGCTTTTTTATATGATTAACCATAACTAATTAGTGAAAGAGTTATTGGTTACAGTTATGGAACTGGAGAAACACTTGTGCAAGTCTCAGCAAAAATAGAAATATATAGCGAATCAAGCTAAAATGTAACGCAAACGTTGAACGTACTGGTTACAAGATGCTTCAGTGTTATGCAGCAAACGTCTTGTCTTTTGAAAATTTCCGAAGTTTATTTGAAAGGAATTCTTAGGTTATCATTTACGGACTAACTTCGAAGTGTTTTATGACATATACTGTTCTGAACGAAAAAATCACCGAATATAATTTCATTCCTCGAATTCTCAGTGGAAAATTCAGAAACGGCACTACACCTCCATTGCACTCGGCTCTCGGTCACCACATTTACCTGGCTCAACGACTACAAGCAATCCTCCATCTTCTCCTCCAATAAGCTCCCTGGCACTCAACACATCCTTTCACATTTTAGTTCCTGTAGAGGGTCTGGTGTGAACTCACCCGGTGGTCTCCTCAGTCTGTGTGCAACTTATATGCATTTCCATTCGTATGTGTGCGTCGGTGGCACAGTGGTTAGGACTCTCGCCGACCATGCATATGGTCCGGGGTTCGATCCCCTGCCGGCGCACACCCGATATCTATGGTCGGCCTGTAAATTTGGGCTACCGATATCCATGCTGAAAATTCCATACTTGTACTGAAAATACGGTGTGGAATCAAGCTGTAATCGAAAATAAAAAAAAATAAAATAATAAGTATGTTTTTGGCAACAGACTTTGGGATGCTTGCCAGATTATATTGTCATTTATCCTTTCTGGCCGAGTATCTGATATGCACTATTAAGTTTGGGGTGGGGAGTACTTGTTGATGAAAATCTTCAGCCTCTTACAACGGATTTTCATGACTCACGAACCAAGTTTGTGAAATACATGGGAGCAATGACTTGATATTTGTGTCGAAAATCCGAATTTCGTTCCTTATGTTCGGTGCTGCAGATTTTCACAATGACTTTGGGTTATTGAACGCCTTTTTGATTTTTTGATTTGATACTGACTACCTTTGACACCATAACCCGTACAACGTTTATTTGAAACGATGCTGAACAGAGTGGAGATCACCTTCAAATATCTCCCGCTGATTGTTGTTGGTTAGGTGTATATGTGGTGAAAGATGGTCGCTAGCCAAATTGGTTTACAGTAATTGAGGTCAAAGGTCAAGGTGGACAGGCGAATACAGTTAACATATAGTTGAACTGACACAGCCACAAGATATGCAAGGTTAACTTTGTGTGAGAAGCAACCAATCAACAGACTGTATTTTCCACTAACATTGACCTACAATAATGTACATAAAAATCTATAAATACGTGTTGATTTTCCATAATAAACGATCTGTTGCCTGGCCCTTGTCTTCTGTTGTTACATTTGGTGTCGCTGCCTACCGACGAATGGAAAGCCTATGCCCTGCAGTTTTTGATGGAGACATATGGATCTTCGGGCAGGACTTCGAGGCTTCTTCGCAGTTGAGTGGCGTTCAAGATCTGTCAGCGATGAGGCTGCTACTTGGGACGCTGCTGGGAGGTCGGGAGAAAGCAGCATATGGAAGTGTGAGGCGAAATACCTACGAATGTGCGACAGGGTCAGGCAAACAGTTTCCAAAGTGGGAAGGACCATATATGGTCACGTTGAGATGGGGTTATGCAGACACAATCGCAATGGCAAACACAGAGAAGCAAGTGAACATCCGCAAGCGCCGAGATTTCAGACAGCAAGACAAAAGAGAAAAGCCCCAAGAACCAAGAAGACCGAACCAACTTCAGTCCAAACTATTTGACGGGGGGACGAGTGTGGTGAAAGATGGTCGCTAGCCAAATTGGTTTACAGTAATTGAGGTCAAAGGTCAAGGTGGACAGGCGAATACAGTTAACATATAGTTGAACTGACACAGCCACAAGATATGCAAGGTTAACTTTGTGTGAGAAGCAACCAATCAACAGACTGTATTTTCCACTAACATTGACCTACAATAATGTACATAAAAATCTATAAATACGTGTTGATTTTCCATAATAAACGATCTGTTGCCTGGCCCTTGTCTTCTGTTGTTACATTTGGTGTCGCTGCCTACCGACGAATGGAAAGCCTATGCCCTGCAGTTTTTGATGGAGACATATGGATCTTCGGGCAGGACTTCGAGGCTTCTTCGCAGTTGAGTGGCGTTCAAGATCTGTCAGCGATGAGGCTGCTACTTGGGACGCTGCTGGGAGGTCGGGAGAAAGCAGCATATGGAAGTGTGAGGCGAAATACCTACGAATGTGCGACAGGGTCAGGCAAACAGTTTCCAAAGTGGGAAGGACCATATATGGTCACGTTGAGATGGGGTTATGCAGACACAATCGCAATGGCAAACACAGAGAAGCAAGTGAACATCCGCAAGCGCCGAGATTTCAGACAGCAAGACAAAAGAGAAAAGCCCCAAGAACCAAGAAGACCGAACCAACTTCAGTCCAAACTATTTGACGGGGGGACGAGTGTGGTGAAAGATGGTCGCTAGCCAAATTGGTTTACAGTAATTGAGGTCAAAGGTCAAGGTGGACAGGCGAATACAGTTAACATATAGTTGAACTGACACAGCCACAAGATATGCAAGGTTAACTTTGTGTGAGAAGCAACCAATCAACAGACTGTATTTTCCACTAACATTGACCTACAATAATGTACATAAAAATCTATAAATACGTGTTGATTTTCCATAATAAACGATCTGTTGCCTGGCCCTTGTCTTCTGTTGTTACATATACATCACCTCTGTCTTTTCCATGCTCAATTAAACTTCCTTCGCCACCTTTTTGACAACTTATTGGTTTTCAACTGTTGATTTGCCTTTTTGTGTGACACTGGACATAAATAATCCTCGAAGTTCACGTCTTCTAATGTGTTCTTGTAAGCCTAACGTATTCCTGATTTCTTGTATCCTGAAGGCATTCCCCATGACCCAGTACACCACGATTAGGAATATCATCTGTGATAGTAAGCAGCCTTGTATTGCTCCTGTATCTATTTCAAAGGCTTCACTGCTCTTTCCGCTGTGGATCACTTAAAATGTAGCACCATTAAGTAGTTGATGAATTAGGTTGATAGCGGATTGGGGAACTCCATAGTGTTGAGTAAGTTTCTGAATCAGTTTACAGTGAATGCTGTCGAAGGCCTTTCCAAAATTGATGAAGTTATAGTGTACCTTGAGTGTCTGAACTTTTGTTTTAACTCATACATGTACTATGGCGCTTCGCCATCTTTTTCTGGCTTGCTCCCTCATTGTGCTATCATTAAGCACAATCCTCGAACTTGCTAGACCAGCCTATCAACAGATACTTTGTGCGACATAACTACGTATTAATTTTTGGTTTTTTACTTGTTATTTAATTATAATTCATATCATGGAGCACAACAGTACATAAGCCTTTTTTCCTGGACTTTATTCATCAATACATACACGGTAGGTAGCGTACTGATCAGAGTTAACCGACGAAAGAAAGTTTATTAAGTGCTGACGTCTAAGGCCTATCTAGAGGTCGGCGTGGGTATTTAAAGGTCGAAGTAGATATTTAACTGCAATTATATTCTCTGTTCGACAATGAATAGTAGCACTGCATTCTGATCAACACATGACCTGCGTCCCTTAAATCCTCCTCGTTTCGCCAAGAGTTCTGGATTCACAGCATTTTCCAATATCTCCCGAATAACATTACTTAAAATGCCACTTGGAGAGGACAGGTTAATAAATATGCACATATTGGTAAGTATCGTACATATTTACAACTATCAGCTCAGTGATTCATTTAATTATTCCCAGTAGCAGACAGATCCCCTTGGCCAACTTTCATTGGCTTCATCTGCGTTGATCTCTTCCTGGTTATCTGATATGATGTTCTAAGGTCTCCTTCAACTGTGGGCTGTTCTACTTCAGTGGACAGTGTATTATAGAATTGACTTTCGCCTTTGCTATCATTCTTCTTCACTTTATTCAGTGCGTTGCACACTGGACTCAGCCTCTCCCTTCGTTTTCAGTCTCTGAAGTGATTCATCTTTTATTTCATCATCCTCAAGACGGTTGCACACGTTTCCTTTAACTTCACTTTCAGAGGTTTCCAATGTTCTCCTACATCGGTTTCCTAGGTGGTGATACGTAGTGCCCTTGGCTTTGTTCTGATGGTAGCAGTGAAGATGTCCCTTGTAGCTTCGTTCATTAGTTTCTGGGTGTTGAACTTGAATTATAGTCCGTTTCCAGCTTCTTTGAGGGCTTTCAATTCGGCCCTGAAGAGTTCTCGCACTAGATAATGGTTTGGACCCTCATCTGCTCTCCTTCTTCATTTTGTGTTCACTAGGTTAAGTCTTCAATTTCTTGAAATTGAGATAAAGTATATCTGATTTCTGATGTCTCAGTCAGTTGGAATCCATGTCGTCTTGTGTACATCCTTGTGCTTTTACATGCTGCCTCTAGTCACCACATCGTTGAAGACTCATAAGTCAGCAAGGGGTTCTCCATTCTTATTCATTTCGCCGACCCCCTTTCGACCCATGATGGATTCTCTTCGTGTGAAGTCTGATCCCAGTTTCGCTATGATTCATAATACCCATTAGGATTTTGATGTCACCATTTGCAGTCTTGTACATTACTGTTTACAGTTGCCTTTAGAAGTCCCCATGCTTATTTTGCTTACATCGGAGGAAGACACATCGGCTTACTGGTTTCCTGAAGGCTTCCGCTGACCTGTGTCATTTTATTTCGCTGATTCCAGTAAAGAATGAGTGGTTGGGTTGATTTTCTGAGGTTGGGTAGTTAGCTCCACCACCAGCCTTCCCTCTTTTTCTGGGCTTAGAAACACCGAGGCTGCACATAGAGGTAAAGAGAAAATTAAAAACAGATATTCAAATGTTGGTTTGTAGGGATTTGATTGGTTACAGGATTTTCATCATGAGCTGACATTAGTTAGAGAACCATTGGAAAACCTGGGAGTACTGGACAGCTGTTTCGTCCTAGTTTGGGACCCTTCATCAGTACGCACCCACCCAGGACCTTCTGGTTACAAGGCGAGCTCGTATACCATTAAGCCACTGGGACCCGATCCAATGGCCCATGAATTCTAACTTCTGCCAATTCACGACATAGCACGACCCCTAGCCAATGTCTTCGGCGAGTATTTGGCCTCACAGATATGTAGGGTAGAATATATACGAAATAGTAAGGAGTAAATGCTTCGGAAAGATTACAATAAGCGAATGCATCTGAGCCATTGCGAAAGGCTATGAACCACTTACCAACAGTTTTCACCCATTTGTACTTAGCGTCTTAATGACCCCAAGCAAGTAGTCTACACCTACTGTTAAGGACTTCATGGATTGACACCATGTTTTGGTATAACTTCTACTAACTCTTTTCCAAACTGGTCTTATGCCAGGTAACACTGCCTGTCGAGGAGGACGATGGGCAGGTATGAGCGACACATGTTCTAGCCGTCTCAACCGACGTAGCTTCACAACTTCATCCAGTGACTTCCTCTCCTTACCTAACGCTCGACACCTAACCCCAATATTACCCGCCCTATATTACCACCTAACATGGGAGATAGAATGCAGACACCTATGATTAAAGACAGCTAGCCTTTTCCTATCTTCTACTTTCAATAGTATGTTTCACAGCCCTAGATGGGGACGGAACGAACTGTTGTGCAGTACACAAGTCCTTCGATCGATAGCCGGATATCACTTCTGCGCCGGCGATGGCGTAGAGTGGCAAATGCTACACGAGCCTTTTGTGTCTGCGCTGAGATTTCGTTGGCAGTCAGTTCATCGAGGCTGATACGATCTCCCAAATAAGTGAAGAGGTCAACACGCTATACCACTTCACTCTCTATCTTCAAGGTAGGAGTCAGTGTATTACAGTCCTGCGGTATCATCTTACATTTCACAGGAATGAGTCACCTATCAAGCGTTTGAAGACTTTTGCTCAGTGGGTTCATAAGACTCTGCATTTCGTCAGCATCTTCACCTGGGAAGGCAAAATCACCCTCATATTCTAAGTGAACAAGACTATACCCTGGTAACAAATAAGTCTCTGAAGTCAGTTGGAGGTTAGTCCCACTAATACATCTATGATAAAATTAAACAGATATGAGGACAATGTGCATCCCTGACGGACGTCACCGGTTGTCACTACTTCAGATGACAACTCTCAACAAGCTCTTACTGGCTGCATGATTTCAAGTGGAGTGCATTGAATAGCTCGATGTACATTCTCGCCACTTTCTTAAGCGCCAAACATTGCTTGAGCAAGTCTCAGTCGACGAGGTCGAATATTGGCTTCAGCTCAAGAAATAACCAATATCATTATTACGAGCTAGTGTAAACCAAATTAATTTCTTTGTGATTGCTTCTTGGTTGTAAGGTATAGGTGTCCTGTTATTCAGGAAACTTCTGCACAGTTTGTCCCTCCCAAGAAATGACGTTGCTATGTTTGATTCCAAAAGTAGTCTTCCTGGAATTGAATGTATGTGGTTTCCACCGCTAACAACGAGCCGAGTTCATACTTGACGGCGTTACCCTAATTGTGTCTCCTGATGGCACCCATGTCACTACTACTTAGTCTGTTCCAGAAACTAAGATATCGTGTGACATTCCAACTTATGACGTTATTGTTGCCGTCTTGGGAATATCACAGTCTCCACAGACATGTCTACGGATTTATCTAAAATAGTGTCCGTTAAAATATAATTCTGCTCCAAAAGTACTTTGGGAATATGCAAGTGAAATGTTTATTTGCTTTAGAAATTACTAGTTCTTGTCTAACACAAACTTTAGTACCAGAGTGTGTCATTCAGGGAACATTGATATGAACTACTGTTTGGTGTGAGGAGTTTGATACAGGTGATATCAACCAGCAGTGTTTGCTAGCCAGATCGAAGTGAACTTAATACGGGATGCTTGTTTCGCTAGGTGCTTGTACTAGCTGTTAATTGTGATTTCAAAATTTGGTTTCATGTCTAGGCAGTTCGCACATGTTGCTAGTTAGGACTTGGATGGTTTGAACCGATTCAGCTCTGAGCAGAATCAAACCTGGTACACCACTGATGAGCTGGGTCCCCAAAGGCCATCTCGTGTTTAGATGGATTCGAATTGGCTCGCAAGCACTACTGGTTGTTGTGGATTGCACTCAACTGTTCATGTCAAACAGTATGTCATACATTCATTTCTTCATTGCTGTTTATCGTATCAAGCAGATCACGTATTATGGACAATTTAAGTTTCCCGAGGAAACTGGCGTAAATTTGCTTCGATATAAGTAATTTGGAAATTCTGCAAAGAGTTTTTTATTCTCTTTTCAAACAATCTTGTTGGACTGAAGACCTCCGTATTGTCTGACAGACCTTGAGAACAAAGTAAGGCTGTGTCCACGTTTGGTTCTGATGATCTGCTGGACGTCATCGACTGTTGCTTCTATGTGGGTAATTGTTTAGTCTCTTTCGATGATGATGAGTCTGCAGTTAAGTTTGCAACAAGTATTACTGAGGTGTTAGCTAAGGCGGGCTTCCGTTTAACTAAGTGGGTTTCGAACAGCCTAGACGTTCTGAAGCATATAGTTCCAGAAGACAGAGGTTTGCCAAAACTGCAATCAAATGCTGTGTCATTTTTAGAAACAACAACACTACAGGCCTGGCATTCGTCTCCCTTTCAAGAAGACGCTTTAAAGGTCTTATGACGCCTTGAGCGTTTCTTTTTTATTTTGCTGTGTGTCACACACTGGCTTCCTACGGATATAGGTGTCCACTTTGTTTTGCCTGTGCCGTTTCAGTGCTAGACTGTGGCAATATAGGTATGTAATTAGAACAGGGGAGATGTACACGGGTCTTCAGAATTGGTATGCGAAATATGGGTAATATCTCTGGGTTATTTCCCCCTCTGGCTAAAGCCCTTGTGACTACAGAATGTGGTGGTTTAGTGCTTTTTTAAGTCTACTTTCAACTGCCATAGTAACAATTACCATAACTTATCCTTATATATGATGAAGAGATAGCAACAGTACCTGCCCAACAGAACAAGAACGAAACGACTGATTAAGTACAAGATAAGTAAAATAAAAGGTTTCCGACTTTACCTAGTCCTTCTTTACAATTCACCGTAGAAAAGGAATCTGAACTAAGTATTCCGTTTCTTGGTGTGTGTCTTAGTAGACTTAATGACGGATTTTTCAAAAGATTCATCCACCGGGAACGTACATGGAACGGACAACTGACTAATTTTTATAGTTGGGTGCCTATCTCCAGGAAAAGGAACCTAATTCATTCGCTGTGCTTTAGGATAAGAAACATTTGTAGTTCCGGTTGCGTCGACTCAGAACTTCACTTCCTAAAAGCCACGCTAGCAGAAAACGGTTACCGAAAGCGATTTATTGACAGCAGCAAGAAAGATAAGCAGTCTAAAGCCGTCACTGAATCGGTTCCAAAGAAAACCTTATTCATGAACTTGAAAGTCAAAGGTGATCAAGCTTCAGATATGTTCAAAAACCGTCTCTCTAAAGCACTCAGTAAGACGTTCTTTGCTGCAAAATTACAAATGACAGTCACCAGCCGCAAGTTGTTCTCCATCTCTATACAAGATAAGCTCACCGTCTGGCCGCCTCCATGTGCATCTATCAGTTCACCTACTCTTGTGGAGCAAGGTACATTGGCCGTAGTCAGAGGACGCTTTCCCCACGGATACGAGAACATATTTCCTCATGGTTTTACAAGGGAGAAAGGAAGTGCGTGCGAAGCTCTATTCTGGAGCACCTGATTGACTCCTGTCACTCTGTCAACCCTGACCATGATTTTAAGATCATACATAGAATCCATGCTAGCTTCCCACGTTTTCTTCGCTACAGACTTCTAAAGACAGTGGAGGCCTTGGTTATTCATGACTTTAAGTCAGAGCTTTGTGTACAAAATTAGTATGTACAATCTCTACTTCTGCCTTAGCCGTAGAGGGATAGACATTTATTTACTTTGTTTATTTAGTTATTCTATGTACCTTTCTCTTATTACTACGACTATTATTATTCTCACTCTGAATTGTTTCCGCTTGTCTCACTTGTCATTCTGAATCCAAAATTTTTATTCTTACAATATTGAATTCTTATCAAGTTTCACACCTTGTTATGTAACATCTTGCATTCACCTACTAATCCTACAATTATGCACCCCTTTTCAACATCTATACACCTTATGTATTATTCTAGATATGGCATGAATTGTTTCGCTACTTGATATTTAACTATGATTATAATCACAAATATTTTAATTGCATTTCAAACGATTATTATTTCATGTTATCATAGCTTTGATCTAATTCCCTCACAGCATAAAGTTTCTCAAAAACCATATATATACGATTGTACAGCTTGATAATAAATTCATTGAAGAGAGTCTCTTCGCTGAATATTGTGTTCTTGATACTACATTGGGAATTATTAATTTATGTATACAAACCGACATCGGTTTCACCTGATTGGTACATCACAAGTCCGTCAGACTCCCTTTCAACCTAAATAAGATGGTGACGCAAGTGAAGGCAAAGTTGAGAAGAGGAGCTGGTGTGATTTCCGACTAACTGAACCAGAACAGGTCGAATGTAAGAAGGACCTCAAAACATTATACCAGATAACTGGGCTGCTATCCAAAAGAGGTAAACACAGATGAAATCTATGGAAAATAATGAAGGGAAGCTAATTACCAAAGCGAGGAAGCAGAGGTTAATTGATCACTTCAAAGCACGCTTCAAACGACCACCACATTCAACTCGCGCAAAAATATCACCAACAGCGTAAGTGGAACTGCCAGTCATCACCAATTCTACAATTCTACCGTAAAAATAATGAAAGTCGGAGTGGATACAGGAGCGGATGAAAGTCCTCCAGCAGCACTGAAAATGTGCCTGAAAGTCTCAGTGCACATCCTCACACCACTGGTGAAAACGTTTGGAAGGAAGGATATGTAAGTACTGATTGGAAGAAAGGTTAGCTCGTTAAACTACTGAAAAAGGGTGAGTCAACACTCTGCAGAAACTGTTACGGAATCACGCTGCTGTGTGCTCCAAGCAAAATATGAAGTCATGTCATCTGGAGAGATTAAAGGCTGCTCTGAATGCGAAATTCCGACTGGGATATGCTGGATTCAGTAGAAGCAAGTAATGTGCAGATCGGACCCCGATGCTACGACCCACGTCGAATGACAGTTTAACCTCCGACTCAACTTCGTCGGTTTTGGAAAGTTCTTCGATAGCATCAACCGTCAAATAACTACAGAGTGGCCCAAACCCCTATCAACCCCATTCAACGTATGTAAGCTGATGGTGTCTGCCAAGCCATTCACAGTCGAGAGCTCACCAAAGTCTTTGACGTAAAGACAGGAGTAGGGCAGGACTGTCTTTTATCATCTCCGATACTTCTAAGTATGTTGGACTGGATCATGTGGGATACAATGAAGAGCATGGAGACGAGTATTAGTTCAACCAACGAGAAGTCTCTATAAAATATTATTATTATTGTTTCTTTTAATTCCTAGAGGAACATATTTTGTAATTTTTTTTATAAACTATAAAATATGGACTTCGTGAATGATTTATGTTTAATGTTACACAATGTCAGAGGTGCACAGATGACAACCAACAAGTTGGTAGAAGGAGTAGCGAAGACTGTGCTTTAAGTGGACATACACCAAACAAACAATCATCGTCAACGGAATATTACCACTAATAATGACAGTGTGGACTAAACATAGGTGAACTATAAGTTAGTGATTTTCAAGTTATGAAGCATGTAATATAGGAGAACGCAAAGGTGTTGTCCATACGCAAACATCGGATAATAGGCTTAATAATATTTTGGCAGTCCTCAGCTGCATACTTTGCCAACTTGACCATTTATATTAGCGAAAACGGCCTACTCGCAAATATTTATTAACACGTAAGCCTAAAAAAATAAAGAGAAAGTAAAATCCCATGTTAATAGGTAGGTGTGTATATATTTTTAAGGCTGATGGTATTGACGTTCGCGAATTGTACGGAGTATACTAACGCAAGATCTTATACCAACAACTTCTAAAGTATTCGTTTCTTGTGTACCAAATACAAAGCAAAACGCCACAAATGATCGTCCAAAGTACGTGATATATTTCGGGACCAAATAGTAAACCGTATTGAGTGCTTAACTAGCTAGTGATCGCGCACGAACGTGACACGACGGAGTACCAACTGGCATGGATGCTTGACCGGAAGCCTTCAGCTAAAGAAGTCGACTTAAACAGTGAGGGTCAGCATCCGATGTTTAGTGATGATTGCTGTGGTCAATAATTTTGGGGAATTATTTACCGCTACAATATATTTGCATTTTAAGTGACACAGTGTCAGCAAATTAGTGAAATTCAGTTTGGTGGAGACGGTTAGAGCAGCCTTCTGATATAGTGCGAGTGTGTGTTAAGTTCAAGGCCATAATCCCAAAGGACACAGTCTTTGTGTTACCGCATGGTTGCCTGGCCTACATTTGACGATTCCCACAAAAGGTGCTGTAAAAACATCTGATAAAGACAGCCGCTGGTAGCAACCTCAAAGTTGAAAGAAATAAAACCATACTTGAGTCTTATCTGATGATGCATCATCCTTGCCGCGAGACAGTCAACAATGAATTTACGGTGAGATACATTTTTATGGACGATTCTCATCATCTTTGATCTCACCAGGAGTGACCACGTCAATCCAAAGCCAAAACTGGATGGGTATGAATACATATAGTTTCCTCGACACTTCATCATATGGCCCATCCCGAGGGCCCGCAGACTCGTTCGTCACACTTCTATGAGTTTTAGAAGTTCAGCTAAAATCATTGCGAAGTCAATGTGAAATATATCCAGTAAGTTTTTTCCTAGTGATTTGGTACACCGACCATTTTGGCTTACAGTAGTAATGTCCCCAGTGCCGTTTAGTCGTTTGTCAAATGACAAATCACATATTTTATCCATACACTAAAGTGACTTCCACTGATGCTTCTTCGCAGTCAAATTCCTAAAACATCAACTTGATCAGGTACGTAAGAACTGTTATCTGTTGGCTGTTCTGTTGACTATTTCTGCTCACATTAATTTCCTTACTATTGTCTGTTGTCTCGAAAATTCTCTGTAAACGACTGTATATTTAAAAACCGCACAAATATCTAGGCACCATATTCAAATAACAATAATTTATTTCTGGAAAAGAAACAAGCCATGTTCACAGGCATGGACATATGTACACTAATTATATTATTTGTTAATTTGAATTTAGATTTAACACTGGTTTATGTGAGAGGAACATTGAAGAAAGTACAAGTAACCAGATAAATAATTTTTGAAATTTGCCTCCGACCGGATAAGTTGTGAGGCATAGCGTTAAATCTCAATTCTAAGCGACAGAATACCCATCGGATGTCAGTTTCATTCGGAAATTATGGATGATTGTGTTAGTGGTAGGAGTTAAGTAGCATTTTGATGCAGGTGCTGAAGTGAAGCATAAAAGATGCAGAATGAACCATAATTATCAGTGAGTGATTCATAGAGTGTTCAAAAACCTATAAGATTTCAAATCACCGGTAAGTACACCCTAATTGTGACGTTTGTATTTGTATATGAGACCAACTTTGAAATTGTCAACAGATTTCGGGACGAAGTTGTTTCGGTTATTCACCAGATGTGCTAGCAATACTCTGACTAACTGCAAAGTGCAGGTTATAGTGATCCCAACACTACATTTGAGTAAAACTAACGTACAGGATACCATTATTGTATTAAGGCAGTACCTTTAGAAAGAGAAGAAAACACAAGAAAACCTCAAGAGAGGTTCAGAAATATCTAATAAATTTTAGAGATGATAGAGAAGATTTGTAGCTCAGGTGGATAATTTTGATGTGGTTGTGTTCTCTGAGCTGGATAGTTGATTTGCGACGCTTTCATCACCCTACTAGGTGACATCTTCAGCGCATACTTCAATTTGAAGTGAGCTTTGAGATTTCTCCACGAGTTTATTAATCACCTCTCCTGGCAACCTTGGACGTGATTGGTTGTTTTTGTGTGTTTTCACACCTTCTAGGTTACTTGTATTGTCACTCATTGTTTCTTTGACTTGAACTTTGACCCTTTGTGCGTGACGTTTCTTTCTTATCGGTTGATAAATTTTGTCTATCTCGATGTGTCTATTGATCGATGATTCACTGGAATGCCAAGCTTCTAAAAATTCTCTAGCATTCTTGTTGTTTCCTCTGTCTAATATTTGGACGTTGTCCCAGTCGAATTGATGTCCGTGGTTGTCTGTATGTAGTGATATGAGGGAGTGGATATCATGTCTCTTGACAGCTAGCTTATGTTCGTGGGCACGAAGACGAAGGGGACGTCCACTTTGGCCAATGTAGTGTTTTTCGCAGTTGATACAATCTATTTTGTAGATGATGTTGGTTTTATCTTCCTTCGCTGTTGAGTCTTTTGGTTGACATAGAATTGAGTGAAGTGACTTTGTTGGTTTGTGTACGACGTCAATTCCTAAAGGTTTGAAGAGTCTTGTAGTGATTTCTGAGATATCCTTTATGTATGGTAAGGCGATTTTCTTTGTGCTTTCCTTGGGGGCTTTTGGTTTGATAGGTTGGCTTGGAAGTATATGTCTTTTGATGAAATTCCGTGGATAAAGTCACCAAAGTAGATTAACCCACGATTAACACGTTAGTACTCATGGTACTTCACTGAATTAGCTCCGCAGTACATGATACCAGCCGACAGGCTAATTGATTATAATTTGTCTCCTAGCATAACCTCTCCACTCACTATCGTGGAACCAGACGTGTCTCTGGATAACCCCAAGACAAAAACTAATGCTCCCCGAAAGTCGATATTATCCTCTCAGGTGTAAAACGAGAGCTTAATAGGAATTCGGTACAAAATCATGCCGACATACAACACTCGTATACAAAAATTCGTTACACCTACAAGAACAATCCATGCTCGTAGGGAAATGAGACACAAAATTATACTTACAAACACACTTAAAGCAGAAACAAGTGCAGGCCATCCATGGACAGTAACGCCAGCACATACTCAGTAACTGGTGCGTTAAATGTTTGCGTTACATTTTAGCTTGATTCGCTATATATTTCAATTTGTGCTGTGAGATTCGCACAAGTGTTTCTCCAGTTCCATAATTGTAACCAGTAACTCTTTCACTAATTAGTTATGGTTAGTCATACAAAAAAGCCACGAACTCAGTCACCTGTTAACCTGATGACCGATAGTACATATATTCTCATAACAACGAGCAGCACAACTCCCACGAAGTATGGAAGTGAGGCGCACTGCTTGCCAATATGCCGCGAGCCTCGAGCTGCCATGTCACTACCACCTACTGTGGCTGAAACTGAGAGCGAAAATATGCTGACAACCAGTAGTAGCATCGCCTCAACAAATTCAGCACCTGGTCCGGACATAAACCTCTTCACTTCACTTTGTGTTCGTGTCACAAAACTTCAGATGCCAAGTCCAGCTCCAACACTTACTTCAGAAATAGAACGACTAAAGCTGTCTGTAGAAGAACTGAAGACTGAGATGCGGGACATAAGGTGTAGAAAAGTTATGAATGCAGGATTTTTAGAAAATTTGCCCAACTTATCTGAACTATCAACACAGATTAGTGATATAAAATCACAGGTTTGTGAACTTGCACCTCTGAACATCTTGACTAAGACCATAAACCCTGGTGAACTTGACACAGAATCAGTAACTAAGGTAGACACCTTGATAAACTTCATCACAACAGAGGTCATCAAAAGACTCGATGCTAGACTAAGTTTGATTGTCTATAATATACCAGATAATGAGGGATTGAAGAAGGTTTAAAGTATCTTACTTGGGGCAGCGAAAATGCTTAATACTATGACATATGCCAATGAATCATTAATTTGAGGCTCCACAACATGTACATTCAGAATATATATATACCTTGGTAGTCTTGGTGTTTCCTCTGTCTAATATCGGAGCGTTGTGCCGATTGAACTGATGTCCGTGGTTTTCTGTGTGTAGTGATATGAAAGAGTGGATGTCATATCCTTTGGCAGCCAGTGTTTGTTCATGGATGCAAAGACAAAGCGGGCGTCCATTTTGGTCAATGTAGTATTTTTTGCAGTCACTGCAATTCATTTTGTAGTTGGTGTTGGCTTTATCTCCTTTCGTTGTTGAGTCATTGTTTGACAAAGAACCGAGTGCGGTGACCTTGTTGGTTTGTATGCTACATCAATTCATAAAGGTTCGAAAGGGCTTGCAGTTATTTATGAAACGTTCTTTATATATGGTAAGAGGATTTTCTTTGTTTTCATTGGGAGCTTTTGGTTTGGTTGGTTGGCTAGCTTAGGGTTAGATGTCTTTTGATGAAGTTCCGTGGATGTCTTGTTTTGGAAGACAACTATGGGATACTTTCTCTAATTTTTCTCAAGGTAGGAGTGCAGCAGTAAGTCCTGGCTCTCTCGAATAATGTTTGTATGCAACTCCTTTTGTGTGTTATTTTGTTGTTTATGTTGTGATTGAGTATTTGATCTGTGTGAGTTGATTTTCTGTAGACTTGAGTTTCCAGTTTTAGGTGGACTGGTTAATGAACAACTGTTGACTGATGAAGGTCTTGTGACTTTATTGATAGATGCCTGGCGTATTATAAATAATAGATCTCTAGTTTTACTTACCTTGGACATTAAAGACCTCGAAGTGTTATCACCTTCTAAGCTACTATCTTAGTTTTAATGCTACTTATCTTGGTGATAAGTTTTCCAGAATGCGGAGATGAGTCAACCGTTCAGAGGATGTGTTTAAGAAACGTTTGTCAATGGAATGTCTCCTTGTTACAACAACGACACAAATGAATGAACACAAGTAGGAATGTGCAGGTTAGGGACTTAGTTATAGCAGCATCATACTTTGCTAGAAGGAATCAGTCATCACTAAGGCTTGCGCAACGCGTGATCCCGGATAAAGACGACTTAGTTAGACGAGTGGATGTGAAGAATAGAGTGGTATTGGCAAAGGATAACAGGAAGGTGTGTGTCATGGGAGCCAGAGGTAATCAGGCTCATCAGGGTGGGATCTAGGTGTACTGGCGTAAGTCCGAGATACGCAAGATAAATAGCTAGATCAGGGGGTTGTCAGAAGTGCTGGTGTAATTAGTGGTAACCAACCGCAGTGCGTTCTAGTCAAGTGTGTTTTTGTGTGTTATGCAGGGACAGATTGTATCGATATATGGAGTGAGTGGACTTCCCTCTGCTTGGAGTTTATTGTATGACTATATTGTTCAATCATTTCCCTGGATCACTGAACACTGTTATAAATACTATTTCTTTTATTCTTCGGGAGAGAAACGCACAGTCTTTTGGTGGGGAGTGTTGCATCTAGTGTTCCCATCCTTAAACACTTAAGTTTTACTTCACAAATCGTGTTGCATGTCGCATTAGTTAGACCTTTCGCGCTTCGATGAACTGTTGTTCATTTCTTGCTTCAATTGACATTTTTGTTAATAGCGAGCTAATCTGGGGTCCAGCTGTTGAATTCCTGGTATTTGAACGCCGGTTGACCTCATATTTGAAGGCTGTTGCCATGTTTGTCTGATACATTTAGTTTAATGAAATAATAATCTCGCAGCTTTTTAACATTCTGATATCAGTATAATTATATTTGTAACCATTTAGTTTGTTGAGAACAATTTGTTTTTAATTCGGTTTGGTCGATTTCTGCAAGTCTGTATACTAAAAGGTTATTCGCGTGGCGCGGGTTAACTAACGAAAGGTAAATTTTTTTCGAAGCTATGTCATCCAGTAAATATCTTCTTCCACTGTGATATATCCATTGCCCAACTCCCAAACAAAATGTCACAGACTAAAACAGAGTCAGCACGACCACTGCTGTCCTATATGCCTTCAGTTCGAAACTCAGACAGAGGCTAAGAAATTCACCAACACACAACGTATCTTATTACAGGACACAAGCTACAAACAAATAAAGGTTGTAGCAGATAAGACAGTGATTGAAAGGCGTGTTTACAATCGCCTGAATAAACCTAATGGCAAGACACCGCAAGCCACTAAAAGAGATAAACACACTGCCAACACGGTAGAACTCATAGCCTCCTCCCTCTCAAATCTTACAAAAATAGCTCCACAGAAAGCGAAACCAAACGGAAGACTTGTGAGCTATAGTCTTACTCCTAAATTAACCTCTTCTCTCTCTACCGTGGATCCAGATGTGTCTATGGACAGCCATAAGATGGAAATCAATCCCTCTTGTAAGCTGACAACATCCTCTCCTAGCCAAAACGTGACAACGCAAATGGAATTCGGTAACAAAACATGCCGGAATACGCCACTTGTTGCGAAGAATCCCCAACATATTCAGACTCCCAAGAATAACTCACTCTTTAAGGTAAATGATATTCAAAACCATGCTAGCAACCAAACTAAAAATAAAAATAAGGGCATAGAGTCCAAGGACAACAACGACACAACCTACTTGCATACTGTGCCAAGTCACACTGGTAGCTGGTGTAGTGACGCTATCACGCAAAGTGCAAGTGACAACACTCGGAGCTCAGCCACCAGGTACTCAGGGTCTACAAAGCATGACACACAAACTAACTTTGGCAGATTATGCGGAACAAGTCTTCTGGGAAACAAACCACAGTGCAGCTATGCATATAACGACGCCCATGTAAGGTCTCTCGGAATGTTCCCACACAATAGGCAGATGAACAAGTCATGGGCATCACAAGGTACCAAAGATTTTTTATCCAACACATCCCTGTCAGAGCTAGCCAAACGGCTGCTGGGGATGTTAACTCTTCTGAACCCGTACCACTAATGTCGGCTCCCTATCGGGAAGAAAACAGATACAGGCCAGTGCACACAAACTATAAATCACACCCAATGACTGTACAAGCATAGGCCAAATAAAACTTCGACCCAAGTCCCCAGCCTACACAAGCCTAGAACTACGTCATCGTATAGTTTATCTAATAATCAAACCCATTACTCACTAAAAGAATAGATAGTAACTCGACAGGCATAGGTGAACATGGTACCCAAACTAGTTGCAACATAGGGTTGTTATGCCACGCGGAAACAGTGGATGCCGATCCACACTTGAACCTTATTGACGAGCTTAAATACTTCAAACACTACTTCAAATCTCAACTCTACTCAATACTTAATAATGCTAGATCTATCCTCAACAAACTTCCGATGCTCAGGGCACACACGCTGGTATACAACCCCCCAATAATTATTATTACTGAATCCTGATGTCACTCCAATAAAGCAGACGGAGAAATAAGCATCGATGTGTCCATATACTTTCGATGTGACAGAAAGAGTGGTAAGGGAGGAGGCTGCCTAATGTACTCCCTGAACACACTTACTGTATTACAGCCAGAAAATAGGGAACTCAACGACATGCACGACACCCTGTTGGTTAACGTACACTTCAAAAGTGCTACACTACTAACAGGATGTATCTACAGAGCGCCTGGCACCTTTAGTGATTACGAGACACAACTTATAAATGTACTGGAGCAAGTATCCACTCTTCCATACGAGCATAAAATCATATGTGGGGACTTCAACTTACCCGAAATCAACTGGGATTTACTAACTGGGCCAACTAAATGTGACAAGCTCTTAGGTACATTGGACGTTTTCGGCTGGAAACAAACTCACTACCCCCACAAGAGGTGACAATGTACTGGACTTAATATTCCGTCACAATATAAGCCCCTTCTCAATCTTAGTGAGTTCTAAGTTTTCAGGTAGTGACCACAAAACAGTGATGTGTTCACTGTCACTTCCACTGAGTAGCAATGCAGCTCATACCTCTATTTCAAAACAAGTAATATATAGGAACTATAGTAAGGCAAACTGGGCCTTCGTAGAATCAATGCTAAGATCCTCCGAATGGGGCGAATACCTCACTACTGATGACCTCTCGAGAGCTCTGAGCATCTTCTACCAGAACTCAAACACATGCTTACATGCTGCCATTCCACTCCAGACACTAAAGGTTTCCCCACATAGAAAGTCAATTATAAACCAAAAGGATCGTACGAAACCGAAGAGATTCTCTCTTTCTGTCATCGTTTATCTCACAGTCACTGGTCCTGTAGCTTCGGGTGGTCAAACTGAAATAGTCCTGCACGCTCAAGGCCATCGGATGGGTGAGGTATATCAGTGTCATTTTCATCCATATTAGCCTTCCACGTTGGGTTACTGTTCGTGCACGCACTGGTTCTCATTTTTATCCTGAAGCTATTCGCAATGTATCACGATATCGGTTGTTCAATATTGTTACGCCTCGCGCCGTTTTAGTTTTCCCTGTCGTTAAAACCAGTTATTCTGTTAGTTTCGGAAGTTTTCGCCACCAGGTCAGCTCACTCATTTCATTGTAATCGACTCATACGTCGCTTTTATGCCTCGTTGCAGTAATCTAGTTATTTTTCGGCTGTAAGTACTGTAGTGCTGTTTGAAAGTTTTGGCAGTTGTGCATATGAACATGTTTCAGTGACATAATCTGTTGTTCCAGTTGATTTGTCGGTTGTAGTTATTGCTATCGGTTCAGATGGTTACTTAAGCGAGAGGAATCTGGAAAAAACAATATTATAGTATATATTTCCTATCTATGTAGGACACACCAGTTGTACAGGCATGGATAAGTATTATTTAAATTACATGAATTTGATTTATGGTGAAATTACATGGTTGCTGTCCTCTCTGACATAAGTTAGTGAGTGCAATATTATAGCTAGTCGTTCAATGGTGTCTTGATGTCTATCCACCCACTGGCAATTCTGGTGAGGGAAGTAGAGTTAGCTGATGTTCGCCAGGTTTCTGAAGCGAACATTAAACCTGGAGAATTTATAGAGGGTGCTGAAGTTGAAGAAGCTTTGCAACTATTCCAGAAGGTGGGCATAATGTAAGTGTGTCTATTATCAGTTGATAATAATATTTTATTCGCATAAATTGAGCATTTATGTGTTCGGCATACCGTTTGTATAAGCATGATCATATTTTACAAGTGCAGTTTAAGGATGAGCAATGTTATATGACATAAAATTGAAAAAATAGAAACAAATTCTGAAAACTTTATAAGAGGTTTCTAACGTTTACTTCCAGTGGAATAATTTACAAGATATTGGTTTAGGTGTATATTTCAATCGTTAATATACTTATAGGCCGTCAACTTCGAGCGGGAATTACAAAAGTTCGCGTTAATGTGAGGTAGGGTGAGAATAAAGGCTATCATGGAAAATTCCCATTGTAACATAGAAAATCAAAACAAATGATTCAGCGAAGAGACTGTTTTCAACGAATTCATCATCGTATATGGTTTTTTTAAGAAGTTATATCCGGTGAGGGAATTGAAACATAGGTGTGAATGCATGAAATAATAATAATATGAAGTGCAATTAAAACTAAAATGTTTGTGATTATAATCGTAGTTAAATGTCAAGGGGCAAAGCAAATTAATGTCATATATAGAATAATTCATAGGATGGATAGAACTTGAAAAAGGTGTGCAATTATAAGATTAGTAGACAAATCGAAAAATAAAAACGTTACGTAATATTGTGTGAAATTTAGTAGCATAGAATTTAATGTTGCATAAAGGAATTGATTTAGAATGACAAGCGGAACAAGTGAAATAATACCGGGGACAATTAAAAGTGAGAGTAGTAATAGTAACAATTGACTTAATAAGGAAGAGTATACAAATTGAATAGACAAAAATGAAAAAATGAAGAATTGGTAGAGCTAAAATATGATTGGGGATTACCATACTTTAGCATAGAGGGATTAAGACCATGAAAGTTGAAGGGGTTGAACGAACTTTTTCTGTACACAGAGATCTGGCTTTTCTGTTTCGATAGCCAAAGCTTCAGCAATGCAGATGAGTCGGGTACGTAGGGATTTGGGTAGATTACTCTTTGCCTTGTAGATGACTTTGAAGGCGGAGGCTATAGAGATAGGGTGATGATTATCGACCAGGTGTTCAATGATCGCGCTTCTTATTGCTCCACTACCACCTTTTCGTAACCATGCAGGATAGTATTCTTGCACCCTCTTGGACAAAACTCGTGTCGAACGACCGATATACCTAGCTCCACACGAGCAGGTGAATTGACCTTCGTGAATTACCTATGGCTATTAAGGACTCACTTTTTAAACTATTTGTTATTCAACAGGCCATCTATAGGGATGTTCAGGTTACAATGCTTGAGTATATGTAGTTACTGCATTCTATTGTGCGCGAAGGGACAGTTGATGAAAATGAAGAGGAAATCAAGCTCCCCATAAAATCACTAGTAACACTGCAAATTATTGATAAGAAACTGCGTCAAGGGAAATACTCTGAACAGATAGAAAGTGTTACTCCATTTCGCATAATTACTATCTTTTAGATGTGTAAACCATCTTTCAAAGTTCAAAATGACGGCAAAACATCAATACTACTCTACGGGCCCTAGAGAAATGCGTGAGAGTTCTTATAGGTCAGCTCGTTTTAAGGGTTCTAATATTCCAGATCTTTGAATTCACTCTTGACTGAAATATCTCTTATCTACCTCACGATAATCTTCTCATTCACGCACAATTATGCTGTGTTTTATCTTAACTACCTCGGCCTTTATTAAAGCCACAAATTACTCTTTGTTCATATTTGTTGCTTGCTTTGATGAAAAACACCCAAAGAAAGCTATATTTTCATCGGAAACGTCATGGTTTCCATGATAAGACCAATATGGTTAGCACTAAACATCGCAAATGTATACTACCACACCAAGGACTCTATAGCCACTTGCCATATATATATATCTTGTAGGTGGACTTTCAATGATGTATTATCCATAATTGTATTTTATGCCATTTTGCGCTTTCTCAGGACGTTGCTCTGCTCCTGAAATCGCTTTTAATCACGTGATGGCATAGCAATTACCCAAATGTATGTTCATTGTCTGCTCAAAATTGTCATCAGAAAATGGACCGAAGTTTGGGTTGTCCCTAAACTTTGATAGTGACCTAAGTGAAGGGTTTACAATTTAACATCTATGATAACCTGTTCTGATTGCTAGTACAATAATCGAACGACTTAAACTTTTGAATATGTAATAATTTATGGTACTTCACGATTGCAATTTGTCACATAATTTATTATGCCTGTGGAAATGGCTTGCATTCCTTGTAAACATCCGTTTATACAACATATAAAATCATTATTATTTTCTTAATGCTATACTTTAGAAGATGAACAACGTGTGTGTGACAGTGAAAACCACAGAAGATTGCTGTCATGACGAAAGAATGGGAAAGGAGAATGAACCTTTTCAGCAAAGGTAACGTCAGTCAACCTGGTCACAGAGATTCAAAATCGCCAAAATATTTACGACAAGCTATTTTCTAAAGGCATTTGCTTGTTATTATTTTTCATTAAAAATATTTAACATCCTGTTTGCCATACTTTTCTTCTTCTGTATGAAACTAAATTTGTCATCAGGACGAGATGGAGGCCTGACTTATCAGTGAGACCAGAGAAAGTAATTGTTGGCATAATTCAGTGTAAGCGAAATATTACTATGATTGCCGCTGCTCCATCTACTCAATTATTCGTCTCATGCAGATTACATTTTGCAGTTAAACCATATGGATTGGGAGCACGCTTTAAGTGAAATGATAGCCATGCACTACTTTTGAATACACTTAATCTTATACGAAATCGAACTCCACCGCAGTGCCTAAGTTCTATTCTTATTTTTCAAATACAGAGGTTAGGTTATTTTGTAATTGGTCCCTACAGATTTACGTATGGCTAGGGAACGTAATCGCGTGATTTTACTCAGATGTTTAGGCTTGACTAAAGTACTTATAATTCACCACTTACATCGACCGATAGTATTCGTACAGAATTACACTTACGTATAGAAATGATTTCATATCCTAGAGAGTGCCGGTCTAGCGTGTCGTACTCCTACCGCATGTAGAGCAAATAGAACACAAGAATGTTAAATAGAAAATTATATCCCACTGAAACGCAAAATACTTTATTTAGATGTGTAGGCTGAACACAGTCTAAGATGGAAGTCTACGTCTGGGAAGTATCTCCCATTATTCGACGGAAACTGCCCAGTGTTCAAATTGCCTCACGTTTGAATTCTTCTGCAATTCAAGTACACAGAACGCCCACATCCAAGGTTATCCAGTATGTAGTGGACCTAGCAGCTAGGTAAGTATATACACACAATTAAAAGGACAGAACAGGTACTAACAAATACGTATATATAAGATATTCAGTTCACTTAAGTTAACATACACAAAAGGGACTGAGGTTATTTGAAGAAAAACTATAATAGTCACAAAATACACAAATTATAGACGTACGAAATTATAGGAATGTAATTGTCCTTTTCTTGATTATACAAATCCTCCACCACACCTTAGAGCTGTCAACCGTCGGAAGTCTCTGCGTAGAGTAAAGCAGATAGGAGCAAAGCCCTTGATGGCGATGTGTCAACCAGTGCGAGACAGAGTTGGTCGGCAGATGTGCTGAGTGAGCCGCCGGAGAGAGAGCAACCGATTTCTTCCTTGCGCGCGGTTCAAGGTTCAAGGTTGAATTCCTTATTTTTCCGTGAACATATAATTTGATATGTTCTTAGGCCACCACAAATATCACAAACTGGAAAAAGGAATATCTGCATGGTCATAAGTGAATGAGGTAACTTACCTTCACTTGTTGATGTATTCAGAATCAATTCCTACGACTGATTATGCAAATGTATCTGGTCACAAATCATAAAACACTCGTCAATGTTTTTCGGATGTCTTTGTCCGAATGCCACTACATCTGCTTCCACTGAATTTAACTAACTGACAGACCTCATTGCGACTCGACATTCCTAAAAGTGATACAGGTTAAATTCAGTCATATAAATTAAGCATTTGCATAATTAACATGCATGACTTAAGTATTCAACAAATTCAGTCATCATAGTTTATACTTCTTTGGATATCTGGAGCACATTAATGGTGCAGAAAATATCATGAATATTACGCATACATAATATTATTAACCGCCAGTAATTGTGCCATCGAATCATACTACAAGAATACAATTAACAATACTTTGTTAGTGTTCTGAAGGACAAAATATTGGAGAGGAACATACATGCTAGGTGAAAGTTCCACAAAGTTGACTCACTACTCTACAATGTCTCATTCACCGAATTTTCCTCTACATGTGAACGCAGCCACATACTGGTATGTGAGAAAGGTCGTCACTGTTAGCAATTTATAAGGTCCTCGCTTTTTGAAAGTTTTCCGATGCGTTCGAAGCTTCAAAATACTACATATTATCTTCTAAATAGCAAATATCATATCAAATCTTTTTTACCTCAGCTCATGCAGAACAGAATAACAGCCACACTTGTCATGTGAGGGCTATTAATACTACGTAGTTTCTTAGGCTGAAGTGGGTGGAATGGAACCCTCAACCTGTGACTCATCGGCTAAAAGCTGAGTACCTCAGCTAATGAGTCACATCTCCATGAACCAAATGTGGCACTGAAGTGTGTTAGTCAGTAAATCAGTACACTTAAATGAGTGCAAGATTGATTTATATATTGTGACAGCCTTAAATTTTTGTTCTGTTTTAGTAATCCGCCGAGACTGATATAAGAGTGCTATAAGTCCCAACCAAAAGTAACTAGTACATTGTGTGAATGTAATAAAAATGAGGGTCTGTTAATTAAATGTCTGACGCAACTATTTTCTGTATACCATAAATTCGGCTGATTCTTATGTGGTACAACAATCGTTGATGGTAAAATGTCACTTGTGACAAACTTGAGTAGGAATGGTGAAAAGAAAAAGCCAAATTATTGAGTGTCATAAACTCAAAAGAAACACTCGATTTTTAATTGTTAGGTTATAGTGTGAAAGGCAAAGTTAAACTTTAGACACCAGTAACAACCAATCAGTGAACGACCTTGAACGGACCAATCACATGAAAGAGGCGTTTATGATAAGCAGAAACGTATATTTCTAGAAAAATGCATAAACAAAATAATAAAACGGTTACAATGGGTATCTTTCCTGAACCTGGGAGAGAAACATTTCCTAATTCAGCATGAGACTGTCAACAGGGAAGTCGCACCACATTCTATACATCTATTCGTCGAAATGACTATAAATGAGATGCTTTTGAGATCAATTTATAGTTCTTATTCTGTTTCTCAGTCGACCCCAAAATCCTTCAATGTCTGCTATTCTTTCAATGTGCCGTATAAACCTATGACCTAAATTTTTGTTCGCTGTCTGACGACCACGGTTATATTTCTTCTTCACCAACACTGTCTCATCCACATGGACTACTACGTCGTCCCCGCCTAACAACGAAGTAATTCTGTCCATTTTCCATGAGGCAATGTCTCTGCAGTGCTGGTACCACTGAACTGTTGTGACGAGGCTGTTCTCCGTCTCGGCAACAGCGGCTGTCACGGGCTGTTTCAGTACCCAGTAATTGCAAATATACAAAATCTGGGTTAGGGAGAGATGCGACCTATCAAAAAAAGTTCCTACGAAATATTACCCTCTCTAGTACTAACTCGCTTCCAGCATATTCCACAGCGATGTACAAAACCATCAGTTGACCTAGTATAGCTTCTTAGAGTCATTACACCACCACACAAACAACTCTCCTTTCGAAGCAATCCTAAGTCCAGGCAATACTGCAAGACACTATCCTCCTCGGATTGCAAACGTAACCTTGTAAATGCACGCAATGAAATGAATCAAGCGCTATACAACATTGAACTAAATTCGTGAATCTCATTGGATAATTCGACGTCGTTCGCTGATTGGTAGTTACTGGTGTCTAAAGTTTAACTTGACCGTGTGAAATATTGCTTCACTTGGGAGGGTTTGAGGTTCCAGGTAATATCGTTGACTTTCGCCCAACAACTTTCGTCAATTGCTAGTTATACGCACATGCATATTGTTGCTCAAGCGGCAACTATTAGCTTATATATTTATTTATTTGAGTTGCCTTTTTCTCAGCCTTAAATGAAATTCATGCCTTAATGAGTGAAAAATTAAATATGCATTGCATAAAGTAAAGAGGAATTGTAACTAGCCGATGACATTTTGTTGTTTTATTGCCACCCACGGGATCGTAGTCACTGATAACCACCATAATGGCCAACCAGTCTCAAGAGAGTGTTCATCGAAAAGAGCATTATATCTGTTTGAGAAACAGTGAAACAACGTTAGAATAGTCAAATGTTATATTTATATTCATCAAAGTTGCTTGCAAATCACGCGTAACATAACCACACAAAATCGCACACGATGGCACCTACCTAGGACAAATCGAAATTCCAATTGACCGCCATTGTTCTAGCCAACGAAAGTCGAGAAAACCAGAATCTAGGTAAATTTAAAACGCGATAACGTTTACCCTCACTGTGTAAGGTAAGTGCAATAAGATAATAGGGAGCATATTGTAACTAAATAGGTTTTTTCCTCTTCTCTTTCAACAAGGAAGGCCGATGGTACCCTACTGGAACAAGAAGAGGACTGTTTGGCTGGCCGTGTTATAAACAATGACGATTAGCCTTGTACCCACTCACTTTAAGCTTTACCTAGTCAAATACACACATGTCTCACGCCCCCTTTGTCTTCTTCCTTCTTCAGTTGTGACTGCTGCTATCGTATATTACAGTAAAAAGAAAGATGACACACGGGTGCTAGAGTAAAACACACAGAATGCAGGACCTACAATCATTTTCAGTTTTTGAGTTATAAAGGGTTTGAAAACTTATATAATTCAGCAGCCGATGGTAAGCACAGCATTATTTTGGCGTTAGCAGATACAAGGGACCAACGTTGCGAATATAAACAGATTTCATGATGGAAGTTGTCCCGTTATTCATCATATGTGCTGACAATATTCTGAATACACACCAAATGTAGGTTCTGGTTAAATTAAAAACACTGTCGAATTAATACAAACGTAGAAAGCAGCATTACTCTGCATTTGCAGTGACCCAATGCAGTACCTTTGAAAAGAGAAGACAGAAGAAGAGGTGAAGAGGCAGTCAGCAAAACTGATTAATTTAAACAGACAATATGCGATAACAATAAAACTTTATATCCATTGAATTTTTTAGTGGTACGTACTAACGGTTAGTTTAAGTTCATGGTAGGAAAATATATAAGAGAGAATCGAATGGTGGCGATTGTTCCCACTTATATAGGTTAGTGTTGAGAACGGATGCTGAAGAAGTTGAATCCAAAACGCCAAAGTATACAAAATATGTAGAAGAAAAGCAAATTTTTAGTGATATTTATATTGTCGTTTTGATCTGTACAACTAGATGTCCTTCTAAAGTAAAAAATCATATCATGATCTTGTTTTCAGAGAGTTTATACAAAAGCTGTGGCATTCAGGCAGTTTTATCTTTCTTTTTGTTGAAGTCATTCAAGCTCAGGAGACTTAGCAATAGAGCACTTTCCAAAGGTAAGGGTGGTTGTCTAACAGCATTTTCGAAATATAAATGTACAATAAAAAGGTAAAGAAATCGAACATTTGCAGTCTTCCTACTAGATTTTAGATTTAACATATGAAAACGAAGGGGCATTATGCAAGGGTACGAAAAAACTACATAGAGGTACATCAATATATATGCATAGAAAGAGAGAGTAGTTAACTTTAGTAAATAGTTCATAAGAATTTAACCACATGGCATTATGGTAACAGAACAGTGAAATAAAATCCGTTAATATTTAAGACTCACAGTGTAGTTAAGCTGATTATTTGGTCGATCTCCTGTGGGGCTGGAATTTGCGTAGACGTAGACAGTATTTACGCACAGCATTAGTCAGTCATCAGAGGAGATTTTAATCCCAGTCATATCCAGGTTGTTTACTGCACGGCCATGTGGTAGAATCCTCACCACACTGAAAAGCTCATAATAGAGTATTGCCAGGGATATTTGCTATAATATTTGATTAAATTGACAGTCAACAGCCGGGATAAAGTGGAGTTGATTGACTCGAAAATTATGACAGATGAGACTGGCAGAGGTTTTCAGACGATGAGGATACGCTTAAAGAGAGCTCAGTTCATGTAAACATGGTGCAGGCTCTGTGATGACTATGTTAGACTGCGTATCACACTCCTGGTTTTAACAGTATGATTAATTTGTATTTAGTATAAACGGCTGTCTTCGAGAATTGCCTGCCATTTTACAGGCACGACCAGTTATGTTATAAATTGCAACAGTTAAGTATCATAAATTAATATTTTGTCAAAAGTTTAAATTGTTCCATAGTGGTACAAGCGATCAGAACATGTTGTTATAAATGTTAAATTGCAAACCCTTCACTACTAAAGTTGAACGACAACCCAAACTTCGTTCTGTTGCATGTAATATTAGCATTTCTCAAATTTATGCTGACTGTTGTCTGTTTTTGTTGCTGTTGCTATTGGCCAGGAATCTTCATCACCTCTGTTTTCTCTATGTTCACCTGAACTAATTCCTGTCTTTGATGCTTCTTCTGCTAACTTGTTGCTTTTCGCTTGCATATCTTCCAGTTTGTGAGAAATCCGACAAATATCATCGGCGAAGTCCAGATCCTCCAAGTTTTTCGTGTGAGTTCATTTTATGCCTGTTTCCTCATTGCCCGCCGCTGTTTGTCGCACTTCCAGTCTACTGCAATCAGGAAAATCATTGGCGATAGTAGGCAGCCAGCTTGTCTTACTCCTGTCCTCACTTCGAAGGATTCCGTAATTTTCCCGTTGTGGCATGCAGCATTGTCGTACAACTGTTGGATGAGATGTATAATGGTCGGTGGCACCCCATAGTAGCGAAGTAGTTGCCAAATCACCTCTCGATCGACCCTGTCGAAGGCCTTTTCAAAGTCGATGAAGTTGAGATAGAGAGGTGACTGCCATTCCAGGCTTTGTTCAATGATGATCCGTGATGTGGCGATCTGATCAATGCATGAGTTGTTTCTGCTGAATCCAGCCTGGTCGGGTCGAAGTTATTCATCCACGGCTTGTTTGATTCCCTCCAGGATTATGTGGCTTAATATTTTGCTTGGGATGGAAAGGAGCATAATGCCGAGCCAGTGCTTGCATTGACTCCGGTCTCCCTTCTTTGACAGTTTGAAAAAGCAACCTCTCTTCAAATCCGCAGGTACCTTACCCTCTTTTTACACCTTCTCCAGTAGTAGTGCCATCAGGTTCGATGACGTCGCTGGGTCCATTTGCAGTGCCTCTGATGAGATTCCGTCTGGTTATTCTTAATAACTAGCCTTACTCCTAACTAGAGTATTTTTCACACTCCGTAGACCGTTGTATACACCCACTTTTTATGTCGTTTATCGACACGTCCAATAACTGGCACTTCTAGTTCATGTATTTAGATCTGGCTTATTAAGCATTAACAAACTTACCTAACACTCACCCTTGAGGCGGACGTGATTGCCTCACGACTTCTGTTTGTTCCCAAAAGTACATAAAAACACCACATTCATACTTCAAATATGGTTAATTCTTATTTAATTTTGATTCCCTCGCAGCATATCGGGTGTTTGTTAATCACCCTACACGTAAATCCAACTTCCTGGATCTTATTTTCTCACACAATATTCTCCCTATCAGCACTCGAGTCGGGCCTTTACTCCCTGGTAGCGACAACAACACTGCTGTTTCTACCTTTAACCTAGCAACGAGCGGGTCAGCTAAAGATCACCACCGGACAGTAAGAGTCAGCGACTTTTCAAAGGCTAAGTATGAAACAACGCTGTCCTTTATTCGTTGCCAAGACTAGGAGATCTTTTTGCCTCGCCACACACTGATATTGTTCTTGTCAGTTTTACTCCATCATATCAGTTTGCTTCAACGAATCCATCCCTCGCCATAAATGCAGACGTAAATGTGTAACTCAACTAAATATACCGAATGCTACTAGGAACAAGCTAAGAAGACTCCATAAAAGTTATAAAAAATCTATGAACTTCTCTTCTCCCATCAGCATCATAAAAGTATATGATAAAATCAAATCAAACAGTGTCATTAAGACTTACAAGGAAGAACTTGTTGGCCTTAAAAGTAACTGCAAAATTAGCTAACTTTGTGAACTATTCCAAAAAGGACTGCAACGAAAACAAGGTAACATTCATTACGCGTTTCAAAATAATGTTGCTGTTAAGGATGATGCAGGCATAGCTGAACTCTTTAACAAGCACTTTTCGATTCATACACTCATGCTATTTCTGCATGCACCGACTTTGACCATGTAACAGGCAAAAAACTGTCAATTATATTCCTGACTGTTGATGTTATAAAAGTGCAATAGGTTCATTGAAATTCTCCTATACTCCTGGACCTGAATCAATTTCCTCACCTTTCCTAAAAATGGTGGCCCCAATCTCCCTCTCCTTTTGTTAAAATATTCTTAACGTCCCTTATGAACGGAGTTTATCCTTCCAAATGGAAGCAGACATATATTAGCGCTAGATTTAAATCCCGCTCAAAATATGATTTACAGAATTACAGCTCGGTCAACATAGCATTTGTCTTGTCAAGGATATTTGAGAAGATAATCAGTGAGTTACAAGGTCTCAACATGCATTTCACCAAAATAGGTCCTGTGTTATCTGTCACCTGGACTTTTACAGCTGCATCACTAGAAGTCGCAAAGCACATAATGTAGTCATTGTTCTCTGCTTTGGTATGTACGGGGCATTTGACATGGTGTCTTACAGTATTCTCCCCTAGAATCTGTATTCATGTGAAATTCGCAATCCATTACTGAACTGGTTGAAGTCATTTCTAGGCAACAGGGTTCAAATAACCAAAGTCGGATCTGTATTGTCTCATCATAGGCAGATCTCAAGTGGGGTTGTGCAAGGTAGTGTCCTAGGTCCACTTTTATTTACAGTCAACGTTAACAGCATTTGTAGCTGCTTCACCTCAGGTATACCATTCCTATATGCTGACGACCTCAAAGTCGTTTACTCCTGGTAAAGTCATGAATTAAAAGATATGGTAAGTAAAATACCTCTTGAACTAAGTACTCTCGCAGCATGGTGTGCTAAATCTTGTATAAAGTTTAACAGTGACAAATGCAACTGGATTTATATCGGCAACAGTAACCTTGGCCTAACCAGCCACCCTAAAGTCAGTCGTAGAATTCAGTGTCAGATACTCTAGTATTTTGACGTTCTCTGATCAGACTGATTATGCTAGACGTAACACACAAAGGCTCCTATGATGTATGACTCGCAATTTCTTTTGTTGTGAAACTAGGCTTTTATTATAAAAAATATGTGTCCGACCTATTTTAGAATACTGTCCGTTTATGCTTAGTGGACTGTGACAGAATGACAGGCTTAAATTAGAGGGAGTGTAACGGCAATTTACCTCAAGAACTATTGGTTAAGAAAGTGGTCTGGAATACTGAGAGCGCTGCGACAAAGTAAAAATGGAAACACTCTGGAAAAGATGTCTTAAGCTAAACCTTATTTTCTACTACAAGCTAACTAATCTTCTCTTGCACTCCTCCAGGTCAGTAACTAAATCTACCACTGTCATTAGTTGCAATCTTAGAAATCATGACAACCTAGTTGCTATAGAGTATTGTCAGACTAACATGTGGTGCAACTTCTTCCTTAATAAGTTTTAAGTCACTTGGAATAGACTACCAGCTAACGTGCGTGACGCAAACACACTTGCAGCATTCACCTCCTCAGTGACCAGACTGCTCAAAGATGACACTGCACTCGTGCGTCTGACTCCTACAACGTCTTTTTCACCCTGTATAGATATTATAAGTTCATTAAACGTGTAAGTTACAACAAACTACAACTATGAATGTTAAAAATATTGGAAGAACATGGTGAACATTCCTACACAGGACATTAATACAAGTTCACACATAATTTAAAAGTAAGCATAGTAAAACTAGTTAGTTAGTGTACCAAAATAGTCAGTTATTACGCAGAATATTTTTATATATCTAAATTTATAAATCACTCCCTGGAGACTCTACCTGTTTCCTTCTGTGCTGCTGTCATTTGCCTTCATTTTTCTCTCACCATTTTAGCTTCTATACGACTTTTTGAATGAGAATAAAGAATGTAGATATTTTATCACTTACAATGACATGATCTGCAAATATTGCTGATCCCATATCCTACAACAGCCTCGTGAATTACTCATTACCTTAATCCGCGACGCCTCCCTAATATATATTTATTCATATATATGTAGGACATACCGGTTGTACAGGCAGGGATAAGTATTATTTACATTGCATAAATATGATTTATGGTGAAATTACATGGTCTCTGTCCATTCTGACATGAGTTTGTGAGTTCAATCTGCTAACTAGTCATTCAATGGAGCACGTTAAGATATATATATATATGGATGACAGATATATAAGTCACTTGCGTATAGGACCATAGGGGAATCGGTGATTAAAGATAACTCACATATGTAGAAAATAAATAGGAGAGGTTCAAATACCGTGCCTTGTGTCACTCCGTTAAGCACTGCTGTTCTGAAAGAGAGTTCCGAGTTGATCCTAACCCTCTGCCTCCTATCTATGAGGAATTCCTTAGGCCAGTTTAGTAACCTGCCTTTGACACCGAGACTTTTCAGCCTCAAGAGTAGTCTTTTGTGGAGAACTTTATCGAAGGCTTTGCTGAAGTCTGTGAAGAGGAAATCAACGGGTCTTCTGTTGCGCCTTGATTTGACCCAGCTTTCTCTTGTGGTGAGGGGATTTGATAGGCATGAATGGTTTCCTCGGAAGCCATGCTGTGCTCTTGATAATAAATCGTTGTCTTCCAGATATGCCATAATAATTTTCTTGATGATTCTTCCCAGTATTTTGATGGAAACGCTGGTGAGGATGTTTTATTCCTGAAGTTCATGTATGAGAAAATTTTCTTAGGTTCTGCCTCTGCATTTGGAGCCAGATGTGCTTTGAACTTCATCCTTGGTTGGCAGATTTCTGCAATAGGTTTATTCCTGGCAGCGTTATATCATTTCCTGACCTAAGGAGTCTCAGGTATAGCAAAAAAAAGTACCAACATTCGCATTTACATCTGAGTAACTTACGAATCTCTTGGTTTATCCCAGGGATGAGGCTTGATCTACGAGTTCACGGGTGACTTGAGCTGAAGGTTTCCGACCCTTGGAACGCCTCTCCTTCGTGCCAGTCTCCCAATCACTGTCACTAGAGGGCCTATCCGGTATCGTGGGGGCAGGATGGGTGTCCGGAATATGGTGGGTGCTCTTCTATGCTGAAGGGCACTCACTTCCTGACAGAGAAGCATCAAGAACGTGTATTGTTTTGTCGATGACGCTAGTCACGTCATCGGTGTCTAAGCGATAGGCGCTCTTCTTGTGTGGTGGAAGACCCTTACAGTCTAGGAGCTTTAGAGCTGAAATGAGAGTGGCAGTGGCTTCCGTTATACGAAACTTAGTCGTACTACAGCATTCACTGCACAACCATTTCGCCAGAGGTTTGCAGCAGTGCTTATATGCTGCAGGAGTTAGGCTTGCGAACATGCCATGAAACCATCCCTCTCAGTTATCACACTGCATTCCTTCTTTGACTAGAAATTGGCACATAACTCTTACACAGTGGTTCCTTATGATAGGCATATTTTCCAGAGTGAATTGTGACAAACGATTAAAATTTGACTCTATATATGTGACCTATTAAATCAGTGATAAAAAACCAGAGTGCACAAAAATGGGTATGTATAACTATTAAGTTATAAGAACACAACTTCCTATAATTAAATAGACTCAAAACTGAAAAGCGAAGCAAATTCTAACAGAATAAACTGATTTTAAGTTAGTCTGTAGACTTATGGAGCGTATAACACAAAAAAGCCAAAATCAAACAAGCGCGTGAAAAATTCACTTCCTTTTCAAAGTTCTTTGAAGGGGTAATCTCAGTGAATGTTTTACAATTTAGCATTTATGCGAACCTGTTCTGACCGCTTATACCACTATCGAACAGTTCAAACTTTTGAAAATGTATTAATTTACGATACTTATGATAATAATAATTTATATTTTCATATAAACATAAATTTACATGAAAATGCATGCCATTTTTACAGGCGCGATCAAGTATGATATAATATCAAATAGTAGATTGCCTACAAGTTAATAATGTTTGAACAGCTAAATATTTGATATATAAATAAATACACTCATTGTCTGACCCATGTCGTATCATTATTGAATTAAACAGTAGTCCTCCAGGTTGCGCAGGAAAATCGACTTCGTTTCGTTTACAACCCGTAGTTGTAGGCATACGATGGTCAACCAATATTGAGGTAAGCACAAAGTTTACAAGGGATAGTAAGATTATCACTTTTTTAAAAAGTTCAAATTGTTGAATTATATAGTACAAGCAATCGGAACGGATTCTTATTATTGTTAATTTGTAAATCTTTCACGAAGGTCTCCATCAAAGTTGAGCGAGACAACCCAAACTTCGTTACATTTCCTGATGATGACAGTAATGGCCATCGATTAACAAATATATATATAATTGAGTACTGTGACCCCACGTGCTTGAACGCTATTTCAGGAAGAGGAGAAAATCCTGCACAGCTACAAAGTGGTATAAAATGCAATCATGAATAATACATTATTGGAAGTATATTTACAAGAAAAATACAAGAATGAGCTATACAGTACTTGATATGATAGTGCACATTTGCAATGTATGATGCTAACCATATTGGTCTTACCATGGAAAACTATGACGTTTTCTATGAAAATAAAGTTATTCTCAAACATGAGTGCTGTTGTTATGTCTTTTTTACCATCAGAGCAACCGAACTTTATGTGAGAGAAGAGTGTGAATGAGAAAAAAGAAAAACAAAAGAGTACATTTCAGCTTTACTAAAGGCTTAGGAAGTTGAGATAAAATAGAGTATAATAGTAATTAGTTAGAAGGATTATCGCGAAGTATATAAGTGACGTTTCAGATAGAAGTGGCTTGAAGGATTAGAACCTGTTCGATATGGTGACCTGTAGGATGTCTGGCGAACTTGTGTAATTTATAACGTAACTTGTCATACCTGCAAAAATGACATGCAGTTCTAGAAAACACCCGCTTATACGAAATATAAATTATTATTAATGAAAAAATCGTTTGCCGAGAAACAAGTCCATTCAGGAAAGAAATGGAGCCCCTACAAACTAAAGTGGGTAATCAGACACAAATTGCATGTACAACTTCTCATATGAAGCTTTATGAAGTCATTATATCTGAACGTGAAATCTCCAGAAAACCCCACCAGCGTGATATACTAATGCCCAAAATTCCCCACTGTAGAGTGAAACCACTTGCTGGGTGCAGTGCACCAGAAGTGCACAAGATCATAAAAGAAATATACCTTGCCAACGAAGAACTGTATGCAACAAAGACATCACTCAGTTGGATGGTAAGAAGTCCCATATTGGGAGCTCGTGCATCATGTCTTGCCAAAAATTATGATGCAGACCTGGAGATTAAGATTCTTTATCTATATAACAGGGGTTTCCTGGTGATAAGGCAGACGTGGAGCCAGGTGAAAACGTTGGCAGGAAACCGAACGCAATGGAGAAGTGCAGCTGAAGCCCTATGCTTCTCGAGGAAATAAAAGAAACAATAATAATATGATTCCTGCTGACAGCATCCAAGATACTTCTCATTCTGTCAAAGACGAGAAGGCGATTAACTTGGTCGAAAGCTCTTGTATTCTTGAATTGACATTTCACTATAGGTCTACCGTTGAAACATAAGGATGACCGAGGGATTTGTAATTGCGATGTTTCTTGTAAGCGGCTTATAAGTGTGAGAAATAACTTTTTCCTAAATTCAACTGTTGGGCATACCTTGACTTCATTTTATACTGTAGATCTGGTATTTATTCCTTATCGAAAGACCACCGCTTGCGTTGATATCGAGTTGGTCACTGAACACATAAATTGTATTCTGAGTTCCAGAGAGTTGTCTTCTGGCCCCAGAAGACACCCAGTAAAATTGGTTTTGTGAATCCTACAGAGGTTAAGTTTGCGTAATTAGGAAACTATAACCATCAATATATAGTACACAGGTTTCAAACTATATGCTATACAGTTATGTATAGCGTTAACAGTATAGACTGATACTTATAATATCTTAAGGTACACGAACCTATTGTTTTCGTGTGGATATAACCATGGCACGTTACGCAGCTTATACGCTGAATCGTGGTACTAATTCTATATGGCTTCATGCAAATGGAAATTCTAGAACAAATTCATCTTTATTATCAGTGGTAAAAACATGGCACCAAAGATAATGGGTATACAGTGTCAGTGGAAATGGTGTGACGGAGAGCAGACTGAAAACGATACAGCTGACTGGATGAAGTTCTCACAATGAGCACAATTCATGTGTATAAACAATACAATATACTGAACTAACGCATCAAGTAATAAACTTATGCAAAGTAAACGAACAGTTACCTTTTCCACCTCACTGCAATTGCAACAATCATGATAATTACCTATCTCTGTCAGCCTATCAGTCAACTAAGCAGACAATGGCACAACGTTAATGAAGTAGAGAAATTTTTTCACAATGAATCCACAAAACCCACGTAACTTCGCACCAATCAGTCCAACTATACATTGAACACACTTACTGATAAATTTTCAGATTGATACAATACCCGTCCATACACGCATACGGTGGAAAAAGCATTTACGATATATTCGCTGTCCCTTTAAGAGGTTCTGTTAATATTTTCAAGTGCTTCTTATGTGCTGACAGTGTTCACTTGTCAAATAATGTTCTTCTCTATACGAAAATAGACTGTAAGGATATCCTTAGACATTTAAAGTCTTCCTTGTCAAAAAGCTCAGCTTCCATATGAAGTAGACTATTTATGTGGATGATATTACCGTCCAGCCATTCTATCCGCTCATAGTGGCAATTTTTCAGCGAAGTCAACCCGGAACATAAGCCCATGCAACCAATATGCTAATAATATGCCTCAGTTAGGTTAAATGACGCGGATATCAACATACCGTGTCGGAAAATCAGAGTTTACATCAATGCAGACAACAAAAATGAATTTATTTTGAAAATTGTTCACGAAAAAATTCACCGAGAGAGGTTTCAACCAACGTGCCGAATAAGTCCAGCCCGTCATTTCCGTTCTCAATGTTTGTCCTACGGAAATGTAATATCTCTGCGGCTCTGGCACTAGTGAACAGTTGAGACGAGACTATTCTCCGTTTCGACGGATTTAACTGTCATAGTGTATTTTAAAACTCAATTATTACGAATATAAAGATCGGGGTTCGTTGCAGATGGGACCCAACAAAACTGTTCCCACCAAATAATATAATTGTCAGGCAAGCCTGCCTCAAACTCACTCTGGTCAAACAAACTGTAGGAAGATGAGCATGTTGATAAACCGATCTGCTGAAGATTTTTACACTCATGATGCTCCCACAGGAACAAATTCTTTACTTCTCAATCAATAAACTATATAAGCAGTATAGGAATACTTGATTAACACCAAATATCAGACGTAACTCCGTTAGAGCAGGTATTTGGGTCAAATCAAGTGCAATAGAAACCTTGAACTCACCCGGAGCGTCCCACTGGTTCATTCAAGGCCACTGGTGTATCTGCATTCCGCTGCTGCTTACTAGTGCCTAAAGTCTGATATGGACCCCTTAGTATTGGGATACGTTGCCGCCCACAATTTTTATTTCGCCTAAGTTTAGTAGAGACAAACGAATCAGTTAGTTGCGGACATTTAAAATGGTCACAAGACCAGAAAATACAGTTAGAGGTCATATCTCAGGAGATAAAAACAGACCGAAAAAGAGGTATTATAGGCAAAATATTGATAAGTCACTTTGTCAGCCCAATATTTAAACAGGCCTCCTGCTGCCAGCCTAGTCCACAGAGAGCAAGATACTAGCGTGAGTTGACATTTATCTGAGACGCGACTTTGGAACCAACCTTTGGCAGTGTTACGTAGTCACTGATCTCTCTGATTGGAAATCAGGATTTGCCTCATATAGGATGCGTAGGAAAGCTTGAAAACCGGTGGCACAATCAGGATCATCCTTGAAAACGCTCGGAAGCTGTCGACTTATTTCATCAAACTTATTCTGATTTTGGATCTGTTAGTGGAAACTGATAACCCAAGGCCCCTAAACTGATCAAGACCTAGAAGACTAAGTATCACCTAGGACATATAGCAGGCTGTTTTAGTGGCCATGGTGCGGAGGAAAACTGAACACTGAATCTTCCCTGCTAGTGAAAGCAAACTCATCTATTCTCTGGTTGCAGTTTTAAAATTTCTGAGGACGAGATTGCCCAATTTCACAATACGGCTGCCTGAAGGTCACCGTTATATCTGGTTCCGTATCGATCTGTGGCTGCACTGGATGTTTATTTACGCAGACAGTAAACTTCTGGCAGTCAAATGCGTGAGCATAGGTGTGGCTCATAGACACATCTGATGATCAGAAAGGGGACCCTTGGAGATAACTAGAGGAAGCCCGCTGCGAGTGCCTTTATGTGTGTCACTGGCAAAAGCCACCTTTGTCTCCAACAGCGTTACAGTTTAAATATCATGGCTCTTTGTGCGGAAAATATGTGACGGAATTCTAGGCCCCAGGATGCCAGGGAGATGATGGGGGCTACTTTTGAGGGCATTGGCTGGTATCTGGCGAGTAACTGGGACGACGGACAGTGGAAATGGGATGAAGTCAGCCTAGCCAGAAGGCGGTGTGAAAGGAGGGAGATTTCCGGCTAACTATAGGTAATCCATAACCACCCGGGCACCTAAATTGGGCTAAACTTGTGTGATGCCGGAAGTTGAGGAGTTATTGATACTCAAAAGATATATTATTTCGTGTAACCATAGGAGTCTCTTTCAAAAATTTCAGCATCCCCATTCTGATATAGGAAAATCTAGGTGGCTGTTGGTCACAGATAACTATAAGTTCTTTAAAGTGACTGTCCATCAAAGATTTCATTTCGCATTACCCACATGTGAGACATCTAAGACCCTACGTAGGATTCTAAATAAAGCAGGAATCAGGGTGGCATTCAAACCTACAAACTCACTCAGAGACAAGCTCTGTAGGCTGAAAGACCCCACGCACCCAATTAGACAAAATAATATAATTTACAACAAACCTTGCAATGACTGTGAGGCTAACTATTTAGGTCAAACTAGTATATTGGGGGTAATCAGATTGTCGGAACACAGGAATTTAGCTAAGGTAAGGATGATTGACCCCGAGAAGATGAGTAATTTAGAAAAAAGCTCAGCAATAGCACTGCATGCATTAACACAAAACCACAAACCCAACACATGCAACAGAAATGACTAAATGTAAATACCAGAAATATGGAAGATATTATTACCGCCAGTCAAATCAGTGGAGGATAATAAATAATCTACAAATTCAATTCAAACATATCACAACATCCTAACAAGCTGCTTATTGCGACTATAACAGCACTTGCCTTATTTCCCATTTGATTGTAATTGATGAATAACAATCGTATTATTATTTCAGAATGTACATTATCTCATATTGATTTTTATTCAAATATCTAGTCAATTCCAAACGTGCATATAAACGAAGGAAAAAGTTGTGTGAGTAACTTGATATGATTATGTGCAATGTTTATGCTTGAAACGCCATCAGTTAATATTGCTGTATAACGCTGTGTGATTTGTCAAAATAAAATCTTATCCATAATGGAGTTACACTCTACCACAGTGCCCAAGTTTTATACTTATATCAATAAATTGAAATGAAATGAGTGATCGCCAAAATATTGTCTTCAAACTTACTGTTGCAGGTGGAGTGGTCCGAGACGGTCTGACACTAAAATGTTTTTGGTGTGTAAGAAATTTGATAATTCTGAAGAGCTGTTCGAGAGATTTTTCTAATCTCATTGGATTTAGCATGCACGTGGTCATTTTCATATTCGCCTGGTAGAGCTACGATGATCGCACGTCGACAAAGAACGCGGAATGAGCGAGAGAAAATATGTATTCGCAAGTCTGTCAACTAGTAGCAACAATAATTTTGCTCTGATGTGCAGGGCGATTTCCAAAAAACAGAATCAACTCACAGACCAAATGTCGATCCATTAAAACTTAGCAGACGTTTTATGAAGATGACCAACTGATATGCAGTGTACAGACCCTCACTACCCAGATTGTTTCGGAGGTTAATGAATTACCATACTTCAAAAAATTTCAAGCAATTCACCTTAAGCTTTCCCGCATGGTCGTGCCCTGAATAACTGCTACTGTAGTCCCATTTTGTGAAGAAAGTTGTAAAGTGAATATTCATTTTATTGGTTTTTCAAGTAGATCCCCAGTGTTCTCTGAGCTTAAGTCTAAAGTCGCCAGACGAAACAAATGAACTCGAGATAATCCCTGAATTTAACGTTTAATGAAGTGTGGGTCAACCCGACATTCTTACACAGTGTGGGGCAGTATCAGGTCTTTGCGCTCTACAGGACTTGCTATAAACGCTAGTAACTCCTCAAGTGGTTACTGATTCAGAGACAGAAGAAAGAGATGAGTAACCAGGTAGGGACCATGTCTTTCTTGTACCTTCTATGGTTTTTCCCCCTACTGAAGCGAATCTGATGTCCAGTGTCCCTCCATCTCTCTGACTAAGCTTCCCTGCTTGACTCGCTCACAGACATGCTCATACAATACATGTTCAACACTACGTATTGTCTTCGTGATATATGTGCTTTACAAACCGACTGCGCTGTTAATATGGCGAATTACGATTCTGTTTTCCTTCTTCTCTTGTGTTAGTTTGTTTTCATCTAAGTGCTTTCTTTCAGCTTTTATTTTGTTCTTCCTCCCAACATTTTTGTTGTCAGAGAATGTGAGAACCTTTTTGTTCTGTGTCATCTTATGTATTTTGCTGTCTCCTGGTTCTTCAGCGTCCATGTCCCTTGAACTCTTGGCTCTCTATCCGTTTGTGTTTTTGAAAATAGCTTAGGTAGCACATGCACTCGACTGAGTACCCACTGTTCCTATGTAGTGTATCGCGCTTGTTCAAAGCCACTATCGCTCCTGATGTAGCGTAGTGATCTTTCAAATTACTGAAGTCATCCAGGCTTTATTGTACTGAAGGCAAAAAGTTGTTGATGGCTGCAATGTGTCGTGTACATTCACCCAGCTTTCTGAAATATGCAACCAACTTAGGTAATTTAGTTAGTGTAGATAGGTGGGTACTTCATACAAAAAACTTAAAATAGTTTTTATTAGTACGGTATTGGCCTTGTTAACATGAAAACAGTACAATAAAATGGCGTTATTCCGAAAGAAACTTTCGTACAAGCACCGATTACATAAGAAACTCAATTAATAATAATAATTTGCTTTTTTCCAAAACAGTACTTGTGATACAGAATGGAATTCTCAGCATTTTTACTACAGTATTGCATCCAGTTAGTACATTATCAATAAATAGAATTCTACATAGATTAAGGAAATCACAGTTCATTATTACAACAACACATTGGCATGTCAGTAGCAAGGTAAAGCTGAAACAGCGTTTGAAGGTGTTAGAAAAGTGGGAGGTGTCATATTAACCGGCGTAAGTAAGAGAAAGAAACAAAGCGGCACATAACGGAAAAAAAGAGAGAATAGGAAAAGAAAGAAAGAAAATTAAAGCTACTGCTGCTGTTTGTTTCGAGCTCGAGCAACTAGGCACATTAGCACATAGTTTGTTTGTACCACCTTATAAAACCTATTTACAACCATACCTTAATGCTCACAGCGTCGCAGCACTCCCACTCCCAGGAAGAGGCACCAGTCTCCTACAGAAAGTTCAAAAATAGCTATTAAAGCTTTATTTTGGATTGATATCGGGCGTATGATGACCGGTCGATATGCCCATCAGAGCTCAGTTACTTGGATGTGGTTCGAATTTCTCATCTTAAATCTTGTTGTTCATGCGGTTTGTTGACGAGTGACGTGGACACAAGTCCATCAGCTGGTAAATTTAGGGGAAGAATCGATCACAGTGCACAAAAGAGTATCTCTTGTAGCAGTGCTCTAACCCCATTCCTCTGCATTCACACTATGTCCATCCTTTTGATATGTATTCTAACTTTCTAGTTTGTTTGTTTATTCTTTTTTAATATTTGTGACGTATTTTCTCCTCAATTTACCTCCCAGTAATAAATATCACCACTCTAGTTTATCTCCGACTTCACTTTTACTGCGTTAATGTCCCCTTTTTCTGTGGTTTCTGATAATCTGAAGGATATTTCAGCGAAATGACAGCTCTTAATACCACTAGTGGTACTTTATTGGAATGAAACATTTTCCCCTCAAAAGATTTACAAACGCAGATTATTATGTCCACCAGAGCTGCTTTAGTCAGCAGGAAGGGACCCACCAAAGACAGATATCCAGTCAGCAAGACCAACGACTAAGAGTCAAGGGATCAACAGATTTGCATACGTTCATCATAAAGACAAAGTACTAGATGGTGGGAAAGTAGAAAGTGAGTTATCTTCACATCGACCTAAATCCCTTTGGAATAACTTTCATCACATTACCTGGGAATTTATTTATAACTATTATGAAAAGATTATCATTAAAAATTACTGTTTGTTTTTGCCCAGCAGAAATGCTGGAAACAGCAAACGCTACAGCTGTGCGCAAAATTTGAAGTTGGTGTTAGCACGGTGTTAGCAAAGTGTTGTGAATATTATGCATTTGCTAAATCAAGTAAGGCGTTCTTATCTAAGCATATCATGTTTCAGAAGCCTTTTGTTAATCAAAATCGTCTGGAAGATTTATATGAAATACAACATAAAATTGGGGAGTAAGTTCAGGTCAAGTTCGTGTACATGCGTCTAGTGGGCACTTTGCTGACGTCAATCTCAGCATATGTAAGAAAACAAATAAGAAATACGCTGCCAAATTTATCATGAAACAAAGATTCTCGTCTGGATGTCAGGGATCGAATGTTTCCGACATTGATCGTGAAGCCTTTATTTTGGCTAACCTTCAGCACGAAAATATCGTTAATTTGCATGAAGTATTTTATCGAGAGGACTCTGTGGTTTTAATTCTTGACTTGTAAGTTGTTCACATATTGCCTATTCTCCCTAATGCATTGTTGTGTATGATTTGGTACAGTTTTCTTTTTCTTTTAAATTTTACCAGTATCATGCATCTTGAAGGCATACTTCCATGATCTCTGAGTACCTAACCAAATTTCTCTGTAAAATGTACGATTCACCCTGTTTAGCGGTTCTCATCCGATTAGGAGGTAAAATAATGCTGTCTCATTCGTATGTCAGGGGAAAAATGCAGTTTCTCGTAATTACAGAACATAAGACCACGGAAATGTCTTCTCCAACGTCTTCGAAACATATTTGATTTTGAATTTTAATAACACATGCCTGTGTCATGTTGACAAGTCTTGGTTATTTATATTCTGATAGTTGGTACGTATGATTTCTACTTCTCAAAACCAGGTGCCTTCTTCCCCCATTACGGTGTACAAATAAGTTATATACTGTGTAGCGGAAACGCAAAAGTACGGTGGTTTTCGTTGAAAAAGGCTTTCATTTACAGTAGTAGAGTTCACTAATATTGTCGGTATATATTACAGCTGATGTCACTCACTACCAAACCAGTGAAACCTGTTTTACGTAAACGTCCATTCAGACCTTAGTTTTCAGTCGATTACGCAATTATAATAGGAATGCATAGTTCCACCTTATTATCCCTCTAACTGTTTAAATATCTTGTAATTAGTTGTCAAATCCTTAGTACTATACACGTTTCATCTTTCCTCTATTCGCATAAGGATACCCAGTGCAGAGTAGTCATCTATTTTTTAAAATATTGATATGCGACGGGTTGCTTTGCAAAACATGGTTAATATAACTTGTTTTTAAATTTTTTATCAGAGTGACGGGTGGTGAGTTATTTGCCCGAGTAGCTGATTGTGAGCGCCTATCAGAGGAAGAAGCATCTAATTTTGTTCAACAAATTCTTCTTGGTGTTCAACATATGCATGGCTTGGGCATAGTTCATTTAGACTTAAAGGTAATTTTACGTGTAATTTTGTTTCTTGATTGCCAATTAAATGTTTCTTAATATCTTTAAAAGACTGGGCGTTTTGACATTTTTCAGCCTGAAAACATTATGATTGAAGATCTTTCGTCAAGGAAAATAAAAATTATTGACTTCGGCCTAGCACGAGTATTAAATCCAAATGAAAGCTTTCAGGATATGGCGGGAACACCCGAATTCTGTGGTAAGTAACTTCGAATTTTTCATACTTCGTGTAGTAGTTAACATATTGCCTTTCACTTGCATATATTCAACTGGATGTGTTTTGGAAGATTCAGCAGGCTACTAAAATTGCTCAGTGTTTTTTACTGATACCTATCGATATTTTAAAACTTGAGATTATTGCAGTTAATTAAAAATTTCAATAGCTTACACTTTACGGAAATAATAAACTTACACAGAAGCATTTCTGAAGTTGTGATTGATCGATTAAAAAAAACCAATATCATTTTCTTATAAAAATTGAATCTGTTGCAATATACAATAAATAAAACTGATTGTAGTGCTTCTCTTATAGAAATCCATGGTCAGTATTTTAAAGTTTTTTCAAATAATGTATAAATCGTATTCGTAATTTGATGGCACTTCTGATCTACTTAAACCAGGAAATTAATGAAAACATTTGAGTGTTTAGTGAATTATAAGCCACACTGGTTGCACAACGTCCCAAATTTTTAGGTGAAGTATTACTCAAAATTGTGAATCACTGATGTAGTCAAAGTGTAACTGAATGCCATATTATTATTATTCCCTTGCGTTCAGAGTGGAACATAGGGCTTCAATAACACATCTACACTTTGTTATGTTTTCTGCCGTTCTCTTCATTTGGGTCCACGATTGACCAAACTCTCATCTCTTCCTCACACGATCTCCTCCATGTCACCCTCGCAATGACGACCCAATCGAGGGCCTGGCGTGCGATATCATTCGGCGGCTTCCTCAATGTATCCCTGATCCATCTCCACTTTCTCTTGCATATTTGTTGAGCGATCAGCTCCTGGTTGGTTTGTTCCTATAGTTTCTTGTTGCTTATTCTTTCTGGCCATTTCATCTTCAGTATGGAGCGAAGGGAGCAGCTGTTGATGAAAGTCTGCAACCTGTCGAAAATCTTTTTTGTGACACGCAGTGCAAGTTTCCGACCCGTGTAGAAGAACCGACTTCACATTGGTGTTGGAAATGCGAATCTTGTTCCTTATGCGGAAGATTTCCAAACTGGTTTCAGGTTGATGAAGGCGTAACTTGCCTTTCCGATTCTGACTTTGACATCTTCGTCAGTGCTGTCGCCTGTATTTGAAACGATGCTTCCCAGATAAGCGTGGAAGGCAACCTCTGTTAAATCTCTATCGTTGATGGTGATTGGTGCTGGTTGTTGTTGCTTCTGTTGATTGGTTATTTCCATCACCTCCGTCTTCTCTGTGTTTACCTGGAGTCCTGTTTTCTCTGCCTCTTCAGCCAGTTTGTTGGTTTTCGCTTGCAAGTCTTCGAGTTTGTGTGATATCAAACATATATCGTCTGCGAAATCCAGATCTTCTAGAGTCTTCTTATCGGTCAGTGAGCGTATTCCTGTCTTCTCACTCCGACGCACAGTCTTCCGCATGATCTAGTCCACCACGATAATTAGGAATATCACTGGTGATAATAGGCAGCCAGCATTGTCTTACTCCTGTATGCATGTCGAACGCCTCGCTGAGTTTTCCGTTGTGAATCACTTGACACGTGGCATTGTCATATAGCTGTTGAATGAGGTTGATAAAGACTTGAGGTGCGCCGTAGTGTTGAAGTAGTTTCCAAATTACTTCTCGGTCTACGCTGTTGAAAGCCTTCTCGAAGTCGATGAAGTTGAGGCAGAGGTTTGACTGCCATTCTATGCCTTGTTCGACGACGATGTGTAGAGTTGCGATTTGATCTGCACATTATTTGCCTTTCCTAAATCCAGCTTGTTCCTGTGGGCGGAGTTTTGTATCCTGTGCATCCCTTATTTTCACCAGGATGATGCGACTTACTATTTTACTTGGTGTGGACAAGAGCATGATTCCACACCAGTTCTTGCATTGGCCTAAGTCGCCCTTCTTTGGCAGCTTGACGAGGCAGCCTTTCTTCCAATCAGTAGGCACCATTCCTTCCTTCCAACGTTTTGCAATAATGGTAACAGCATATCTGCCGCAGTCTGTGGGTTCGGTTTCAGTGCTTCAGGGGGAATTCCGTTTGGTTCTGCTGCCTTCCCGGTCGGTGTTCAGTAGCTTGATCGCATTCACGATTTCTTCTTTCGTTGGAGGAGTGGTGTCCACCGGCAGTTCTGTGCGTGCTGTTGGTGGTATTTCTGGGCGAGTTGCCGGTGGTGGTTGATTCAAGAGCCCTTTAAAGTGATCAGCCCATTGTTTGATTTGTCTCTCCTCCTTGGTGATCAGGTTCCCTTGAGCATCTTTTATTGGTTTCGTCACCTGGGTTGATCTCTTCCCTGATAGAGACTTGGTTATCTGATAGTGTCCTGTTGTCTCTTTTGCCTGTGGCCCGTTCTGCTTCAGTTGCAAGTGTGTCGTAGAATAATCGTTTGTCTTTTCTAGCACTCTTCTTCCCTTCTTTATTTAGTGCAGTGTACATTGAACTCAGCTTCTCCTTCTGTTGTCCATCTTTGCATTGGGTCATCTCTTTCACCATCCTCTTCTCCTCGACAAGCTTCCAGGTTTCCGTTGACAGCCATTCCTTGTCTTGTCTCTTGCTTCTTCCCAGAACAGTTGTACACGTTTCCTTGAATATACCTTTTAGAGAGTTCCAATGCTCTTCCACACAGATTTCCTCAGTGATACCACGCAGTGTCTCCGACTTTGCTCTGATTTGATCTGTAGCGGAGGCATCCCTTGTAGCTTTGTCCTTCAGTTTCTGAATGTTGAACTTGAGTTGTGGTCTGTGTCCATTTGTTTTCATGGATTTCAGCTTCACTTTGAAAGTTCCTTGGACTGGATGATGGTCTGAGCTCACATCAGCTCCCCTTTTCGACTTTGTATCCAGCAGGCTAGCTGCGTCTCCACTTCCTTGAGATTGAGATGAAATCTATTTGGTTTGTGGTATGTCCGTCAGGCGAAATCCACGTTGCTTTGTGTATATCCTTGTGTTTGTACACGCTCCCTCCGATCACCAAATCGTTGAAAGAGCAGAAGTCTGCGAATAATTCCCCGTTCTCATTCATTTCTCCGAGAGCCTTTCGATCCATGATGAGTTCGCTTCCTGTGTTATCAGGTCCCAGTTTGGGATTCGTATCGCCCATGAGGGTTTTGATGTCTCCATTCTGGATGTTGTCCATTACTGTTTGTAGTTGTCTGTAAAAATCCTTCTTCTTCTTCTCTTGTTCCGTGTTGTTTGTAGCACTGTGCATAACATCGGATAATTGTTACCTTCCTTCCTTCGGAGTTGAATCTTGCTGTCATGATCCTGGGCTTTGTCTGCCACTGGTGACATCATGGCCACTCCCTCGGTGTGTTCGTGGTTGTAATCTGGGTGACCGGAGTAGATTATTGACTCTCCTGTTGACAATGTTGTCAATCCACATCCATTCCATCTGCTTTCGCAGATACCCAGTACTTCTAAGGCATATCTTCGCATCTCTTTGGCTACCTGGGCAGCCTTCCCAGCCTCCTACATTGCCCGGACATTCCACGTCCCCGTTCTTACTCTTGCTTTCATCAAGAAAAGACACGTTGGCTGACTGACTTCCTGAAGGCTTTCACCAGCCCGCTGTTTCATTTCGCCTCTTCTATTCGAGCGAAGAATAAGATTTTCATTTGAAGTTTTTGTATTTTTAGTATATTTTCTTTGTTGAATTTTCTCTAGCTGTTTGAAAAATTTAGTCTAGCTTAGGACCGGCTAGGAAACTAGAGAGCTAGTTAACTAGTGATTAACTTGATATGATTATGAGCAATAAATTGTGCTCGAAACGTCATCAGTAAATATTACTGTATAACACTGTGAGACTCTATCAAAATAAAATTTACCCATAATGGAATTACACTCTACCACAGTGCCCAAGTTTTATTCTCGTATGAAATTTTGTTGTGTATGTGACAACTGTATTAGTTACAGGCAACATTCATCGCTAAAGAAAATTTTCACTAATTCAGGACATGACTTTACATTTTCCAACATTCTTAAACCCTATTCTAAAAGTGTGACAGAGAGCATCCGTCTCAAAATATATCTATTTTTTAACCTGAAAAATTTTTCTGAAGAGAAAATTCACACTCTTCATAAAGATTGGAGTTGCTGTGAATACTACTTCGGTAAATGTTATTCAAGGAAAGTAGGTCTAGGAAAATCACAACCTAATTACCTGAAGCAATCACACAACATTATTTACTATTTAGAATTCTGGACTAAAATAAGTTCGAAAAATCAGATAATTTAACTTTAATATTGCTATGATAAATCTTGTCACAGATGGTACGCTTCTTGATTGAAAAACTCGATAGGATTACGACTTTTCTGAGTACGTCTTGTAAGTGTTTGTGAAAGTTAATGTTCCTCAAATCGTGATAAGCAAGCTGCACTACGACATTTATCACCAAGTGAGCTGTGGTTTTCGCTATTCAGGTGCTGCTTTTATTATCTTGGCTTTTAGGTGTATCAGTTTTGTAGCAAATTGTACGACATATCCTATTGAACTCTGTTGTCATTTAAATATATTAGCCAGAAATATAACTTATTTAAAAACGTTGCGTTTGATACAGTTAGTTATTTTCTGAAGATAGGCGGCATATATTTTCTGTTTTGTGATCAGTTTCCTATTATTTCTGCAAAGTATGATCCACTTTAATAAGGAGGTATAAGCTTCGTAAAATATCGCTGTGTGTTTGTTTCTTGCAGTAGAGGGAGCACATTTCCCTCCTGCACGTGATGGTTAATAGATACATTTCTTCCATTCTCTTTAGGACTGGAGTGCTGTTGTGTTTTGATTCTTTTGAACAATATTTGTACACAGTTTCTTCTATATGCTGCTGGATTATTGCTGTTGTAGTCGAGTATTTGGTCTTCGGGTGTTCGATTTCCATATACCATGGGCCCCAACACACAGTCTACTCAAAGAACTTTTTGGAAAACTAAAATATCTAACAGAATCCTGCAACCATTCTATCAAGTCGCTTACCTCATTTCTAGATAAATTAAGAATTAGTCAACAGGGTAACTGTGAAAGGATGGTATCTTTTGACGTCACAACGTTATGTATTTAATTTATGCAGAAACTGGCAAAATAAACTGTACAACAATTACTCTGTAATAGTGATTACGACTCTGTATACATAAAATGCAATATTCAAGTTGGATGAAGCTAATAGATTCGCCTTATAACGTAATTTCAGTTCAGTAGTCAAATATACGAGCAGATAAAGGAATACCATTTGGATTACCTACCCTAGGGCTAATTGCCGACTGTGTTATGCACAGACTGGAAACCGTAACTCTACCAATAATCAAGTCAAAAATCTGCGTAAGTTATATAGACGACACATTTGTCATATTTAAAAGAAATGATCTGGAAAACAGTTACAAATTAATCAATGGCGTATGTGAAGACATCAGTTGAACAAGAGAAAGAGGATCAAACAATAAAATTCCTTTCTTACATGTACTAGTCAAGAAAACAAACACAGAAAATCAACACATGAAGAGCAAGTACCCACCGACAATAGCAATAATCCGGCAGCACATAAAAAATACTCTACAAACATTATTCAAAAGAGCCAAAACACAACAGCACTCCAGTCTTGAGGAAAATAGAAGAGGTATGTCTATAAATCATGTTCAAGAAAAATGGATAACCTAACAATTTCAACGAAAAATGTCCAAACACGAAACAAGTTACCAGAAAGAAACCGTCCTCAAATAGCACAAAAAGGATTCATCTCATCGCATATGAGAAATATTTCTGAAATTGTGGCTGGAATACCGAAGGCATTCGGAGTAGATATCTCACACAAACCAGCGCAATCACTTCATTTAATGCAAACCAAAAGGCCCAACGGCAATAGAAAAAGTAATCAACACTATATGTGAAATAAATTACGGTAACTGTGGAGAACATTATATAAATTACATTCGACTGCAGGTCCATGAACACAAACTAAATGTCAAAATACATGATACGTATCCCTTCATATCAATGCATGCGGATAACTATGGACACCAATTTGACCAGGAAAGTGTAGAAATTCTAGACAGTGAAAACACCAAAAATGCCAGGCAATATCTAGAAATTTGGTAATCAGAAGAATCTGTAATCAATAGACAGACACACTAAGATACATCAACTAATAAAGAGTAAGTCACCTAAAGTGGAATTTCAAGTCAATAAGATGATCAATACTGATGCCGATTAGCAATCAATAATAACCAAGGTTTTCTAGAGGGAAAATTATATAATTCATGGAGAATTAAAATAAGTTCACTGCATATCGAAGTCTGTGCTGAAGATGTCTTCTAGAAAGAAGACGAAGATCTTACAGTTAGACTACTCAACTCAGAGAACTTAACAACATCAAAATGTTTCTACAGGAGGCGTCTTTTTCAACTGGCTCTACGATTACTCGCAAGCTTTCATTTTCTTTTCACATGATCTAAATGTCACACTTGCACGCCTAACTCATCCCTTTCCATTCGGGTTTCACTCGACACCCCAGTATCTGATATCATTTAATGGTTTCCTCACCGTATGTTCAGTCCATCTCCATTTTCTTCTGCATATTTGTGGGTTAAATGGATTGTAGGCTGATTCGCTACCAGAGTTCCTTGTTGCTCATAATTTCAGGCCGACCATCTAATCTTCAGTATAAAGGGAAGACAGTTGTTAATGTAAGTCTGTAGCTGGCTATTGGGAATGTTTTTCGTGAGGTCTGTTGCAAGTCTATGAACATTACGGAAGCACTGACTGACTTGACATTAGTGTTGAAAATTAGGGTCTTTGTCTTTGTTCTGAGTGTCACAGATCTCCACACTGATTTCAGAATAATAAATGCCTGTGTTACTTTTCTATCTTTGGCTTGCTTCAACGTAGTCATCTATGCCATCTGTACTTGGAATAAAAGAGATGACTTCCTTTAGATTACTCCTATTGATATCGATTGATGTTTCTTGTTATTGGTTGGGTATCTTCATTACTTCTGTCTTCTTCGTGTTCTTGTGATGCCCTGTCTTCTCTGCTTCTTGTGCCAATGTATTGACTTTTATGCATGAATCGTCGAGTTTGTGAGATGAGACATAAATCATTCATGAAATCCAAATCTTCTTGGCCCTTATGTCCAACTTATTCCTGTCTTCCCACAGTCTGCTGCATCATCCAGTCCAGCATAATTTGGAATGTCATAAGTGATAACAAATAGCTTTTTCTTACTTTAATATTCATTTCATTTCGGTAAGCTATTCACTGTGAATTTCTTGGCATGCGGCATCATTTAGCTGTTGAATGGGTTCTATAAATATTTACCGTACTACACTCCGTGGTGTAGAACGCAGTTTCCAAATTATATAGCAATTGACGCTTTCAAAGGCTTTTTCAAAGTCGATGAAGTTTAAGTAAAGAGTTAACTGCCATTCTAGGCCTTGTTCGACGATGCTCAGTGTTACAATTTGACCCAGGCTGTTTTAGGTTCTCTCTTCCATCCAGAGCATCTTTCAGTCTCTTCAGGATAATGCGGCTTAATATTTTCCGTGCGGTAAACAGGAACGTAATTTTGTGTCCGTTCTTAAACTTAGGTTGCCTTTCTTTTGCATTGAAGACAGTAACATTGATCAGTTTCATCAACCAGTAAAGAACACATGACATGACAATGAAAAGGTTGAATCTCAGGTCAGTAAAAAGATCGATGTTAATACAAATTAGTAACCAAGGTCGTTAGAAATGACAATTATATTATCCACGGAGAATTCAGAAGACACTATGTTGAAGTTAACACTGAAGTTGTTGTCCAGAAAGCTCAGTAATTAAACCACCTGCCTCAGAGAACACAATCATATGAAAAACACAAAGTCTACTTGTACACCATATTTTCAAAAACGTTTTCCCGTGTAAACTCAGAATTTTTCTTTTTCAATTGCGTGTATTATTTGGTAATCAATGCCTAGTCCGGTTATAGAATTTTTGTAGTTGCTTACTGAGATTTTTCTCTTTCTGCTTCGATAGGTTTCTTCTGCTCATCTCAATCCCTAATTTTCTTCAACATATTTATTAATACTCACTTTTTGTACATCTCGAATAATACACGTCCATGTATGAGTTGATTATTATTCTTAAAAGTTTCATGAGACTGTATGTATACGTATTTCCTTCTACATAGTTTTCCCTATCCCATTTGTTTATTCGATCCCCACGTAAATACTGTGCGAGTCTGTTTCTTATAAAGTCTAATCTGATATGATGTTTTGTCACACCATGATGTGAGTTTTGGGAATGGATACGCACTAAGAAATATCAGTCTGTGCAAAAGCAGTGAATTTCATCAACCGAAACACTTAACTTTCAGCTTCATCTGTTTGTGTTTCTCTAGTACAATTATCTTTCACTCCTTTTTGGTAACTAAAGCCCCCTAAACATTCTAAGCTAATGCTTGGAATGTGAGTTAATATCTGTGAAAATTATAAATGGTACATATGAGAGGATTTCTCAAAAAGATAGTAACATGGATTTTTATTACATTTCGTCTTATTAAGTAGACTTCATGGGGGATTTGTTAACATTTAAGTTAGTAATCAAAAGAAAAGTATATTGCATCTTTATCTTTGTTCCACAGGGATAGAGAGCATCTTAGTGGTTGCAAAACGCGATGGAACTTTTTACAGTTCTTGTCCAGCTCACTGGTCTCTAGTAAACCCGGAAAAAGAGGAGGGGCTCGGTGTGAGACTAACAACTGTATCCTGTAAAAACAACAACACCACTGAAACTTCAAAGCATGAAGCCCTGTTCCACTTGCAATGCAAGGAATGAAACCGTCTTTTTTCTATTCCTAGAATACAATTTGCAGATGGGCTCAGTAGTACTTTTTAAAAAGAGTTAAAATCTTACAAGACCCCGTTTCATTATCATGTTATCTAATACAATTTTTTTCTGTTGAAATAAGCTTGAGTTTGGAATGTACTTTCTGCATTCACAATAGGCCAAGATTTAAATTATTTGTATTTATCAACCTGCATCAGAAGCATTGTAATGTTACAAGATGAAAATAGACATATAAAAGAAGCTTTTTTGATGGGTCACATTATCGCACGTTTACAAAAGTTCACTGAAATTGTTATCTAAGGAAAAGTGTTTGTCCACCGTGAAATCTTTGTTGCCACACCATAATATACCGCATGATGTGATAAGTATAGAAAATTTGTGTGTCGTGATTTCTAGGTTGGGAAATAATTTTTAGTCATAAAAGTAGTAACTGCGCCAACTTAGGAACTCCACTTGTATACTATCTTTAATACTTAAATTCATCTTGGGATAAGAAATACTATTAAATCCTTTTTATTACGTGTTCTACATCAGTTTCATATTGAATTCGACTTGTATACTCACTAATCCTCGTAGGCAGATCTTCATCTGTTGGTTATTTTTTGTTATAATCTTACTCCGTTGCTTTCTGATTGGAACATAGGATTTCAAGCTTCAGTAGTACTGGTGTTTATTTTTTACAGGGTGCTCGGTCGGTCGGTTTTCGACATAGAACTTTGCACATATGTGCGGCAGTTCAAGTCGCCACACTCCATGTAGCACACAAAGCAAGAGAAAAAAGTAGAAGAAATGCATAACATAGACAGTAAACAGAGGTGTGAGACAAAGGAATAGTAATAACGGAGAACAAAACAGTTTAATTGGAAATCACAAGTCACAAGGAGTGGATGCATCTGCACCAGCCATTGAGAACGATTTTGAGCCATGTCACCAATTGTTTCCAACAATTGGTTTTTACCGTCCCGAGGACCCCAACCAGGAAGCCAGTCTACACCTTCCTACGTGGCTTAGGCTAACTGTTGTGGATTTCATTGACTGGTGCCATGTTTTGGTTTGACCGCCGCTAGCTCTTTTCCAGCCTGGCCCTATATCAGCTAACATTGCCCATTGTCGAGGAAGGCGATGACTAGGCATACGTAGCACATGTCCTAACCATCTCAGTCGATGTAATTTCACAGTTTCGTCGATTGATTTCCCCGCCTTACCTAGCACTCGACGTCTAACCTCAATATTGCTCACCTTATTATACCACTTCACGCGGGAGATAGAACGCAGACACCTATGATCGAAGACAGTTAATCTTTTCATGTCTTCTGCTCTCAATGGCCAAGTCTCACAGCCATAAAGGAGGACGGAGCGGACTGTTGAGCAGTACACACGCCCTTTGGTCGATAGTCCGGATATCACGTCTACGCCAGAGACGGCGTAAACTGGCATATGCGAACCTAGCCCTCTGTATTCGTGCTGATATTTCGTCAGAGATCAACCCGTTGGGGTTGATGGTACTTCCCAAGTAAGTGAAGCGATCAACGACCTCTACCACTTCACTTCCTATTTCTAATCTAGGAGTCGGTGAAGTCCAATCCTGCAGCATCATCTTACACTTTACAGGGGCGAATCGCATGCCAAACATACGAATATTGTTGCTCAAGGTGTTCAGTAGACTCTGCATTTTGTCAGCGTCCTCGCCTAGAAGGACTATATCGTTCGCATATTCTAAGTCGACGAGATTATTCCCTGGTAGCAAGTCAATCCCTGAGTCTCTGAAGTGCGTTAGGGTTAAGTCCATTAGTACGTCTACGATGAAGTTGAATAGGAATGGGGATAATGGGCATCCTTGACGGACGCCACTAGTCGTCACCACTTCAGATGACAACTCGCCATAAGCCCTCACCTGGCTGCATGAGTACGAGTAGAGTGCCTTGATCAGTGCAATGTATTTTATCGGAATTCCCTTTACAGCCAAGCATCGCCAGAGAACCTCTCGGTCGACAGAATCGAATGCCGCCTTTAGTTCAAGAAATATAATGATTGTTGAACGCCGGTAGGGATGCCTATGTTCTAGAATCTGTCGAAGGGTGAAGATATGATCAATACACCCTCTACCTGGCCTAAAACCTGCCTGGTTTTCTCGTGTTTGTGTCTCCCGAGCACCACTTAGTCTACGCAGTATTATTGAGCCTAGGACTTTAGATACTATATTAGTCAAGCTAATCCCTCTGTGATTATCACAAGAAGACTTGTCTCCCTTCTTGTATATCGGGATGATCAGTGACTTACACCAACCCGATGGGACTTCCTCTGATTCCCAGACGCTGCCTAGAACCTCAGTTAACGCAGACAGTAAACTGTCTCCACCGTACTTAAATGCCTCTGGAGTCAATCCATCAGGTTCCGCTGCTTTGCCTTGCTTCAGATTAGTGACAGCTTTAGTAACCTCAGTTAAGGACGGAGGACCTGTGTCTATATCCCATTCAGGGAGGTGTTGGATGTCCGGCAGGATAAGTGTGGCTGTGGGCCAATTAAACTGCTCCTCATAGTGTTCTTTCCAGCGCTCCAGACGTCTATCCTGGGAGCTAGTTATGGTGCCATTTTTCTCCGAGATTGTTTCGCTTATCATTTGCCTTTTACCACCGGTTTCCCTGATAAGCCTGTTAGGGGCTGTTAGTTTCACACTCAACCTTCCCTCTTTGTGGGGCTTACAACTGGCTAAAAGAGGTAAAGATGGGCATCAGCCAGGAATCGAATCCCGGACGACATGTGTTGTTGACGAGCATTCTATCGCTGTACAACTGACTTACTCATCTGTTAGTTTATCACTTCACTAATCTTTAACCCCTGTATGTATTTTCTCATATGGCTAAACTATTATTTGGCTGTACAACTATAGTGAATGAGATTCTGTGTGTACAAATAACATCCATTATTTATTCAGATGATGTTTATGTGTACTTTCGAATTACATGTATACTAGATTTTTACAATAGTACTTGTTTATTTCTGGTCACTTTCTAATAAATATTGATAAAAACTAAATAATTAAATTAATATCATAGGCGTTGTGTTACATGTTACCTTAAAGTTTGTTTATCCCAACGACGGAAGTCAAAACTATTGCTTTGGTTGATTTGGCTTGCATATCTATAAATATTATTGTGATGTAAATTCTTCTGGTAACCAATGTGTGAGTGTTTGTATTTACTGTAATTTGCAGTAACAGAAGAATAAACAAGTTTTGTTGTTCTCATTAGTTTGTAACTCCTACTGAAAATATTTTGGTTGTGCAGTAAAATATGTTGCAAGGTACAGTTTCTTATAGTAGTGGTTCGTTAAAGAATTTCTTTGTCTCTATTATTTATTGACTGTCCTATGTTTTACCTTTACATTCACGATTGTTATGATAACAATTACTGTTGCATATAATAAATGTTAGTTTTATGATTCCATTTTTCTAAACGAAGAATTTATTGAGATTCCTCGTCACGCACGGTAGTGAACCTTGTCAGTATATGATAAATAAATAAATTATCTGCATAGGAATGTATGTTATTTGAGGCTAAACTGTCACATTTGTAAGACGTTGATCACCATAACGGATCATTTATTGGTAATTTAGTGGAAATGAGAATAATTTGGTGAAATAGATATAACTCGTTTGAAATGAAGACAGAGGTAAAACAAGGCTGCCTATTATCATCACTGATATCAATAATTGTGGTGGACTGGATTATACGTCAGACTGTGTGTCGTAGCAAGGAGACAGGGATACTCTGGACCACCGATAAGAAGACTCTAGAAGATCTGGACTTCGTGGATGATTTATGTCCAATTTCGCACACACTCGAGATTTACAGGCAAAAGCCAACAAGTTGACAGAAGAAGCAGCGAAGACAGGACTTCAGGTGAACATAGCGAAGACGGAGGTGATGAAGATAACTGACAAGCAGCAACAACAATAAACAGCACCAATCACCATCAACGGGAGAGATGTAACAGAGGTTACCTCCTTCACTTATCTAGGAAGCACGGTTTCAACCACAGGCAGGATGGATGAAGATGTCAAAGGCAGAATCAGATAGGCAAGATAAACCTTCATCAATCTGAAATCACTATGGAAATCTTCTGCACTCCGCGGAGAACATAGCGAAGATGGAGGTGACGAAGGTACCTAACGACTAACAAATACAAGTAGACATCACCGCCAACTGTAGAAATATGAAGGAAGTCACCTCTTCCACTTACATAGGCAGCATCGTTTCAACTAGAGGTGGCATGGATGGGGTAAGTAACAGGGAGCTCTGGTAGCGAATCAACCAAGGGCCTATCGCCCAACAAACATACCAAAGGAAAATGAGATGGATCGAACACACATTAGGGAAACCGTTGGTTGGCATCGCGCAGCAGGCAATTGACAATCTGGGTGTCCGAGGGTAACATGGAGGAGATTGTGTGAGGAGGAGATGAAAGCCTATTGGCAGTTGTGGGGCCATCTAAAGAGGATGGCAGAGAACTGGATAAAATGGAGATGTGCTGTTGAAGCCTCATGTTCCACTCAGAACCTAAGGGAATAATCATAATAATAATAAAGTGTATTCGACAACAGTGAACTATTCTAAATGTAACTGTTCTTTTAATCGCTCTTATATTCGCTACATTTCTGTGATAATTGCAGATCCTGAAGAAATTGCGTTAGATAATTGAATATTGCTAAAAGAGAGTACACAATTTCGTGCTCAGTAAATAATGGTTTCTTCCGTATCAATGTTCCAGGTCACTTTTAAGAATTACACTTTGAGTATTTAAAAAACAAGATATTTTGCAGTCTTTCCTACCGAGAAGTCGATACTTCCTTGTTTTATTGTGCGCATTTAATGTCGTCCAATAATGGACCTATTGTATGTATAAGAAGATTAGCAGCACAAGTTAGTTTTAAGTGGTAACCAGTTGAAGAAAAAGTTTGAGCTAATTTTTTTTAATGCGACGGATATTCAGAACAGTATTGTTTTGCGTCATTCATATAGCAGATGACATCATTAGTTAACGGCCCTGACAAGTACACTTACACTCAAATCCTACCAAAACTACTAGCTTTTCTGGGTTAACTGTCAAACGTTAACATTCAACTTGTTGTCTACTAGTGGCATTAATTTTGTGATCTCCACTTATTTACAAATCCTATAATATCAATACTTCAGAATTTTTTCTAATTTACTTAGTAACTCATAAATTATTTTTCTGTAAAATATCCCTGTTTTATCCTTGTTTAAGTGGAAATCCCGATGTCTTTCTATGTGTGCATATGCGTAGGTGTAAATATATTCCTATACATGTGAAAATGCCCACTTTTTACTGTCAGTATATGCCAACTTATTGACCGCACCAAAAGAAAATCGATTATAATGTCTGTATAGCTTATTTGTTTATTATTATTTTCATGACCGTAGTTATTAGCATTATTTATAAACATTTATCGGACATATATATACACCCTGTGTTAAATCCCTTAGTTTGCTACACTTTTAACTGTGTTTTTCTTTCTCTGCGATGTTGATGGTGCAAATCTGCATTCCTGATGATGATGATATTTTATTGAATTTTGTTTGTAAATGCTCAATGTTAACATTCATGAAATCTAGGTCTGTCGATTGCCTCCAACGATTTAACGCTTAGGATTCATGTATCTGTTGTCAGTTAACTGGTGTTGTCTAGTACCTATCTTGTGCTCTTCCCTTTTCTCTTCCTAATTTCCCCTGTGTCTAGTTTACTCTGCTGTCGAGTATATACATACATTTATGTTGAATTATTATTGTTTCTTACTTGTTGAGAGTTTAGCTGTTATTCTCAATGAGATACAATACAAGTAAGGAAAAACGGTATTAGTGATCAATCAAAACCAAAAAGAGTATCTTAGAAGCATCATAAATTGCATTTTTGTTAAACATCATGAAATTGAATGATTGTTCACTCTAAAACGTAAATGTTTCAATGTCTTAAAAGTGTAAAATTATAATAAGGGAACCAAATAAGTAATTTGTTTGTTATTTACTGAGAAGGAATATTTTTCAAATAAGACACCATTATCATAATCATAGTGTTGTTTCATTAGTCCTCGTTGATTTAGAAAAAAATATTTTTTTTTGAATTCACTTCATGTTTCTACATAGTTCATTCAGTACAGTACGCCAAGAATGTTTATTCTTAAAATGGAACCCTTCCAAATTACTTAAGTAATGTAATTATTATTCATTATTTTGAGATGATATACGTTTTTATAATTCGATGTTATAAAAAAAGCAAATATAAAAACCATTTCAATGTACTGAGGTTAAAAACAACACTCTTTTAATGTTTTATAAAACATATAAGATAATGAATACTATTCTACAACTATGACTCATTTGACTTTTCCCTGCTTCCATTTCCGTCTTCCTATATTTCTGCCCTTATTGGTTTACTTTTCTTTTTCTCTTGATATATCGTCGTGAAGTGTTTCAATCTCTTGATGGTCGGTATAATTGACCTTTGTGCGTCGGTGGCACAGTGGTTAGGACTCTCGCCGACCATGCACATGGTCCGGGGTTCGATCCCCTGCCGACGCACACCCGATATCTATGGTCGGCTTGCGAAATTGGGCTACCGATATCACATGCTGAAAATTCCATACTTGTACTGAAAATACGGTGTGGAATCAAGCTATAATAAAATAAATAAAATAAAATAGATTTCCACATTTCTTATTGTTTCTCTTTGATCTTAACGGGCTGATAAAATGTAGAAATGACAGTGTGAAATGGTTACTGTATTCTTAATTTTATTTTTGTACATAACAGAAATTCGTTATGACAGTTCTGTGTTATTTTGGTTACTTAACAAGTAATAATAATAATGTGAGCAATACTGTTTACTGGTGAGTATTAATTACTGAGGCTGGAGGATTGTGTTAAACATTACTGTAATTGACTTACATTTTTGTATCGTTCATCTCTCTCTTTTTTTACACTTGTGACAGCCCCGGAAATTGTCAACTTCGATCCTATTACTTTTGCTACAGATATGTGGGCTATTGGGGTATTAACGTATATTTTGTAAGTTTATCATTTCACTTCATATACTTGTTATTATTTTGGTTGTTATTATTATCATTAAGATTTATCGATAGTTTCTGTAATTCCTATTTATTAGTGATAATGATCACCAGTAATAATGTTATTCAATTATTTGTTTTTGTATCTTAGCACTTAGAATTATCCTTTATGTCTGATATTTTTAAAACTATAATCTTTTATTATGCTATAGTAGTCGAACACCATGAATTTACTATTTAAAAAATCAACATGAAAGTAAAATGCATAACATACTCGTATCACTTAAATTTTTCCGGTTACATTGATTAGAGGCCTATCTTCTCGTCACTCCAGCTAAGGCCTTAGATAGAGCTATGTGATTATGATCCAGCGACTAATTTTCACTGTTAATTTAATTTACGTTATTTTGTGAAGACTACAAAGCATTTACGATTCAGACATTTAAAATTAAACTCGTATTCATTTAATGTTTATTGCACACTCATAACATAAGTACACAATTGTACTGGTAAGTATATACCTACTGAAAACTCATATATAGATTAAGAAAATTAAACGGATAAATGTGGTTATAAACCCATGCTAATTTAGGTAGGTGGAATATGGCTTTACACACTGCGGATAAGTTTACCGTGGCGTGTTGTGAAATCTGTATCAGCAAGTGATTGGATTTGAAGAAAGCTAAGAGTAGTTTCTTCTTCATGAATAAATACACTTGTTTAATTAATTTTTTAAATTATTTATGATTAAATTGTTTCTTTCCTGCTTTGTGTACTACATAGAGTGTGGCAACTTGAACTGCCGCACCTATGTGCAAAGTTCTGTCTAAAACAGACAGACAGACAAATTGTTCAATAGAAGCAAAAGACAATCACATTTCTTCTTCCATTCTGCCTTTGAGAATAGGATAAAAGTGTTATAAAAGATATGAACAGATCTAACTTGTTTGGTATGGGGTTTAACATAATACACATAAGGTAAAGTACAAACCAATGGTGTGATAGAGACATAAAACCTCAAAATTATAATAAGATATATGCACAATAACCGAGATTGTTCACAATTTCAGACCGACAGTCTTTTGTTGAACTTTAAAAGGTCAAGAGGGAGTTGCAGTACTGAATCATAGTAATGCTTAATACCATTATATAGTACAAAGAAGAATGAAGAATAAAGACCAGAATTCACATTCAGTTAAATAATAAAGTAGCACTATCAAGTTGTAAGAACACTGATAAAAAATATAACTTGATGTAACTAAATATTTCAGCTTCTAGTAGCATGGTTATTAGGAGGAATCAAATCACCACCTCCAACTAACTGAGCAATTCCACGTCTACCAACTACTTCTATTGCAGGAGTGAAGACCTTATTCATCACTAACTCAGCTGAATGGTCTATAGCATTGGCTAATTCCGCCGCTTGACCAGTATAACTTAAAAACAACCAGGTAAACAATGTTATTAAAGCAATGTAGAACGGCATAGTCAGAACATTTGAAATCACTGATAAGCCAATGAACTCAGATATTCCTGTGACAACATAGAAAAGCAGTAAGATGACAACCAAGACGGTTGGAGTACGTGGGCTTTATATCATCAGTGTTACAAACAGCGGACGATGGGTGACGCGAGAGCGCACGCCGTGCAAATAATCAATGTAGAGGAGTGCAACAAAAAACTTCGTTCAGCTTAAATGAAGAGGCGTTATCGGCTATTCTTTTGAAACCAGGTGTGCGTGACAAAAAAGTTGTAGTTTTGTCAGTTGCGGGAGCCTTCCGACAAGGGAGATGGTTTCTGTTGGGTTTTTTCCTTCGTTACCTATTGTGTGAAGATCGCACAAACTGGCTAGGAGATCCGGATAAACCCTTAAAAGGGTTTCCGTGGAGGGGTGGTTCTGAACGAGATACTGTCGGTATCCTACTTTGGAGTGAACCTTTTGTTATGACCCTACCTTCAGGGGAAGAGGTTGTCGTTTTACTAATGGATACACAAGGTTCTTTTGATAGCACTAGTACTATGTGTCATTGTGCCACAGTTTTCGCTCTGAGTACAATGTTGAGCAGTATCCAAGTTTACAATATACATGGTAATATCCAAGAAGATCACCTCCAACATCTTCATCTGTTCACTGAATATGGTCGGTTAGCATTAGAGTCAGAAGTTTCTGGGTCTCCATTTCAGCATCTGTTGTTTCTTGTTCGTGACTGGAGTTATCCTTACGAATATAATTTTGGAAAAGATGGTGGTAATCAGTTGCTCAATAACCGTCTCAAGATTGTTCAACAACACCACACAGAGCATCAAACTGTTCGTCGGCATATTCGATCGTGTTTCTCTCAGGTGGATTGTTTTCTAATGCCTCATCCTGGTCTTAAAGTTTCAACTAATCCGAAGTTTGACGGGCGAGTGAGAGACATTGATCCCGGTTTCGTTGAAAATCTCATAGTTCTAGTCCCTGATCTCTTAGCTCCAGTCAATTTAGTTGTCAAAAAAATAAATGGCCAGGAAGTTACGTGCCGTGAATTATCTACTTATTTCAAAGCATACATAAAGATTTACGAGAGTGATACTCTTCCAGAACCACGTTCAATGTTGGAGGCGACTGCAGAAGCAAATAATTTAAATGCAATATTAGCTTGTCAAGAAATGTACACAGAGGCGATGAACAAGATATGTGGACCAGACCGACCGTACATCAACCCAAATGAACTAGAAGCATTGCATTTGAAAATATATAATAATTGTATTGAGAAGTTCAATAGTATCCCTAAAATGGGTGGTGAAGCATTTTCTGAAGATTATTTGCATCGCTTAAAGGAAACAATAACGCAAATGGGAGAAGACTTCCGCTTAGTGAATTCTAAAAAGAACATATTTCAAACCTTTCATACTCCAACCGTCTTGGTTGTCATCTTACTGCTTTTCTATGTTGTCACAGGAATATCTGAGTTCATTGGCTTATCAGTGATTTCAAATGTTCTGACTATGCCGTTCTACATTGCTTTAATAACATTGTTTACCTGGTTGTTTTTAAGTTATACTGGTCAAGCGGCGGAATTAGCCAATGCTATAGACCATTCAGCTGAGTTAGTGATGAATAAGGTCTTCACTCCTGCAATAGAAGTAGTTGGTAGACGTGGAATTGCTCAGTTAGTTGGAGGTGGTGATTTGATTCCTCCTAATAACCATGCTACTAGAAGCTGAAATATTTAGTTACATCAAGTTATATTTTTTATCAGTGTTCTTACAACTTGATAGTGCTACTTTATTATTTAACTGAATGTGAATTCTGGTCTTTATTCTTCATTCTTCTTTGTACTATATAATGGTATTAAGCATTACTATGATTCAGTACTGCAACTCCCTCTTGACCTTTTAAAGTTCAACAAAAGACTGTCGGTCTGAAATTGTGAACAATCTCGGTTATTGTGCATATATCTTATTATAATTTTGAGGTTTTATGTCTCTATCACACCATTGGTTTGTACTTTACCTTATGTGTATTATGTTAAACCCCATACCAAACAAGTTAGATCTGTTCATATCTTTTATAACACTTTTATCCTATTCTCAAAGGCAGAATGGAAGAAGAAATGTGATTGTCTTTTGCTTCTATTGAACAATTTGTCTGTCTGTCTGTTTTAGACAGAACTTTGCACATAGGTGCGGCAGTTCAAGTTGCCACACTCTATGTAGTACACAAAGCAGGAAAGAAACAATTTAATCATGAATAATTTAAAAAATAAATTAAATAAGAGTAGTTTGTTTGATGCATCAGAAAAATGTGTAGACGAGTCTTCAAAGAAGTGTGAAGGAAACAACTAATTAACTGTTATAGTAAAGTGTTTACCACTACCAGAAGCCAAGCAGGTATTTGTAACACACGGTATTGAAGCAGACCCCCGTTTTTATTAGAACTAGATTCACTTAAAGTATTTACCTGAGCAAAATATATATGTTCCAAGTGGGACATTAGGCTTCGGCCGCACATCTCTATTGTACTCCATTATCTGTTGTCATTTTCATTTGGTTTCACGACTATCCACAAGCTTCCATTTCCTCTTCACATGATCTCTTACACAATACCCTCGTACGCCTAACTTATCTCTCCCCACTCTGGTTACACCTGGTGACCTAGCATGTGATATCAGTCAACGGTTTCCTCACCATATGTTCAGACTGCAGTTAAGGCTTTAGATAGAGCTATAAGTGATTATGATCCAGCGACTAATTTTCACTGTTAATTTAATTTACGTTATTTTGTGAAGACTACAAAGCATTTACGATTCAGACATTTAAAATTAAACTCGTATTCATTTAATGTTTATTGCACACTCATAACATAAGTACACAATTGTACTGGTAAGTATATACCTACTGAAAACTCATATATAGATTAAGAAAATTAAACGGATAAATGTGGTTATAAACCCATGCTAATTTAGGTAGGTGGAATATGGCTTTACACACTGCGGATAAGTTTACCGTGGCGTGTTGTGAAATCTGTATCAGCAAGTGATTGGATTTGAAGAAAGCTAAGAGTAGTTTCTTCTTCATGAATAAATACACTTGTTTAATTAATTTTTTAAATTATTTATGATTAAATTGTTTCTTCCCTGCTTTGTGTACTACATAGAGTGTGGCAACTTGAACTGCCGCACCTATGTGCAAAGTTCTGTCTAAAACAGACAGACAGACAAATTGTTCAATAGAAGCAAAAGACAATCACATTTCTTCTTCCATTCTGCCTTTGAGAATAGGATAAAAGTGTTATAAAAGATATGAACAGATCTAACTTGTTTGGTATGGGGTTTAACATAATACACATAAGGTAAAGTACAAACCAATGGTGTGATAGAGACATAAAACCTCAAAATTATAATAAGATATATGCACAATAACCGAGATTGTTCACAATTTCAGACCGACAGTCTTTTGTTGAACTTTAAAAGGTCAAGAGGGAGTTGCAGTACTGAATCATAGTAATGCTTAATACCATTATATAGTACAAAGAAGAATGAAGAATAAAGACCAGAATTCACATTCAGTTAAATAATAAAGTAGCACTATCAAGTTGTAAGAACACTGATAAAAAATATAACTTGATGTAACTAAATATTTCAGCTTCTAGTAGCATGGTTATTAGGAGGAATCAAATCACCACCTCCAACTAACTGAGCAATTCCACGTCTACCAACTACTTCTATTGCAGGAGTGAAGACCTTATTCATCACTAACTCAGCTGAATGGTCTATAGCATTGGCTAATTCCGCCGCTTGACCAGTATAACTTAAAAACAACCAGGTAAACAATGTTATTAAAGCAATGTAGAACGGCATAGTCAGAACATTTGAAATCACTGATAAGCCAATGAACTCAGATATTCCTGTGACAACATAGAAAAGCAGTAAGATGACAACCAAGACGGTTGGAGTACGTGGGCTTTATATCATCAGTGTTACAAACAGCGGACGATGGGTGACGCGAGAGCGCACGCCGTGCAAATAATCAATGTAGAGGAGTGCAACAAAAAACTTCGTTCAGCTTAAATGAAGAGGCGTTATCGGCTATTCTTTTGAAACCAGGTGTGCGTGACAAAAAAGTTGTAGTTTTGTCAGTTGCGGGAGCCTTCCGACAAGGGAGATGGTTTCTGTTGGGTTTTTTCCTTCGTTACCTATTGTGTGAAGATCGCACAAACTGGCTAGGAGATCCGGATAAACCCTTAAAAGGGTTTCCGTGGAGGGGTGGTTCTGAACGAGATACTGTCGGTATCCTACTTTGGAGTGAACCTTTTGTTATGACCCTACCTTCAGGGGAAGAGGTTGTCGTTTTACTAATGGATACACAAGGTTCTTTTGATAGCACTAGTACTATGTGTCATTGTGCCACAGTTTTCGCTCTGAGTACAATGTTGAGCAGTATCCAAGTTTACAATATACATGGTAATATCCAAGAAGATCACCTCCAACATCTTCATCTGTTCACTGAATATGGTCGGTTAGCATTAGAGTCAGAAGTTTCTGGGTCTCCATTTCAGCATCTGTTGTTTCTTGTTCGTGACTGGAGTTATCCTTACGAATATAATTTTGGAAAAGATGGTGGTAATCAGTTGCTCAATAACCGTCTCAAGATTGTTCAACAACACCACACAGAGCATCAAACTGTTCGTCGGCATATTCGATCGTGTTTCTCTCAGGTGGATTGTTTTCTAATGCCTCATCCTGGTCTTAAAGTTTCAACTAATCCGAAGTTTGACGGGCGAGTGAGAGACATTGATCCCGGTTTCGTTGAAAATCTCATAGTTCTAGTCCCTGATCTCTTAGCTCCAGTCAATTTAGTTGTCAAAAAAATAAATGGCCAGGAAGTTACGTGCCGTGAATTATCTACTTATTTCAAAGCATACATAAAGATTTACGAGAGTGATACTCTTCCAGAACCACGTTCAATGTTGGAGGCGACTGCAGAAGCAAATAATTTAAATGCAATATTAGCTTGTCAAGAAATGTACACAGAGGCGATGAACAAGATATGTGGACCAGACCGACCGTACATCAACCCAAATGAACTAGAAGCATTGCATTTGAAAATATATAATAATTGTATTGAGAAGTTCAATAGTATCCCTAAAATGGGTGGTGAAGCATTTTCTGAAGATTATTTGCATCGCTTAAAGGAAACAATAACGCAAATGGGAGAAGACTTCCGCTTAGTGAATTCTAAAAAGAACATATTTCAAACCTTTCATACTCCAACCGTCTTGGTTGTCATCTTACTGCTTTTCTATGTTGTCACAGGAATATCTGAGTTCATTGGCTTATCAGTGATTTCAAATGTTCTGACTATGCCGTTCTACATTGCTTTAATAACATTGTTTACCTGGTTGTTTTTAAGTTATACTGGTCAAGCGGCGGAATTAGCCAATGCTATAGACCATTCAGCTGAGTTAGTGATGAATAAGGTCTTCACTCCTGCAATAGAAGTAGTTGGTAGACGTGGAATTGCTCAGTTAGTTGGAGGTGGTGATTTGATTCCTCCTAATAACCATGCTACTAGAAGCTGAAATATTTAGTTACATCAAGTTATATTTTTTATCAGTGTTCTTACAACTTGATAGTGCTACTTTATTATTTAACTGAATGTGAATTCTGGTCTTTATTCTTCATTCTTCTTTGTACTATATAATGGTATTAAGCATTACTATGATTCAGTACTGCAACTCCCTCTTGACCTTTTAAAGTTCAACAAAAGACTGTCGGTCTGAAATTGTGAACAATCTCGGTTATTGTGCATATATCTTATTATAATTTTGAGGTTTTATGTCTCTATCACACCATTGGTTTGTACTTTACCTTATGTGTATTATGTTAAACCCCATACCAAACAAGTTAGATCTGTTCATATCTTTTATAACACTTTTATCCTATTCTCAAAGGCAGAATGGAAGAAGAAATGTGATTGTCTTTTGCTTCTATTGAACAATTTGTCTGTCTGTCTGTTTTAGACAGAACTTTGCACATAGGTGCGGCAGTTCAAGTTGCCACACTCTATGTAGTACACAAAGCAGGAAAGAAACAATTTAATCATGAATAATTTAAAAAATAAATTAAATAAGAGTAGTTTGTTTGATGCATCAGAAAAATGTGTAGACGAGTCTTCAAAGAAGTGTGAAGGAAACAACTAATTAACTGTTATAGTAAAGTGTTTACCACTACCAGAAGCCAAGCAGGTATTTGTAACACACGGTATTGAAGCAGACCCCCGTTTTTATTAGAACTAGATTCACTTAAAGTATTTACCTGAGCAAAATATATATGTTCCAAGTGGGACATTAGGCTTCGGCCGCACATCTCTATTGTACTCCATTATCTGTTGTCATTTTCATTTGGTTTCACGACTATCCACAAGCTTCCATTTCCTCTTCACATGATCTCTTACACAATACCCTCGTACGCCTAACTTATCTCTCCCCACTCTGGTTACACCTGGTGACCTAGCATGTGATATCAGTCAACGGTTTCCTCACCATATGTTCAGACTGCAGTTAAGGCTTTAGATAGAGCTATAAGTGATTATGATCCAGCGACTAATTTTCACTGTTAATTTAATTTACGTTATTTTGTGAAGACTACAAAGCATTTACGATTCAGACATTTAAAATTAAACTCGTATTCATTTAATGTTTATTGCACACTCATAACATAAGTACACAATTGTACTGGTAAGTATATACCTACTGAAAACTCATATATAGATTAAGAAAATTAAACGGATAAATGTGGTTATAAACCCATGCTAATTTAGGTAGGTGGAATATGGCTTTACACACTGCGGATAAGTTTACCGTGGCGTGTTGTGAAATCTGTATCAGCAAGTGATTGGATTTGAAGAAAGCTAAGAGTAGTTTCTTCTTCATGAATAAATACACTTGTTTAATTAATTTTTTAAATTATTTATGATTAAATTGTTTCTTCCCTGCTTTGTGTACTACATAGAGTGTGGCAACTTGAACTGCCGCACCTATGTGCAAAGTTCTGTCTAAAACAGACAGACAGACAAATTGTTCAATAGAAGCAAAAGACAATCACATTTCTTCTTCCATTCTGCCTTTGAGAATAGGATAAAAGTGTTATAAAAGATATGAACAGATCTAACTTGTTTGGTATGGGGTTTAACATAATACACATAAGGTAAAGTACAAACCAATGGTGTGATAGAGACATAAAACCTCAAAATTATAATAAGATATATGCACAATAACCGAGATTGTTCACAATTTCAGACCGACAGTCTTTTGTTGAACTTTAAAAGGTCAAGAGGGAGTTGCAGTACTGAATCATAGTAATGCTTAATACCATTATATAGTACAAAGAAGAATGAAGAATAAAGACCAGAATTCACATTCAGTTAAATAATAAAGTAGCACTATCAAGTTGTAAGAACACTGATAAAAAATATAACTTGATGTAACTAAATATTTCAGCTTCTAGTAGCATGGTTATTAGGAGGAATCAAATCACCACCTCCAACTAACTGAGCAATTCCACGTCTACCAACTACTTCTATTGCAGGAGTGAAGACCTTATTCATCACTAACTCAGCTGAATGGTCTATAGCATTGGCTAATTCCGCCGCTTGACCAGTATAACTTAAAAACAACCAGGTAAACAATGTTATTAAAGCAATGTAGAACGGCATAGTCAGAACATTTGAAATCACTGATAAGCCAATGAACTCAGATATTCCTGTGACAACATAGAAAAGCAGTAAGATGACAACCAAGACGGTTGGAGTACGTGGGCTTTATATCATCAGTGTTACAAACAGCGGACGATGGGTGACGCGAGAGCGCACGCCGTGCAAATAATCAATGTAGAGGAGTGCAACAAAAAACTTCGTTCAGCTTAAATGAAGAGGCGTTATCGGCTATTCTTTTGAAACCAGGTGTGCGTGACAAAAAAGTTGTAGTTTTGTCAGTTGCGGGAGCCTTCCGACAAGGGAGATGGTTTCTGTTGGGTTTTTTCCTTCGTTACCTATTGTGTGAAGATCGCACAAACTGGCTAGGAGATCCGGATAAACCCTTAAAAGGGTTTCCGTGGAGGGGTGGTTCTGAACGAGATACTGTCGGTATCCTACTTTGGAGTGAACCTTTTGTTATGACCCTACCTTCAGGGGAAGAGGTTGTCGTTTTACTAATGGATACACAAGGTTCTTTTGATAGCACTAGTACTATGTGTCATTGTGCCACAGTTTTCGCTCTGAGTACAATGTTGAGCAGTATCCAAGTTTACAATATACATGGTAATATCCAAGAAGATCACCTCCAACATCTTCATCTGTTCACTGAATATGGTCGGTTAGCATTAGAGTCAGAAGTTTCTGGGTCTCCATTTCAGCATCTGTTGTTTCTTGTTCGTGACTGGAGTTATCCTTACGAATATAATTTTGGAAAAGATGGTGGTAATCAGTTGCTCAATAACCGTCTCAAGATTGTTCAACAACACCACACAGAGCATCAAACTGTTCGTCGGCATATTCGATCGTGTTTCTCTCAGGTGGATTGTTTTCTAATGCCTCATCCTGGTCTTAAAGTTTCAACTAATCCGAAGTTTGACGGGCGAGTGAGAGACATTGATCCCGGTTTCGTTGAAAATCTCATAGTTCTAGTCCCTGATCTCTTAGCTCCAGTCAATTTAGTTGTCAAAAAAATAAATGGCCAGGAAGTTACGTGCCGTGAATTATCTACTTATTTCAAAGCATACATAAAGATTTACGAGAGTGATACTCTTCCAGAACCACGTTCAATGTTGGAGGCGACTGCAGAAGCAAATAATTTAAATGCAATATTAGCTTGTCAAGAAATGTACACAGAGGCGATGAACAAGATATGTGGACCAGACCGACCGTACATCAACCCAAATGAACTAGAAGCATTGCATTTGAAAATATATAATAATTGTATTGAGAAGTTCAATAGTATCCCTAAAATGGGTGGTGAAGCATTTTCTGAAGATTATTTGCACCGCTTAAAGGAAACAATAACGCAAATGGGAGAAGACTTCCGCTTAGTGAATTCTAAAAAGAACATATTTCAAACCTTTCATACTCCAACCGTCTTGGTTGTCATCTTACTGCTTTTCTATGTTGTCACAGGAATATCTGAGTTCATTGGCTTATCAGTGATTTCAAATGTTCTGACTATGCCGTTCTACATTGCTTTAATAACATTGTTTACCTGGTTGTTTTTAAGTTATACTGGTCAAGCGGCGGAATTAGCCAATGCTATAGACCATTCAGCTGAGTTAGTGATGAATAAGGTCTTCACTCCTGCAATAGAAGTAGTTGGTAGACGTGGAATTGCTCAGTTAGTTGGAGGTGGTGATTTGATTCCTCCTAATAACCATGCTACTAGAAGCTGAAATATTTAGTTACATCAAGTTATATTTTTTATCAGTGTTCTTACAACTTGATAGTGCTACTTTATTATTTAACTGAATGTGAATTCTGGTCTTTATTCTTCATTCTTTTTTGTACTATATAATGGTATTAAGCATTACTATGATTCAGTACTGCAACTCCCTCTTGACCTTTTAAAGTTCAACAAAAGACTGTCGGTCTGAAATTGTGAACAATCTCGGTTATTGTGCATATATCTTATTATAATTTTGAGGTTTTATGTCTCTATCACACCATTGGTTTGTACTTTACCTTATGTGTATTATGTTAAACCGCATACCAAACAAGTTAGATCTGTTCATATCTTTTATAACACTTTTATCCTATTCTCAAAGGCAGAATGGAAGAAGAAATGTGATTGTCTTTTGCTTCTATTGAACAATTTGTCTGTCTGTCTGTTTTAGACAGAACTTTGCACATAGGTGCGGCAGTTCAAGTTGCCACACTCTATGTAGTACACAAAGCAGGAAAGAAACAATTTAATCATGAATAATTTAAAAAATAAATTAAATAAGAGTAGTTTGTTTGATGCATCAGAAAAATGTGTAGACGAGTCTTCAAAGAAGTGTGAAGGAAACAACTAATTAACTGTTATAGTAAAGTGTTTACCACTACCAGAAGCCAAGCAGGTATTTGTAACACACGGTATTGAAGCAGACCCCCGTTTTTATTAGAACTAGATTCACTTAAAGTATTTACCTGAGCAAAATATATATGTTCCAAGTGGGACATTAGGCTTCGGCCGCACATCTCTATTGTACTCCATTATCTGTTGTCATTTTCATTTGGTTTCACGACTATCCACAAGCTTCCATTTCCTCTTCACATGATCTCTTACACAATACCCTCGTACGCCTAACTTATCTCTCCCCACTCTGGTTACACCTGGTGACCTAGCATGTGATATCAGTCAACGGTTTCCTCACCATATGTTCAGACTGCAGTTAAGGCTTTAGATAGAGCTATAAGTGATTATGATCCAGCGACTAATTTTCACTGTTAATTTAATTTACGTTATTTTGTGAAGACTACAAAGCATTTACGATTCAGACATTTAAAATTAAACTCGTATTCATTTAATGTTTATTGCACACTCATAACATAAGTACACAATTGTACTGGTAAGTATATACCTACTGAAAACTCATATATAGATTAAGAAAATTAAACGGATAAATGTGGTTATAAACCCATGCTAATTTAGGTAGGTGGAATATGGCTTTACACACTGCGGATAAGTTTACCGTGGCGTGTTGTGAAATCTGTATCAGCAAGTGATTGGATTTGAAGAAAGCTAAGAGTAGTTTCTTCTTCATGAATAAATACACTTGTTTAATTAATTTTTTAAATTATTTATGATTAAATTGTTTCTTTCCTGCTTTGTGTACTACATAGAGTGTGGCAACTTGAACTGCCGCACCTATGTGCAAAGTTCTGTCTAAAACAGACAGACAGACAAATTGTTCAATAGAAGCAAAAGACAATCACATTTCTTCTTCCATTCTGCCTTTGAGAATAGGATAAAAGTGTTATAAAAGATATGAACAGATCTAACTTGTTTGGTATGCGGTTTAACATAATACACATAAGGTAAAGTACAAACCAATGGTGTGATAGAGACATAAAACCTCAAAATTATAATAAGATATATGCACAATAACCGAGATTGTTCACAATTTCAGACCGACAGTCTTTTGTTGAACTTTAAAAGGTCAAGAGGGAGTTGCAGTACTGAATCATAGTAATGCTTAATACCATTATATAGTACAAAGAAGAATGAAGAATAAAGACCAGAATTCACATTCAGTTAAATAATAAAGTAGCACTATCAAGTTGTAAGAACACTGATAAAAAATATAACTTGATGTAACTAAATATTTCAGCTTCTAGTAGCATGGTTATTAGGAGGAATCAAATCACCACCTCCAACTAACTGAGCAATTCCACGTCTACCAACTACTTCTATTGCAGGAGTGAAGACCTTATTCATCACTAACTCAGCTGAATGGTCTATAGCATTGGCTAATTCCGCCGCTTGACCAGTATAACTTAAAAACAACCAGGTAAACAATGTTATTAAAGCAATGTAGAACGGCATAGTCAGAACATTTGAAATCACTGATAAGCCAATGAACTCAGATATTCCTGTGACAACATAGAAAAGCAGTAAGATGACAACCAAGACGGTTGGAGTACGTGGGCTTTATATCATCAGTGTTACAAACAGCGGACGATGGGTGACGCGAGAGCGCACGCCGTGCAAATAATCAATGTAGAGGAGTGCAACAAAAAACTTCGTTCAGCTTAAATGAAGAGGCGTTATCGGCTATTCTTTTGAAACCAGGTGTGCGTGACAAAAAAGTTGTAGTTTTGTCAGTTGCGGGAGCCTTCCGACAAGGGAGATGGTTTCTGTTGGGTTTTTTCCTTCGTTACCTATTGTGTGAAGATCGCACAAACTGGCTAGGAGATCCGGATAAACCCTTAAAAGGGTTTCCGTGGAGGCGTGGTTCTGAACGAGATACTGTCGGTATCCTACTTTGGAGTGAACCTTTTGTTATGACCCTACCTTCAGGGGAAGAGGTTGTCGTTTTACTAATGGATACACAAGGTTCTTTTGATAGCACTAGTACTATGTGTCATTGTGCCACAGTTTTCGCTCTGAGTACAATGTTGAGCAGTATCCAAGTTTACAATATACATGGTAATATCCAAGAAGATCACCTCCAACATCTTCATCTGTTCACTGAATATGGTCGGTTAGCATTAGAGTCAGAAGTTTCTGGGTCTCCATTTCAGCATCTGTTGTTTCTTGTTCGTGACTGGAGTTATCCTTACGAATATAATTTTGGAAAAGATGGTGGTAATCAGTTGCTCAATAACCGTCTCAAGATTGTTCAACAACACCACACAGAGCATCAAACTGTTCGTCGGCATATTCGATCGTGTTTCTCTCAGGTGGATTGTTTTCTAATGCCTCATCCTGGTCTTAAAGTTTCAACTAATCCGAAGTTTGACGGGCGAGTGAGAGACATTGATCCCGGTTTCGTTGAAAATCTCATAGTTCTAGTCCCTGATCTCTTAGCTCCAGTCAATTTAGTTGTCAACAAAATAAATGGCCAGGAAGTTACGTGCCGTGAATTATCTACTTATTTCAAAGCATACATAAAGATTTACGAGAGTGATACTCTTCCAGAACCACGTTCAATGTTGGAGGCGACTGCAGAAGCAAATAATTTAAATGCAATATTAGCTTGTCAAGAAATGTACACAGAGGCGATGAACAAGATATGTGGACCAGACCGACCGTACATCAACCCAAATGAACTAGAAGCATTGCATTTGAAAATATATAATAATTGTATTGAGAAGTTCAATAGTATCCCTAAAATGGGTGGTGAAGCATTTTCTGAAGATTATTTGCACCGCTTAAAGGAAACAATAACGCAAATGGGAGAAGACTTCCGCTTAGTGAATTCTAAAAAGAACATATTTCAAACCTTTCATACTCCAACCGTCTTGGTTGTCATCTTACTGCTTTTCTATGTTGTCACAGGAATATCTGAGTTCATTGGCTTATCAGTGATTTCAAATGTTCTGACTATGCCGTTCTACATTGCTTTAATAACATTGTTTACCTGGTTGTTTTTAAGTTATACTGGTCAAGCGGCGGAATTAGCCAATGCTATAGACCATTCAGCTGAGTTAGTGATGAATAAGGTCTTCACTCCTGCAATAGAAGTAGTTGGTAGACGTGGAATTGCTCAGTTAGTTGGAGGTGGTGATTTGATTCCTCCTAATAACCATGCTACTAGAAGCTGAAATATTTAGTTACATCAAGTTATATTTTTTATCAGTGTTCTTACAACTTGATAGTGCTACTTTATTATTTAACTGAATGTGAATTCTGGTCTTTATTCTTCATTCTTTTTTGTACTATATAATGGTATTAAGCATTACTATGATTCAGTACTGCAACTCCCTCTTGACCTTTTAAAGTTCAACAAAAGACTGTCGGTTTGAAATTGTGAACAATCTCGGTTATTGTGCATATATCTTATTATAATTTTGAGGTTTTATGTCTCTATCACACCATTGGTTTGTACTTTACCTTATGTGTATTATGTTAAACCGCATACCAAACAAGTTAGATCTGTTCATATCTTTTATAACACTTTTATCCTATTCTCAAAGGCAGAATGGAAGAAGAAATGTGATTGTCTTTTGCTTCTATTGAACAATTTGTCTGTCTGTCTGTTTTAGACAGAACTTTGCACATAGGTGCGGCAGTTCAAGTTGCCACACTCTATGTAGTACACAAAGCAGGAAAGAAACAATTTAATCATGAATAATTTAAAAAATAAATTAAATAAGAGTAGTTTGTTTGATGCATCAGAAAAATGTGTAGACGAGTCTTCAAAGAAGTGTGAAGGAAACAACTAATTAACTGTTATAGTAAAGTGTTTACCACTACCAGAAGCCAAGCAGGTATTTGTAACACACGGTATTGAAGCAGACCCCCGTTTTTATTAGAACTAGATTCACTTAAAGTATTTACCTGAGCAAAATATATATGTTCCAAGTGGGACATTAGGCTTCGGCCGCACATCTCTATTGTACTCCATTATCTGTTGTCATTTTCATTTGGTTTCACGACTATCCACAAGCTTCCATTTCCTCTTCACATGATCTCTTACACAATACCCTCGTACGCCTAACTTATCTCTCCCCACTCTGGTTACACCTGGTGACCTAGCATGTGATATCAGTCAACGGTTTCCTCACCATATGTTCAGACTGCAGTTAAGGCTTTAGATAGAGCTATAAGTGATTATGATCCAGTGACTAATTTTCACTGTTAATTTAATTTACGTTATTTTGTGAAGACTACAAAGCATTTACGATTCAGACATTTAAAATTAAACTCGTATTCATTTAATGTTTATTGCACACTCATAACATAAGTACACAATTGTACTGGTAAGTATATACCTACTGAAAACTCATATATAGATTAAGAAAATTAAACGGATAAATGTGGTTATAAACCCATGCTAATTTAGGTAGGTGGAATATGGCTTTACACACTGCGGATAAGTTTACCGTGGCGTGTTGTGAAATCTGTATCAGCAAGTGATTGGATTTGAAGAAAGCTAAGAGTAGTTTCTTCTTCATGAATAAATACACTTGTTTAATTAATTTTTTAAATTATTTATGATTAAATTGTTTCTTCCCTGCTTTGTGTACTACATAGAGTGTGGCAACTTGAACTGCCGCACCTATGTGCAAAGTTCTGTCTAAAACAGACAGACAGACAAATTGTTCAATAGAAGCAAAAGACAATCACATTTCTTCTTCCATTCTGCCTTTGAGAATAGGATAAAAGTGTTATAAAAGATATGAACAGATCTAACTTGTTTGGTATGGGGTTTAACATAATACACATAAGGTAAAGTACAAACCAATGGTGTGATAGAGACATAAAACCTCAAAATTATAATAAGATATATGCACAATAACCGAGATTGTTCACAATTTCAGACCGACAGTCTTTTGTTGAACTTTAAAAGGTCAAGAGGGAGTTGCAGTACTGAATCATAGTAATGCTTAATACCATTATATAGTACAAAGAAGAATGAAGAATAAAGACCAGAATTCACATTCAGTTAAATAATAAAGTAGCACTATCAAGTTGTAAGAACACTGATAAAAAATATAACTTGATGTAACTAAATATTTCAGCTTCTAGTAGCATGGTTATTAGGAGGAATCAAATCACCACCTCCAACTAACTGAGCAATTCCACGTCTACCAACTACTTCTATTGCAGGAGTGAAGACCTTATTCATCACTAACTCAGCTGAATGGTCTATAGCATTGGCTAATTCCGCCGCTTGACCAGTATAACTTAAAAACAACCAGGTAAACAATGTTATTAAAGCAATGTAGAACGGCATAGTCAGAACATTTGAAATCACTGATAAGCCAATGAACTCAGATATTCCTGTGACAACATAGAAAAGCAGTAAGATGACAACCAAGACGGTTGGAGTACGTGGGCTTTATATCATCAGTGTTACAAACAGCGGACGATGGGTGACGCGAGAGCGCACGCCGTGCAAATAATCAATGTAGAGGAGTGCAACAAAAAACTTCGTTCAGCTTAAATGAAGAGGCGTTATCGGCTATTCTTTTGAAACCAGGTGTGCGTGACAAAAAAGTTGTAGTTTTGTCAGTTGCGGGAGCCTTCCGACAAGGGAGATGGTTTCTGTTGGGTTTTTTCCTTCGTTACCTATTGTGTGAAGATCGCACAAACTGGCTAGGAGATCCGGATAAACCCTTAAAAGGGTTTCCGTGGAGGCGTGGTTCTGAACGAGATACTGTCGGTATCCTACTTTGGAGTGAACCTTTTGTTATGACCCTACCTTCAGGGGAAGAGGTTGTCGTTTTACTAATGGATACACAAGGTTCTTTTGATAGCACTAGTACTATGTGTCATTGTGCCACAGTTTTCGCTCTGAGTACAATGTTGAGCAGTATCCAAGTTTACAATATACATGGTAATATCCAAGAAGATCACCTCCAACATCTTCATCTGTTCACTGAATATGGTCGGTTAGCATTAGAGTCAGAAGTTTCTGGGTCTCCATTTCAGCATCTGTTGTTTCTTGTTCGTGACTGGAGTTATCCTTACGAATATAATTTTGGAAAAGATGGTGGTAATCAGTTGCTCAATAACCGTCTCAAGATTGTTCAACAACACCACACAGAGCATCAAACTGTTCGTCGGCATATTCGATCGTGTTTCTCTCAGGTGGATTGTTTTCTAATGCCTCATCCTGGTCTTAAAGTTTCAACTAATCCGAAGTTTGACGGGCGAGTGAGAGACATTGATCCCGGTTTCGTTGAAAATCTCATAGTTCTAGTCCCTGATCTCTTAGCTCCAGTCAATTTAGTTGTCAACAAAATAAATGGCCAGGAAGTTACGTGCCGTGAATTATCTACTTATTTCAAAGCATACATAAAGATTTACGAGAGTGATACTCTTCCAGAACCACGTTCAATGTTGGAGGCGACTGCAGAAGCAAATAATTTAAATGCAATATTAGCTTGTCAAGAAATGTACACAGAGGCGATGAACAAGATATGTGGACCAGACCGACCGTACATCAACCCAAATGAACTAGAAGCATTGCATTTGAAAATATATAATAATTGTATTGAGAAGTTCAATAGTATCCCTAAAATGGGTGGTGAAGCATTTTCTGAAGATTATTTGCACCGCTTAAAGGAAACAATAACGCAAATGGGAGAAGACTTCCGCTTAGTGAATTCTAAAAAGAACATATTTCAAACCTTTCATACTCCAACCGTCTTGGTTGTCATCTTACTGCTTTTCTATGTTGTCACAGGAATATCTGAGTTCATTGGCTTATCAGTGATTTCAAATGTTCTGACTATGCCGTTCTACATTGCTTTAATAACATTGTTTACCTGGTTGTTTTTAAGTTATACTGGTCAAGCGGCGGAATTAGCCAATGCTATAGACCATTCAGCTGAGTTAGTGATGAATAAGGTCTTCACTCCTGCAATAGAAGTAGTTGGTAGACGTGGAATTGCTCAGTTAGTTGGAGGTGGTGATTTGATTCCTCCTAATAACCATGCTACTAGAAGCTGAAATATTTAGTTACATCAAGTTATATTTTTTATCAGTGTTCTTACAACTTGATAGTGCTACTTTATTATTTAACTGAATGTGAATTCTGGTCTTTATTCTTCATTCTTCTTTGTACTATATAATGGTATTAAGCATTACTATGATTCAGTACTGCAACTCCCTCTTGACCTTTTAAAGTTCAACAAAAGACTGTCGGTCTGAAATTGTGAACAATCTCGGTTATTGTGCATATATCTTATTATAATTTTGAGGTTTTATGTCTCTATCACACCATTGGTTTGTACTTTACCTTATGTGTATTATGTTAAACCGCATACCAAACAAGTTAGATCTGTTCATATCTTTTATAACACTTTTATCCTATTCTCAAAGGCAGAATGGAAGAAGAAATGTGATTGTCTTTTGCTTCTATTGAACAATTTGTCTGTCTGTCTGTTTTAGACAGAACTTTGCACATAGGTGCGGCAGTTCAAGTTGCCACACTCTATGTAGTACACAAAGCAGGAAAGAAACAATTTAATCATGAATAATTTAAAAAATAAATTAAATAAGAGTAGTTTGTTTGATGCATCAGAAAAATGTGTAGACGAGTCTTCAAAGAAGTGTGAAGGAAACAACTAATTAACTGTTATAGTAAAGTGTTTACCACTACCAGAAGCCAAGCAGGTATTTGTAACACACGGTATTGAAGCAGACCCCCGTTTTTATTAGAACTAGATTCACTTAAAGTATTTACCTGAGCAAAATATATATGTTCCAAGTGGGACATTAGGCTTCGGCCGCACATCTCTATTGTACTCCATTATCTGTTGTCATTTTCATTTGGTTTCACGACTATCCACAAGCTTCCATTTCCTCTTCACATGATCTCTTACACAATACCCTCGTATACCTAACTTATCTCTCCCCACTCTGGTTACACCTGGTGACCTAGCATGTGATATCAGTCAACGGTTTCCTCACCATATGTTCAGACTGCAGTTAAGGCTTTAGATAGAGCTATAAGTGATTATGATCCAGCGACTAATTTTCACTGTTAATTTAATTTACGTTATTTTGTGAAGACTACAAAGCATTTACGATTCAGACATTTAAAATTAAACTCGTATTCATTTAATGTTTATTGCACACTCATAACATAAGTACACAATTGTACTGGTAAGTATATACCTACTGAAAACTCATATATAGATTAAGAAAATTAAACGGATAAATGTGGTTATAAACCCATGCTAATTTAGGTAGGTGGAATATGGCTTTACACACTGCGGATAAGTTTACCGTGGCGTGTTGTGAAATCTGTATCAGCAAGTGATTGGATTTGAAGAAAGCTAAGAGTAGTTTCTTCTTCATGAATAAATACACTTGTTTAATTAATTTTTTAAATTATTTATGATTAAATTGTTTCTTCCCTGCTTTGTGTACTACATAGAGTGTGGCAACTTGAACTGCCGCACCTATGTGCAAAGTTCTGTCTAAAACAGACAGACAGACAAATTGTTCAATAGAAGCAAAAGACAATCACATTTCTTCTTCCATTCTGCCTTTGAGAATAGGATAAAAGTGTTATAAAAGATATGAACAGATCTAACTTGTTTGGTATGGGGTTTAACATAATACACATAAGGTAAAGTACAAACCAATGGTGTGATAGAGACATAAAACCTCAAAATTATAATAAGATATATGCACAATAACCGAGATTGTTCACAATTTCAGACCGACAGTCTTTTGTTGAACTTTAAAAGGTCAAGAGGGAGTTGCAGTACTGAATCATAGTAATGCTTAATACCATTATATAGTACAAAGAAGAATGAAGAATAAAGACCAGAATTCACATTCAGTTAAATAATAAAGTAGCACTATCAAGTTGTAAGAACACTGATAAAAAATATAACTTGATGTAACTAAATATTTCAGCTTCTAGTAGCATGGTTATTAGGAGGAATCAAATCACCACCTCCAACTAACTGAGCAATTCCACGTCTACCAACTACTTCTATTGCAGGAGTGAAGACCTTATTCATCACTAACTCAGCTGAATGGTCTATAGCATTGGCTAATTCCGCCGCTTGACCAGTATAACTTAAAAACAACCAGGTAAACAATGTTATTAAAGCAATGTAGAACGGCATAGTCAGAACATTTGAAATCACTGATAAGCCAATGAACTCAGATATTCCTGTGACAACATAGAAAAGCAGTAAGATGACAACCAAGACGGTTGGAGTACGTGGGCTTTATATCATCAGTGTTACAAACAGCGGACGATGGGTGACGCGAGAGCGCACGCCGTGCAAATAATCAATGTAGAGGAGTGCAACAAAAAACTTCGTTCAGCTTAAATGAAGAGGCGTTATCGGCTATTCTTTTGAAACCAGGTGTGCGTGACAAAAAAGTTGTAGTTTTGTCAGTTGCGGGAGCCTTCCGACAAGGGAGATGGTTTCTGTTGGGTTTTTTCCTTCGTTACCTATTGTGTGAAGATCGCACAAACTGGCTAAGAGATCCGGATAAACCCTTAAAAGGGTTTCCGTGGAGGCGTGGTTCTGAACGAGATACTGTCGGTATCCTACTTTGGAGTGAACCTTTTGTTATGACCCTACCTTCAGGGGAAGAGGTTGTCGTTTTACTAATGGATACACAAGGTTCTTTTGATAGCACTAGTACTATGTGTCATTGTGCCACAGTTTTCGCTCTGAGTACAATGTTGAGCAGTATCCAAGTTTACAATATACATGGTAATATCCAAGAAGATCACCTCCAACATCTTCATCTGTTCACTGAATATGGTCGGTTAGCATTAGAGTCAGAAGTTTCTGGGTCTCCATTTCAGCATCTGTTGTTTCTTGTTCGTGACTGGAGTTATCCTTACGAATATAATTTTGGAAAAGATGGTGGTAATCAGTTGCTCAATAACCGTCTCAAGATTGTTCAACAACACCACACAGAGCATCAAACTGTTCGTCGGCATATTCGATCGTGTTTCTCTCAGGTGGATTGTTTTCTAATGCCTCATCCTGGTCTTAAAGTTTCAACTAATCTGAAGTTTGACGGGCGAGTGAGAGACATTGATCCCGGTTTCGTTGAAAATCTCATAGTTCTAGTCCCTGATCTCTTAGCTCCAGTCAATTTAGTTGTCAACAAAATAAATGGCCAGGAAGTTACGTGCCGTGAATTATCTACTTATTTCAAAGCATACATAAAGATTTACGAGAGTGATACTCTTCCAGAACCACGTTCAATGTTGGAGGCGACTGCAGAAGCAAATAATTTAAATGCAATATTAGCTTGTCAAGAAATGTACACAGAGGCGATGAACAAGATATGTGGACCAGACCGACCGTACATCAACCCAAATGAACTAGAAGCATTGCATTTGAAAATATATAATAATTGTATTGAGAAGTTCAATAGTATCCCTAAAATGGGTGGTGAAGCATTTTCTGAAGATTATTTGCATCGCTTAAAGGAAACAATAACGCAAATGGGAGAAGACTTCCGCTTAGTGAATTCTAAAAAGAACATATTTCAAACCTTTCATACTCCAACCGTCTTGGTTGTCATCTTACTGCTTTTCTATGTTGTCACAGGAATATCTGAGTTCATTGGCTTATCAGTGATTTCAAATGTTCTGACTATGCCGTTCTACATTGCTTTAATAACATTGTTTACCTGGTTGTTTTTAAGTTATACTGGTCAAGCGGCGGAATTAGCCAATGCTATAGACCATTCAGCTGAGTTAGTGATGAATAAGGTCTTCACTCCTGCAATAGAAGTAGTTGGTAGACGTGGAATTGCTCAGTTAGTTGGAGGTGGTGATTTGATTCCTCCTAATAACCATGCTACTAGAAGCTGAAATATTTAGTTACATCAAGTTATATTTTTTATCAGTGTTCTTACAACTTGATAGTGCTACTTTATTATTTAACTGAATGTGAATTCTGGTCTTTATTCTTCATTCTTCTTTGTACTATATAATGGTATTAAGCATTACTATGATTCAGTACTGCAACTCCCTCTTGACCTTTTAAAGTTCAACAAAAGACTGTCGGTCTGAAATTGTGAACAATCTCGGTTATTGTGCATATATCTTATTATAATTTTGAGGTTTTATGTCTCTATCACACCATTGGTTTGTACTTTACCTTATGTGTATTATGTTAAACCGCATACCAAACAAGTTAGATCTGTTCATATCTTTTATAACACTTTTATCCTATTCTCAAAGGCAGAATGGAAGAAGAAATGTGATTGTCTTTTGCTTCTATTGAACAATTTGTCTGTCTGTCTGTTTTAGACAGAACTTTGCACATAGGTGCGGCAGTTCAAGTTGCCACACTCTATGTAGTACACAAAGCAGGAAAGAAACAATTTAATCATGAATAATTTAAAAAATAAATTAAATAAGAGTAGTTTGTTTGATGCATCAGAAAAATGTGTAGACGAGTCTTCAAAGAAGTGTGAAGGAAACAACTAATTAACTGTTATAGTAAAGTGTTTACCACTACCAGAAGCCAAGCAGGTATTTGTAACACACGGTATTGAAGCAGACCCCCGTTTTTATTAGAACTAGATTCACTTAAAGTATTTACCTGAGCAAAATATATATGTTCCAAGTGGGACATTAGGCTTCGGCCGCACATCTCTATTGTACTCCATTATCTGTTGTCATTTTCATTTGGTTTCACGACTATCCACAAGCTTCCATTTCCTCTTCACATGATCTCTTACACAATACCCTCGTATACCTAACTTATCTCTCCCCACTCTGGTTACACCTGGTGACCTAGCATGTGATATCAGTCAACGGTTTCCTCACCATATGTTCAGACTGCAGTTAAGGCTTTAGATAGAGCTATAAGTGATTATGATCCAGCGACTAATTTTCACTGTTAATTTAATTTACGTTATTTTGTGAAGACTACAAAGCATTTACGATTCAGACATTTAAAATTAAACTCGTATTCATTTAATGTTTATTGCACACTCATAACATAAGTACACAATTGTACTGGTAAGTATATACCTACTGAAAACTCATATATAGATTAAGAAAATTAAACGGATAAATGTGGTTATAAACCCATGCTAATTTAGGTAGGTGGAATATGGCTTTACACACTGCGGATAAGTTTACCGTGGCGTGTTGTGAAATCTGTATCAGCAAGTGATTGGATTTGAAGAAAGCTAAGAGTAGTTTCTTCTTCATGAATAAATACACTTGTTTAATTAATTTTTTAAATTATTTATGATTAAATTGTTTCTTCCCTGCTTTGTGTACTACATAGAGTGTGGCAACTTGAACTGCCGCACCTATGTGCAAAGTTCTGTCTAAAACAGACAGAGAGACAAATTGTTCAATAGAAGCAAAAGACAATCACATTTCTTCTTCCATTCTGCCTTTGAGAATAGGATAAAAGTGTTATAAAAGATATGAACAGATCTAACTTGTTTGGTATGGGGTTTAACATAATACACATAAGGTAAAGTACAAACCAATGGTGTGATAGAGACATAAAACCTCAAAATTATAATAAGATATATGCACAATAACCGAGATTGTTCACAATTTCAGACCGACAGTCTTTTGTTGAACTTTAAAAGGTCAAGAGGGAGTTGCAGTACTGAATCATAGTAATGCTTAATACCATTATATAGTACAAAGAAGAATGAAGAATAAAGACCAGAATTCACATTCAGTTAAATAATAAAGTAGCACTATCAAGTTGTAAGAACACTGATAAAAAATATAACTTGATGTAACTAAATATTTCAGCTTCTAGTAGCATGGTTATTAGGAGGAATCAAATCACCACCTCCAACTAACTGAGCAATTCCACGTCTACCAACTACTTCTATTGCAGGAGTGAAGACCTTATTCATCACTAACTCAGCTGAATGGTCTATAGCATTGGCTAATTCCGCCGCTTGACCAGTATAACTTAAAAACAACCAGGTAAACAATGTTATTAAAGCAATGTAGAACGGCATAGTCAGAACATTTGAAATCACTGATAAGCCAATGAACTCAGATATTCCTGTGACAACATAGAAAAGCAGTAAGATGACAACCAAGACGGTTGGAGTACGTGGGCTTTATATCATCAGTGTTACAAACAGCGGACGATGGGTGACGCGAGAGCGCACGCCGTGCAAATAATCAATGTAGAGGAGTGCAACAAAAAACTTCGTTCAGCTTAAATAAAGAGGCGTTATCGGCTATTCTTTTGAAACCAGGTGTGCGTGACAAAAAAGTTGTAGTTTTGTCAGTTGCGGGAGCCTTCCGACAAGGGAGATGGTTTCTGTTGGGTTTTTTCCTTCGTTACCTATTGTGTGAAGATCGCACAAACTGGCTAAGAGATCCGGATAAACCCTTAAAAGGGTTTCCGTGGAGGCGTGGTTCTGAACGAGATACTGTCGGTATCCTACTTTGGAGTGAACCTTTTGTTATGACCCTACCTTCAGGGGAAGAGGTTGTCGTTTTACTAATGGATACACAAGGTTCTTTTGATAGCACTAGTACTATGTGTCATTGTGCCACAGTTTTCGCTCTGAGTACAATGTTGAGCAGTATCCAAGTTTACAATATACATGGTAATATCCAAGAAGATCACCTCCAACATCTTCATCTGTTCACTGAATATGGTCGGTTAGCATTAGAGTCAGAAGTTTCTGGGTCTCCATTTCAGCATCTGTTGTTTCTTGTTCGTGACTGGAGTTATCCTTACGAATATAATTTTGGAAAAGATGGTGGTAATCAGTTGCTCAATAACCGTCTCAAGATTGTTCAACAACACCACACAGAGCATCAAACTGTTCGTCGGCATATTCGATCGTGTTTCTCTCAGGTGGATTGTTTTCTAATGCCTCATCCTGGTCTTAAAGTTTCAACTAATCCGAAGTTTGACGGGCGAGTGAGAGACATTGATCCCGGTTTCGTTGAAAATCTCATAGTTCTAGTCCCTGATCTCTTAGCTCCAGTCAATTTAGTTGTCAACAAAATAAATGGCCAGGAAGTTACGTGCCGTGAATTATCTACTTATTTCAAAGCATACATAAAGATTTACGAGAGTGATACTCTTCCAGAACCACGTTCAATGTTGGAGGCGACTGCAGAAGCAAATAATTTAAATGCAATATTAGCTTGTTAAGAAATGTACACAGAGGCGATGAACAAGATATGTGGACCAGACCGACCGTACATCAACCCAAATGAACTAGAAGCATTGCATTTGAAAATATATAATAATTGTATTGAGAAGTTCAATAGTATCCCTAAAATGGGTGGTGAAGCATTTTCTGAAGATTATTTGCATCGCTTAAAGGAAACAATAACGCAAATGGGAGAAGACTTCCGCTTAGTGAATTCTAAAAAGAACATATTTCAAACCTTTCATACTCCAACCGTCTTGGTTGTCATCTTACTGCTTTTCTATGTTGTCACAGGAATATCTGAGTTCATTGGCTTATCAGTGATTTCAAATGTTCTGACTATGCCGTTCTACATTGCTTTAATAACATTGTTTACCTGGTTGTTTTTAAGTTATACTGGTCAAGCGGCGGAATTAGCCAATGCTATAGACCATTCAGCTGAGTTAGTGATGAATAAGGTCTTCACTCCTGCAATAGAAGTAGTTGGTAGACGTGGAATTGCTCAGTTAGTTGGAGGTGGTGATTTGATTCCTCCTAATAACCATGCTACTAGAAGCTGAAATATTTAGTTACATCAAGTTATATTTTTTATCAGTGTTCTTACAACTTGATAGTGCTACTTTATTATTTAACTGAATGTGAATTCTGGTCTTTATTCTTCATTCTTCTTTGTACTATATAATGGTATTAAGCATTACTATGATTCAGTACTGCAACTCCCTCTTGACCTTTTAAAGTTCAACAAAAGACTGTCGGTCTGAAATTGTGAACAATCTCGGTTATTGTGCATATATCTTATTATAATTTTGAGGTTTTATGTCTCTATCACACCATTGGTTTGTACTTTACCTTATGTGTATTATGTTAAACCCCATACCAAACAAGTTAGATCTGTTCATATCTTTTATAACACTTTTATCCTATTCTCAAAGGCAGAATGGAAGAAGAAATGTGATTGTCTTTTGCTTCTATTGAACAATTTGTCTGTCTGTCTGTTTTAGACAGAACTTTGCACATAGGTGCGGCAGTTCAAGTTGCCACACTCTATGTAGTACACAAAGCAGGAAAGAAACAATTTAATCATGAATAATTTAAAAAATAAATTAAATAAGAGTAGTTTGTTTGATGCATCAGAAAAATGTGTAGACGAGTCTTCAAAGAAGTGTGAAGGAAACAACTAATTAACTGTTATAGTAAAGTGTTTACCACTACCAGAAGCCAAGCAGGTATTTGTAACACACGGTATTGAAGCAGACCCCCGTTTTTATTAGAACTAGATTCACTTAAAGTATTTACCTGAGCAAAATATATATGTTCCAAGTGGGACATTAGGCTTCGGCCGCACATCTCTATTGTACTCCATTATCTGTTGTCATTTTCATTTGGTTTCACGACTATCCACAAGCTTCCATTTCCTCTTCACATGATCTCTTACACAATACCCTCGTACGCCTAACTTATCTCTCCCCACTCTGGTTACACCTGGTGACCTAGCATGTGATATCAGTCAACGGTTTCCTCACCATATGTTCAGACTGCAGTTAAGGCTTTAGATAGAGCTATAAGTGATTATGATCCAGCGACTAATTTTCACTGTTAATTTAATTTACGTTATTTTGTGAAGACTACAAAGCATTTACGATTCAGACATTTAAAATTAAACTCGTATTCATTTAATGTTTATTGCACACTCATAACATAAGTACACAATTGTACTGGTAAGTATATACCTACTGAAAACTCATATATAGATTAAGAAAATTAAACGGATAAATGTGGTTATAAACCCATGCTAATTTAGGTAGGTGGAATATGGCTTTACACACTGCGGATAAGTTTACCGTGGCGTGTTGTGAAATCTGTATCAGCAAGTGATTGGATTTGAAGAAAGCTAAGAGTAGTTTCTTCTTCATGAATAAATACACTTGTTTAATTAATTTTTTAAATTATTTATGATTAAATTGTTTCTTCCCTGCTTTGTGTACTACATAGAGTGTGGCAACTTGAACTGCCGCACCTATGTGCAAAGTTCTGTCTAAAACAGACAGACAGACAAATTGTTCAATAGAAGCAAAAGACAATCACATTTCTTCTTCCATTCTGCCTTTGAGAATAGGATAAAAGTGTTATAAAAGATATGAACAGATCTAACTTGTTTGGTATGGGGTTTAACATAATACACATAAGGTAAAGTACAAACCAATGGTGTGATAGAGACATAAAACCTCAAAATTATAATAAGATATATGCACAATAACCGAGATTGTTCACAATTTCAGACCGACAGTCTTTTGTTGAACTTTAAAAGGTCAAGAGGGAGTTGCAGTACTGAATCATAGTAATGCTTAATACCATTATATAGTACAAAGAAGAATGAAGAATAAAGACCAGAATTCACATTCAGTTAAATAATAAAGTAGCACTATCAAGTTGTAAGAACACTGATAAAAAATATAACTTGATGTAACTAAATATTTCAGCTTCTAGTAGCATGGTTATTAGGAGGAATCAAATCACCACCTCCAACTAACTGAGCAATTCCACGTCTACCAACTACTTCTATTGCAGGAGTGAAGACCTTATTCATCACTAACTCAGCTGAATGGTCTATAGCATTGGCTAATTCCGCCGCTTGACCAGTATAACTTAAAAACAACCAGGTAAACAATGTTATTAAAGCAATGTAGAACGGCATAGTCAGAACATTTGAAATCACTGATAAGCCAATGAACTCAGATATTCCTGTGACAACATAGAAAAGCAGTAAGATGACAACCAAGACGGTTGGAGTACGTGGGCTTTATATCATCAGTGTTACAAACAGCGGACGATGGGTGACGCGAGAGCGCACGCCGTGCAAATAATCAATGTAGAGGAGTGCAACAAAAAACTTCGTTCAGCTTAAATGAAGAGGCGTTATCGGCTATTCTTTTGAAACCAGGTGTGCGTGACAAAAAAGTTGTAGTTTTGTCAGTTGCGGGAGCCTTCCGACAAGGGAGATGGTTTCTGTTGGGTTTTTTCCTTCGTTACCTATTGTGTGAAGATCGCACAAACTGGCTAGGAGATCCGGATAAACCCTTAAAAGGGTTTCCGTGGAGGGGTGGTTCTGAACGAGATACTGTCGGTATCCTACTTTGGAGTGAACCTTTTGTTATGACCCTACCTTCAGGGGAAGAGGTTGTCGTTTTACTAATGGATACACAAGGTTCTTTTGATAGCACTAGTACTATGTGTCATTGTGCCACAGTTTTCGCTCTGAGTACAATGTTGAGCAGTATCCAAGTTTACAATATACATGGTAATATCCAAGAAGATCACCTCCAACATCTTCATCTGTTCACTGAATATGGTCGGTTAGCATTAGAGTCAGAAGTTTCTGGGTCTCCATTTCAGCATCTGTTGTTTCTTGTTCGTGACTGGAGTTATCCTTACGAATATAATTTTGGAAAAGATGGTGGTAATCAGTTGCTCAATAACCGTCTCAAGATTGTTCAACAACACCACACAGAGCATCAAACTGTTCGTCGGCATATTCGATCGTGTTTCTCTCAGGTGGATTGTTTTCTAATGCCTCATCCTGGTCTTAAAGTTTCAACTAATCCGAAGTTTGACGGGCGAGTGAGAGACATTGATCCCGGTTTCGTTGAAAATCTCATAGTTCTAGTCCCTGATCTCTTAGCTCCAGTCAATTTAGTTGTCAACAAAATAAATGGCCAGGAAGTTACGTGCCGTGAATTATCTACTTATTTCAAAGCATACATAAAGATTTACGAGAGTGATACTCTTCCAGAACCACGTTCAATGTTGGAGGCGACTGCAGAAGCAAATAATTTAAATGCAATATTAGCTTGTTAAGAAATGTACACAGAGGCGATGAACAAGATATGTGGACCAGACCGACCGTACATCAACCCAAATGAACTAGAAGCATTGCATTTGAAAATATATAATAATTGTATTGAGAAGTTCAATAGTATCCCTAAAATGGGTGGTGAAGCATTTTCTGAAGATTATTTGCACCGCTTAAAGGAAACAATAACGCAAATGGGAGAAGACTTCCGCTTAGTGAATTCTAAAAAGAACATATTTCAAACCTTTCATACTCCAACCGTCTTGGTTGTCATCTTACTGCTTTTCTATGTTGTCACAGGAATATCTGAGTTCATTGGCTTATCAGTGATTTCAAATGTTCTGACTATGCCGTTCTACATTGCTTTAATAACATTGTTTACCTGGTTGTTTTTAAGTTATACTGGTCAAGCGGCGGAATTAGCCAATGCTATAGACCATTCAGCTGAGTTAGTGATGAATAAGGTCTTCACTCCTGCAATAGAAGTAGTTGGTAGACGTGGAATTGCTCAGTTAGTTGGAGGTGGTGATTTGATTCCTCCTAATAACCATGCTACTAGAAGCTGAAATATTTAGTTACATCAAGTTATATTTTTTATCAGTGTTCTTACAACTTGATAGTGCTACTTTATTATTTAACTGAATGTGAATTCTGGTCTTTATTCTTCATTCTTCTTTGTACTATATAATGGTATTAAGCATTACTATGATTCAGTACTGCAACTCCCTCTTGACCTTTTAAAGTTCAACAAAAGACTGTCGGTCTGAAATTGTGAACAATCTCGGTTATTGTGCATATATCTTATTATAATTTTGAGGTTTTATGTCTCTATCACACCATTGGTTTGTACTTTACCTTATGTGTATTATGTTAAACCCCATACCAAACAAGTTAGATCTGTTCATATCTTTTATAACACTTTTATCCTATTCTCAAAGGCAGAATGGAAGAAGAAATGTGATTGTCTTTTGCTTCTATTGAACAATTTGTCTGTCTGTCTGTTTTAGACAGAACTTTGCACATAGGTGCGGCAGTTCAAGTTGCCACACTCTATGTAGTACACAAAGCAGGAAAGAAACAATTTAATCATGAATAATTTAAAAAATAAATTAAATAAGAGTAGTTTGTTTGATGCATCAGAAAAATGTGTAGACGAGTCTTCAAAGAAGTGTGAAGGAAACAACTAATTAACTGTTATAGTAAAGTGTTTACCACTACCAGAAGCCAAGCAGGTATTTGTAACACACGGTATTGAAGCAGACCCCCGTTTTTATTAGAACTAGATTCACTTAAAGTATTTACCTGAGCAAAATATATATGTTCCAAGTGGGACATTAGGCTTCGGCCGCACATCTCTATTGTACTCCATTATCTGTTGTCATTTTCATTTGGTTTCACGACTATCCACAAGCTTCCATTTCCTCTTCATATGATCTCTTACACAATACCCTCGTACGCCTAACTTATCTCTCCCCACTCTGGTTACACCTGGTGACCTAGCATGTGATATCAGTCAACGGTTTCCTCACCATATGTTCAGACTGTAGTTAAGGCTTTAGATAGAGCTATAAGTGATTATGATCCAGTGACTAATTTTCACTGTTAATTTAATTTACGTTATTTTGTGAAGACTACAAAGCATTTACGATTCAGACATTTAAAATTAAACTCGTATTCATTTAATGTTTATTGCACACTCATAACATAAGTACACAATTGTACTGGTAAGTATATACCTACTGAAAACTCATATATAGATTAAGAAAATTAAACGGATAAATGTGGTTATAAACCCATGCTAATTTAGGTAGGTGGAATATGGCTTTACACACTGCGGATAAGTTTACCGTGGCGTGTTGTGAAATCTGTATCAGCAAGTGATTGGATTTGAAGAAAGCTAAGAGTAGTTTCTTCTTCATGAATAAATACACTTGTTTAATTAATTTTTTAAATTATTTATGATTAAATTGTTTCTTTCCTGCTTTGTGTACTACATAGAGTGTGGCAACTTGAACTGCCGCACCTATGTGCAAAGTTCTGTCTAAAACAGACAGACAGACAAATTGTTCAATAGAAGCAAAAGACAATCACATTTCTTCTTCCATTCTGCCTTTGAGAATAGGATAAAAGTGTTATAAAAGATATGAACAGATCTAACTTGTTTGGTATGGGGTTTAACATAATACACATAAGGTAAAGTACAAACCAATGGTGTGATAGAGACATAAAACCTCAAAATTATAATAAGATATATGCACAATAACCGAGATTGTTCACAATTTCAGACCGACAGTCTTTTGTTGAACTTTAAAAGGTCAAGAGGGAGTTGCAGTACTGAATCATAGTAATGCTTAATACCATTATATAGTACAAAGAAGAATGAAGAATAAAGACCAGAATTCACATTCAGTTAAATAATAAAGTAGCACTATCAAGTTGTAAGAACACTGATAAAAAATATAACTTGATGTAACTAAATATTTCAGCTTCTAGTAGCATGGTTATTAGGAGGAATCAAATCACCACCTCCAACTAACTGAGCAATTCCACGTCTACCAACTACTTCTATTGCAGGAGTGAAGACCTTATTCATCACTAACTCAGCTGAATGGTCTATAGCATTGGCTAATTCCGCCGCTTGATCAGTATAACTTAAAAACAACCAGGTAAACAATGTTATTAAAGCAATGTAGAACGGCATAGTCAGAACATTTGAAATCACTGATAAGCCAATGAACTCAGATATTCCTGTGACAACATAGAAAAGCAGTAAGATGACAACCAAGACGGTTGGAGTACGTGGGCTTTATATCATCAGTGTTACAAACAGCGGACGATGGGTGACGCGAGAGCGCACGCCGTGCAAATAATCAATGTAGAGGAGTGCAACAAAAAACTTCGTTCAGCTTAAATGAAGAGGCGTTATCGGCTATTCTTTTGAAACCAGGTGTGCGTGACAAAAAAGTTGTAGTTTTGTCAGTTGCGGGAGCCTTCCGACAAGGGAGATGGTTTCTGTTGGGTTTTTTCCTTCGTTACCTATTGTGTGAAGATCGCACAAACTGGCTAGGAGATCCGGATAAACCCTTAAAAGGGTTTCCGTGGAGGGGTGGTTCTGAACGAGATACTGTCGGTATCCTACTTTGGAGTGAACCTTTTGTTATGACCCTACCTTCAGGGGAAGAGGTTGTCGTTTTACTAATGGATACACAAGGTTCTTTTGATAGCACTAGTACTATGTGTCATTGTGCCACAGTTTTCGCTCTGAGTACAATGTTGAGCAGTATCCAAGTTTACAATATACATGGTAATATCCAAGAAGATCACCTCCAACATCTTCATCTGTTCACTGAATATGGTCGGTTAGCATTAGAGTCAGAAGTTTCTGGGTCTCCATTTCAGCATCTGTTGTTTCTTGTTCGTGACTGGAGTTATCCTTACGAATATAATTTTGGAAAAGATGGTGGTAATCAGTTGCTCAATAACCGTCTCAAGATTGTTCAACAACACCACACAGAGCATCAAACTGTTCGTCGGCATATTCGATCGTGTTTCTCTCAGGTGGATTGTTTTCTAATGCCTCATCCTGGTCTTAAAGTTTCAACTAATCCGAAGTTTGACGGGCGAGTGAGAGACATTGATCCCGGTTTCGTTGAAAATCTCATAGTTCTAGTCCCTGATCTCTTAGCTCCAGTCAATTTAGTTGTCAAAAAAATAAATGGCCAGGAAGTTACGTGCCGTGAATTATCTACTTATTTCAAAGCATACATAAAGATTTACGAGAGTGATACTCTTCCAGAACCACGTTCAATGTTGGAGGCGACTGCAGAAGCAAATAATTTAAATGCAATATTAGCTTGTCAAGAAATGTACACAGAGGCGATGAACAAGATATGTGGACCAGACCGACCGTACATCAACCCAAATGAACTAGAAGCATTGCATTTGAAAATATATAATAATTGTATTGAGAAGTTCAATAGTATCCCTAAAATGGGTGGTGAAGCATTTTCTGAAGATTATTTGCACCGCTTAAAGGAAACAATAACGCAAATGGGAGAAGACTTCCGCTTAGTGAATTCTAAAAAGAACATATTTCAAACCTTTCATACTCCAACCGTCTTGGTTGTCATCTTACTGCTTTTCTATGTTGTCACAGGAATATCTGAGTTCATTGGCTTATCAGTGATTTCAAATGTTCTGACTATGCCGTTCTACATTGCTTTAATAACATTGTTTACCTGGTTGTTTTTAAGTTATACTGGTCAAGCGGCGGAATTAGCCAATGCTATAGACCATTCAGCTGAGTTAGTGATGAATAAGGTCTTCACTCCTGCAATAGAAGTAGTTGGTAGACGTGGAATTGCTCAGTTAGTTGGAGGTGGTGATTTGATTCCTCCTAATAACCATGCTACTAGAAGCTGAAATATTTAGTTACATCAAGTTATATTTTTTATCAGTGTTCTTACAACTTGATAGTGCTACTTTATTATTTAACTGAATGTGAATTCTGGTCTTTATTCTTCATTCTTCTTTGTACTATATAATGGTATTAAGCATTACTATGATTCAGTACTGCAACTCCCTCTTGACCTTTTAAAGTTCAACAAAAGACTGTCGGTCTGAAATTGTGAACAATCTCGGTTATTGTGCATATATCTTATTATAATTTTGAGGTTTTATGTCTCTATCACACCATTGGTTTGTACTTTACCTTATGTGTATTATGTTAAACCCCATACCAAACAAGTTAGATCTGTTCATATCTTTTATAACACTTTTATCCTATTCTCAAAGGCAGAATGGAAGAAGAAATGTGATTGTCTTTTGCTTCTATTGAACAATTTGTCTGTCTGTCTGTTTTAGACAGAACTTTGCACATAGGTGCGGCAGTTCAAGTTGCCACACTCTATGTAGTACACAAAGCAGGAAAGAAACAATTTAATCATGAATAATTTAAAAAATAAATTAAATAAGAGTAGTTTGTTTGATGCATCAGAAAAATGTGTAGACGAGTCTTCAAAGAAGTGTGAAGGAAACAACTAATTAACTGTTATAGTAAAGTGTTTACCACTACCAGAAGCCAAGCAGGTATTTGTAACACACGGTATTGAAGCAGACCCCCGTTTTTATTAGAACTAGATTCACTTAAAGTATTTACCTGAGCAAAATATATATGTTCCAAGTGGGACATTAGGCTTCGGCCGCACATCTCTATTGTACTCCATTATCTGTTGTCATTTTCATTTGGTTTCACGACTATCCACAAGCTTCCATTTCCTCTTCACATGATCTCTTACACAATACCCTCGTATACCTAACTTATCTCTCCCCACTCTGGTTACACCTGGTGACCTAGCATGTGATATCAGTCAACGGTTTCCTCACCATATGTTCAGACTGTAGTTAAGGCTTTAGATAGAGCTATAAGTGATTATGATCCAGCGACTAATTTTCACTGTTAATTTAATTTACGTTATTTTGTGAAGACTACAAAGCATTTACGATTCAGACATTTAAAATTAAACTCGTATTCATTTAATGTTTATTGCACACTCATAACATAAGTACACAATTGTACTGGTAAGTATATACCTACTGAAAACTCATATATAGATTAAGAAAATTAAACGGATAAATGTGGTTATAAACCCATGCCAATTTAGGTAGGTGGAATATGGCTTTACACACTGCGGATAAGTTTACCGTGGCGTGTTGTGAAATCTGTATCAGCAAGTGATTGGATTTGAAGAAAGCTAAGAGTAGTTTCTTCTTCATGAATAAATACACTTGTTTAATTAATTTTTTAAATTATTTATGATTAAATTGTTTCTTCCCTGCTTTGTGTACTACATAGAGTGTGGCAACTTGAACTGCCGCACCTATGTGCAAAGTTCTGTCTAAAACAGACAGACAGACAAATTGTTCAATAGAAGCAAAAGACAATCACATTTCTTCTTCCATTCTGCCTTTGAGAATAGGATAAAAGTGTTATAAAAGATATGAACAGATCTAACTTGTTTGGTATGGGGTTTAACATAATACACATAAGGTAAAGTACAAACCAATGGTGTGATAGAGACATAAAACCTCAAAATTATAATAAGATATATGCACAATAACCGAGATTGTTCACAATTTCAGACCGACAGTCTTTTGTTGAACTTTAAAAGGTCAAGAGGGAGTTGCAGTACTGAATCATAGTAATGCTTAATACCATTATATAGTACAAAGAAGAATGAAGAATAAAGACCAGAATTCACATTCAGTTAAATAATAAAGTAGCACTATCAAGTTGTAAGAACACTGATAAAAAATATAACTTGATGTAACTAAATATTTCAGCTTCTAGTAGCATGGTTATTAGGAGGAATCAAATCACCACCTCCAACTAACTGAGCAATTCCACGTCTACCAACTACTTCTATTGCAGGAGTGAAGACCTTATTCATCACTAACTCAGCTGAATGGTCTATAGCATTGGCTAATTCCGCCGCTTGACCAGTATAACTTAAAAACAACCAGGTAAACAATGTTATTAAAGCAATGTAGAACGGCATAGTCAGAACATTTGAAATCACTGATAAGCCAATGAACTCAGATATTCCTGTGACAACATAGAAAAGCAGTAAGATGACAACCAAGACGGTTGGAGTACGTGGGCTTTATATCATCAGTGTTACAAACAGCGGACGATGGGTGACGCGAGAGCGCACGCCGTGCAAATAATCAATGTAGAGGAGTGCAACAAAAAACTTCGTTCAGCTTAAATGAAGAGGCGTTATCGGCTATTCTTTTGAAACCAGGTGTGCGTGACAAAAAAGTTGTAGTTTTGTCAGTTGCGGGAGCCTTCCGACAAGGGAGATGGTTTCTGTTGGGTTTTTTCCTTCGTTACCTATTGTGTGAAGATCGCACAAACTGGCTAGGAGATCCGGATAAACCCTTAAAAGGGTTTCCGTGGAGGGGTGGTTCTGAACGAGATACTGTCGGTATCCTACTTTGGAGTGAACCTTTTGTTATGACCCTACCTTCAGGGGAAGAGGTTGTCGTTTTACTAATGGATACACAAGGTTCTTTTGATAGCACTAGTACTATGTGTCATTGTGCCACAGTTTTCGCTCTGAGTACAATGTTGAGCAGTATCCAAGTTTACAATATACATGGTAATATCCAAGAAGATCACCTCCAACATCTTCATCTGTTCACTGAATATGGTCGGTTAGCATTAGAGTCAGAAGTTTCTGGGTCTCCATTTCAGCATCTGTTGTTTCTTGTTCGTGACTGGAGTTATCCTTACGAATATAATTTTGGAAAAGATGGTGGTAATCAGTTGCTCAATAACCGTCTCAAGATTGTTCAACAACACCACACAGAGCATCAAACTGTTCGTCGGCATATTCGATCGTGTTTCTCTCAGGTGGATTGTTTTCTAATGCCTCATCCTGGTCTTAAAGTTTCAACTAATCCGAAGTTTGACGGGCGAGTGAGAGACATTGATCCCGGTTTCATTGAAAATCTCATAGTTCTAGTCCCTGATCTCTTAGCTCCAGTCAATTTAGTTGTCAAAAAAATAAATGGCCAGGAAGTTACGTGCCGTGAATTATCTACTTATTTCAAAGCATACATAAAGATTTACGAGAGTGATACTCTTCCAGAACCACGTTCAATGTTGGAGGCGACTGCAGAAGCAAATAATTTAAATGCAATATTAGCTTGTCAAGAAATGTACACAGAGGCGATGAACAAGATATGTGGACCAGACCGACCGTACATCAACCCAAATGAACTAGAAGCATTGCATTTGAAAATATATAATAATTGTATTGAGAAGTTCAATAGTATCCCTAAAATGGGTGGTGAAGCATTTTCTGAAGATTATTTGCACCGCTTAAAGGAAACAATAACGCAAATGGGAGAAGACTTCCGCTTAGTGAATTCTAAAAAGAACATATTTCAAACCTTTCATACTCCAACCGTCTTGGTTGTCATCTTACTGCTTTTCTATGTTGTCACAGGAATATCTGAGTTCATTGGCTTATCAGTGATTTCAAATGTTCTGACTATGCCGTTCTACATTGCTTTAATAACATTGTTTACCTGGTTGTTTTTAAGTTATACTGGTCAAGCGGCGGAATTAGCCAATGCTATAGACCATTCAGCTGAGTTAGTGATGAATAAGGTCTTCACTCCTGCAATAGAAGTAGTTGGTAGACGTGGAATTGCTCAGTTAGTTGGAGGTGGTGATTTGATTCCTCCTAATAACCATGCTACTAGAAGCTGAAATATTTAGTTACATCAAGTTATATTTTTTATCAGTGTTCTTACAACTTGATAGTGCTACTTTATTATTTAACTGAATGTGAATTCTGGTCTTTATTCTTCATTCTTCTTTGTACTATATAATGGTATTAAGCATTACTATGATTCAGTACTGCAACTCCCTCTTGACCTTTTAAAGTTCAACAAAAGACTGTCGGTCTGAAATTGTGAACAATCTCGGTTATTGTGCATATATCTTATTATAATTTTGAGGTTTTATGTCTCTATCACACCATTGGTTTGTACTTTACCTTATGTGTATTATGTTAAACCCCATACCAAACAAGTTAGATCTGTTCATATCTTTTATAACACTTTTATCCTATTCTCAAAGGCAGAATGGAAGAAGAAATGTGATTGTCTTTTGCTTCTATTGAACAATTTGTCTGTCTGTCTGTTTTAGACAGAACTTTGCACATAGGTGCGGCAGTTCAAGTTGCCACACTCTATGTAGTACACAAAGCAGGAAAGAAACAATTTAATCATGAATAATTTAAAAAATAAATTAAATAAGAGTAGTTTGTTTGATGCATCAGAAAAATGTGTAGACGAGTCTTCAAAGAAGTGTGAAGGAAACAACTAATTAACTGTTATAGTAAAGTGTTTACCACTACCAGAAGCCAAGCAGGTATTTGTAACACACGGTATTGAAGCAGACCCCCGTTTTTATTAGAACTAGATTCACTTAAAGTATTTACCTGAGCAAAATATATATGTTCCAAGTGGGACATTAGACTTCGGCCGAACATCTCTATTGTACTCCATTATCTGTTGTCATTTTCATTTGGTTTCACGACTATCCACAAGCTTCCATTTCCTCTTCACATGATCTCTTACACAATACTCTCGTATGCCTAACTTATCTCTCCCCACTCTGGTTACACCTGGTGACCTAGCATGTGATATCAGTCAACGGTGTCCTCCCGGTATGTTCAGTGCATTTCCATTTTCCTCCGTATATCATCCAACTGACTTACAAATCTTGTCCATCACAACTACCGTGATATATCTTATTTGTTCACCATTTAGTGGAACCTTGCCATTCTCTGTCTTACTGCCTAATTTTTGTCGGTCATATCCATCGGTTTGTGCCTTCGGAAGGGTTTCACCAGCCTGCGTGCTCTTTTCGCGAACTGAGGAGTTTCCCTGATTGCAGAGGAGATTAAATTTATCTTATCTCTATGTTCAATTCCTGGTAGCTATAGGCTTGTTTTCAGTTTGGTGGGTTCGCTAACGCCAAACCCAACCTTGCATCTTTTTCAGGCTTAGTACTTGCCAGTATATTTGGCGAGTGTATGTCAGCTATATCCAGACACTTGTGTGAAATTGCATTTACGAAGAAATTTTATGGTGGATGGTAAATTATTAGATATGACAAGTCTTTCCATTTGAGTTATGGTTGGCTTACATCATTAAAGTAATGTAAACCATCATTTTAATGTCGTTTGCTTGGTTTCTCAATATCTCTAAACATTGGAAACCTTTGAAATTTACCAACAGACGACTGATTTTCGTGTTTAAAAAAGCAGGTCATGTTCTTTTTTGTTTTTACTTCTCACAGTTCTCTCCCTCTTCTTTTCGAGTGGTCTATATATTGTTATCAGTGCCACTATTCATTTTATTTAACTTTTAGTGTTCCAGGGATTGTTTCTCTTGAGCTGTTTCTGACGTCTTCCACCCTTCTTACAAACGTTTGTAGTCTGCTGAGGGATTTGAACCGTTGCTTTGTTGATGTATAGTGAACTTTAAATTTATAAAATATGTATCTTTGAAGTAGTAGAGCAGTGAGACACAAAGGGGAATGAAACAATTTGATTTAAATGAGTATTTATTTGTGCGCCTAATTGGCACTAGAATCTAAGACTTGCACCGGGTCTTACTCGGGGCTTGTCAGGTGGGTGTTGTTTTTCCCACTGAGTTTTAGAGGTGGTCAAGTGTGCTTCATCGTTTGTAGAAATAGTTATGAGGTCAGGTTTTAGTGGTAACAACAGCACTCTTGAACACCATTACTCTTCACTTTTCGTTCACTGTGTCACCTTTTCATTTACTCCTTCTTGTTTGTATAACATTTGTTTATTCTATTCATATTATACTTATCTGTGTATTATACACTGTTGGATATACTCAGTGGTTAATCGGATTCAACTGAGTGATTATATTCATTTTTACGCTTTAGTCTATAAGGTCTTTATTTTCCTGGTCATTCTGTATAAAATAAATGCAGTCAATACCAAAAATTAAATCTGTGATGTAACTTATAATATGTAATTGTCTAAATCTATTGGATCATACATAGAAACATTTCTGTATCGGCCGACTTTTAAATATTTAAAAATTAGAGTATTTGGAACATATATCAAAAGTGTGATTAATATTATTATGCTGTGTATTCTGAATACCGGATTTGTGAAAATTCAGACTGTTCATGTCACAACCCTATGTCAATTTTACAATCCGCATAAATCAAGAATTACTGGAAAGATGTTACGTCTCTTTATGGACTCTTCAACAGGAGACAGCTACGCCCATATCGGGGATCAAATCCGCGACACTCAGGTTGCGGAGTGAACGGGGCATTACTTGATCACCGGGTCGAATTTCCGTGCCTATGAATTCTGACTTGTATCAATGCATAACGCAGCACCGTCACCATTTACTTTAATTTGTAGTAATTAAATTAATGTCAGGAATAATCTTTCATATAAGTCTACTGGTAAGTGAAAAATTACCCGAGATACGTGTATTTTCCAAGCAATTTCCAAAAGCTCTAAATTTATATCATTGTCTTTACTACTAATTGATCGATAAGAATAGTTGGATACTGCTCATATCGACCAGTAGTTGTAGCTATCCAGATTGAAGTGGTCTGATGAGCACTATAGGTCGATGCGGGTGGTATCCAACTACTTAAATCAATCAATCAATCAGTAGTACATAGCATCATGCATTTATGCTTGCTTTCTTGATTACCAATCATGGTGCCAAACAAATTACACATTTTGTGATGTAAATGATTTGGGTTTCTAAATGAAACTGTGTGATTGTGTAATTTCCAAATTGCGAATTTCAATCTAAATTTACTTTTTATTCCCTTAAATAACACTGTACTGACGATAATACTTGTTCACAGTTTGAGCATATCACTATAGTATGGTCTGTAACTTTCAGCTTGTCCAAGGAATCTATATTCGTATTTAAACTAATTATTGTCGGAATAAATTGTTCGGTGATACGGTCAAATACAAATATTCACTGTTTCATTGTCAAGCCAAGATAGGTTCAGTTGTATACCATGTTCTTATCAGTCATTGTATATTACTATTACTTTTGGAGTAACTGCTCCAGTTCTTTTAATGAGCCTGCTTCTAACCTCATGCTTCTCTGCCTTAGTTTAGCTTATCTTCACTGCCGTTTTAAAGAAGTGTGGTAAATTGAACTGGTGATACGTTATCATATATATATATATATATATATATATATATATATATATGCATATCTTCGAATGTATATTTCTGTCAGCATAAATTAGGTGCATAGACAATCAGAATATGTATATGTGCATATCGAGGAAATAAGTTTTTTGTTATTGTAGAACAAGAAAAGAAGGTAACAAAAGATACATGTCATATTTGTTATTTTCTGCCTTGTTTATTTGTGTACAACTAACGGGACAACAACAGCTAACGATCAATAAATGCAATGTATTATCAAAAAGAATTAATTGCTCAGGCACACATTTTAAAACACTTGTTCATCGCTTAAATTCACTGTAGGACTGTAGTTTTTTTCTACGGAAAAAACAAAACTGGACGTATGAAACACTGATGTTTTGCATATTTCCCTTTTTTTGAATATATTTCACAAACAGAAATTCTTTTACAATTTTACCAATACCACATATTATGTGATGTTAGTTGCTCGTCGATTGTTTAAGACTTAAACATTGAATAATGCTAAATTATATGTCAATGAGTAAATACCGACAGTTGTCAAGTAGAGTCTTTTATCGATTGTCTCCAGATGTCTTAGACAATTTGATTTTTCATTCAACCGTTTCGATCATCGTCAGCGAAAAAAAATGAACAAAATGACCTTTATAAATGCCAAGTTCGACGTCCAAGGGTGACGTGAAAGAGATCATGTGAGAAGAAAATAAAAGGTTATGGCCAATCGTGGAACCAACTGTGAAAGACTGTAGAATGCAGGGGGAAATAGAGATGTATTACTTAGTCACTATATGCCACTCGAATCCCAGGGGAATAATAATAATAGGGGATTGGTAGTTGTGTTAAACAATAGGTTGATGTATGATATCTAATTTTTTTAATGGACTAAAATCAAGAACCATTATGATCTACTAAGGTGAAGATTTTTAAGGGGATCTAACACGTCCTGAAATATATATCTGCCAGCATTCAAGTTGTCTACATCACTCCTATCTTAAAATAGATGGTGAAGTGGTAGAGCGTGTTAACCACTTCACTTATTTGGGAAGTTGCATCAGCCCTAGCGGGTTAATCGTTGACGAAATTTCAGCACAGATACAGAAGGCTAGTTTGACATACACTAACCAAAGGATGTATCTACTGCTCATCAGTTCGTTCCATCCTTCTTTACGGTCGTGAGACATGGCCATTAAAACTAGAAGATATAAAAAAACTAGCCGTCTTCAATTATAAGTGTCTGCATTCTTTCGCCCGTATTAAGTGGCATAATACGGTCAGTAATACTCAGGTTGAGCGTTGAATGTTAGACAGAGAGGGAAAGTCAATCGATGAGGTTCTGAAGCTACATCGATTGAGTGAGATGGTTAAGACATATGTTACGTATACGTAGCCATCGATCGCTTTCCTCAACGTGCAATGTTAGCTGACACATGGTCGATTAGGTTGGAAGAGAGTTGGCGGTAGTTAAACCAAAACATGGCATCAGTCAATGAAATCTTTGACAGTTAATTTGAGCCACGTCGAGAGGTGTAAACTTCCTGGTTGGGATCTTCAGGATGCTAAGAACCAATGAAAGCTAGAGACGACTGGTGATATGGCTCAAAATCGTTCTTAATGGCTGGCGCAGATGCATTCACTCTTTGCGATTTACCAGTCACATCTAATAAAGCTCTATTGTTCTACCATAGCACTAATCTTTTTCCCTCACACTTCTGTATATCATCTCTCTCTTTCTTTTGAATCTCTCTTTACTCTCTTCTCTTGCTTCGTGTGCTAAATGCAGGAAGAGTGACGACTCGAACAGCTTCACTTCTGTGCAGAGTTCTATGTTGAAGGCAGTCAGTCAGTGTCTGTATCGATAACTTTTTATTCGCACTGTGTGTTTGATTCTTCGGTAGACTTTTTAACATTGTAGCAAGTTGAAATAGTTACTTGCACACTTTGCTATTGAGTGAATTTATTTCAAATCTCTTCATATTTACCTGTTTAGTCATTATCTGGAACTAATCAGTTGCACAGTTATAATAGTCGTTGATAGGAATGTTTTTACTTATACACATATGAAAGATGTAAATTCCCTGTACTGGTGAAATTGACAATGCCGAAACCGCATTGAATGATATAAGGTGTAATTACATTACTCATGGTTTGCGAGTGTAATGCGTGTAGACTTCTAGGTCACTACGCAGCAAGGCACAGCTTCATGGATTAGGTTAAATGACGCCTATTTCATGCGCTAAAACACATTAAGAGATATAATTATATGAAGCATCATTTAGATATACGACAATCCAACCGAAAATTTAGAACACAGAAAACTAGTTACAATTGCAAAACATTGCAGGCAGTACTTAGCTACAAGTAGTTCGCATTATCTTACGCGTCAAAGGTTAGCGTGTCAGTTTAACTTGGGAGTATTGGCGTTCGTTTTACAAAACTGGCATTTCACTGACTAGCTACTGACCAAGTTTTGATCCCTCTTATGTCAGTGAAACTTATCTGGACAGTTTAAAATGTGAAGGATTTAATATTTTACTGTATGCATCTGCCACATATATTTATTTTTAAACTATGTTATTCTCATTCTTCCACCTAACAACCTATAAATTTTGTGCTATTTCTTTATTGCAATTTAATCAAATTGTTTGCTTATTTAGTTTTTGTAATGTGAATGTGTGTTTGTATATCCTTATCTGGTGGTTTCTTTCTCTGTATGTTTTTATTGGATTCTGTTCATCCCATCATCTTGTCAAATACCAACATTCCTTCGTGTAGCATAATTCAAGTGAAATAGTCTGTGTAGGCTAATGTACGTGTTGATAATGTATACATTAATTCCTTTATTTCATTTTACCTTATACTTCAATTTCATTATATAATTTTTCTCTTTATATTTCTTTTAAAATTGTTTTATTTAATTATCTGCCCTGTTTTTTATCATTTATATTCCCCTTATTGTTATTTACTTGTAAATGCATCAATGAATAAGTAAATAAATAAATAAAAACCGGAAAAAGTTCTATTTAGATCGACTTAACACAAAATACATAAATTGTCAGACATTTTGTGAGTAAGCACACTTATTGTGTCTCAATTCGTATTGTTGTATTAATGTAAGACTAGCTGAGTTTTCCCTCTTTTCTCATAGCTTTCTACGAAATGTAATTTTTAAAATGCTGAAATTTCCTCCTTATTATATTCAGAAATATAATATATTCAATCAATTTCAAAAAGACAATGACCTTTTTGAGTAGCTAGAAAAAGTGAATTAAGCGATTTCCCATTACAAAATGGATCGGTCCTAAAAGCTTTCATGTTTCTTTTTTTTATTGACTAAGTAAAAATACAGAAGCAAATTTGAAAAAGTATATTATTTTATTAATTGTAAAATTATTAGTTTTGACCTATCTGTTACAGCCAGTGGGTCATCATCATTGGTCGTCATCTCTTTTTTTATTTAGTAAGTCCAAGCAGATACTAACCACTTTCGGTTGTAAATTTCGGAAAAATTAATCTTCCTCAAACAAAACAGTGTCAGTTGTTATTACAAGATATCACTGAGATGGAAATCAGTTAATGTGCGTCGGTGGTACAGTGGTTAGGACTCTCGCCGACCATGCACATGGGCCGGGGTTCGATCCCCTGCCGACGCACACCCGATATCTATGGTCGGCCTGCAAAATTTGGGCTACCGATATCCATGCTGAAAATTCCATACTTGTACTGAAAAGACGGTGTGGCATCAAGCTGTAATCAAAAAAAAAAAAAAAAAAAAAAATACGAATCTTAAGAATAATAGGAATATAATATAATAATTGCTAAACCAAATAAAAGCAACTCAACAGCGGTGTTCAGACAAAGAAGATTATTTGAAAAAGGTAAGTACTTGCATACAAACAGGATCGTTTAAAGAAATTAAGAAACCAGTAGACACTGCCATGAATAAAGTTAAGAAATCCTCAATGAACCTTATACGCTGAATGAAACAGTCTCTGGATGAGTCTAAACACTCAAATTCAATACCCAAAACTAAAAAACCCAGTATGATGTATGGTGTTGTTAAAATTCATCAACTAGAATATCTCATTAGACTCATAGTTGATTATGCAAATTCACCAACTTATGAATCTTCTAAACACCTAGCCTATGGTATTAAGTTGGATTAGAAACCGTCCAAAATCTACAATTACTTATTCGTATGGACTCAAACACAGATCGAATAATTTAAAATCAGATAGCGGAGAAAAAGCGGTTAGTTTTGATATCATCAGGTTATTTACGAATTCATTTCTAATCAAGAATATGAGCTGTGAAAGAAAGTATCACTAGGAGACATTATGCTAGATTTACAGCTATGTCTAACTTCTATAGTATTTAAGTTCCAAGCAAAAATATACAAACGAAATTAGGGGACTGCTATGGGGTCACTGATACCTCCTAAGTCTGTAGGAGGTGTGCAGATAACATTCGCGGTATTAAAAGCACAGGTTATAAATGGGTTTTTCAAACGCATTAACTTAAAGGTAGAGGTTATTCAATTCACTTTACGGTTGGAATATTATGAAGAAGAGTATCTAGTGTCAGATTTCATTATAAAAGGTGAAAAGTCAAACACTAATGTTTAAAAAACGAGAAATTCATACCTACGTCTAGCTTTCTACTCATTTTGCTGTGTGTGAGTGAAAACAGGTTTCGTGAAATGCTTAAATGGTAGGGAAAAACATCTAAATAGTAACAAAGAAATTGTAGGTCAGGAAGTATGACGCTTAAGAGCTTTGCCGCATAATAATTATTCTGATAAATTAATTTAGAAGTAGATAAAAAATTCTATTGATATAAGTATAAAACTTGGGCACTGTGGTAGAGTGTAACTCCATTATGGATAAGATTTTATTTTGATAAATCACACAGTGTTACACAGTAATATTAGGTGATGACGTTTCGAGCACAATTTATTGCCCATAATCATATCAAGTCACTCACACAACTTTTTGCATAATTTCTACCACAGTTCCCAAGTTTTATACTGATTTTTATACATGTATATAAATGAAGCAAGAAAGTTATGTGAGTACCTTGATATGATTTTGAGCAATAAATTGTGCTCGAAACGTCATCAGTAAGTTATATTGTATAGTACTGTATGACTTTATCAAAATAAAATTTTATCCTTAATGGAATTATACTCTACCACAGTGCCCAAGTTTTATCCTTATATAGATAAAAAATCATAACAATAAGGACGTCACGAATGACAGAAACAAACAGCAAGACTACAACACCAAGAAGAAAAAATTTGAAACATCAGTAGTGATATTCTCTCAATGATTTGATAGTGTTTTTAAGTGTATTACCAATAAAACAAGAAGACTTGGTTGTAAGAAGAACAGGCAAGGCTGGGACAATATCATTATGCATAAATATTTTAGAAATACGTAATTAGTTTAGACATACCGAGACATTTTAATAAAGTTTCTTTTTCCAATTTTGTTAAGGTCTACGAATCTATAATTTCGAGTTATTGTCTCTGAATAAAAACATACCATGTTTTATTTATTACGTTTGTTTAAACTTAATTGTTTTTCTCTTTTTACAAACTATTTTAATCCAAGGGGCGGTGAACAACACTGTTTCATCTTAATTTTAGAGTTCTAGTAAAATTACTGGCTACATGAGATAACACTATTCAAGATTCGATGTATGCCTGTGTCCTAGGATTGTTAACTTTTTCTCTTCAATACTCAATTAAGTTTTACTCACCCATATCTGATATAGCTTTTATCAACCCGGTATAGAATTCATCATTTCATTTTACTGATCAGAATTAAAATTGCGCATCATCAATATGAAACACCTACTAACCTCAGTGTGTCTTTTAATAGTCAGTTTATTGTGTCGTTACTGTCTTTAATGAAGAATATATGTATCTCACAAGATGAGCTTCTCTGTCCATAAAATACCAACACATTCGCTTCTCCCACCACTCCTTTAGTCATTTTGCGATGTAAATATCCTCTGTTACCGTAATAAATTTGGACATTTTCTGTCAGTTGACGTGGAATGAATGTAAATTTGTGTATTATACATATATAAATGAAGAGCGTTGAGTATCCTTTTATTTTTAGTCTGTCAAAAGAATAAAATTAATCAGTACTTATGCGTAGCAATTTGGTCTTCATGATAAAATGATTTCGTTGTTTTTCTCAGTCCATATGATTTAGTTTGTCGTTTAACTTGTTCTCGTATTATTATTATTATTATTATTATTATTATTTTATTATCATTACTATTTAGTCTGCTCTATACATAGATATAGTTATGCATACTTCTTTTTTGTTGTTCTTGTGTATTTATTTACGTAAATCTTTGTTCTTAATGATTTTATCATTGCTTTACATATCTGAATTTTGCTGACATTGTATAATCTGAGACTATAAAAAAGGTGAATAGATCCTACCTATTATATAGTCAGCTGGAATGGGGATATGCCATGTGTTCCACACTATTGTTTCTGGTCTTACTGTTTACTCATTAAGTTCTCGCACTATATGGAATTCCTGCGAAATGGCTAATGCTTGTCATTGAATACATTGCTGAATATTTGGTGTCTGCAAGGTCACTAAAATATCTTTTCTGACATGTGATGAGAAAGCTAAAAGTGAATGTTACCGCCACTTAAGGCCTTCGTTTTATCAATTCTTATTTCAGTGTAGCGAAAATTCTCATCTAGACATTTAGAAGACAAAAAGATTCACCAAAGGATATATCATTTTCTAAGACCAATAGCTTACAGTTCAAAACCATGTGTTAGTGATAATATGCATTAGTGAAACACTCAGTTGACAGTCAGATGAAATTAAACGGAATATTAGTGCAATAAATAAGAATAATTAAAACAATCATTACTTGTAAAAGGCTAATGAAGGAGGGAAAATTATCAGATATTTACAATCAAGTAATGATGTTCAAGGTAAGAAAAACATATGAACAAATGAGGTATAGTTTCTTCAGATGGATTCCAACAACTTCAATTAAATACAGAAGATTGACTTGTAAAGCAAAATTAAGATCAATCGGAATACTGTAGGTAACTTTAAATGCCCCTTTAACACCGACTTTATGTTCAGTATCTACAAGGTAAGTGAAAATGGGGCTACGAATAGACCTTTGTCCCACGCCTAACGATGCAAGCAGAGGTGGTTCAGACATCCAATTATGAACATGCCTAATTTGTACGCTTTGTGTAACTAGCAGTCACACTAGTAGGAGCGTATTATTGTCGTAAGATTCTGAAGTAGTGGAGAAGATATATAGCTCAGGTGCATGATTTTGATGTTGTTAAGTTCTCTCAGTTGAGTAGTCTAACTGTAAGATCTTCGTCTTCTTTCTAGAAAACATCTTCAGCACAGACTTCGATATGCAGTGAACTTATTTTAATTCTCCATGAATTATATAATTTTCTGTCTAGACAACCTTGGTTATTATTGATTGCTAATCGGCATCAGTATTGATCATCTTATTGACTTGAAATTTCACTTTAGGTGACTTACTCTTTATTAGTTGATGTATTTTAGTGTGTCTGTCTATTGATTACAGATTCTTCTGAGTACCAAATTTCTAGATATTGCCTGGCATTTTTGGTGTTTTCACTGTCTAGAATTTCTACACTTTCCTGGTCAAATTGGTGTCCATAGTTATCCGCATGCATTTTGGCTTTTTTGCATAGTGCTTGTACACATTTTCTTGTATGTGCTGTTGAAGTTGAGTTTTGGTCTATGTGAGTCTCATAAAAAATTACCTAAACCCAAAACAACAAAAAACCATCCTGATAAAGTACAAGAAAACTCATACTACCATTTTTGAAAAATATTTCATCGATTTTGAGTCTTGTTATCAGCAGTCTCAATCCAGTGGTTCATTGTGTTTCTAGGACCCCAAGCAAGTAGTTTTCACCTCCTTATATGGGTCATATCAACAGTTGAAGACTTCATGAACTGATGCCAAGATTTTTTGTCCACCTCTAACTCTTTCAACCTAATCTTATGTCAACTAACATAGCTCAACGAGTAAGTCTGTGGTTTAGCTTGTGTAATACGTGTCCTAGGCATCTCAATCGATATGACCTCACAACCGCATTGATTGACTTTCCTTCTTTCTCTTCAACTCTATGCGTAATCTGGCATACTTCACTATATAACATGATAGGTTGGACGTAGACACTTATTTTTAAAAGCTGTTAATCACCTCTTGTCCTCTTTTAATGGTTAACTCTGAGAAGTGGAAAATTAGGACAGTGCGGACTATTGCACAGTGCACTGTTTTTCAGTAGAAAGCCGGATATCATGTTGTCACAAAAGATGACGCAAGCTGGGAACCTCCAGACTAAGCTTTTATATCATCTGAGTTCTAAGCAATCAACCAATTACGGCTGACACAAATGAAATACGTATGGTCGACACATTCAACCATTTCACTCCCTATCTTTGGACTAAGAATCCGTGCATACCAGTCATGTAGCACTATCCACCATTTGACAGGAGAGAATCACACATCGAACATACTCAAAGGCTTGCTCTAGATATTCAGAAAACTGAATTTTGTCACCGTCTGCATTCAGAAGAAATATATTGTCTTCATACTTTGAATCAACGAGACTCTACCCTAGTAACAAGTCATTCCCGGAGACATCGAAGTTCTCCAGGGTCACCTCCGCCAGAACATCCATAATAAAATTAAAGAATAATAGCACTTCGCATCCCTAATGAACATAACATCCTATCAATTCAGACGATAACTCCTTATTAGCTGCATAAATTCGAGTAATGTCTTTGAATTCGCATAATGTACTGCCATGGTGTTAATGTGTCGCCAAAGCACCTCGATTAACTGAGTCAAGTAAAGTGGTAAGTGTAACACGGTGATCTGCGTCTTTTCACCTGGACCTAAACCTTCTGCCATTTCTCTACTAAGTGTTCCATGTGTAGCTACAATATTCCACCTATTATCTCAATAGGTAATTTATCACAAAATAATTCATTAATCTCCATCGTTGATTAAATGTTAGCGGTCTCCAGGTAAGACAGTGCCTCTCTGCATATTTTGTGTTCGTGCTCGTCAAGATTATAATTGTCGATTCATTGGCATATTCATCTATTAGTTATCACGAGGATTTCTTCCCCAGTGGCTTAGTTTTCGAGTGTTTTTTAAGTAACAAACTAAACAAATGATAAAATTTGTCCTTTGTCTTGTTTTGATTAAATTGAGTGAGTACTCTATCAAAGTATCTGAAAAGGTACCAACGAGACTCACTAGCTCTCCTTATTTCTACGAACCTATTCAAGATGGATAGCATGCTGACTGACTGCCTTCAACATAGAACTCTGCACAGAAGTGAAGCCGTTCGAATCGCCACTCTTCCTGCATTTAGCACACAAAGCAAGAGAAGAGAGATTCAACAGAAGTGTGAGGGAAAAAGATTAGTACTATGGTAGAACAATAGAGCTTTATTAGATGTGACTGGTAAATCACAAAGAGTGAATGCATCTGCGCCAGCCATTAAGAACGATTTTGAGCCATATCACCCATCGTCTCTAGCTTTCATTGGTTCTTAGCATCCTGAAGATCCCAACCAGGAAGTTTACACCTCCCTACTTGGCCGGGTATGACTTAACTATCTCACTTAATCGATGTAGGTTCAGAACGTCATCGATTGAATTTCCCTCTTTTTGTCACTCGACCCTATTATGCCACCTAACATGGGAAACAGAACGCAGACACCTATGATTAAAGACGACTAGTCTTTTCATGTCTTCCAGTTTCAATGGCTGTGTCTCACAACCGTAAAGAAGGACGGGGCGAACTGATCAGTAATTAGGATATCATACAGACACCTGTCGACTGGAATCCAATGGAATGATCAGTTTTCTGCTTCAAATCCGACTGCTTTACCTACAGTCTCGAGTCACTGACAACTAATCATAAAGCCTACTGATACCTTTGGGATGAATTTTCTGGATTCACCATGTTGGCTAGATGGATTTAAGTGAATTACCTCACCAGAGTCTTGCGTATACATCTTGAAAATACAACATTCACATACTCTAGGCACAAGAGTTTTGACTGTTGAGGCCTGCGATCCTATTAGTCATAGGGTTTAGACGTTGGAAGCTTGAATATGAAATTGAAAACCTGGTTTGAGGAGAACATGAACGATGATTCTTTTACTTAAGCCTTTAATAATGGTCACAGAGTTAAAAGGAAACTGAAGAAACCGTTTGAAGGGTATTATTAGCAATGTGGAAAGTTTGAGGAATACCAGAATGAACAAAATAGATGATGAATGGAAGAACTTGGTATGCTGATGGCAGCGTGTTGCTGGTTGATACTTATTGGTCGCTCGCGTCGTAGGAGTTGGTTTCTTGTTGCTTTTCATGAAGAAGAAAAAGGATTGGTTTTACTGACCATGGAGCTGTGACGGCCTGTCACATGAAGCGTGCTTTTAGATGCCGATATTTTTGGTGTTTCACCTGTGGAAAGAGCCTTACAACCGTTAAACAGGTCAGTAAGTATAGTTTCTGGGGTTGACTTCTTCCCATCCCTCCTCAGACCAGGAGGGCAGCATAACTGGCTTACTGCTTGTCCGAAGGGAACATCTTATATTCCAACAGGATAACTTCGTCTTCAAATACTGACATTATATTAGTTACTTCGATAATTAAAGAAGTTTATCTCTGAGATATACATCTGGTGATGAGAAGTTAGACCAATTTCTCACTTTGGTTTCGATAAAATGTTAACAGTTACTTATAAGTGGGATCTGAAAATACAACCACTTCAAATATAATTTGTTTGCAAACAAGCCTTTACTGATTAGCTCGTATATTTTTCTTTGGTCTTACCGTCTTAAAGTAAGTGGTATTGTCAAGACTAAAATCGTGCATTCTATTGAATAGATAATGTGTTCTTATCACAGAAAATTCACTATGTTCCCTTCTCCTTACACAGTGTGTTGTAATTCTAATTGTAACTATTTGTTTTTCACGTAAAGGGAAAAATTTCCATTTCCTAGATGTCAACATAAAAAGAAGAAACGATGGGACAATTCAAAAATCTGTCTACAGGAAAGAAACTTGAACTGGTCAATACCTACATTATCATAGCTTTTGCCCAACCAGTTACAAAAGATGTCTAGTAAAAACGCTCTTCAGCAGAGCCAAAGAAATATGTTCAGAAGACAAGATTGAAGAAGAACTTGAGATCATCGAAAAGAACCTTATCGAGAATGGATATCCTCGAAAGTTCATATTAAAATATAGAAATGAAGAAGTACACAAACCGAAACCCGACACCGTTGAAAAGAAACCAGTTTTCATCTGTCTAGCGTACAAAGGGGAAGACGTATCCACAAGAACACAAAAAAGAATCACAGGTGCATTGAAAAGAACGTTCCCAGCCGCCAGACTGATCCTACTTCACAACACTGTGTGCTCGTTAACCCAGTCAAAAGTAGATGAGTTCCCTACTCACGTCAACTCCAACTGCATTTACCAATTCACGTGCACCTGCGGAAGCAAGTACATAGGAAGGACTGAGAGGACAGCATCTACTAGATTTTCTGAGCACATTCCTAAGAGTCTCCGTACAAAAGGAAGAAAAGTGTTATCAAGTGCAATCGTCAGACATCTAATTGACACAGGACACACAGTAGAAATCAGCCAAGCCTTCAAAATAATCAATACACAAAGAAGCCCACGGCTACTTCGCTTCGCAGAAGCCATTGCTATCAAGAGATTTCGACCAGACCTTTGTATACAGAAAGATAGTGTGATTAATCTTTCACTACCTTGGTAACCCTAACTCTATTTTATTTTATTTTTGTTTTGCCTTTCTGTCAGTATGCCTGTGTGTTTGTCTTGTTACGTAACATTTTATTCAATTTTGACCTTCAAGTTTCTAAATCTACTTAATTGTTTGTGTGTTTAAGTTATAAATGTTACTTCACTATTCACCCCCACCCTCTTAAACTCTCCACCACAAGATGTGTAAATTTACTTTGTTCTCTGACCCTGACCCTGCAATATGCCTCTAACCAATCTGTATTGTTTTCCAATAGAAATCTGAACTCTTACCCCTCTTATCCAATTCCACTATATATAATTAGTTGTTTTTTGACACCGAATAATCTGTCTACCTACATCAAATTCTGGAATTATGTTCCTTATGCCTTCTATCTAAAACTCAAAGTATTTATGAAAAAGTATGTTCCACAACTTTCTTGAAACCTATAATTTGATTTTGTTTAGGATGTATGCAGTTGATGAGAATCCACGAAATAAAACGAGCTCGTATTATCCTGCAAACATGTTCGTTCTTTCTCTCTTCAAACTAATAAAGGGAACCGGTTGCATGAAATCTTTGATTTCTGGTGAAACGCATGTTGCTTTAGGTACGTCTTTGTGCTTGTAAAGTCTACTTCTGGTCGTTAAATTACTGAAGAGCTCGGTGTCCTCTCTCCATCCATGATGAATTCTCTTCCCGTATTGTCTGCTTTCAGTTCGTCTGGCATTCATATCACCCATAAGGATTTTGATGTCGCCATTTGGGATATTGCCCATTACTGTTTGTAGTTGTCCATAAAAATCTCCCTTCTTCACTTCTTCTGAGTTATTTACAGCATTGTGCGTAGTACGGAATGATTGACCTTCTTTCCTCCCTTCATTTTGAGTCGAATCTTGCTGTCATAATCATGCAGGAGGAGATTGGTTCCCACTGCATTATAGCCTCGCATGTTATTGGTGACATCATGATAGCCACTCACTGCCTCTGTGCTCGTGGTTGTTGTCTGGGTGACCAGACTGAAGTAGATTACTGACTATTCAGTTGACAATTTGGAGAGTCCACCTGCACTGACAGATTTCTGTGCCATATCTTCAGCATCTCCAAAAGCATTTCCAACTGCCTTCAGAATTTCATCAGCGGCTGCCTTTTCTCCACAGTGAGGATCAGATAACTGGTCGGAAAGGGTAAGGGACAGAGAACCCTAGAAACGAACCAACCAAGAACCTATTACCTAACAAATATGCTGAATGAAATGGAAATGGATGAGACACATTCCAAGAAGACCGTTGAGTGACATCGCGAGCCAGGCCCTCAAGTGGAAACGGAGTTGCAGATGGTGATTTGGGCATCCGAAGGTGATATAGAGATCGTATGAAGAGGAGATGAAAGCTTATAGGGATTCATGGTAGCCAGCTAAAGAGGAATGCAGAGAACAGGGTGAAATGGAGATGTGCCGCTGAAGACTCTATGTTCTGCTTACAACCCAAGGGAATAATAATAGTTGGTTGTCCTACTCTAAACAATGTAACTATCTTGTTGTAAGCTGTTACGCAAATTTGTCTATCAAATATAATGTGTCGTCAATAATCTAAGTGACGCGATCCGTTTATTAACTGTTGAATTTAAAAAAAAAAAATTTTCGCATATCATGCACATGCACACACTGAACTTTCAAATCACTCTATGCGTCTTTGTAGGTTACTTGTAAAACAAAAAACCACTTAGAAAAAGTGGGATATTTTAAGCAATTTTTCAAATAGTAGAACTATAATTTGTTAGTTTAAACTTTATATATATATATATATATATATATATATATATATATATTAGGTACAAAATATCCGTAAACAGGATTTTGACTTAGCTGTGTTCTCTGAGCTGGTCGATTTAATTGCGAAGCTTTCGTCGTCCTTCTAGACAACATCTTCAGCGAAGCTTTAAGCATAAAATGAACTTATTTCAATTCTCTATGAATGATGTAATTGTGTGTCCTGATAATCACTGTCGTGACCATCATCATTCAATGAAGTAGTTTAAATATTTTATTTCTAGAACATATTATTGTTTCAACTTGTTTTTTTTCTTTCATCTCTATCATAATTCATAACAATTTTGTTAGTGTATTAATTCTCTATATAACTTTAAAATTCAACTATCATCCAGTTTTAAAACTCAAATACACCACTGTTCAGTCAAGATAAGTGGATGGATTTATTTACTTTCTTAATATATTAAGAGGTTCTCATACAGCCTAGTACACGGTAATGAAGTATTATTTGCGATAAGACTTATCTTTGAACATAAGTTGTACTTCAGTGTTTTTTTTAAATAATTTTCTCGATGACTGTTTAATTTATTCTGAAGAAAATATAACTAGTGCACTGAAATTAATTCACAGATATGTTGTCCACTGTTGATATGCATAAAGTTTTGATTAATCGATTAATGACAAAATTTTTTTTTTTTTCTCTTCAGTAATACACCATAGTTAAAATAGCTTTGGAAACTAACAGGTTGTGAACATTTTATCTGAATATATTTCGTTCTTATTCATAAGTAGTCTGTAAATGAATGGTTGAATGATTATGCATCCTCTATAAGACTTGATTGTGATATGGTTGTGTTCTCTGAGCTGGATAGTTAATTTGCGAAGCTTTCATCGCCCTACTAGGCGACATCTTCAGCGCATACTTCAATTTGAAGTCAAATTGAAGTAAAGTAAATAATTCATTACATTTTTAAACTCATGTTCATCAACTATTTTTCACTGTGAATTTATCATACCTCAAATCTGAATGTACAACAATACTTGATTTTATGAAGAAACCATCCCTTGCATTATAGCAATGCTTTATTATCTGTTGAGGCTTCGTCCTTCTCATAGACTTTATTTTTGCTATTCAGTTGATTCAAAGTTATTTTGATACTTCCCGTAAGTTAAGATGTGTATATAGCGTTAAGGACACTACTCGTTATGAAATTCCGTCTTTATGCGGTATAGCCTGATAAAATGTTACCTGATCTTCAGTCATTGTAGAAATCATTCGGAACCAAACATCTGGAACTATTTCCTCTTTAATTTTATGAATACGAAATGCACATTAAAATAATTCGAATCCTGATCAGTCCGAAATATAAATAATGGTCCCCTCCATTAGTGAGTGACTAGTTTTCAGCTTGATATCCTGAAGTTCTCGTGAGAGGTCGTGACCGGTAGGACCCACCATGTCAGATATGATGCTAACTGGTGAAATTGTCTTGCATTTCGCTTAAACGCTAATCAACAAAAAGTAGAACTTACTCGTCCTTGGACTTCAACCCAGTGGCTGAATGCTGATGGTGATCATCTTCTATTGCCATAGGTCCTGGGTTCGATCTCTCGTTGAGTCGTATTTCTTCACTCTCAGAGAATTCTAAACAAGAATAAAATACCTGTCCAGTATTCATTGATTTGCAAAGATTCTTTAACTTATTTCGGTTCTTGTCAAAATCTACATTGAAATTAATCGAATTCCTACAAACTCAGTATCCTATTACTTAATTAATTGCTAACCTTTCTAAAAAGATAATGATAATTTATCTGCACATACTGTTAATTTTTTTCTATGACGATATACGTTAGTTATAGAAAGAAATAGAATGTGTAGTATTGTTTACAGCAAGATTAAAATGTACGAGTTGCATTCAAGTTGTGATCACAAAGACTTTCAGATACCTTACTTTTTAAGCCAAGAAACAATACATCCATGACAAAACAACGGAAACAAGTGCTGGTTCTAAAGATAATGATTATTTTTGGCGTATATATTATTCTAAGATGATACGCGTCCAGTTGTTGTACTTACTGTAGGGTTCCTCATTTTATTTAATTGTTATGCCAAGGCAAACATAAAGAACAGCGACTCACGCCAAAAAAATCAATTGAAAACTTTACAGCAGGGATGAATGGTATATGTATGGCGCGTATATTGTAAGCTGGATAACCTATAATTAACTGTTGGATAGATAGAAATGTTATCTTATACACACATGTTCTCTCGTACTTTATAAAATTCTCAGTATCAAAACCAAAGAATTATTTTAAACAGATTCATCCAGTATGGAGACTATAGTGTTTAGCGGTTTTTTGTTAACTTCAGCCCTATCACATCAGAAAGTGTGTGTTTATGTCATTCATGATTACCTGTTATATTTGAAAATCACATAATTTCAACTGAATGAAAGTTGAAACTATAAAAACATTAGGGAAGTGTTAATCACAGAATTATGTTTATAACCATTTGATTATTTTAATTGAATAATTAATCTTTAAAAACAAACAAACAAATATTCACTTGTTATCTGTCATCTATGCATTTATTTGTTTGTGTATGTCTTTCTCCTTTCGTGCAGACTGACTGGCATTTCACCATTTGCTGGAGATACACAACTGGAAACATTTCAAAATATTCTCGATTGTATTGTAGACTATTCAAGGGAGGAGATTGAAAATGTTAGTGATCTTGCCAAAGATTTTATTCAAAAGCTACTCGTGAAAAATCCAAGGTAATTTTTCTCTTGAGGTGTTGGGGGGGGGGCTTTGCTCATGTCTTTTATAAACGTCATAAATTGTATATAATTATATGTTTCTATAATAAATTAAATTATTTTAGTCAATTATGTCTGCAGAAAAATTTGTTATTGTTCATTGGGTATAGTTCTTTGTTTCTTCTTCTGCTGCTGCTGCTGTTTCTGTGCACACACAGGATTCTTTAGAGAAAAAATTGACACCTACCCTAATTCTCGACGAATAAGCTCTAAAAAGAATAAAAGTAATGCGATTAACGTATTATTGAGATGCTCAAACAGCATTTGTTAAATAGTTTGCTTTAAGTTTTCATGTTTAATTATGAATTTGAATAATACAGATTTCGATGAAGTCGCATAACAACCGATCACATTAGCGCTGGTCGTTGATGCATTATAGTGAAAATGTGGCATACATTCAAAATGGTGATTAAAAACGACAAGACTTGTTTTCTTATTCGCTAATTAGATTATTGCTGATTATTCATTAAGTATACATTTTCGATTGTGGTGACTAGTACAATGCCTAGTATATGTGACTATGAGTGGTGTTGTATCCATTGAAGTGGATTCCATTAATGTTTGATTATCTCTCTTGCAAAGAAATAAAAACTCCGTATATTATTTTCCTTTATTATTAAAGGAGAAATGTAGATTGTCAGAGAAAGAATTACCTCTTTCCCTTTTTCTACAGAATATTGTATTCGATGACATTATCCAGTATACTGAAATAACTTGTCCCTAATGTTCAGTGATTAATACATTAATATTTAGTATTTTTTTTAACAAACAAGTGTGTGCTAGATTGCGTATAGTTTTCATTTTATTAAAAAATTTGGTACTGAATAAGAAATATGTTGTTCATTAAATGATGACAATATTTTCGGTGTGATTTACAATCTAATCAATAGGAGTTACATTTCTGGTTTCAATGCATTTTGACGATATTCTTAAACGGATGTTCATTCAGTTGATAAAATCTGGCTAAAATGTTTTACCCATAATGAAAATCTGGCTAAGTTTATAAACTGAAGGCGTAGTCAAAAGGTTTATTCACAAATTACACATGATTTGACAATTAAAATATTATACACAATCTATTTATTTCCGCATGTTCAACCTACTGAACCAAAAGTGATACTAAATTAGAGTAAATAATATTTTTAAGAGTTGGTTTGTAAGGCTTAGATTTGTTTTCACGAGTTTGACCACGGACTCATATCAGTTAGAGAACCATTGAAAACCAAGGAGTACTGGACAGCCGTTTCGTCCGAGTTTGGGACTCATCGGCAGTACGCACCCACTGCCAGGGTTCGAACCCAGGACCCTCCGGTTACAAGGTGAGTTCATAAACCATTCAGCCACTGGGACCGGATTCAATGACCCATGAATTGTGACTTCCACCATTTCGTGATTTTAGTGCGACCACCAACCAATGTCATCGGTGGGAAATCCATCCTCACACTTGACTGGTTGGACCTCACTGGTCACGACTTCTCACTAGAACTCCAGGAAACTCCATCCTGTATTCCTCTATGTTCTCAGTGGAACATATGGCTTCAAAGTAAAGCGCTGGAGTTTCAGTAGCAGTGGTTTTACTTTTACGGGGTGTGGTTGCCTAGCCTCACGCCCAACCTTCCCTCTTTACCGGCTTAGCGAGGTTTAAGAATGGGTTGGCCGAGGATCCAACCTCTGACCACATACGTGGTTGGCGAGTGCTCTACCACTGAACCGCCGATGCAATTTGAACTAAATAAATCAATTCAACTTTTGTAAAACACACAAAAATGTAAATTATAAATTATTGACAAAAAGATTTTTGAGAATAAGTGACTGTTAATTGATTAAATACACTGAGAAATAAAGCACAGAGAGTTGTCAGATTTAACCAGTTGTTCAATAAATTCGACCCTTTCTAGTGAAAACTTGATTTGAATAAAGCAAGAACGACAAATGTACCAGAATAATCTGAGGTCATTTTCTTTACTTTTATTATTTCGTGGATTCTTCTCAACTGATGGGTACGACCTGAACAATACCAAAATTATAAATTAAATTAAAGATGTGGACATACTTTTTTTACAACGACAGTGAGTAATCGATTGGAACTGAGAGTGACACTGGTCAGAAATAATGTAAGTTGTTGAATAATTAAGAGTGACCGACTATAGAAGAAATTACATGACTAAGCAGGAATTTCACTACGTCATCTTCTGTCCTGTTTAGAAAACTTGAATTTTTTGGCTAAACATGACTCATCCTGCCTCTCTTTTTGTCTATTTTATAAAAATGTGTTTTTCTGTGGTTGCATAACCCATTACTTTCTACACTCTTTCTAGTTCAACTTTATTTCTATTCACAAAACATTTGTTGAACTCTGTCCTTTTGTTTCCAAGCTTGATCATGCAATTGCTCTATACATAGTCGATCCTTTTCACTCTTAAGTATTCAACAACTTACATTATTTCTGACCAGTGTCACTCTCAGTTCCAATCGATTACTCACTGTCGTTGTAAAAAAAGTATGTCCACATCTTTAATTTAATTTATAATTTTGGTATTGTTCAGGTCGTACCCATCAGTTGAGAAGAATCCACGAAATAATAAAAGTAAAGAAAATGACCTCAGATTATTCTGGTACATTTGTCGTTCTTGCTTTATTCAAATTTATTAATGGGAAGAAGTGCATGAAGTTTTTAACACTCGATATCATTAAACACATTTATGGAATTATTGCCTCAACTATTAGTATCATCATTACTTTTATTATGACATCGTTTTTCTGTAAATCGAGTGTTTGGTAAATATGCTTTCCTAAACTTTGTGTTTTCTACGATAAGTGTATCCATAGCACTCCTTTCATTTCATTGGTTTATTTTTGACGGACAAATTTCCGTACTTTTAATGTAACCGGTCTTGTTTTATTGATTTGAAATGAATTGCTTATAAGATACTATATATCTGTATCAATTTAAATAAATATTATTGATATGTCACGTTAGCTATAATTCAGTTAGCCGGGGTTATGAGTTACACTGATCGTGTAAGGGCTAATGATACTACCCTGTTGCCGACTCTAAAAGTAGGTTAGGCGGCTTTTAAACTGAGAACCCATTTGGCAGGTAGAATTTATTTTTTATGAACTTTACATTGAATAGATAGTTTTGATATATATAGAAAATGGAAAGCAACTGAAACTAATCTCACATAAAAACATTGTCTGACTTTTGCCTCTGAGTACGAAGTAACTGAAAACCCTAATGATACAGACTGACACATCCTTAATCACAGAACACGATTTAAGCAAACAAATACGTAGTATTTTGGTAAGTTGTGTTCTAAAATTATCTTAATTCGATTTAAGGTATTAGATTCCTTCACCTTACTTTTTTTTTACTTATTATTTGTTCATTTCAATCATTTGTTCTTGTCTGTCATCAGTATGCTTCCCAACTTGACAATTAGAACTGATGATGTATCTGTATGGAATAACTTTTCATACATTTGGTTCTCTTCATTTGTTTCAATAAAGAAAGAAAGACGAGATTTGCAGTATAAAATGAAATCATTCTCCTTCACAGATTCTCATCAGCTGCAAACTGTCTGAAAATACAGTCGTCATAAATAATGATAATAACATGCTTCAATGTTTGAATAGTAGTAGAGAAACGGAATATAAGCATTACAATTTTGGCTTAAGTCACCATCAGTTTATATGCTCCCAAAATAGAAATGCTCAGCGAGTTGAAATCACTAATACGTATGGCTATTCAGTGTAATCAAATTGTGGTTACCAAAGGAATGAGAGATTGATTACACTCTGTTTCTGTATACATAAGTTTTGTTTGAAACGCCTAGTTGCAATTGCTTCAGCAAGTCGTAGTAAATTTGCTGTCCTTTGTATGCTTAATATATATTGAAAGATTTAGAAATCTCGACGCAACGACCCGTATCCACAAGGTGTCTGGTAATTGAACTTTGTGAATATCTGTTTCCTTTTAGACATAAGTTTCTTGGAATATGCTCTGAAAACTGGATAAAAGCCCTGTTTTCTGTCCTTGTAAATTTATAAACGCAGCTGGAGGTGACATCAGTAGGGTAAACTGATCCAGTTTGGATTGGCGTATAGAACATTGAGTGTTGTATAGCGTTACCAGCTTAGCTGCAGAGAAGCATCTTTTTATTGCTCCTTTCATTCTCTTGTCAATCTTTTGTGACACTGCTTCTCCTTTGAATGGGAGACAAATAAATACTTCCTTCTTTCCAACATTTGGATGTTTCGTTTTCTCGTCCTTTTCTTTGCTGTACTTTTGGATAAATTCCTTTGGGGAGTCATTTTCCCCTAGGCATTTTTGAAGATGGCTTAATTCTTCTTCCACCTTGTTGGGCGAACATAACTTTCTGACTCCGTTGTACAGTATCCTTGCTAATCGAAGCTTATAGCTTATAGAACTGAAGCTATTGTCGTGAAGAGATCGTCCGATCCAGGTTTCTTTTCTTCAGATGAATTTTTTGACCGTACCATCGTTTCTTCTTCTTACATTCAGGTCTAAGAAATTGAACTCAACGTTGTATTCATATTCCATAGTGAATTTAATGTTTGGGGAGATCTCAATAAGATGATTAAATAATACTGATGTCGTTACAAACAACAAACGTGCCATCATCATATCGGCGATAATAGGTTATTTCATTTATATCAGAACTCAGTCGCGTCTGTTCAAGATAACCCATACAGATATCGGCCAGAATAGGTGAGGTGAACCCATGGCGACCCTATTAATTTGTCGGTAGTCTGCAGATGATGAGAACCTGTGAAATACAATGATATTATTTTGTATTACGAATCTGGTCCTTTTTTTCTATTGAATACCTTTTCATTTAATTTGTCCCTGTCGGTTATAAGATGGTGTATATTTTATTACATATTTAAGGATAAATTAAAACATTATAGATCGCAAGATGGTGGTGAAGTACTTTAGCATCGCAGGTTACTTTTCTGTTACGAAATGCTCATGTTAACTTTTTCATCATCATACTTTAACACAACATTAGGTGGAATGGCATGTTCTCTTCACAACTGATCTATCCACCTTGATTCACATACTATGTATTCTATTCATATATATATATATATATATATATATATATATATATGCCATAATCATTTATGTCTGATCTATCTGGTAATTGACTGCAACCATAATTTTCCATAGCACTGCTTTTTTCACTCTTCTTTCCTTTCTCCTTCTTCTTCTCCTTTCTCTTCCACCTTTTTTCATGTGATCTATTTGAAGAAAACCAAGTGTATTACACTGCACTGTAGAAATGGAATTGACGTATGTATATACTTTTTTCTCTCAGACACTAACGGCACACAGATGAATATATATACATATATATATATATATATGTGTGTGTGCCATATGTATATATATATACATACATACATATATATCTCATTTACCACTAACTACATGTATATGTGTGTGTCTGTATACATATGTTATTATCAGATTGATTCATTCTATCTTAGTAGCACATTTTTCCTCCATTTGTTAACTAGAGGAAAAAATTGTGAATGGGAGAAAATATTTTATTGATTACACTTGAATTGAAGGTCATGTTTTATACATTCCTTTCTGTTCTTTCTTCAGATAAAGGAATATAAGAATTTAGTGTTATTCACTACTAGGTGTGTATGGATAAGTGTATGTATTCACCATATTTTATTTGCCTATTTGTGCCTATGCATGCATTTCAGAAATGTCATTACCATCGGTTATAACCTTGACTATTGATGTTGATGACTCCGTATGAATTAATTAGTATCCTTTTTTATCTTCCTGTCTTTGCATATTGGATTCATAAAGATCGCCTATTTCATTTACAGAAAATAACGCTTACAAATTTACGCCATTATATCATTTAACAAGCAAGGATGATCTACAGGTTAGGCTCTAAGGAATTGTGATTTGAAGGTGAACAAGTAAAAATTACAAAAAACGTTGTATGGAACTTATTTTAGGAAATGAAAAGAAACAACTTGACTATGATTAACACTAATTAGGTGTGCTGTAATAAATAAATTCTTCTTATAACCGAATTCATACTCTGGAAGACTAAACCAATTCTTTGTATAGTTTAAGTTTTAGTACATGTTTAAGGCAAATAAATGTATTGCACTACCTACTTCCTGTCAATTCATTAATGAGAAGGTTTTACTCACATTAGAGATACAAAATTTCGATAAACTTAGAGCGTAGAAAGTGAATATGTTTTGATGGATATCACTTTCTGTAGTAACCTCACTCGTGGGACATTTTTATCATACTTGATGACAGGTAATACAAATATCGAAACACTAGTAAAAATATGTCGTTTCGATTTAAAAAGTGTTGTCAGATAAAATAGAATGGTGCGTACATATGAAGAAAGAAATTTGTTGAGATAGAGTGGCCAGTATTAATAAGGTTTCCTTATAGAGCCACTGCTACTTTTTTGCAACTCTGTGGGACAGTGTTCTTGAACCCTTTTAGACAGTATACGCGTCTCCCAGACTTCTGTAGACTGGTGGATGACTGCATCACTCTTAGCGTTGTTGCAAAGATTTTTCTTCTCAAAGATGTGTTGAGATACTTCTCTTAAGGAAATCACAAATTTAGTCACCCTTGAAATCAAGATTCATATAAAGTTTCTTTTTTCCCACGGATGATGCCTCATGCCTCTGAATTTTTGATTTCATGTCAGTAAATCTTGCGGGCATCTATTTGAATGGAAATTTCCTTCATAAGATCCAGTTCTTCTTCTAGAGTATCAAAGCTACAGATACATCGATTGCTAGTGTTGAGGGATTTAATTAAATTTCGTTTTCGTGCAACCGGTATTCAGCTGTAGAAACGTGTCACTTGCCAGTTCCATGCAGGCATTTTATGAGTAGACCATTTTAAGCGTCTGTCTGCTCTTCTTTTTAGTTCGATATCAAGAAATGGAATTTTAGTCTTGTTTTCCATGTCAAGAGGGAATTTTTATCGCTGGATGTCAGTTATTAAATGCGCGTTTGTTATCAATTTGATATCATTATGGGCAATAATTTATGTGCGAAATATCATCCACTTGTTAATACTGCATCGCTGTGTGATATTCAAAAATTAACTTATCTAATATGGAATCGAATTCTACACAGTATCCAAATTCTACACTTACATTAATGATACTTTCTATGTAGTTAGACACACCTGTTTTCTTACAGGTTATTGAATTTCTGCTAGCCAGGCATTTTGCGATAAATGATAGGAGAATCTGACATATCTAAAATCAGACTGAGTGGGATACCAACATTGTGTATCTCTAACAAAACATAAGGCCTTGGTATATATTCATAAATACCATGGCCAACTAATTGGTTAGCTTTCATTCTTTTCAAAGCTTTCATAAGCTGTCTTTTAATCTGTTCTGTTGAATTAATTGTGTTCTCTGAGCTGGTCGATTTAATTGCAAAGCTTTCGTCGTCCTTCTAGACAACACCTTCAGCGAAGCTTTAAGCATAAAATGAACTTATTTCAATTCTCTATGATGATGATGGCAACCACCGTCGTGACTAGTTGTTAATTTACGTCTCTGTTGATCATATATAAAAATTATCTCTGAAATAACAGCTAGAATATTAAAACCGTTTGAAATAGAAATAGCATATTAACCAGTACAATCACTTCATTTGATATCGCGTAAACCAAAAGATCAGAAAATGAAGATAAAATTAATACCATTTACAAAATAAATTGTATGAACTGCAATAAACATTACATTGGTCAAAGTGGGCTTCCCCTCCATATCCAAATCCAAACCAGCGATTAACAAACACATTATTATAGACCAATTTTATCAGCTAATAAAAAAGTAAATCACATGACAGAAGGTTCGAATTTCAAGTCAATAAAGATGATCAACAGGGACGTAAATTAACAGCCAGTCACGACAATGGTTGCCAGGATATACAATTACATCATTCATAGAGAATTGAAATAAGTTCATTTTATACCGAAAGCTTCGTTGAAAATGTTGTCTAGAAGGACGACGAAACTTTAGCAATTAAATCGACCAGCTCAGAGAACACAACTGAGTCAATATCATCTACCTGAGCTTCAAATCTTTCCCACTGTTTCAAAATCTGTTCTGTTTCATTTCTTTCGTTGAGCGGTTGCGAAAATATGTTGCTTTCTGAGAGTATGGTGTTCATTTCCTCTATGTTCTCTCTCCAATCTGTAAAGACTACACCATTGCAATTGTCAGGACGGATTGTTAGTAGATCTTTGTTAGCTTACAGCTGCCGTAACTGTTCTTGATGCTGCTTTTTTAAATGATTACGGGCTTTTGTGTTTGTGTTGAGCTATTGATGAAAACAATCGATGATGGTTGACTTGACTAGGATTGCGTCATTCGCTTGGTTGATTAAATTTTCCAATTGTACATGAGCTGGATGTATGGTGTTATTGTGGTTTATATGGCAAAATGTTACACACATGGATAAGTCTTCCAACTCTAAATCAGATAAAGATATTGAAGATTAATTAAATACAGATTTTCTGGAGTCGTCAGAAAATTTGCTATGAGATGTGGTAGATTTGAGACTCTTAGTGAATTATGTTTAAGAATAGTGGGATAGAAACTGTACCTGAGTTGGCTGATAAATGGGCGGTCAAATATAACTGCTTGTTTCTTCTCTCAACCACTGGTTGTCCTAATGTTGAAGAGACGAGAGAAATCTCCCTGTGGTAATTACAAAGAAGTTATCTTGGATAAAAAGATCCCCGGATTTCTGGATTCCACAATCATAAGGCCTTGCTTCACGCCATCATTTAAGATTACTTACAAATATTGCGTGTCTAATGTCATTTCCCTATTCAAGTTGCAACAAAATGGAGATCCAATTGGACTTTTCCCCAAATTTTTTTGTCTGTCGTTCAAATTTCTTCTATTCTTAATCATTGACCTATCTTTATTCCAGTCTCACTAATTCGTGGGTTCCTAATGCCTGAGTATCTTTAAGCAATTACCTATCACCTCTGTTTCTTTAGATATTTGACTTCCATTGCCTGTATTTAGTCATTATCATTATGCACACCTCTTGTTAGTCCACAGTTTATCTACCTCCTCATTTTACTACCCTTAAAAACCTGTTGTAACAAATTTGCATGCTTTTATCACGTAGAAGAAAGGTATGATCCTCATATTATATTTGGTCTGAAATCATTAAAAAAGTTTTTACTCGGTATTATTTGGTTGGTAGTAGCCAGCCTGTTTTGTTCTTTTGAGATTTATCATCCGGATATACCGGCATCTGAGACGATGGTGACGATGCTTCCACTGACACTCTAACCTAGAACCCAAAATCTCTAACACCAAAGTGTTATCCACTAAGCTGCTGAATTTTGATAGTCATCTCTTGTATCATGGGTATCACATGTTATTTTATACTGAAATTGTTTTGAATTTCCCAATGCTGGATCCAAGTGCTTAGACATTGTTGACATGTTCCTTTCTTCATTACTTTTTATCTTTCCAAATTCTTACTTTTTGTTCTCTTGATTATATTTTGCAGAAAAAGAGCCACAGTGAACGAATGCCTTCAACATCCTTGGATAAAAGTAAGTATAGACTGTTGTTCTTGATGTGGTCTGTGTATTGGAATGCAATTAAGGCTCTCAAGTGTCGGTGCATTTCACTTATCTGTGAAGTAACATACTTTACTAAATTTCTAACCCCGAAAATTCACTTCGTATTACTAAAATATGCTACAATAACTTTTTCTAGCCTAGCGGAGAAAAATGTTTTGTTTTGAAGTCCACTACTATTGTTATATGGTCAGCCATTCATCCAGTATCCAGAATAAGTGATGCAGTATTACTCTCTCTCTCTCTCTGTCTCTAATACTCCTCTGCTTATGAGCAGCATCATTCAATACTACTGTTACAATCATAATATTCACTATGTTAATAAAGTGGTTTAAACAATGAAAGTATTCGAAATCAATTGGTGGATGGTGACTAGCAGTGGAATCCAGGATAACTCACATTTTGTCCTATTTGTGACTCGTTATCTGGATGTACCTGCATTCCCCAGTGAGTAATGGTGTTCACACCGAGACTCAAACCCATTGCCCATAGTTTCAAGTGGCATAGTAGATAACATTTTGGCGTTTGAGACTATGGGCACTGGGTTTGAACCTCGGTGCGAACACCATCACTCACTAGGAATGCAGGTACATCCAGTTGACGAGTCCCGAATAGGATGAAATGCGCGTTATCATGGATTCTACTGCTAGTCACCACCCACCGATTGACTTCAAGGCACATGACTAGACATAGTCGAAGCATCTGCACAACCAGCCAACATTTCAACCTGAGACGGGGAGCACCTCGGTCCAATCAATCGACGGGAAAATCCGAAATTGAATTGAATGAAAGTATTCATCAAAAATAAAAGTAATACAGACAGATAGCTGTTGTTAAGCTGCAATGCAGATGAATCCTTACATTCATATTGGTAATTAAATGTACTGACAAAATTATTTTAATGATTTAGAAACAAGGAAGAATGCTTTTATAGGTGGGTGTTAGTTGCTGAATTCGCTTCACTTGAAAGTTCCATTAAACCCTAACGAGTAACTGAGTAATCACTGTAGGAATGATGAATAATAAGAAAAGGAAATGATTAATTTGCTTTATAAAGAAATATATACCCAGCAATCATTAATGAAGTACCTTAACAAAAATAGTTGATCATGTGATTATTGAGTGAGTAGTGAGCAACATTAATCATGAATAATGAAACGCAGAAGACAGTAGCGAAGAGTAGGCAGACACTGGTGATCTAATTCAAAGCAATCAATAATGAATACACAAGGTAATACATCAAACTGACTGCAATTTTAAGTGAGCTGTAAAAGTCAGATATAATTCCCCTAAAGTGGTCTCACAACCAATAGTTATCCCAGTATTTAAATAAGAAAATTATCACAGAAGGAAAAAATGTATTAACTAAGTTTCTGATATCCCAAGTCCTATTAAAATCTTCGTATTTCTAGTCTACTAACATTAAATTAAATAAGACCAACCAGGTTTTAAATGTGGTTGTGAGTAATTCCACTTGATTTTCATTCTGTGCGTTTCTGGAACACAAATGCCAATTATTATTTTTATTATTATCAGAATATCTAACGTCGTTTAAATTTTTAACTATAGTCTACGCATAAAACTCACCAGTTTGATATCCACTTTAAGATATCTAAAAATTCCGGTGTTTTTACTACTGCAGGTTTCCTTAACAAACATAGTAACGATGTGACGAAGTATAGATGCTTCAAAGCTGTCAGCTTTTTCATCCGAATTGTTTTAGAGCATGCATATATATATATATATCATTTATCCAGAACAAGAGTAACTAGAGCGAACAGTATTTTTCAATAGATTCTATAGGCTCCACAATTATAAATCCATTTAGTTTTAGCATAGAATAGCCAGTAAAAGCACATTAGAATTAATTCCGAAAGTGTATTGTGATGTAGGTACAGTCAGTGTGTTTTGATTATCATTTAAATTCATATAAAATGTGTAGACAATATGGGACGTGAGATAAAATGAAATTAAATAATTTATTGGTGTGTTTGTGTATTTCCAATAAACAAAGGTGGTCTCAGGTGTAGGACAGCATACATATCATAGAGAAATAGACCAACAAACGGGATACGCTAGATAAATATAAGTTCAAGGGGTTGAAAAAAAAAGAAATAATAATGATAAAGTAGTGACGTTGGTGTGATGCAAACACAAAAGGACTATTGGCGAACTTCTATCAGATAACAAAAAAATTTAATGAGGTGGAAAGTGATTGAAAAGCATTACGTAAACCTAAGGTAGTAGACAAAAAATAAGAAAGGTCATGAAGTTGTAGTGTGTCCGAAATAAAAGTTTGTCAATAAAACAGAAAAAAAGAAGGAGAAAAAATGGAATAGGGATATAAGGTGTTAATTATCAATGTTTACGGAGGATTCGTTGACCTTATTGTAGGCCAAGGTAAATAAAGCAGCTGGGTATGCTTCTGGATACATAGACCAGATCCTCTAGATAGAATACTGGGGACACCATAGATCACCGGAAATGCCTGTTTTATTGAATGTCCAGTATCTGCCAAGTCGGTTAGAACCGCACTGTATACGCATTTGGTCGCTCCTTTACCCAATCATACAGATACATCTTCACGCGCCCGCAAAGATAAAGTTCTGTGAGTATAGTCTGTGTAACTAGCTCCATATGAGCAGTTTAACTGACAGTTGTACATTGGCGAAGCCATCATTGATAAAGTATCTTTGACTCGTTGTTTGAGTACTGCTTTAGTTTAGAAACCGAGTACCAGCTTACCTGCAGGTAATGTTCTCTCAATCGATCGACATTTTTTAATATCTGTGGCAGTTGCACCTTTGTAACTTGAAATACTTGTGTGTGGTATCCATCATTATAACTGTAAAATCTGTAGAAGAATTTATTGAGAACAGCTGTTTACCGTAATGTTTCTCATCCTGAAGATATATATGTATATATAGTACTAAGGTTTTATTAGTTACCGAATATTTATTATACTTTGAATAAAGCAAGAACAACGGTTTATGCAGAATGAGATGGTGCCATCACTTATTCCGTTGACTTCTCATCATCTACGTACAGTCTAAAGAAATCATTAAGTTTATGTACAGAACAATTTGGACATACTTGTAAATGTTGCATAACGTCAGTTGGCAAAAGACTTCGAACTTATAAACAATGCTGAGAAATTATATCTACATAGTTTATACGCAGAAAGTTCAGGTTTAATAAAAATAAATACTTGAATACACTGGCAAAGAAGTTGCGTAATAAAGACAACAGGTGGATCAGATGATGAGTAACTAATAAATTCAGTAACAATATAGTGGGTTCAAGTCAAATCATAGAAACAAAATATGCGCAAACTTTTATAGAACTCTGTCCAAATCTTTAACAAAGGAGAAATCGTATGACGACTTTCCAGAAAATCCTGAGAAGTTTATTTGCAATGTGTCGAGTGTGAAGTTAAATTGCATTGAAATAGAAGCGCCCTCCCTCGTATTTAACTTTCGTATTCCGAATAAATTTCTCTAAAGAATCGATGTAGTAACTCAATTCGAAGACTTACTCTATCAACCGAATAACTTAAGTTCATTTGATGAGAACAGCAAGAGCTGATTCAAATCTAAGCTAGTGAACGTTGGAAATCAATGCATAACTTCACCAACGTCATATTCCAAAATCCTTTCTAAAGAGTACTAAAAGCTCTAAAAAATAATGACAAAATCTTCATACTGTGACCTGATAAAGGCTCAGGGGTAATGCTAATGGACAAAAAAGACTATATTGCAAATGTGAAAACTGTCCTAAATGACCTGTTGAGGCTTAAAGTGAAAAATTGTCAGAAAGATAGGACGGATGCAGTTAAAAAAAACGCACAAGCGTATTAAGAGATCTTCTGAAGAAGAAAATGATTAACAACGATGCTTATAATGATTTAAAACCCCGAGGGTACCGTTTGCCTTACATCTATGTTCTTCCAAAAACACACAAAGAACATGTTCCCTGGAGACCTATAGTTTCTATGATCAACCTGTCTCAGCACAGGATCGCTCGTTGGCTTGCAAAGAAGTCGTAACCCATTCGTCAATGGCTACTTGTGTGCACCTTGAGAGATTCATTTTATTTCACCGAAAGCTTGAACCGAATGAACGTTTCAAATAAGTTCATGGTGTCATCTGATGTAACCTCCCTGTTCACAAGAATCCCAATCAATTAAACTATCCAAATCATTTGTTAGCATTTGGAATTTAAATGCCTACTGCTAATGTGTACCACGGATGTACATTTCCAGCTTGATAATCCTTTTCACCGTCAAACAGATGGCGTAGCTATGGACAGTCCACTTAGTCTTGTTTTCGCAGACACATTCATATCCAACCTTAAGAGAACAAGTTTGAAGCCTGGAATCAGTGAAACAACTTATTGGAAATGTATCTCGATGACATATTTGTAATATGCAACAGTGAAAGTCACGCGCCCTACCTACTTGGATTGTTCAGTAACGCACATACTAAAATAGAATTCACTAAAGAACATGAAAGTGATAGAAAGTTTCATTTCCTTGACATTGTCATACAACACTTGGAAGATGGTAGTCTCCGGAGATCAGTTTACTGAAAGCTTATATTGAATGGACAATACTTACATATTGATATTTTCTGTCCAAACAGCTATTAACGAGCACTGGTCAAAACTCTGTTTTATAGGGCCAGGACAATATACTCCACGAAGAAATTAGAGGAAGAATTTTGTTTTCTCCAAAGGATGTTGAAAAACAGTGGTTACCCTCAGAAATTCGTCAGTAAGTACGGAAGATATGAAAGCTCATATGCCAAACAAATCATAATAAGAGAAAAGCCTATTTTCATTCAACTCGATTTTAAAGTTTACAGTATTGCAGGAATAGTCAACAGAAGATAGAGTATGTCACCAGCTAAAACCTATTCTGCAACTAAGTTGGTTCCCGTTTATCAGACAATATACTCTTCGGTGCAACCGAAGGTCAATAGATACCTTTCTCATGTAACATTTGCAAGTATGTCAAAACTGTTCTGCACATAAACCTAATGATTTCTTCAGGCTGTACGCAGATGATGAGAAGTCAACGGAATAAGTGATGGCACCATCTCATTCTGCACAAACCGTTCCTGCTTTATTTAAATCCTAAGGGGAGAATAAGTGTGTGACATTTATTATAATGTCTACTGATTGTTTCAGTTATATTTGCCGAAGTAATTACTGTTAATTTCCTCAGTATTATTATTATTGCTGTTCTTTTCTAATTATTTTTAAGCCTAAAGATAATAAACAGTCTAATCGTCGACGTGACAGTTTGATAAGTAGAGAAAAATTGTCCAGTTTAAGAAATTTTATAGCTACAAATCCAAACAGTAATTCGTTATCTGTGAATAACAGTGGAGATCAACAAAATGTAAGCACAGATCATTGATTTGTTTATTTCTGTTCTATAATCCTTTTTCTGTTCTTTTTGTTGTTTGTGTTGTTGTTTCATGCCTATTCAATGTAATACAGATTATATATATATATATATATATATATATATGTATATATAAATGGACTCCTTGATTTCCACCACCAAAAATGTTACTACAAATTTTCTTAAAAATTCTAGTTTAGTTTAGAATAACACTTATTATTAACACAGATTAAAATCAGTGTAATTATCCCATCTTAAGTGTTGATCGTAGCCTTTTGATAAGATAAGCAATATGTTCATTAAGCTATTGGCGTATGCTACGCTAGATATGAACTTAATGTATGTTGGTGCGAAATGCTTAAGTTAAATATGCTACCAGTGTCATTTCATTACACACCTGATCGGCGAATGTCGATTGAAGTAGTTAAGATTAAACAACCATATATGATATCATTATTTCAATTCTACAGTGTATGCATACCTAATTGTTGGCTTCGATAATTTGTAAATGACCGACTCAAGTTTCAAACTCCTGAAGTTTGCAGATAAGCTCGATAAGGAATCGTAGTAAACACGAGACTCATCAGCCTAAGTTATGTTTTTGTGTAGATTAACTTCCTTTAAAATCCAAGATTGTCGCAAAGATGAGGATGCTAAAATACCTATGATAATTATGAAAATAAGTAATACTTAACGAAGTAAGACCGATATTCTTGGGTAAAAATAGATCATATATGTCAGATAACATCTTCACTCTATTTTTTCAAGTTAGGTCAAGGATTGACAACAGTCAGAGAAAGTTTTTTCTTTCTTTTATTTCTCATTTACGTAAATGATTAATGTAAGTCATTTTTCATTAATATCCGACTTATTCTTAAAGTATTCTTATTGCCTAATATACTGACGAAATGTTTATTACTATGCTTTCTTAAGAGGTAATAACGTAGTAAAGTTGCCGTGCTATTTAAACAAACGCAGAAAGAGAGAGAGATAGGTGGTTGATTATCTGAATCATTCTAACTTAACTTGTGTGGAAATGTAGAGTTGTGTATCAAATATGATTAAATTGTTTATTCTCAGCAAATGAATGACATACAATACATCAAAACAAACTTCATATTATCTTTAAAAGGTGAAATCTCTATCATGATTGTGTTGTCATTATATTTAACGGATATCTGACTTCAGTTATTCTCTTGATTTAATTCAATATACTTTAGTGTATTATGATTAGCTTAAATTTATACATGCATTTTATCAGCTTACATCAACTTCGATTCTGAGAATTGGCCTGTATAGTTGTTGTAGCTGGTGATAATAATACTGGAATTTGAATTATTTCTTACTGTTTACTGTTAATATACAACAATACACCACTAATCACTTTAATGCTATTCTGACATTGAGAAAGATACAGAAGACAGCTGACTGTGAGAAGGCACTGATTTATTGCTTCATGCAAAAAGTAATATCAACAGACATTACAGCTTTTATAGGATTATCTTCCACAACCAGTAAGTTACTAGTGTAAGATATAAAAACTATGTTTTCACTCGTTAGTATGTACCAATAGAAATCCACTGGCGTAACCTTTAATGTAACTGAGGGCCAAATGCCTCGTTTACAGGTCACGTGGGGGAACTGACTCATAACATGTCTCCTGTTGACCTAACGATGGCATTGTACAATGTTAGGTGATCCACTCATGGGAGCAATTTATGATAGCCTCTTAATAGTACATTATGGGATGTTACACGATCCATGATACGCTGATCTCATAGATACACTTCTGATATCAATAGAAAAGTTCTGACTTTAGACTATGTATGTAGTTACTCTTATTTCTACGAGATGATATATATATATATATATATATCAGAATCATGTTATTTACTAAGTCAATATTTGAATGCAATGGCTCTTTCATTATCATATCAAATTATTCTTATAGTCTTTTCCCATTCTTATATTCTAGTGTTTCTGTTCCTTTCTCTCTCTCCGTCATATTAGTGGCGTTGAGTCATCGTTGTTTCATGCATTAGTTGTTGATTTAATGAATAAACTAAGCTGTTTCATTCTGTTTTATGTTTCTTTATTGTTTGCAGCGTTTGAGCGACTTAAAAATCCCCATTAAGACATATGGAAGAAAAGGCGTTCAGCGAAGAGTTACTCAGAGATATCATTCTTAAGCTGCACAATTACATATATATATATATATATATATATTTATATAAATTCTCTCAGCAACAAAAGGAATATTTCTTAAGATGTAAATTGTAGATAAAAAAAACTACGTAATATAGGAATTAATACGTAGTGATAATCGGCTGACAACTGAAGTGAAGTTAAATAGGTGAATTGGGCGACGTAATGTAATTGTTGGGGTTGGGTAGAATTCGGTTAAAACTGAACGAGAGTCAAGTTAACAATGGTAGTAGTAATAAGGGATAGAAATTTAATGTAGGGTGAGAGGAGAAAATAATACAATTAGAAACAAAAGTTACGTATCCCGTTCTCAGACAGACCACCTCCATTGTAGGTTTAGCGACTGAACAAACTTCTGTATTCAGAGTTCTAGATGTAACACGTGGATTGACATCGCTTCGGCAGTTTGAAGAAGCTCAATTCGTATTCTTTTAGCGAAATTCTCGCGTGTCCTGAAGATGCCATTGAAGTTCGTTTACGGGTTGACTTGGTGTCTAGATTTGACCAGATGTTCCAGGATAAAGCTGCGGAAGAATCTACTGAACTGCAAATTCAGGTAGGGAATTTTTCTAGTAGCAGAAAATGAAGGTGGTTTTGGTGTTTGAGGCATTTTCAATGGGAATTCTTTTCAGGCTGTTGAGCTCCTCTTCCATAGCGTAAGGGCTGCAATTGTTGTCGTTTCCGCAGCTCAGTAAACTGAATAGATCTACAATTCAGTAGATTCCTCTGCATAGTTCTTTTAAACTTTTTCTTTTCTCTTCCTTTGTATTCTACATTGGGTGTGGCAACTTTGAACTGCTACACTTCTGTGCGAATTTCTACCTTGAAACCCAGTCACTCAGAGAAATGCTTCTTTATTTCAAATAGTTCTCAATTTTTCTTCAGCTGTTATCTTGGCTAGTTTTCACTACCGGATTTTGTGATTCAGTATTTAGCTTACTAAAACATATAAAATTCGCATTTGTCACTCTAATACTTTTCTTAACCATATTCCCTGTCTCTGTTTTTGCCTTCTTGTCACAGAAACCTCCATCTTCTCCTACATCACCCGCGTTTGCTCTTGAACAGGATGAAAAACCAAGATTCTCATTACCGGATAATTATGTCAGCAAGTATAATAACAATAATACTAACAATACATTTAATCATGCATTACCAGAAAAAGGTGATTCACTTTCATCAAATAACCCAGTTGGAAATAAACAACCACATAAAAATGATTCAAAGCAGAGTACAAATAGCCAGAATAACAATAATTGTGCTTCTGTTACCAATACCAGTCATAATAATAATAATAGTAACGATAATAATAATAATAAAAATACCAATACAGATAAAACTCCACTTGTCAATCACGTTATACAGGCGAAAAATCTTTCCAACTGTAAAATCTCTGGTATTGCTCATTCAACAAATTCTAACCCATCACCATCACATGTTGATTCACGTGGAATCAATTCTAAAAGTAAGCGGACAAGTAATTAATATAAAATTTACGTCTTTTTGTGTTACACCGAAGTGTATTATATATTCAGAGAATGAAAAGAAATTTTCCCTTTCAGTAGTTATTATTTTATTTCATTTGTGTTGACATAGCTGTATCAAAATGTTTGATACGATGTAGTGAGTTGCTACCACTAGACTGCTTATATAAATCTGGATATCTTTTGGATTTTTTTTTTGTGTGTTAATCATTTCCAAAATTATATAAATTTGATTTTATGTACTATTGTACACGATTTCCTTTAATGATAAAGCATACATGTATACTTATCAAGTCTCTTTAAAGAAGAAAACAGTATATTGTATCCTCGGCAGTTGAGTGTTGTTTTTACGCTTGTCCTATGAAAGATATGTTACATGTTAACCTATTCTATTCTACTCTCTTAATGAAACATATTCACTGAAGTTTGAAGAGATAAAGTAGTTACTGAATATTTCATGTAGGTCGAGCTATCGTTGAATAAAGTTGACTAGATTAGAAGCCAGTTGAATGAAAGCTGATGGTGACCAGATAGTGATTTAACGTTGTTCTCTGATTAACAGTTTGAATCACCTAAATAACTGTAGACTGCATGAGTAGAATATTTGGCATATAATACGGATATATTTTGTTTTTTTAGTTTTGAAGCTTTTATCTCACAATTACATTTTACGAGCTTATTACTTTATTAAGACCTCTTTGCTTGAAATCTATCTACTACTTTAGAGTAGGATCAGAATCTACTACTTCACATTTAATATCAAAAGAACTAAACTATTAGGTCGGTTTATTGATCACTACTGTCAGACACTCGTAGTATCATAATACAATGTTATGTATCAGCCACACTTGATCTATGAGAATGAATCCGCAACCAGGTATATGTCCATTTAATTTATTTATTGTTTGAAGCCCGGTCATATTCTCTCATTGCTTAAACTTAAAATGATAGTGTACGGTTTCAGTTCACAGTCTGCTGTTTGAAAGTGGAGTGTTTTTAAAATGCAGTACTAAGCTAACCAGTGTTATGCATAAAAATTTCTTTTGCACAGTTAGGCTTTCCTATCACATAACTTGTGCGTAGAAGTTGGTAGGAGTTCATATTTCTGTAATGTGGTTGCACAGAACATTAAACTATGCAGCTAGATAAATGAAAAACCCACTACCACCCGGTAGGTTTTTTTTTCTTTTTTCTTCCTACGTGTTTCATCTCTTGTCAGCACTCGATAACTGTATATACGAATGGTGTTATTCCTCATTGTCTCTCTTAAGTGTAATTAATGTAATAACTCTTGTGTTTTTATTCTTTTCTTCTCATTTATAGCCAGTGAAAACCAAAACAGTAATTGTATCTCTACTTCGAATTCCCTCACTCCACTATCTAATGTAAAGAAATCCAGCCCAATGAATTCATTTCTTGATAGCGCACCCTCATTTCCGTATAATTCGCCTCCTCCCACAACTAGTATGAAGACTTTTAAAGGTATTCCTGCAATAAATCCGAGTAATTCCAATAGTTTGTTAGCTGACAAGTCTTCATCTGTTAGTAATACCAATGCAGGTGGTTGGCGTACAACCCTTCAAAACAATATTATTGGTCGATTGGGTGCAGCATTTGCTGCCGCCACTGGACATGTTACTACAACGACAACAATAGCTACTACCACTACCACTACTTTTACATATCATAATGAGACTGGTTCAACAAATTCTAAAATATCAAATAATGATAAATCAGTTTATTCAAGTGATAAAACTCACAATACTAATACATTGTGCTATCTGCCTAAATCTGTAACTGATTTAAAGTCTAAAGTACAAGTGGACAACAAAGTGAATTCCTATCAATCTGTAAATACGACAATATATCAGGTGACTGATTATACTTGAGTTAAAATACCTTTATGCAATATGATTGACTATCTTTTGAATAATCTTTTTCTTTAGAAGTGAGATCATTTTATTTTCTGAATATTTTAATTCTCTGTTGAAGTGAAATATCAAACTGTGATTACTAGAAATGATTTGTATGTTCCAGACTACTTGAGAATAATTTGCGTGATATTCAATGGGTATTAATTAGATATACGTGTATGTGTTTATGTGAATTGTAGTACGCTTCCCAGCTAGCATAGGGAACGACCATTTCGGATGATAAATCAATATAGTTTTTTGTTGTTCTGGAAAGATAAACTGTGTAATGTTAATTCCCAAACTGTTATTTCACTTGATAGTATACTCCGTCAAATTTTGGTTAGTTCAAAATCTGTCATAAACTAGGATCATTCAAAGAAATTTACCTTGTGGTAACTATTGTAATCATTTAATCATAAGTATCGATCGAAATTGTTCCGTTAAAGTACGGCGCTAAGCTAATTGACACTATACTAACAGTGTTGTTCACCTCTTAGTTTGATGTTAGCATATAGTCGACTGAAAGCTGACTTCATGTTTGTTAGTATCTTTCAGAAGGGAGTTAATATTTCTCTTTTTAGTTTCAACCTGTGTCACTCCCTGCTGAAATCAAAGACTCTATCACTATAGTCTTCATTTCATGACTGATTCATAGGAGACTATACACGAACTGATTACTGAGTAGGTAGCCGATAAAACAAAACAATTTAGTTTATCTAATACCCTGCAATGATTGTCAGGTCAAATACATAGGTCAAACTTGTAGAACAGGGGCAGTCAGACTAGCTGAACATAAAAACTTAGCAAAATCTAGATTGGTTGACCCGAATAAAATAAGAAATCTAGAGAATAGTTCAGCTATAGCACTACATGCAGTCACACACAACCATACAATATGATGGGATAGGATGACAGTTTTAAAATCTAATGTCACAGGGTATAGGGAGAGATTGATAACAGAAGCTTTGTTTATTGAATCAACTGCAAATACATGTAATAGGAATGATTCATCACCTGTCCCCGATATATGGAAAATTCTACTCCCCCTACGAGAAATTGGAGAAAACAAAGAAAGCTATAAAACTCAAGTGTCAAAGTCGTGTGATCACAATTGATATGATGATGAACAATAAATTTTGTTCGAAACGTCATCCAGTAAATAATACTGTTTCACTGTGTGATATACCTAATAAACAAACTAATATGGTAGCCGATAAAGTTTTTTGAATTAGTCATCATTGTTTTGAAACGTATAAAATGTTCTGATGTCTTGAAAACTTCATCACACTCCCATTTCAAAGGTGTTTACGCACATTACACGTGGGATTTTTCTTCTACACAGTTTTCACAGATGTAACATACGTCGGTGAAATGTAGCTTTAAAGAAATTGTAATAAATCAAAGGACTCTTCAAATACATTTCTTCACTGAAATTCGAATAAAAGAACATCTTGGTGTGCTCTTCTTTCTTTCTTTTATGCTCCTTCTGTCAACTGAAAACCGATCCCAGTTAGGAAGTACTTGTTCGTTATTTGTTATATATGTATATATTCAACTTCAGGATAGCAAATTAGAAGTTATGATGAACACGAATCAAAACACTTGTTACATTTTTAAAAAAGAGAGAAATATATCTGTTATAATTAATTTGTTAGTCAACTGAATAAAACTTGTAAATTTAAAAAGATTTTATTAAGCTTTGTGTTAAATAGAAAGTTATATAAGTAGGTATCGATTATCGCTCAGACGTTTAAGCACGAGTTTACTTAACAGAACACGTCACACTAGTTCCACTTTTTTTATTTAGATCATTTTCTAACTTACATGATCAATTTTGTAGCTACAATAACATAGATGACAAAGTCTCTGACTTCAACACTGAGTAATGTAAATGTATGTCTCGAAGCTTATAAATGAACCTTGATGATAAGTTTCAATACTCAAAGAGACTAAAACACAACTTTCAAATGTTTGAAATCCTGCTCTCTGAAATCTTTAAGTCTACACTGTGATAGTGTTATCTGGTTGGTAGCTTTTGATCATTCTTATTACCGTCATAAGACCTCCATCGAATTGACATATGTAGGTGTTTATTTTGTCAGTGAAATGAGTTTATTCACATGTAGTCATTCATCAAGTATTCTTGTCGAAGATTTTCACCTCATAATGTATATTCACATAGGCCGATATGGTGACTCACTTCATTGAATTTCACACTCCTTTTAGTTATACCTTTACTCTGTATATTTCTCTCACTTATTAAATACTACTACTATTACTTACACAATGGATATATTGCCCCAAACACTCACTCATCAAGTGTCTCTGACAGTCTAGAAGCCAAACGTAGTCCTGTTATTGTTACGCCATATTTTTTTATACTTTTGCCACATATAAGATATTTAGTATAATGGTGTTTTGTTTTCATTTTCATTCTTATAGACTGAAGTGACTTCCTCCGATCATAGATCATCCTCAACGTCTACTGTTACAACTGTTTCAACAAATCAAAAGCTTAGTTTTGTTCAGCTAACCAGTAAAGAGATGGAAAGTAAAGTTAGTGAACGCTCAAAAACCTCAAATAAAAATATTAGTTCATCCTTTGGTGTAGTTTCTAGAGCAGTGAAAGAATTGGAAATAACACCTAGTCCAATCAGTAATATAGTTTCTACTTGCAATAATAATAATAATAATAAAATAAGTGAATCGAAAATTGTTCGTCGATTTCAAAGTCTGGGGATGAATCAGTTAACCGAAATAACCTGTATTAATGGATATCCAAATGAAAAGGTTAGTTGGTTATTATTATTATTGTTATTTATTATAAATATTCATAACGTGATGGTTATTAACTTTGATCCGTCACAGGTTGATTGGTGTCTATTGCTAAATAGCTTCTAACTAAAATAGACGACTGTTTAATACACCCTGGTATTCAGTGATTCTCTGATTAACATTATTTTTTTTTTCCTTCACGTTCCCCAGTGGAACATAGGGCTTCAAGCTAGTGGCTTGAAGTTTCTGTAGCAGTGTTCATTTTACAGGATGGGGTTGCTAGCCTCATGCCCAACCTTTCCTCTTCACCAGCATGATTACTGGCTTAGCGAGGTAAAGGAGTGCGTCGGCCGGGGATCGAACCCCGGACCATGTGTATGGTCGGCGAGCGTCCTAACCACTATGCTACCGACGCACCATTAACATTATACCATACATTTTTTAAATTCAGTTAACTAGGAAAAATTTCTCATGTACTTGGCCATCAGCGTTGCATTGTTTAAGAGCTGGCTGATGATACTACTCAGTTGCTCAGGCTGAAGTATGTGGAGTGGGTTCGAACCCGGAAGACGTTTGCTTTGAGGTAAGTACTTAAGACAACAGATCACATGTCCGTGATTAGCTTACCTGTGTTTATTTGATAACTGGTTGTGGTGTAGTGTGTAATTTGAGTAGATTCAAAATCCCCATTGAGTCATATGAAAAAGAGAAGACATTCAGCGAAGAGACTCTTTTCGGCGAATTCATTCACATAGCTGTACAATCGCATTTATATATAAATATTTGTGTGTGTACATGAGGTTTGTCAAGTTTAGATAATTGATTAGTTAATACAAGAATGATGTAGTATAGAGACAAAGTTAATCAGACAGCAACTAAAGTAAGATTGAGTTAAAAAGCTAGATGACGTAATATAATTGGCTAAAATGTTACAACTTAGGTCAGGATAACAACAGAGGTAATTACAGGTAGAGATTAAGTAGAAGTGAAATTGAGTGAATAAGTTGGATGACTAGAAACTGAGCGTTGTTCAAGTCAGTAACAGTGGTAGTGAGGTGTAGAAATTGAATCGGGTGGGGGTAGGGAACAAGAAAGTTGAAAATGTAAAATGTTACAATTGAGAAGACAAAATAATACTAATGAAGAGACAGAAGAAAAGATTAGGTAGAATTTACATGTCGGCTAATAAGATAGATTACGTCCATTGCAAGTGTAGTGATTGAACGAACTTCTTCTGTATGCAGAGTTCAGGACTTAGCAAGTGAATCGCCATTGCTTCTGCAGTTTGAAGAAGTCTGATTCGTACACCTTTAGGGAGACTACTTCTTACTCTGTAGACGACTTTGAAGTTTGTTTGCGGTGTAGCTTGGTGTCCGGATTCTATCAGATGTTCTCAGATGGAACTGCGGGGGCATCGATTTTCTCCTTTGTAAAACCATGTTGGTAAGTGCTCGGTGATACGTTTGGAAAGCGAGCGCTGGGTACGGCCGACATACCTGGCTCCACACGAGCAGGTGAATTGATAAATGCGCATCGATGAGGCCAGCAGCGGTAGCTTATCCTTCACGTTCACATGAATCATAGGTTTTGTGGAGAAGGTTAGTCGTAGTTCAGCTGCGAAGAAGGTCTTCTTAAGTGAGCGCGACAGTCGATTTTTTAGCGTTTCCGCAGATGAATCTCCATTGAATTGAAGATTCATGTAGAGTAGTTTTTTCTTGGCGCTAAGTATGGGCGGCTTTTCTGGTCTAGGGTTCATAGATCTTGCAATAAATCTTTCTGGACAGCAATTCTCGACGAGGATTCTCTTGAGGTTGTCCAGTTCATCTTCTATGGTGTCCGGGGTGCAGATTCTGCGAACTCTGTAGCTGAGTGAACGGATCAGATTTCGTTTGGTGTATAGTGGTACCCAACTGTGAAAGTTAGTAAGCTGTCCGTTCCACGTCGATTTTCTGTGGATAGATTTTTCAGTGTTCCATCCTGTTCTTTTCTTGTTAGTTGGACGTCAAGAAAAGATATTGTGGAGTTGGACTCTTTCTCCATCGTGAACTGAATCGCAGGGTGGCAGTTGTTAAACGACTTCAAGATGTCGTCTAGATTTTCTTCGTTGTTGACGATAATGAAGGTGTCGTCGACGTATCTTTTATAGATTTCGAAGGTATTGATCATTTTCTTCAGGCATGTGTTTTCGAGTTTTGCCATGAAGAAATCTGCAAGCAAAGGGCTTAGTGGTGAGCCCATAGCTATACCATCCTTTTGGCGATATATTTCGTTGTTGAAAGAGAATTGAACATTCAGGGTACACCTCAGTAGGAGTTCTTCAAGATGCTCGGTGGGTATACCGATGTTTATTCCTTTGGAGTGAATAAGCTCGCATATATAGCATATTGTTTCAGTCAGTGGGACTATTTGTTTATCTATGAACATCATTAATATTTAATCAATTTACTTTTCAGAAAAAATGTCTTCATTATTAATTAGTCTGTTTGTATAAATCAAGCAATTTACTCATCTTTAAACTCTTTGAAAAGAAATTCAAGTTTTTATCCTAATATATCACTGATGTCTTCTTTTTCTCTTCTGAAAATTTGTAGATCAATCCACATCGAGGACCAATATGCAATCCATCGAATAGAATAATGGTCAGTAAATTACAAGAAATTTTTGAAAGTGGCAGTAAAAAAGAAATAGTCAGTAGTCGAAACAGTCGAACAACGGAATCGTCTGTATCACCCATCACTGTCAATAGCAATAATAATAGTGTTAAAACGAGCAATCCTACCGGTAGACATGCTTCTTCAACAAACCCAAAAACTGGTTGATCGTTATTATCATCGTCGTAGTATACATGTTTTGAAAAGCGCCTTGTAAACTTCAGACCAGTAGAGCACCATTTTTTTTATAACCTCAACAGATTATTATTCTCAAAAGTATTCTTTGAATACATCCTCCCTTTGAAAAGTAACAGAAATGATACAACACCATTGGTGATCTCTATCAATTAATAAATTAAGTCATTGAATTTAGCGGTAATCTCTGTTTTTCCTCTTGCATACTCCAATCTTCTGTCTCCCCTTATTACACATTAATTTCTCATCATTAATATTTGTAAATATCAGTGATAATATCATAAGAGATGTTTTTATCTTTTCTATTTCTTAAATAATACTGAAGCGTAAACAAATGAAGAAAGGAAGACTTAGAAGAGAATGTTGTTATAACTTCCTTTCATTTTGCACGGTTTTATTTTCAATTTTTCTTCTTTTTTCATGAAATATTGGACAGTCTATAACTGATTTTGTTGGTTGTCACCCGAAAGTGATAATCACTGACCATCGTCTCCTCCTCCCCATTTTCTGCCTCATACATCATTTTGTGGAATATATACACATATATCAGTCAGTATTCTTTTTATTATTAGATGTTCATTTATTTTGAAACTGATAAGCAAAAATAAAATCAGTATTAATCAGGAGGAGAAGAAGAAGAAGAAGAATAGTAAATAAGCACCACACGTCTAACATTTCTGCACATCTTGCTTTCATCAGTGTACATCTACAGTGAGTATTCTTCGGAGTGGATTATTTGATTTGACTTTTTGTACATCTGTATTTGTTTGTCTGTATCTTTGAATTGATTTATAGAGTAAAATCAGTAGAGTATCCGTGTTAGTGATACTTTCTTCCATTTATGCAACAAGCAATCATCACAGTTTTAATCTAAGATTAGTTATATATATATATATCCTTTAGCCTACTAAGTAATAATTTATGTTAGTGTTTATTTTGCATTTATTGTTTCGTGTATTGTTATGAATGAAATAATGTTTATCGATATAATATAAACTGCTGTTTAATTAAAAAATTTGACTATTTGTGCATTTTCTGATGTACATAATCTAAATACGAAATTGTACCATAATACATTGTCACAGTCACCATTAGCTCATTGTGTCCTTCGTCAAATAAAACAAGAAGAAATTCTCTTGATAATTTTTATTTTTTTTTTTCTTTATTTCAAATATATTCATTGCACAACATAATTGTCTAACATTTATGTTCTTTGTTTAATAATAATAATAAAATGAAATAATGCACTGTACACATTGTAACCGTATTTTTCTAATGTAGGATTTGTAATCAATTTCGTTGATTTCAAGTCCAATTTTATCACAAAACGATATCACCTAGAGAACCAGTGCTGCCCCCCTACCCCTCCCTCATTGATGTCAAGTGAATTCTTTAACTGATGTTAGTTCATGACCACCGACCGAGTCTATCCTGAAATAGGATATTAATTCCAGTTATACGTAAATTCTATGCTAAATGAGCACAGTGCGTGTCTGTGTTATCGGCACATGTGAACAAGGTGCTCTGTATTACGTTTGTTCAGTTGAGCAAATTAAAGAAAGTTTACCAACCTAAGATAGAGTGTAATAAGTGGTTGGTCTATGTGTTAGGTTTTCTTATGCTTATATGTAGAAAGCAGTGTTACACAAAGGCAGTGAGTCATTTCATTATTTTCGTTTACTCTGTTACACGAATTACTTTCATTTCTTAAATAACGAAGGCCTATACCTCAGGCGAACGAATAGTCCTGATGTTGGATTGGCGCATTAAGTAATGAAGATAAATGACTGGGAGGAGTAAGGTTAAACAACTGGATAAATAAATCGATATCTCACCGTGTTATCAGGTCTCCTTGACTAAGAATATGGAGATGATATAGTCTTTGTGGGTGAAGACGCTGACAAAATGCAGAGTATTCTGAACACCCGTGTATGTTTGGTACGCAATTCACTCTCGCTGAATGTAAGATCACGATACAGGATTGGACTGCATTCACTCCTAGCTTGAAAATAGTGAGTGGAGTGGTAGAGCGTGTTGGCCACTTCACTTATTTGGGAAGTTGCATAACCCCCAACGGGCTGATTGATAACGACATCTCAACACAGATACAGAAGGCTTGTTTCGCATATGCCAGTTTACGTCATCTCTGGCGTAGATATAATATCTGACTGTCGACCAAAGGGCGTGTGTACTGCTCAGCAGTCCTCCTTTGTGGCTGTGAGACCTGGCCATTGAGAGTGGAGGACATGAAAAGACTAGCTGTCTTTGAGCATAGTTGCCTGCGTTCTATCTCCTGTGTTACGAAGCATAATAGGGTGAGCGATATTGATGTTAGGCGTCGAGTGCTAGGTAAAGAGGGGAAATCAATCGATGAGGCTGTGAAGCTACATCGATTGAAATGGTTAGGACGTGTCTTACTCACTCATGCTTAGTCATCACCTTCTTTGACGGGCAATGTTAGCTGACATAGGGTCAGGTTGGAAAATAGCCAGTGGTGATCAAACCGAAACATGGCATCAGTCAATGAAATCCATAACAGTTAGTTTGAGCCAACCACGTAGGAATGTGTAAACTTCCTGGTTGGGGTCCTGGTGACGGTAAAAACTAATGGCTGGAAAGAATTGGTAATATGGTTCAAAATCGTTCTCAATGGCTGGTGCAGATGCAACCACTCCTTGTGACTTATAATACCCAATAAACTTTACGGTTCTTCGATATTGCTATTCTTTTTGCCTCATATATCTGTTTACTGTCTGTATTTTGCGTTTCTTTCTACTTTCTTCTCTGACTTTGTGTGCTAAGTGAAGTGTGGCAACTTGAACTGCTGCACATCGGTGCGAAGTTCTACGTTGGAACATATCAGTCAGTCAGTGTTATCAGATATCTCTTTAGCTAGACAATAGTGTAGAATTAATTAATGGTTCGAACAGAAAACAACCTATGCCTATCCACATATATCTCTGCTTAATATTATTATTACTATTATGTATACTGTAGATCAGTTAGACTATTTTCTGTAAGTATTTGAGAGTTATTCATCTTGTGGTAAAACAGAATAAATATTTTATGTACAGCTGCTTCAAATTAGTTTATAGAATTGTAAGTTGTGCGCTATATTCCTTTGATTAATTATGTAGTTAATTTTTTTTCAGTACCATGTGATATACAATCTAGCCTATTATATATATTTGTAAAATGAGAGGTGGGAGAAGAAAACTAAAGATAGCTTTCTGGTCATCATGATATGTCAAACTAAAATAAGTTACATAGATAGTATCAGTGGAACACTGATATAGTTTGTTGAATTAATGAACCGAAATGAATCCGATACACTATAAGTATTGAGATGATCTGTGACTGATTGAAAATTATGCACGAGCCTCTTGACGATAGAATAATCTGGTGAATTTTTCATATGGGAAATACTACGCACTCGTCCGTTTTACTTCCTCACTGTGAAGAGACCATATAAACGGAGAATAACAGAACCTGATGATCTTAACTGCTAATAATCGGTTCATTTCGAAAGAATCTCGACCTGTAAGGAAACAATTATGCACGCACTCGCTCCGTGACATTTTCCAGTTCATCGACTGCATACAAGATGTGAATGTATCTGACAAAATTATGCTGTCCTTCGACATTGAGTCACTTTTCACCAATGGCCCACTCACGGAAACGGTCTGCTTTGTATATATATATATATATATATATATATATATATATATATATATATCAGTATTGGAAATACCAACAGCATATATGAAGGAACTGCTACTGAGATGTACTCCGAACGTACAGTTCACTTTCAACGACACCATCGATAGACAAAAAGATGGTATTGCATTGAGATCTCCGTTGGGTCTACTACTATCAGATTGCTTCGTGGCAAGCGCCACTAAAGCCGAGCATCGACAGTTTACGACTGTATAAAAGATACGTAGATGAAATATTCATTATTTGTGACAACAGTAATGACCTCAACCTACTGCTGCAGATATTTAACTGTCGCCAATCAGCAATAAAATTTACTCTTGAAATGGAAAGCGGATGAAAAATTCCCTTTCTTGATGTGGAACTAATAAGAAGAACTGATGGGACCTTAAGAAGATCGATCCATAGAAAAGCTACTTGGAATGGTCAACTAACAAGGTTCTATAGCTGGTTACACATTCAACAAAAAAGGGATTTAACTAAATCACTTACTCCCCGCATCCGACGCACCTGTAGTCCCGATGTTCTAGAAACAAAATTAGATCTTCTGTGAGAAATCTTCGTCCAAAATGGATACCCACCAAAATTCATTGATAAAAATATCAAACCAAGAATATGGAGAAATGAAACTCCACTTGCGCCGAAAAAGAAACTCTACATGAACTTGGATTTCAAGGGAGATCTAACAAGCGATATTCTCAAGAGAAGGGCCACATCATCTCTGAAAAGAACATTTTATGCAGCAACGCTAAGAATACTGTTCTTCAGTCGCCCACTGATATGTAGAAACCTTAAAGACAAGATCCCGCATCCGACCACTTCTTTGTGCATATATCAGTTCGCCTGCTGCTGTGGAGCCAGGTACATCGGTCGTTCGACGCGTATCCTGTCCAAAAGGATTCAAGAACACTATCCAGCGTGTTTGCAAAAGGCAATAGTGATGCGATAATTGAATACCTGGTTAACACTGATCATGCCATCTCAACAAACGCCTCCTTCAAAGTAATCTACAGAGTCAAGAATAACTTACGAAAGGCAATACGGTTTCGTCTTCTTTGTATCACTGAAGCTCTGGCCATTCACTTAAAAAACCGGAGCTGTGCATACAAAAGAGAATTGCTCAACCACTTCTACTATCATGGTAACAACTTTGTTGATTTCTGATGACTTCATTTTGTTTGTTCCTCTGTTTCTTTAACTGTTTATAATTCTTGTATTCATTTAGAACTCTTACATAATTTCGTATTCTCTACTTTGTTCCAATGTGTATCCTGAGTAAAACTCAGTCATCAAACTATTCATATTATTACGTAACTCCATTTTAACAACTCTTTTTGACAACTCATCACCCTTGTTACTACACTAGTTTCATTAACATCTAACTTTCTTGACCGTTTTTGGATTATATAACTCCACCCAAAACTTACTAATTTTCACCTGTTTAGTTAGTATATTTTCATCATCTATATCTTCTCCATCTTTACTTGAAATCCTGTCCTCACAGCCTCTTCTGTCAACTTGTTGGTTTCCGCTTGTAAACTTTTGACTCTGTGAGACATAAAAGAAATTGTCTGCGAAATCATGATTGACTGATTGAGTTTTCAGCTTGCATATAATTGCAGGATTTCAAGTTTTCACGTCATACGGTACACACACACACACGTACATCTGGTAGATTACAAAGGGTAAAGTCATCTGCAGCAGTGAAAACGATTTTGAACCACTGATTCTTAGTGTCTCGATACCCCCCGCCACCACCACTGGGTAGTCTACAAGCCCTCTATATGATTAAAACCAACAATCAGACTTTATGAGTTGGTGCCAGGTCTTGATATGGCCACCGCTAGCTCTTTTCCAAATAATTATGTGTTGTCCAGCGTAGCTAGGCGATGGCTTGGCATGTGTAACACGTGTCCTAGCCATTCTCATCGATGCGACGTGAAAATCTCACCAACTGACTTGTCATCCTTACTTAGCACTATGCTCTGCCTTATTAATCACTGTACTATAGAATTTAATACGGGAGATAGAATGCATACACCTATGGTCAAAGATAACTTGCCGCTGCGAAACCTATGGCTCCTAGAATATTTTTGACGGTCCATCTTCTTACTCTCCTATGGTCTATCGCTTAGTGCAATCCACCACAACCAGGAAGGTTTTTCTGTGATGATAGGTAGCGTTGTCTTACCCCTGTCTTCACTTCAAAAGCTGTGGTAATCTATCCATTGTCAATCACTTGGCATGCGGCGTCATCATGTAGCTTTTGATTGAGATTTATAAATGTTTGTGGTACTGCACTTCATAGTGCTTATGTAGTTTCCAAATTATTACACGGTCGACTTTGTCGAAGGCTTTTCCAAAGTCAATAAAGTTTAGGTAGGGATTTGACCGCTATTGTATGCTCTTTTCGATGATAATTTGCGTCGGTGGCGCTGTGGTAGAATGCTCGCCGACCACGCGTGTGGTCCGGGGCTAGATTCCCGGCCGACGCACTCCTTTACCTCGCTAAGCCAGTTATAAGACTGGTAAAGAGGGAAGGTTGGGCATGAGGCTAGCAACCCCATCCTGTAAAAATAAACACCATTGCTAAAGAAACTCCAGGCCTCTAGCTTGAAGCCCTATGTTCCATTGGGGAACGTAAAGGAATAAAAATATAAAAAATTGGATGATAATATGTAGCGTTGCAGTTTGGTCCATACATGAATTACTTTTCATGAATCCAGACTATTCCGGACTGAGTTTCGCACCCAGTGTATCTTCTAGTCCCTCCAGAATGACGCGAATTAATATTTTGTTTGGTTGTGGACAGGAGCATGATTCAGCTCTACTTCTTGCAAGGACTTAATTCGCCCTTCTTTGGTAGTTTGACAAGGTAGCCTTTCTTCTTTCTAATGCACAGCTACCTGTCCTTCCTTCCACACTTGTAGCAGTGGCATAAACACATCCGCTGGGGCCCCTAGGCACGTTTCTACTGCTTCTGTGAGACTTCTATCTTGTCCTCCCGGCTAGTTTCCAAAAGCCTTATGTCATTCAAGGCACCTGCTTTTGTTGACGGACTGGTGTTCACTGGCACTTCTGTTGATGGTATTTCTGGACTAGTTGCAGGTAGTGGTGGATTCAAGAGTCTTTTGAAGTAATCAGCTTAGCCTTTCCTCTGTTCTAACACTTTGTTGACTGGATTTTCTGTACTTCATTTCACTGAATTCATCTATGTTGACCTATTCCCGGACTGCGATGTGGTTAATGGATACAGTGTTGTGTTATATACAACATTTTCCGCTCCTCTCCGTCAGTCTTCTGTTAGCTTTATCGTGTCCATAGAGAGCCATTTCTCTTCTCCCCTCTTCTGCCTTTCTATTACGACTATACAGGTTTCCTTCCAAGTTAAATTCAGGGAGTTACAGTTTTTAGATATAGCAAATAGTGTTAGGTATGCTGATTGTGTAGGTTTCACCTGTAGACATTCAAGCAACTACACTAAAGTAATAAAGGCTTTTGTATTTCCCAATGAATGAAGAACAAAACCATATCACATACCCAGTGCCCAAATTTTCTTCAAACTGTTAAAAGTGAACTTGGTTTGGACATATATACACTAAAGTAAATCCGTTTAAGTAATTAACATGAAAGTCATTCAATTCCAGATAGTTTCCACTAAGAAACTATCAATGATACCTGATTCGTCTCACTTTGAGGTTCTTCAGCGTAGTAGTCTATGTTTAGAAGCATCATATTCCATCATAGAATAAATTTATCGATAAAGGATAAACTGACACAGTATTATTTAACAATTACGTTTCGAAAACAATTTACTGCGCATAATGATAGTCAAGGCACTCACAAAACTTTCAAACTTGGTTTAAATTTTTTTTTTTTTGGATTTTGATTAGGACATAGGGTTTCATGCTTAGGCTTGGAAGTTTCAGTAGCTGTAGTTTTATTTTTATTCCCACGCCTAACCTTCCTTATTTACTGAGCTTACTACCGGCTATAATCAGCAATGACCGCAATTTTTTGTCATGTTTCAAAGATGTTTCAAGCATTAGTTTCTAACTTGTTAGCACTGTACAACATCGAGCACTTGATTGTTATATTCAAATTATGCGCATTATTATATTCATTCATCGGACTCAAAATGAAGAACTTGAGTGAACGAAATATTCCCATATTGAGTCATAAGAAATAGGCGTAAACGGCGAAGAAAATTCTCTTTCCGACGATTCATTTTCATGAGCTGTACAGTCGTAATTATATTTAACAAAGAAATCTTTAGACCAATCAGATACTAGTAAACTTTATCCTCGAAAAGTGTATTACATAATGTAAGGTGTAAGAAGGGATGACTAATTGTAAGTTAGAAAAGAGACAGAAGTTTGCAAGACGTAATAATTGTGAGATAATGACTAATTAATAAGCTCGTGTAGAATGGACAGGAACTAGTGGAAAGGCAACAGTGTTTTTACATAAAATATGTATGAAAAAGCAATGTTATTAATAAACAGTAATAAAGTGGTAATAAAATATGGATGATGGGAACAATAATGATAATAAAATCATAGTAGTAATAACAATAATAACAGTGAACTTACATAATAAAAAGAAGAAGCAAAATTATTGTAAAAACTTTACTCTGACCACGGTAGGGCGAATAAATGTATGTATCGCTTTCGAATGTAGAGGTCCGGTTTCAGATCCCGAATAGCTAATGCTTAAGCTATGTACGGATGGCGTATGCGAAGTCCCTTTGTACGATATTGAGGGACTCTGTGTAACACTGTGAAGCATTCGTGCAGGGGTGCTCGATGTCCGGAGATGACAAGGTGTTCGAGGGTGAAGATGCCGCCATTCTTCTTTTCTCCTTTGGCTAACCAAACTGGACAATGTTCCAGAATACGTTTGTGGACATGATGTTACGTACGGCCGATATACTTTGCTCAACACGAGTAAAAGTAATCCACCTAGAAAGCATAGTCGTGATACGAAATGCCTAAATAATTAAATGTTAATTTTAGCGGGAAATTGTGAGCGAAAGAGTTGAGAATCGAGTGCGTAATATATATACCAACAGGGAGAACTTCATTCTTCATGTCCATTGATTTGTATATTAACAAATATTTTCATTTCGAAACAATCTTTGTTGCAAAAAACATAGCATTCATTTTCCTTCCAATAAAAATTACCGATTTAATTACACTACTTATAAGTAGATTGAATTAATCTAATAATAATAAACTATGCAGACATTGAATTTCAATATTTACCGATTTTCAAAACAAGTTTCTCCAGAAAGCACAATTATCCACAGGATAACTGAAAAATGAGTTACTTGTTGTTAGCTTGATGCTCTAAGTTACGGCTTAACTGATCATCATCTCACTTGAGATAAAGTAGATGATGGTCAGTGCATGTGACCAATAAATTTTCACTCGGCAACTGAATTGGAGTCCACAAACTCCAGAATCCTGACTTCTGTGAATCCAGAATAATAATGACTATGCCACTTAATATCATCAGTGATTATTAATTCTCATATGTGATATGGTAGACTAAAACTTGCCCCAACTTCTTTCTCGAAACTTTGGAAATCCTTCTCTAAACTAAAAACTAATGAGCAACAGTTTAATTTCAAGTCATCCTACTTACTGTAACATACCTGTTTCTAGAAAATAAAGTATAATTATGAATTCAGTAGGTAAAATACAAAATATTATACAGGGATAAGGAATCTAGAGGTTGGTAAATATGGCAAATCTTGCTTGTTGAAATTAAATGTTCACTATAGCATTCATTCTATGATAGATAGCTGTTTTTGTCATCAAGAAAAGGAATTATTGATGCTGGAAAAAATGATACGATGAGACTCATATAACTGAATTCAGATTAACTTGAACACCACTCTTTAAATTAAAGTCCATATCCCAACTACCGACTTCACTTTACTCATCACAGGCCAAGTAACTTTCAATCATAACCCTAACATAAAATAAATATTGTATTATCCAGTTAAGTTTAATTAACAACCCCTTAGAATGAGTGAAGTCCATAATTTGGAGTGGGAAATTCACATCTTGCACCTTACGATGCTTGTAACTTTATTTTACTTCACCTAAAATACATTTCACATCATAAGTTTGAATCCTAGCAACAACGTAGAATATTTTGGATATCACAACTTTATTACTGTTTCAGTAGCAAACAATTAAATTTTGCTTCACATACTACTCTTAAATGCATTGCTGATAACTAAAACCATTGCTTATTAGCGGATAATTCCAATGTGAGTTTCCAGAGGTTCCTCAGATTCACCAAACTATGTTTGAAGATAGTCAGCTGGCAGTATATCGATGTTCTTTTGATGCTACCGTCAAAGTTATCTTTATGAGACGAAGTAGCCAAACAACTTTGTTTTCTTTTTTTTCCTTCACGTTCCCCATTGGAACACAGGGCTTCAAGCTAGTGGCTTGAAGTTTCTGTAGCAGTGTTTTATTTTACAGGATGGGGTTGCTAGCCTCATGCCCAACCTTTCCTCTTTACCAGCATTATTTCTGGCTTAGCGAAGTAAAGGAGTGCGTTCCAGGGATCGAACCCTGGAACATGTGGATGGTCGGCGAGCGTCCTAACCGCTATGCCAAACAACCAGTACGTCAAACCTTGCGCACCTATGATCAAACACAAAAAGCACAATACCTAATTAACTAATCAAGAACAAAAACACTTGAAAAACATTAAATAATAGAAAAAAACATAATTTCACCACCTCTTGATAAAGGAATAACCACATTGGTTATCGAGAAAGCTAGTGACTTACTCAAACATAATAATCTATACTAATTGCTTCACTTCAAATCCTACCTAACCATTAGTCAGATCAAGTATTCAAATGAGAATAAAAGCAAGACTTCACGGTAGACTTAAACAAACTAGATACCTTTCTGTTTTCAGTAATTTCACTCCCAAGAACCTTGAAGTAAAACTTATTCAACGAAATCTGAAATATCTAACAGAGTTATGCAATTACCTCCTCAAATCAGAGACTTACTTTCCGGAGGATATCAGGAAAATTTAACTAGAAAACAACGAAATTACTGTATTCTTTGATATCACGGCGTTATACACTTCAAAGGGATGAAAGCCGACATAAGAAATCATACAGTAATGATGAACATCTCTGCTAACACACTAAAACACAATATTCAAGTTAGTTGGAGCTTTTATTTCCATAATCAAATATACTGGCATACAAAAGGAACAGTAATGGAGATACCCATATCGAGAAATTACTTACAATGTAATCAACAGTGTTTGACCTCATCAAGCCTAAAGATAAACAGAAATCAATGGAATAAATCCCACTTGTGTATATCTCACTCAAGGGAAAAAGTACTGGAAAATAAGATTATTAAATGAAAACTATGGATGTGAATTGCATAGTTATGACATCAACAATTTAAACACCAGAGAAAAAGAAGAGTCATCCTATAGCCCTCGAAAAAACTGTAGAAATATTCGTCACTATCATTCGGGAAAATATATATGCAGGAAACTAAATCGAAATATGTTCCCCTGCGGTCCAGCTGACTAACATAAAATAAACCAGTGAAACTTCTTAGAAAATTCGTCATATCACATCTTAAGAACATTCTTGAAACCATCAGTTGACTATTTAAACCCTGTGGACTGGGCTTCATCCATGCATCAATACTCAATTCATTAAATACTACGTATACCTAACACCAAAATAAGACGAAACTAACACCCTCTGTGAGATAAACTGCATAAGCCAATGAAAACATTATAATTGGCAAAACAGAAGTCCATCTTATCTTCTCATTCAAAAACACAAACTGGTATTCAAAAGATATGACACACATTCATTCATATCAATACATGGGGACATATACATATATGAACTCGACTGGGAAAATGTAAGAACCTTAAACAGAAGAAACACGAAAAATGCTAAGAAACTCTAAGAAGCTTATAACTTAGATCAATTTGCAAACTGCATACATATTGAGATAGATCCAATTTTCGAAATGTCGAAGGCCTGTAGCTCAGATGGGTGCTTTCGGTGACGTTGTGTTCTCTGAGCTAAGAGCCTTAATTGCTCAGCTTCCATAGTCTTTCTAAATAACAATTTCAAAGCCTACTTTAATATGAGGGCAGTTCTTTGGATTTCACCATAGGTAACATCATCGTCTCTTCTGATAACTTTGACTGTGACTGGTTGTCTTCAGAAGTTAATTCATACTGTTATCCACCGTTTCGTTGACCTGGTATTTGACCTTTTTACTGTTTGACTTGTTTCTTGAAACTCGGATGAATATTCGCTCAACAAACATGTTGACATAGATCATTATTGCAATATCTGTCTATCTAATCTTTTATCTGCTAGTCTTGAATGGACTGCTATGTAGCAGTCATATAAACACACACATACACACACGTTTAACACGGAAGTTCTACTCAGTCATACAATTACCAGTCGAACCTATTAGTAATGTTCACTCATTACTCAATTCTTTTTTTCATCACTGTATTCAGTCCACATGGATCGATTTATTCCCTGTCATTAATACAAACTTAATCATAGGTTGTTTGTATAATATTCATATTCTTTTCACGGGTAGTAGACAGAACCTCACAGTTATCTTTTTTAGCACTTTAATTATTATTTTTATCGAAAACACTTAAAACAATTTCAAATTCTGAATTTTTATCATCTTACAACTCTTGATAATTCACTAGATATCCAATTTGGTAAAAATACAGTCCGTAATTAGCACCAGTAAAGTGTTTTAAACAGATGACGTAATCATTGAGTTAGTTTTATCAAAAGTGATGATTATACACGTGTGTGTTTGTCTACATGTATGCCTGTCTAGAATTTCTCTTATTCTATCCGTCTTTTTGTCTGCGTTGCTATTCAATCGTTTGAAAAGTTTGCATGACTGATTTATTTTTTAAAAGCTATCTCAAGTATTACCCGAAGCTAATTAAGTCGGACAACCACTTTAAAAGAAAATCAGTTTTATTGGTAGATGTCATTCCTGTTTGGTGTTGTCAAAACACGTGTCTACTCATTTCAGCCTGAGTTAGATATACGTATAATTTGTATGCTGGTGATTGTTGAACATCTCTGAATGTCACGCTCACTTTGTTTGCTTCTCTTTCTTAATTATCCTATTTGGGTTAAAATCTAATACCGCAAATGAACAGAGAAACTTTTACTGATGTTACTGCCACTAGTATTCATTTTACAGCAGAAAATTGTTTCTAATCCATCCACTTGAACAAGAAATCAACCTTAAAATGACCATTTAACTGCATGGATCAACGACTACTTGAGTGCCTGTCTACCTGAAATGTATATATGTATTTGTGTGTGTGTGTGTGTGTGTGTGTGGTTCAGACATCAACTTTGTCCACTTTAAAAACGACATTAATTAGTTGATAACACATTTACTGAAAATTTCTTCCTGTATTTATTGATTTAACCAATGATTATAGATATCGAGATAGCGAATTTAAGCATACTTGATTATTTATTGGCCATAGTTAATTTGATCATTAAGCTAATGATAGAAGTAGTGTTGATGAGACGTTGTTAATCATTTACTTCGTTCCCAAAAGAATACATTTCACGGAAAACAAGAGGTGAATGATTAAAACTGAAAGAGATCTAAGTAGCAATCACTAATGTATCAGACTCAGCCTCTGACCACAGGCTGTTTAATATTCAGCTGAGAACGTGACTTCATCTGAATTTATACTACCTAGAAATCTTTTCAACAGCTAACCTGATCACCTATCTACCGGAGATTAGGTAACATACACTGATAAACATTTCAGAATTATTCAGTTTGGGGAATTTGTGAATATTTCTTCCGAACTCAGTTTAGTTCTTCTCGTTACCAACATGTGTCAAGAAAAGTATCATTGAGAATCATAGAGACGTTGATTGTCTTTTCCATCAAGTCGAGGACTCTTTCAATAGGATGAACTTCTTAGAAAGCTTAGTTCATTTAACTAGCATCCAGCAACTTTTGCCCTTTAATAAACTTGTTACTGTAAAGTAGAATTTAATGACAGCACTAGGCTTTTAGTCGAATTGAAAGTATGTTTCGCATAAAGTAAAAATTAATTTCTATTACAGTTAAGCCGTAACATTACAGGTAAAGATGATACTTCTGTTAATAAATATCAAAGAGTGAAAACTGAACAAGCCTTAAACTAAAACGATTCATTTCATTAACGGCTTTTTTAGACATACACAAACAACTGAAACATCAATTCAGGTTTTAACTTAAATTTCATTTTCTAAAATCAAAAAGGAAAAATTTGAAGTGTCATTATTATCAATTAGGAGGTGTTTAAATTCAATTACAGTTAAACCTTAGTGATAAATAATGTGGTTTTATCAATAATGATGGTATAGTTGTTATGGTAACTGCTTGCTCTTAAAACAGATCGAATGAAAATAATCTATGTTAAGTGGTTGATAAAATATTTCTCTTAAGTATTCTGTCAAACCGAATCTGATAGATGTCATCGAAAAGAAAAAATAACAGTTGACTTATTGTAGATAATTTCATATGGGAAAATTTTGTTGAAAGCTGTGGATATTGTTTGTCTGCTTGTTTTTTTTTTGCTTATCTTTCTCTTCACTTCAACAGTGGATTAATTCAATTATTTAAAAAAATAATTTTCAAAGTTTTTCTAATTATACTAAAGGTTTTCTTATCAGTTATTTCCCTTATTCTTAAGTGTATACACAAATTTAGTTGGCAACTTATAAAGACGAGGATCATACATTACAACAGTGTTTCAATGCATCAATTTCACTTAGGTTAATCATTAACTTTTAATCCTTAGGATCAATCTGAGGTGTGATCTATTTTTACTCCCAACATGAAATTCTAAAAGGACTTAGTTACTGTCACCTTAAGACAGAAAATCCCAGATCCATTAAAATTGACATTCTTTGTAGTGGCATTGACAGCAATGCTGTTAAGTTAGATTTTACTTCTCAGAAGTTTTAAAGGCATAATCTCACATTTAACCACTGCAGTCTGTATTCTGGTTCACAAGCTCCTGCTGAGCTAAGTATGGCGGTAGCTCGGTGCATTCTTGGCTCTAACAGTATCCTGTATTCTTCATAAGTTGCAGATAAAACCTTATTTATACGTCTTTCAGCTTTGAGTTCCACCTATTTCTGATATTTTTCATGCATATATTGGGTAGTCCGCTAGTACTAATATTCGGTCTTGAAAGGTTACGATCAGGTGAAGTGAGATACTCTTACCTCTCGCCTACCTTTATAGAAAATTTTCTGTCAATCAGTTTGTATTATGTATTTCTTGCCTTATAAAAGAGACCCTCACAGCGAAGATTTAACACTTCTCTTTCTAACAGATTGAGTTTTCAGGTGTTGGTTTGCAGGGATTTGATTGATTTCAGGATTTCATCATGAACTGACTTCCGTCAGAGAACCATTGGAGAACCAGTACTCCAGTACAGGACAGCTGTTTCGTCACCTTAGTTCGACACTCTGCTTCAGCATTACACACACACCACCAAGGACATTCTAAATTAAAGGCGATCTCGTAGAGCATTTAGCCATTAAGAACCGATCCAATGACGCACGAATATCAATGTAATACTCACTAGTGACCGACCTTATTCAGGTAGTTAATTACCTGGGTCCTAGTGAGCAGTCGTGACCAGTGGGTTACAGCAGGTTGTGTGTGAGGACAGATACTCATCAGCGATGACATTTGCTAGTGTCAGTTGCGTTATATCGTGAATTGTCGGGATTTGGAATTCATGGGCTGGCCATTAAATCGGGTCCCAGTGGCTTAATGGTCTACGAGCTCATTTGCCTTGTAACCGGAAGGTCCTGGGTTTGAACGCTGATGGTGGGTGCGTATTGCTGAAGCATAGTCGCAAACTAGTCTGATGAAACATCTGTCGAGTCCTCGAGTGTTAGTTTTCCTATGGATCTCTAACCGATGTCAGCTCATGATGAAACCTTGAAATTGCCTTTTACCAACAAAAGTAAACCAAACAAAAATAGCTAAACAGTTCATTCATATTCGAAAGATATTTTATGAACAGTGATTCTGTGTCATTTTTTACTTTGAAGAGAGAGGGCAAGTCACACACACACACATACACAGATGATGATAACTATTGCACTGAATAAGCACTTCAATTCATTTTATCTTTCTCTGCCTTTTGCATATCACATCACCATTTCCATTATCATGACTGCTCTTCAGTTAACTAAAATAAATATAGTTATTCATTTGTGCATTGATTACACTAAATTCTAATGTGATCCTTTTCTTTTCTTCTCCGTCTTATATCCATCCCTCGGTATTTGAGATTATTAATTAATATGCAAATAATAAATTAAACTGTTATTATGTAATTCATTGGAGCACGTGACTTAATTGATGTTGATTAATTAATTATTAATCATTTGATTGTAACTTTATTATAGGCATTTAAGTCATACAGCTTATCTCTATTGCTACTGAGTAAATCAACGGATGAATAGTTCGACTTCTTTTATTGACCTGACTTAGTGAAAATGAACATCTGATCTGACTGTACACGCCTTGGGCATTTCATTTGAACGCCATAGAGAGAGAGAGAAAGGAATGTGTACAGAAGAAGAAGAAGTATCTTTAATAAGTTCCGATATTTATCTAAATTGATTGTGCAGGTGACATAGAGGGTAACAGACGAGTAATGTTGTTGTTATTGTTACTAATTTTACGATTAGTTAGTAAATGGATGAATGATTTCAACTTACAGTCAATTATTTCTAATCAGCTGAATAATACTACACACTTTACATTTGCCTTTTTGGTTAGTTTTATTCTAACAATCAAAAAAAAAAGGGAAAACAGATGAAATCTATTCAAAGATAAATACACCATTTTTACACCTGCATAACATCTAAACGACGATAGGTCATTAGTGAATTTTTCTTTCAAGAAATAAATCGTTACCAAAGTGCACATGATGTAGACCTTTTTTTCAGTTTATTGTTCAATGAATATTTCTGACATCATTTTATGAAAATAATAATGGACAAATATGTTTGGGTTACGAATAATGGTTAGTTTTGTTATTACTCGTCTTTATACTATTATACCAATCAATATGGCCTTAGAAGCAGTTAAAAGAGAACTAACTGCTGATTCTGAACTTACTCATAGGACGAAACCACCCATTGATGAAATTATTTTAGGAATTCAGTTATGTCTCACATCTACTATCTTTAAATTCCAGGGCAAAATATATAAACAAACAGAAGGCGTAGCAATGGGATCACCAATTTCCCCTATCGTAGCAGATATCTTTATGGACAGCTGGGAAAATATTGCTTTAAATACATTTAATCCTACTCCAAAAATGTGGTGGAAATATGTGGATGACACTTTCACTGTGTTAGAAACAGAACACATCTCTAGCTTCTTGACGCATATAAACTCACTAGTGAAGGGAATACAATTTACATTTGAATCAGAAAATGAACAAGAATTAGCTACGTTAGATTGTAAAATAAGACGACTAGAAGAAGGTAAACTTCACACTAGTGTTTATAGAAAACCAACGCATTCTAATAGATATTTAGACTTTAATTCGTTTCATCCGTTAACTGTTAAGGCAGGCTTAACTAAGTGTCTAACAAACCGAGCCATAGCACTAAGTAGCACAAAAAAGACCTAAATGACGAAATAAAACAGATAGGAGAAGCGTTGGTGTTGAATAACTATCCTTTAAAATTCACTAGGAAGATCAGTAAAGGTCAAAAGCAAAATAAAAATAATGATGAAACTAATAATGATAACACAAATAAGAGAGAACATTAGGCATCTACTGTTATGCCACATAAGGAGGGGACATCTGAGACCTTACGTAGGATTCTTAATAAAGCAGCAATTAGAGTGGCATTTAAACCTACAGACTCAATCAGGGATAAGCTCTGTAGGTTAAAGAACCCTGTAGGTCGACCCGATTAGACAAAATTATATGATAAAAAATAAATAAAATTATATAATAAAAATCGGGGTAGCCAGATTATCAGAACTTACGAATCCAGCCAAGGTTAAAATGATGGATCCCACAAAGATAAGTAATTTAGAAAAAAAGCTCAGCAATTGCACTGAATGTTTTAACACACAACCACATAATAGGGTGGGAGACGGTTAAAATTCTAAGAAGTAATATAGGTAGGTGGAGACACAGGTTGATTATTGAGTCTTTGTTCATCGAATCTACACTCAACTTAAGCAACAGGAATGACTGATCGTCAATACCTGAGATTACTACTACCAATCAAGTCAGGCGATGAAAAATAATGGAATAATATAAAACAAAGTTAGAAAGTTGTGCGAGTACCTTAATATGATTATGAGCAATAAATTGTGACCGAAACGTCGTCAGTAAATATTACTGTCATATAACACTGTGTGACTTTATCAAAATAAATTTTACCCACAATGGAATAAAGCACGTAATACGAAATCACATACGGTCAACTAATTGAAGAAATTCAAATGGTAGTCAACTGCCTCTTTTTACTACCCCTTCAAGTAGGCTGAGCAGCATGTTTGTTTTTTTATAATCTGTATATACACTCGTTGTTTGTACCTAATGTTAAACAGGCATATTTATTGTAAATTCAAATGACGATGAAGCTTTATTTTTCCGTATTAATAAAACACATGAAATGACATTTTCGGGAGTAATAATCAGTTTTGAATGAACTAGTTTTGTGACTGTTTGAATGATCGCATTATTCGAGATTTCTTTTAAAGGAAATTTATATCTGAGTGAATAATTAATATTACCTAATACTAATTTCTTGGAAGTGGAAATGTGTGGACAACTGGTACTTCCCAGTTGCTCACATTGTGGAAGCTGATTTATTCTTGGGGTACCCGAAACCGATAGAGAATTAGTGTGGCATGACCGCAGATCCCAGGAAACAAGTGCTTGAGGCCGGTCACATACGGCCTGTTTTGAACTGACTTTTAGGTTTGGTTCCGTATTAGGAACTTATAGCTGGTTAGGGACCACCGTAGAGTAATTCGGGATATACAGTTTTTGGGGTCGACCTTTTCTAACCCTCTCTTCAGAGTGGAGAGACAAAATAGTTGGCATGCTGGTCATCTGAGGGGATTAGCTTACTGTTGTTACATCCCTGTCCCCCAGCAGTACAACTTTGCCCACAGACCCAATATACCGATAACTGCTTTTAGTCTAATCGCTACCCTAACAATCTAACAGTGTTCCTGCAGGAACATTAGTTCTAGACAATGTAGCTTGTTGGGTCATCGCGATATGCAAGCCCGACCACCACTTCAAGGTAGCAGGTGTCGATCGGGAATACTAATTCACCTAAGGGGATCTAGTGGCTTTCTTTATTACATTATTACCTTGTGTACATCACTCTATAATAATGATTGTCAGGAAATATTTAAATTTTATAGAGGTTAGTAATGACATCTAAGTGTCGATTTCATATTTTTGACAATTTTCAACCGCAGGTACAATATCTTTGCTTGTTTCTCTCTTCAGACATAAACAGCTGATATTTCAGATGGCGAAGTGTTCTTCTTACTAGACTGATGGGCTAAAGACAGTCATCTCTTAAGGTTGATTTTCAAGTGGTTCGAATTTGCTACAGGATGTCTGTTTCATCCTAGAATAGGACCTTTTTAGAATTACACACACACTCAACACTACTGTTAGTCGAAACCAAAGCCGTCCATTTTAACTGAATCTGCACGTTGCTATTTAGCTTCTGGAATAGAATTCAATCGTCCTTAAACTCAACAGTTTAGTTTCAATTCAATTATTATTAGAGACAAAAACCTGAGGATGAACTTCCCGGAATTTTAATAAGAAGTTGTGATCTATCTTGTTCATAATTTTGAATATTAAAACAGATACTCATTTGTTGACACTGAATACTTACTGTATTATAAGCTATTAGAAGTTGAAATTTATCGGTCCTTTGATTATGTTACACCTCATTTCTAGCTATCATGACTTTTGTGCTTAAAAAGTATCAATCGAAGGTGTATATTGTATTGAGGTAAACAGTCAACTCAGGATTATAGCACAACAAACGTCAGGAAATATTTATCTCTATCTAACAGAATAGTATGCATTCTGAACAGCATTCACTAACAGCTAATGCCACTATATACTGGAAGGAAATTAGCCTATAAAATATTGTCCAGACAATAACTGTAAACCAAGTTAACAAAGGAATCATTGAAGCATACATGCCAGTTATTTATTTACAATATAAGTAAACTTTTATGCCTTTTTTGATATTTATTCTTTATATCCATTCAGTAGAAAGAATTAACAACTGTTGTCAGTTCACTGTGTCTGTCTTTGTTTCTCTATCCTTCTGTTTCCTTTTTCAGATGATATGACACTGTTATCAGTTCATGTCTATGAAGAATTTCTTACTTTCTTCCAGTCGTCTATCGACACTGACAGTGTATGTATTATCATTTGACTAAGATGCTTATCACGAATGTTCGTTCTCTGTCTATCTCTCTCTCTCTATTTCTGTAATACAAATTTTTCCTCCTTTGACACGTGGATATGACAATTTGAAGTTAATAAAATACCCTAAAGGATACAAAAAATGGTAATATCGATTAGTGTTTTCTTTTTTTTTTATTTCTTCAACCAGATCACACATCAATTTAAATAAATGTAAAAAAAAAACTGGAGAAAAGGTAAGGGGAACAGCGTACATCACCCAAGGCTATAAAATGATCTGCAATAAATTTTCAGTTGTTTGTGTTTTTCCTCTGATTGAATTTACCAATGACAGATTTTACTCCATTCGTCTGTACACTCAGATTATCATTATATATTCTATTGTTTAGATGAACTGTATAGATAAAAAAGAAATAATGAAGATACACTGCATTCATCATCGCAGAATTGAAATCACAATATGATCTGGACTGTGTATTTGAAACAAACAAAGAATGAGTGTATATATATGCATATATATATGCATGTGTGTGTATGTGTTTGCAAAGCCACTATCATCAGTTTCTCTCACTATTTATTATTTTTTATTATTTTTTAATTTTCATTAAAATGGCGAAAAGGCATAACGAACCAAGAGGATACAAAATAAAAGTTGAAAGCAATCAGAATATCTGGCCGGCTGTCTTACTATTATTTTACATATACAAAAAGCAGGAAAAGGCAAGGCGGTAAGCTAAGAATGAGTGACAATGGTAGTGTAAGGAATAACTGAATAAGAAAAAAAAAAGGAAACTGTATGCGGATATATGAAACAGGTTAACTGATGCATTCCACTCGTATTGTTTATCTAAACTTTACTTTCTGTTTTGCTATTATTACTAATATTCTCACTCAATATATGAACATTTATTGATTTACTTATCTTCAAAAGTGCGTTTGGAAAGTGCGCGCTTTGTGCGGTGAGTATAACTAGCTCCAAATGGCCCAAAGCGGCAGTTTATCCTCCACACATCCGTTGACCATTTGTTGACTGCTTCGGTGGCACAGAAGTTATGACTCTCGCCGACAATGCACTTGATCCGAGGTTCGATCCCCTCCCGACGCACACCTGATATCAATGGTCGGCCTGCAAAATTCGGGCTACCGATTGCACATGCTGAAAATTCCATACTTGCACTAAAAATACGCTGTGGAATCAAGCCATCATAAAAATAAAAATAAAAAAGAAGTAAAAACTGATCTGTAGCTCAGTCGAGAAGAAGACTTTTCTCAGCCATCTGCAAAGTGGTTCTTCAGAATCTCAGCTATGGTATCAACTTTCAGCTCAACGTCCATGAATAGCAGTTTCTTCGGCACTGTCTGGGCTCTTTCGAGCTATTCCTTTATGTTTTTCTCGATGAATCTTAAAGGATATCCATTTTATATGAGGATTTTTCTGAGTCACTCTAGTTCATCACCGATAGCATCACTGGTACATATCCTTCTTATTCTTAAGGATTCAAGGGTCGTATTTGCCTAAATAATTCCGAGTTAATAATCAGTTCGTCCTTCATCTTCTTCAACAGTTGTATTATCTTCCCTTCATTTTGTTTGCTTTCACTGGTAGTGTTTATTTAAACCTTACTTTCTCATTGTTGCTATTATTACTAATACTCTCTCTCTCATTTAACATATAAATATTGGTCAATTTACGTATCTGTTTATTGGTTTGTTTTGCAACAGAAATGCATCAGATACTTTTAATCCATCGTCAGTATGACGGAAAAAGAAGGAAGGAAACAACAGTCAATCTGATGTTTCTGTTTACAATAATGGGGACTGTTACCAAGTAACACTGTGATCCTGAACTAGGCGTGTACTACTTGTTTACCTAGCTAATTACTTCATCTTAATTTCTTGGTGAACCAAGTGTAAGACCCCAATCGAGTGTATCATTTTTTATCTGATATATATATATATATATATATATGTATCAAAGTTGCTTACCACATAAGTTATAATAAATATTCTAGTCGATGTAAAGTGAAACAGATGGATATCAGTAACAATTATTGAGGTTTACGCATTAAATACTTAAAATAATATTACTATAAACCTGTTCTGTCTTCTCATTTTGAGGTGATGCTACTGAATTGCATAAGTAGTTAATTCTGGTATTTATTTCTGTCAACTGATTTTATCAAATGCATTTGAATGATGGCAATTTCTAGAATATGTTTTGCTTGAACACTTCAAAGACCTCGAAAATATAACCTTACAGCATAAAATCTATTTGCCTGACTTCTGACTACTTTTTTAAATTTGATTACAAATAACTGTTCTGGATCATCCATATAAATGATTTCTAGTTAGGATCTGACTGAGGAGGTTAAAATATGTGAGTCGATGGTATGCTTATTTTAGAAGGGGAAAATTTTTCTCAAAATATTGTGTACTATTTATTCTATTTACCCTTTCAATATAAATCTAAATATATTGTTTAAACCAACATGGAACTATTGATTATTGTGTAATCCTTTGATTAATCATCACTTACATGATAATCGAATGCTGTGAATATGATCAGTCTTTAGCTATTAAAGGCCAAACAGAAGCAACTTCTCCTTCTGTTTAGTTTAAATGCAAAGTAAACTGATCCTTTTTTGTAGGCCTGAATGACAATTATCCATTGTAAAAATCCAAGTAAAAGTGAAAACATCTACAGAACATTTTGTTATTTAAAGTAATCTGATTCTTCATTTTTACAGAAGTCAGCTTAATTCGCTTTCTTTCTCCTGTAGCTTTTAAAGGATTTTACATTTCGTGACGAAGGGATATTAGTGCATTCAGTGAATTTTATATTACGATCAGTTATGTTATTCACTCACTAAAATGCGTGTGTTTGTGTGTTTGCATTAAATCACTGATAATATCAATTATGTGCATCTAAATTATAAAAAAGAAAATTGATGCAATATGATATCTCCTGATGAGATGTCGTTCAATGACGTCATAGGTTACGGTAACAAGAATATGAGGATGTATACAACTAATTACAAATAAAAGTGTATTAAGAGGGAATTCAAGTGTTGGCCTAACTAATGTCAGCTCATGATGAAATCCTGTAAGAGGGAATTATCAGGATGACTTAAATTGGGACAGAGTCAAAATCCTAAAAAGTAATATAGGTAGGTGGAGAGAGAGTATGATTACTGAATCCTGGTTCACCCAACACATGTAACAGAAATGACTTAACGCATATACCTCAGATATGGAAGATATTATTACCAGTCAAATCACAGCATAATAAATAATGTTAAAATGTATTCAATTCACATTATAACATTCTAACAAGTTACTTGTTTTCACTTTAAAAATATCTTATTTGTCATCTGATTGTACTTGATTGATAACACTAATGTTATTTCCGAATGTACTTTATCATCTTATATTGATTTTATCCAAATGTCTAATCAATGTTTACTCATGTATGTAGATGAAGCAAGAAAGTTGTGTGAGTAGTTTGATATGATTATGAGCAATAGTTTACGCTCGAAACGTCATCAGTTAATATTACTGTGTAACACTGTGTGATTTATCAAAATAAAATCTTACCCATAATGGAGTTATGCTCTACCACAGTGCCCAAGTTTTATACTTATATCAATAGAATTCACACATTCTGCCGAGTCGATGTCATTTTCTTTTATTTCTCCCAAAAGATTTTGTAATAGTCTGAAAGATTGTGTTCACTGCGATGGTGTTATATGCAATGAGTTATCTCATCTCTCTACTGAAATTTTTACTAATCACTCGTTTGTAAGATAAATTTATGAAATTAAAATTGATTTACTATTGCATTGTTATTCACCACCACATTACCATTTAGCTCTCTTTACTGTTGTCTTTTTCAAGAGAGACTCTGCAATCATTCACAAGCTTCCATCTCCCCTCATATCAACTACTGACACCTAATTTGTTGTTTCCGACTCCAGGGCCTGGTGTGTAATGTCATTCAACAGCCTTATCATTGTGTAACCGATCTATCTCCATTCCCTTCTACATATTTATTGGGCGATAGTTTCTTGGTTGCTTCATCACCTGAGTTCCTTATTGCTTATCTCATGTGTCCCTCTCATCATTGGTACGGAGCGAAAGCAACCGTATATGAAAATGTTCAGCCTGTTGTAAATGCTTTTGCTGACACATCAAGTCTTCCAACCATACATAAGCAGTGATAGACTTGACAGTGTTCGAAATTCGGATCTCTGTCCTTGTGCTGAGTGCTTTAGACCTCCGCATTGATTTCACAGTAATAAACTCGTGTCTTGCTTTTCCAATCCCAATTAGCTTTGACATACTCATCTGTACCACCTCTAGCTGAAACGATGATGTCAACCAGGAAACAACGTTTTTCAGATTTTACCCGTTGAGTGTGAATAATGTTTGTCCATACACTTAATCCGCTTCATGAATCTGAAAAAAAGGAAGAACAACAGTTTATCGGACAACTTGTTCTTTGATGCAGTCAAACTTCGACAGATACCTCTTTCATGTAAACTCTAACTGTGTGTACAGATTTACTTGTATCTGCAGTAGCAGTTACACTGAGAGAACAGAAAGGAGGGCACACCTCCGATTTTCTGAACATGCACGAAAAAGCCAAATTATCAAGAGATCAAATGCTTACAATAGCACTAATGCTCATAAGGTGGACATCACGAAACCTCTTAAAATTATCAATAAATAAAACAGTCCAATTCTCCTCAAGTTTGCCGAAGCAACTGCTATCGAACTCGTGAGACTCGATTCATGTGTCCAGGAAGAGGCAGTTATCAGTATTTCCTTGACCTGGCAACTGGATTTCCTTACTCTCCTTTCCATTTGATTATATAACCTTTGGCATGAACTTCTTCCCCAATAAGTCTTATCAGTCTAACAAATGCCCATCTTCTCGCTCTCTGTGGCATTTTGCATGATTTCAAAATCCGTGATCCCAAAACTCTGCAACAGAGCTTTTCACTAAAAAACCAATATGACAGAAAACCTTTTTACATATTAGGAATGGAGAACAACAAATTGTTTCCATGACTTTGAAATATTGACTGTTTGACTTTGTTTCGACAAAAATAAATGTACAGGTGGACACGGGAATATAGTTATAGGAGTACATGACATAATTTTTTTAATATTTTTCCCTTGCGCTAGATTTCTGCAGCATTTTGGTTGATTTTCTGAGGTAGGGTTGCCAGCCCCACGCCCAATTCATCCCCCTCTTTTCCTGGACAAGACAAATCTTCATCAACCTGATATCAGCTTGGAGATCTTCTACACTCAGTCAACATTAACAACAAAATTCGAATTTTCAGCACAAATGTGACGTTAGTCGCTTCTTCTGTATGGGTTGGAAAATTGGTGCATCATAAAAATATTTCCAACAGGTTACAGACCTTTATCAACAGCTGCCTTAGCCTGTTCTGCGTTGAAGATCAAATGTCCAGAAAGAACTAGCAACAGAAAACTATGAGGACAAACTCACCAAGAAGCTATAGTTCAACATACATGTAGGAGGAAATGGAAATAAATTGGGCACACGCTGAAGACACCGTCAAATGAGATGGCGTGCTAGGCCATCGCTCGAGTGGAGCCCGAATGGGAAACGACGAGTGGGTCGCCCGAGAACGATATGGGGGAGATCGTGTGGCTAGAAGGAGATGAGAGATTGTGACTGATTGCGGGCTCAGCTGAAGAGGACATCCGGAAATAGAAGAAAGTGGATATGTGTTGTTGAAGCCCAATCTCTAACCCAAGGGAACAATAATAATGATGTACGTAAAGTACTCAAAATGGCAATCAGGTAAGCAAGCAAAATAGCATAATAGTATATGCCCCTCATTGACATGAATAGTATTTCCGATCATGTACTCTTTACATTTTAAAAATCATGTTTTATATAGGAACAATAATTTAAATGTTACGCGGTTGATGAAGGCATGCGTTATAAAAACTAATATGATGCTGCCTTATTCAACAAATTGACTCTAGGTAAAATTATAAATCAAGGAAAACTGAAGAAGCTGCAAGAATACTAGCACATTCCCCACTCATTTAGAAAATTTCGAAAGGTTATATCAAACTATTTCAAATTTATTAAAGTATTAAATTGGCGTTAGATGTTGAGATCTCATTCAAGAATAGCCTTGAACGTTTGATAGTTAACAATTATATGCCAAGTGCCCAATTCGTGTTAAAGAAAGCATAACTGTCTAAGAAGATGGAACACTTTCAGCTAAATTCTTCCGACTACCAATTATCAAATTCCAAAGTTGATTATTATATAAAATAATTTCAGATAATAGGACAATGTTGAGTGCTCTTTAGTTACCGATCTTTATTGATTAAGATGTTTATTTAGAAAAATTGAATTCTACCGTTGAATTTATCGAAAGTATATACTCATTATATACTTACAGGAGGTCAGTCGCCAGCTCAGTGGTAACGTCTCTAACTGCAACACCGTGTGACACGAGTTGAAATATGAGAGAGGGTGTGAGTTCCTTCATGGTTGCAGATACTTCTTGCTGATGAGTGCCAGCAAACACGAAACCTAAGTTCAAGGCTTTCTGCCGATTACCTTCAATCATCTAATCACAACAGTTCGGTTATAGTTAGTTAGAATTCAGTTATCCAAAACGAATTTTTCGGGCTGCAAGTTACAAGATACACATGATGCTAGGTCTGTTGACACTAGCCATTTAACCAGTCTGAAGCATATGTAAGCAAAATTGGAATCCAGAATGGATTGGATAAAGGTCAACTGTTTAAACCAGTGGGATACATATAATAGATCATATAAGAAAGATTGTAGAAAAGTGAAGCCTGTGATTTAGTGAATGCTAATTTCAAAGACTAAATAGTCTTTTTATTTATTTTGTTTGATTAGAATGAATGAGACACTAACTGAAGAAATGCACTTATCATACTGAAGATGAAACTTTTTGAAAAACTTTTCTTTCAAGAGATACTATCCCGAAATGGAAGGCCAGCATATATATAATTGAGAAGTCTCAGATAAGTCGAAACACGTATATTGAATTCCACCGCCAGTCACAACTAAATAAACAACATTACATGCATTCTCAATCTTCACATCGTATTCAAACTCCAACCCTCCCCACCCTTACTTACAGAGTGATTACTTTACATATTTAGCCAACGGGTGTTCATAAAACTTCCGTTCCCATATTGTTTTTGTGGGTGTATAAATATAATTTTTTATTCACACTGATGTAATCTGATATATATATATATATATATATATATATATATGGTTTCCCATAGGAGATCATTATAAGTGCATAATTTCCTTTACTTTGCTAGTTATGAATTAAACGAATGGATGGATCATATAACACAGAATATATTGGACGGAAATCTAATACATAATAATTACAGTTAAAAACATTTTCCACTAGAAAAATTTAATCCGTGATAAAAATCACTAGGGAATTGCTTCTATTTTCATCTGTTAATTCACAAGGTTTGGGTAGGGTAGGGACTAGGATTGCATCGAGTGAGGTAATCTTTTGTAGTTGTATGTGATTCAGATTAAAAAACAGAAGTATGTTTAAATTGATGACAGTGACGACGACTAGGTGATATTTATAATCCGTTTACTAGAGCATATATTCACTCAGAAGTGTTAAACAGTCAGCTGAGTGAATGAAATCCCCTTTAGGCTAGTAATTTATGTTTACAAGACTACACATTTCATTCCTGAGTAACAGTTTATAAATTACTGACCATGTTGTAAGTAAAAATAAATCTGAGAATGATTTGGTCTTAAAGAAAAGATCTAAGCTATCACAGGATTAGAATCTAGTTTATTTGAGTACCCACATTGGCTAACTTCTGAATAGAACTTATAGCAGTTCTTCCTTTTATCTTATAAATTTTGATAGTACTTTATTGACTGAATTTTACGTTTGGTGATGAACTCGAAATTCCATTGTTTTTCTATTGTTGTTTTGTTTTCTTTTAATGTTTTGCTGAGACGGAGATCTGACGATTCTCTTCAAAGATTGCCCTACATTAAACCAATGTGGAATAGTCAATACGTGAATTTTGATAGTTGAATCCTTTTGAGAAGGAAGAGAAATCTTATCGACTCCTTATCCTCAAGAATAACAAAGATATGTACCAGTAAGGCATTCCTTTTTTTTTCCTTATATCTTTCTCTAGTTATTCACTTCGTGATTTTATGGGGTTGAGTTTTGATTGTTAAAAAGAGGAAGAGAGCTGGTCTAGAATCCTTCCCCTGTATGTTTGAAATGGTAACTGATAAGAGCATCTCAAGAACAACAACAGGAAAGACGTATCAGTTGAGAAAGAGAAAGTCCAACATGTCACATTTAAATGACAATCTATCTAACTATAACATATCTGTAATATAATATTTTCTCAACCAGCACTATGATTCACTTTTCCCTTTATGATCTTTACCTAAAATAGATCTATTTGCATTTTTTTTTTTAAATTGTCTGGTAGGTATAAATATCTTTTATGTGTTGATTATGTGGATGCGTGTCAGTTTACACCGTAAAAATGTTTTTTTTTTAAAACAATGAGCAGGTTCTTTGTTTTACGATATGCCTATCATATTTGACTTAATGAGGATTTTTTTTACTCAGTTATTTTATGTATGTTGGCGACTGAATCAACCGGAAAATAAACTACCACACACAATGAATGCATATACACACACACACACTGTACTCACACAAACGCTGTCTCTCTCCCCCCCCCACACACACACACGCATACACACACCGAAATGCTTTTGTGTCAGCAGCATACATATCCCACATTTACCACTTAGATGAAGCTGAAAGTAGAAAAAAGTGATAAGAAGCTCAATGGGATGTTTCCACTATACTTACTATTACTGACTGTTAGTACTACCAGAAGTATGATGATAATAATTTTAAGAAAACGGATGATACGGGATTAGTCTGTTGATGAACATTTAATCAGCTCGTAATTTTCATTATCGAAAGATCAGTTCGTCATCCGGGTACCCGTAATATATGCGCATTTTATATAAGATGCTAGGTGTATTCTCATTCACAGTAAATAATAGTATACTTGATCAACAGAATATAACACAATAAGTGATTCAGTATCATCTAGGGCGGCATACAGATATTATTCAAATCATAAACAATGCAAATATATTATCAAATAAACTTCTTTTTATTTTTTTTTATTAATCGAGTTTTTTCCTAAACATTTCATTGAATATAATAAAGTGATAGTGGAATCTATTGATGGCATACATACCCTGTGTGAGGTGACAAAATTGGATCAATCATTTTCATTTCAACTATTCTATTAATCTGCATCATTTTTCATGCCATCATCTTAGCTTGTTGATTGAGTTCACTTTCGCTTTGTTTATAAATGAATGCAATAATGATAGACAATAGAGCTTACAGTGAGACAATGACAATGATGATTATGATAGAGCGTAAGATAAGGTGTGAAATACACGATTTCCTAATTTATACTCATGTCAGATAATTAAATTAGTGTCGTGTTCCAGTGTCTACCCCTTTCTTTTCATCATAATATTATTGTTGTTTTGCCTTAGGAATATATACTACTCATGGTGATAACGATGAAAAGACAAAGAGGAAGAAGAAGAACAGGGACGAGAAAGACAATGGTTACTTCAGTGTATAAAACACAGTCAGTGTGCTATACAACCACAATGAAGTTGGTTAATAACAGAATAAGTATATGAATGACCCTAACTATTACCTTTCGTTTATTAGCTAACTATGTTCGGGTAATGTAGAAAAAGACTTATAACTCGAAAATGTTGTTTCTAGTAGGCTGGATTATTTACTCGTTTGTTCCTTACTATCATTATTTATTTACTAGAAATATGAGTACATCTCCAAAAATATCCCCACAGCTGAATGAGTTTTTCCATCTGTGACTGACTTTTATATGATGAAGCTTTGTATAATCACTTCTAGGTCAGATTTTAATACTGTAACCGAATTATTAATCCTGAACAGTCTATTTACAGTATTGATAATTATCATCCTTTACCCTTCACCAGCGTCATCATTTCAACATTTGTGTGTGTGTATGTGTGTTCTGACTTAATCTTTATTATTTGTCTTTGTTTTTGATTGATTCTTATTGCTTCCTTTTACTGTTTGTATGATGTTGGACTGCTGAGAATAATGTACTGTTTTACTAGTGTGATTTTTGTTCCAATGAAATCAAGATTGCCCGTCGACTGTCTACGGGAAAATTGTTTGGTTCTGTTTCATTCTTGCAGACATAAGTTCAGTTCCATTTTATTATGGACATTCTTGTTAATTCTCAGAAATTTTACAAATGTGTTCGGTTGATTATTTTTACCGTATAATAGATATATTTTGAACCAGCAAATCTTTTGGACTTTTCGTAGTTACAGTCGCCAACATCTAATGGGATAAAAACTATGATGTGCTCACACAAACATACTCATAGTGCATGCGAACTCATTACACTTGAAATTATCTGAAAAAGTGAGGAAAAAACTACATTCTATTTCATTTCTTATAAATGATAAGTGTTTATTTGGTTGAAAGTGGCTACCAACGGGACTGAGGATGTGAAATTCGTCTTGTTTGGAACTTGTCAGCTGGATGTACATGCATCCTGCAGTAAATGATGGTGTCACCACTAACACTCGAACCCGGAACCCATTGTTTCAAAGTCAAAGAGTTATCCACTAGGCCAGAGGATCGTGACAGCCACTTTCGTGTGTAGTAAGTATCACCTACTATTTGTTTGCGCTAATTTGTATTTCCCGTTGTCTGATTACATTGGAGGGAATATAATGCTCCAATATATTATTCACTGTTGTAGTCAGTTCTGTAATGCTGTTGAATTTTAGCCTCATTATCAGTTGAAGCTACGTTTCAGTGAAATCGTCAGTAGTTAACACGTTTTCCTTTATTTCAAGAATCATCATCTGGTGTTCTAAATGAATGTGCAACATACCGCTAGTCGTTACAAATACCAAAGTGTTATTTGCCAGGCTAATGTTCAATGAAGCATATGTTCAAATAGTTCATATACTGAAATGAAACCAGAAGTATTAACAAGTAATCAAAAGTATACATAAATAATTATAGTTAAGTTTGAAAGCAAGGGCAACAAAAAAGGGCTACCGTATACATAAAAAAAATGAAATTTCATTTTAAACATAAACTTCCATCGTGTTACACCATCATTAACTATTTACAATTTTATTGTTTTTCTGGATATTTTAGTTTCATTTGTGTTCCTCTTGGAATGTGGCCTGCTTGAAATGCCATTGAAATGCCTTAACTCTTCTTCATTTCTTATTGTCTTAATTATGCAATTATATTATACTTGATTAGCTTTCAACAAAAGGAAAGAATAATAAATCAAAAATATACAGAATTGGTTCTTTCTTCATCTACAATAACATAACGTCACATAATATACTTCAGACTGTTACTTCACAAGTAAATCTTGCGCGAAGATGAAGTGTTTTGGAACCAAATATGCTGCGAAATTCTGTACCATCTGTTCACATATTGTCTGCAACTAACTAAATTGTTATTATTACTACTAATTTACCATTCAACGGCAATCCCTCAGGTTTAGTGGGAATGAATAACCAAGGAGTTTGAAATTTTCATTGAATGGGACAATCATTATTGGTATTTTGTTGCCCTATGTGCTGAATTTTTATAAATATGACTTTCTGTTACACTTAAGGCATTCTCTTCAATTACTCCTTACTTCTTCATCGAATTAAGCTAGCGACGGTGTTTGGATCTACAAATTAAACAACAGCACGTGTTGCCTAATGCTATTAGTGTAAACTACTCACCTAACACTAATTTTACTTCTCAGTCACCTGTAGTTTACATATTGTTCTCCGAAAGGAGTCACCTTTACAGAAATCTTGATATATTTAACGGTGCATAATATGCCTGCTTTTTTGATTTGCTTTTACTTCACTCTTTCTTTCAGTCAATCTTTTTATCTGTTAATATATTCAGTAGCGAAATCTACCCGTATAACAAAAATGAAAGTGTTGACAACTTTAAATTCAGTTTTAATGTTGTTTAAAAATTCTACAAAGATAAATTAGATTTCATCATGAGCTGACATCGGTTAGAGATCCATTGGAAAACTAACACTCGAGGACTGGACAGATGTTTCATCAGACTAGTTTGCGACTATGCTTCAGCAATACGCACCCACCATCAGCGTTCAAACCCAGGACCTTCCGGTTACAAGGCAAATGAGCTCGTAGACCATTAAGCCACTGGGACCCGATTTAATGGCCAGCCCATGAATTCCAAATCCCGACAATTCACGATATAACGCAACTGACACTAGCAAATGTCATCGCTGATGAGTATCTGTCCTCACACACAACCTGCTGTAACCCACTGGTCACGACTGCTCACTAGGACCCAGGTAATTAACTACCTGAATAAGGTCAGTCACTAGTGAGTATTACATTGATATTCGTGCGCCATTGGATCGGTTCGTAATGGCTAAATGCTCTACGAGATTGCCTTTAATTTGGAATGTCCTTGGCGGTGTGTGTGTAATGCTGAAGCAGAGTGTCGAACTAAGGTGACGAAACAGCTGCCCTGTACTGGAGTACTGGTTTTCCAATGGTTCTCAGACGGAAGTCAGTTCATGATGAAATCCTGAAATCAATCAAATCCCTGCAAATCAACACTTGAATAAGTTAGATTACTTTCAATTAAATATAAGTTATCAATCAATGTAGTCATCTTGTTGCAAAAACACATACACCGTAAGAATTACTATTCTACTCCTTACAAAGTACAAGTCTGTCATGACTCTCCTGACCTGGCGATGGAACTATCCAAGTCAAATATCACACATCAGTTTTCTTTACTGATCATGATAAGTATACAGAGTGAAGACATATGTATCATCAGTTAGAAAGAAAGAGGAATAAAAAACCTATCATGTGAAAACAAAAAGATTTGCACACTAACAAAAACAGTTTCAAATAAAAATAATTTCTGAAAATTATAAAAATCGGTCTTTCAATATTTAACTCTATTTGAACTTTCTCGTTGATTGATTGAACAAAAGTGCTGGACTTCAGGTTGACATATCAGCTACCTGTAAGGATGCTTCGGCGATGTCTGACAACTTAAACTGAGTTAAACTGATGAATGGTGACAAGTTGTGGAATCCAAGATAACGTACATTTCGTCCGCACAGGGACTCAACAGCTAACTAAATGTATATGCATTCCCCAGTGAGTCAGCGACTGATATTGTTCCTACTTAGAATCGAACGCATTACACACAGTGTCAAAAGATAAGCCGTTATACATATCGTCCAAGTATCTGCACATGACGCTAAAGTGTCAACCTGTGGCAGAGCACTTCAGTTCAATCTATCAACAAGAAAGTGCAAATTGAATTAAATAATTACTGATACACACGTTGTACAAACGTGGCTCGAATGGTCTAGTGCACAACTCTCTGGCGTTTGAAACCATGGGTACTGGGTTCCAGTGTCACTGGGAACACCATTACTTACTGACTAACTAGAAAATGCAACCACATCCAGTTGCCTGACGAGTCCCAAATGGGACGAAATGTGTGTTATCCTGGGTTATATTGCTGGTCACCACCCACCAGTCTATCCATCATGTTCATTTATATTTTCAACTGTTCAGAATACAAATAAAATGTTTGAAAATGTAAAATAGAATGTTTACAAGCAGAAAAAATCATAACTTCATTGTAATTCATATCTTTGAGATTAAGATATTCTCATATTCATTTCGACTATATTTATATTTCCTTAGTGTACTAAAACCAGTGACAGAAGAAACTGTTTGTCGTTCTTTGCATTCCAAGAGGAGCACAGGGCTTCAACAGCATGAAAAGAAGCTCTAATGTCTAGAAAACCATTAAATTCGCAAATAATTAACGAAACTTTAACACGATGGAAGTCCACGCATAAAGTGAAATCTCACTTTTCATTCATAAATTCACATTTATGGTTATCCAATCCTGTGTTAAGAGTTAATCAGCCGGAGAATCGACATAAATACACATTGCATGCATATCGATTAGTTCACATGGGAGAGATTTATCTTCAGTATTTTTTAAAACCTTTTTTCCTCTGAAATTCAAAAGTGTATGCCTCTAATTTATTGTCTTGTCCTGACAACAGATAAGATTGAATAAATATCAACTCAGCTTTCCATGTCTATGTCTTAACTGGATCTTGTTGGCTAGATATGCAATGGTTAGTTCAGATGAGTAAGACTTAAGTGATCTGCACTTCAGTGCACTACAATACGCTATCGGATATTGAGGAGAAAATGACTGAAAATTGTAGTCAACCAATACCTTCTACTTGATGGCTCGCATTAGCTTAGTAATATCTGAGCTCCTGAGAAAATTAATTTTACCTCCAAAATCGATTACTGTCTGACGCTATGAAGCAAATCATCCAAAAAAAAAAACAAAGCTATAGACTTATAATGTGGAAAAGTCGAATGTCGTTCCCTTGTTTTTCCTTAATAGTATAAATTATGCTGAATTAACTTTTGTTCAACATTTGTGTGACTGTGATCATGTGAGAAGTGCTAGACAAAACAGATGTACTCAAACAAATGATTAATACACTCCCCAAAGCATCTTGTCAATGAATAAATGAGTAGTCTGATTTCCATTTTCGTTACGTCTCTTTTATTATTTTCTAGTATTTTAACAAAGCATAGTAGTTTGAAATTTTTGAAATGTAAACAAATACTTCCACAAAGACTATACCTCTGTTAGACATGACCCTCTGGATGTTTCATTTGGTCCACTTCGCCCTATATTCTGTATTCCAATTCTTAAACTCATAGCAGTGTAGTCTTCACCTAAACAAATATGTGTTTATTTCTATCTGCGAAGAGAGAGGGGGAGTTGTACTTTCCAATCATCATTCGACTTTGTGAAGAGAAAATGGTGATGGAATAATCTGAAATGCAAAAAAAGAAGACGTCTAAATGATTTATCAGTAAATCGGTTTATAATTCAACTTACCATTTGAAAACAACCAATACTATATATATCCTCCATCGCCTAATCTAAACCTATTTATTACGTAATCGGTGAAGGTTGTGAACCTGTGATGAACAAAATAAATCCGTATTGTTTCCCTGTTTTTCAAAATGTTAAATATTCCCATAGTAAAATCTAGAGCAAAACATTCAAGCTTAATTGTGTTGTTGTAAATTTCTTTCGTTCATCAACACTCCACCTTTTAATCCATCACACATCACAGAATGTAGACAGTTCTCTCCTGCATAAAAAATATCTGCAATCTTACAGCATGGATAAATAAACAAGCAATTAATGACCCGTAAGCGAAGAGAAAAGTGCATTGCGTGTGCTTCCATTTCACCTGATCTCATTCGATAGACTTATTAGATTAGTTCAATAGTCTTTCGTTTTCCCCCTCCCCACCCCCCACCTTTTGTTTGCTTTCAAAAGAAGCACATGGACTACCGTCTAACCTCACATTCGGTAACCCGATTTTTCTTATAGTCGTGTGAGCGTTGGTGTGTTCACCACTTTCTACGCACACACACACACACATACACACATTTAGCAATAAGTGCGAGAAACTTACACAGAAGTCACCAAAATCACTTTGCACCAATTACTCATTGAGTTTTGCATCATTCTGATTCCTATCACTAAAGTAAACTGACACACTTGCATATACTCACAGAGAAGAATCGCATCATTGATGGCAGTGGTTAAACCAAATGTGTTATGCTCATCATGTACGCTTTCAGGAGGATGTGTACAAATTCTTTTTGCAAATCATGACAGTGATCGTGACAGCAAGTTGTACTTTTGTAATTTGAACAAAATTGTGGTCTCATTGCTTATTTGTCTTTCATGCAAGATGAAAAGGAGAGAGTTGAAGTTTTATTTCTCAGAATCCCATTCTCTCCTATATCTTAGTACTTTCTTTCGATTTAAGACCATTATTGACGTCACCGTCCTCATTCTGTTACTGTCATCAGTACAGACACATGTCCAGACACTTCTGTGTTAACACAAATCTAGAGTTAACTCAATTTAACATGGTTAAACTGTTTGAGAAGAAAATGAGGCGTAAAGTGAGGAAATTTGAGGAAAGGAATACAAAACATAGTGCGTGTATACGCTTACATACTGAAATAGACGGAGAATTTATGCAAATAAATACAGAATTAATTAATGAATTAATTAATAAAATTATTCTGTTAGGCAGTTTTCATACTACCTGAACTGTCTGAACTTCGTGAAGAATCCCTTTGTATAGGCAGCGTCGTTGTGTATGTTCGTCTGTGTGTGGGTGTGTGAGAGCGAGAGATGGAGGGAGAGGAGGAGACAGAGTTAGTGAGTGAGTGAGTGCGTGTGTAATATCCACACACCGCAAATGACATTATTTCATGAATTGTGATAATAAAACTGCTGCTCCACTGATTCGACTCACCTTCAGACTAGACTGTAGCCATACACGTTATTTAGTATTAGTCATGCACTATTATTATTATTATTGTTATTATTATTATTATTATTAGTAGTAGTAGTAGTAGTAGTAGTAGTAGTTTTGCCCATTTGCATAAAAGTAACAACATTACAGGTGACATTTTCCGATGGGATATAACTATTATTATTATTATAGTTATCAGTGTCAGACAAATAATATAGAATATCAGACAGCAGATTCCAACATTTATGTTGATAAATAATCAAAAAACACAAGTCTCTCTATCTCTCCCTTCGTCATTGATTAGACAAATAAATAAATAAATAAATATTTACTCATGGTCACAGCAATAACACTGTGAATATTGTCAACATCCCCTTCTTCGTCTTCATCTTCTTCTTCTTCCCTATTTCTGCCTTTCTTTTCTGTCTTGCCAATCACTCTCGCACAGTTTCACACTAATAAACATAAAGAGGAAGAATAGGTATATAACGTTATTTCGAGGGTAGTGAGTAGCAGTGGAATCCAGAGTGTGCACTTCGTTCTACTTGGGACTCGTGATGCCGCTTCCACCGAAAATCTCCGCTCGGTTCAGCCAATCAACGAGAAAAACAGAAACCGACTTCAACAAAATAATTCATCCCAGTTGCAAAGGAAGCGATTCTCGCGACTCAAGTAGTCTGGTGGATAACGCTTCGGCGTCTGAGTCTCTGTGGGAACACCACTCACAGGTGATGACAAGTGCATCCAGATGGAGAAGCACAATCAATTCGAAATGTATGCTCTGGATTCCACTGCCAGTCACCATCCATCAAATAACATCCATTTTAATCGCCAGACATCGTCAAAGCGTCGGTACTAGAAGCCAACAAGTCAACAGAAGCCAATAATTGTGATCCAATCAATCAACCGTAGACACAAAAGTTACCTTAGAACAGACTAATGCCACTTGTTCATTGGTGTCATCACAACTGGTTGCTAAGTATTGGCGCTTCAACCTTAAACAACAATACTATGTTACATAGGAGATGCTGTTGAAGAATTGAAATATTATTGTATGGATGATCAGACGATTAACCTACATCAATAAAGCATTCAACTATTCCAGTTGATCTCATATTCCTAATGGTCTTTTTCAATACAACATTTACGCATTTCACGACTAGTTATATCATCATTCAGAATTGTGCTATAGATAATCACCACTTTTCTCTGATGTTTCATTCGACACACAGAAACACTTCAAGCTACAGCATATTGACGGATCATTTCGTTTTCCCAGAGTCCTCCCTTGATAAGGAGAACCGAATTAACAGCCGTTGCACAAAGAGATGTACATGCAGGAGAGGAAGTACTCAGTGATGAGAATGCGTAGATGCTAATGAGCAGTCATTTCTTTTATTTATTCCATCCTTCTCCACCTCCGTCCATTGTACACAAACTAACACTTTTCATACTTAGTTTAGGTCACTGAGTATCTGCAGAAAGGCCAGTAGCCTTCTGAACTCGAATCGTGGTCTATCTCTAGTTTCTTTGAATGCCTTCATCTTGAAACAGTATAATTTGCTGTCAATCAATCTATCAACACATATATTGAGTCCTACAGAAATAAGCGTATCAGAAAAGGGACTAAATTTCAATGTAGCTGAGGACAAGGTGAATCCAGTAAATAATACTGTTTCACTGTGTGATACATCGAATAAACAAACTGATATGGAATTACTTACTATCACAGTGCCCAAGTTTTACACACATATATTAATATGCCTACATCTTGAGTTTCGAGGTTGTTAACACTAGATTATGATCTCAGCCCACATCTGCCCCCTTTCTCGACTTCGTGTCCAGCAGACTCGCTGCGTCTCCACTTCCTCTAGCAGCAATCAGTATACGTTTATCTGGTTTGTAGTGTGTCGGTCAGGCGAAATCCTTATCGCCTTGTGCATATCCTTGTGTTTGTACACACTGTCTCCAATCACTAAGTCACTGAAAATAGAGAAGTCGGAGAACAGTTCTCCATTGTCATTCATTTCTCTGACAGCCTCTAGACCCATGGTGAGTTCTCGTCCCATATTGTCTGTCTGCTCCCAGTTTGGCTTTCATTCATATCACCCACAGGAATTACTATGCCGCCGTGTTCGCTGTCACCCCTCACTGTTCGCAGATTTCTGTAGAAATCTTCCTTCTTCTCTTCTTCTGAGTTATTTGTAGCGTTGTGCGTAGCACTGGGTCATTCGAACATTCCTTTCTCCCTTCCTCTCTTCCCTTTCAGTCAAATCTTGCTGTCATTACAACACTGCAGGAGGATATTGGTCGCCACTGCATTTGAGCTTTGCCTGCTATTGGTGACATCATGATATCCACTCACTGTCTTAGTGTGCTCGTGGGTGTCGTTTGAGTTACCAGACTGGACTAGACTACTGACTATCCAGTTGACAATTTGGAGAGTCCACATCCATTCCATCTACTCTCACAGATTTCCAGAACTTCTATATCATATCTTCTCATTTCTCTGGCTGTCTGGATAGCCTTCCTAGCTTCACACATTGTACGATCTTTGCACTTCCCTATCCTGATTTTCGCTTTCATCTAAAGAAGACACTTTGGCTGGTTGATTAGCTTCTCACAGTTTTTCAGCACTCGACGTCATTTTGTCTCTATGATTGCAGTGAAGAAAAAGTCTTTCGTTTGGATGTTTGTTGCGCTCTGAAGTTTCTGTAGTAGTGTGACTGATTTTCCGGGGCAGGTTCGGTAATCTCATACTGAACTTTTCCCAGGCTTAGAATCAGCTAGAAAACCAGTGAACCAGTTAACCAGATGAGGTTCTTCTATTCAACTACCCTCTTGACTATATTGTAAACAACTCGCTAATACGTGTACATTTAGGACTATATATATATATATATATATATATATATATATATATATATATATATATATATCATCTAAACAGCTTTGGTTTTTGATACATAAAACAAACAAAATGCATGAAACAAACGGTGTGTTTAGTATTATCAATGTTTCATGAAAAATATCATTTTTAAGCGTACAAATCCTACACAATGGTACACTCGAAGTTTAAAGTATACGATTTTGATCCAAATTTATTCCATTATGGGTAAATTTTTATTTTGATAGAGTCTCACAGTGTTATACAGTAATATTTACTGATGACGTTTCGAGCACAATTTACTGCACATAATCATATCAAGGATATGATATGATTATGAGCAATAAATTGTGCTCGAAACGTCATCAGTAAATATTACTGTATAACACTGTGAGACTCTATCAAAATAAAAATTTACCCATAATGGAATTACATTCTACCAAAGTGCCCAAGTTTTATTCTTATACCAATGATCCAAATTTAGGCTGAATTCATTTAGATCCTTAGAAACCGCGTACAGGGTTACTGACTCACTGCTCACTGGTGCACATGGCTGAGAGATAGAATTTCAAGTGCATGAAAGAGAAGTTGTGGCCACTGAGATCGTCCAAAGTTTACTACGATAATATTGGATCGTTTATGCGCTTAATCACAAAATGAATTCAGGGCCACTGGTTTATGAATGAGTGATTGAATGACAACATGTTCACGCCTTAATTCAAACATCCTTGATTTGATAGTTGGCGGATACATTAGAACACTTCTTAAGAGTCTACCGGTCTGCCGGCAGTACTGGCCTTGGTAGCATTAGTAGTCGCAGTATACGAACTTTGTTTTCAGTTTGTGTTACTCATCATTTATTTGGTAATAATTCGCCATTGCAACTTAATTCATAAGAACATGGACAACTCAGACGATCAAGTCATATTTCCTTCTAGATATTGTAACTTTCAGCAGTGGAGTATTACCAGTAGACCTAACTTCATCGTTCGATTAATATATCAGAAAGTCAAATCTTCCTTAACTGAGAACTTCAATCAATAGATTTTCTATTGCTTTTATTGAAAAAGTCGTAATATTACAAAGTTGACAAATCGTCTTTTTCATTTTATTTGCTTTCTCTTTTAATAAATTAGTTAATGTACAATTTGACATATCCCACTGTGGAACATCTGTCTACAAAACTGAAATTCATCTTATTGCCTCAAGCAACTCAACCGTAAACAAAACTTAATAAGAGTTTGTAAAATAGGATCAGGAAATCTACGTCGCAAAGTGAAAGTTTATTTATATTTCTGTCGTTTTCCAGCTCCAAGTCTTGCATACACATACATGCACACACGTTCACAGATATACGTAATTACATAGATTCAGTTTGACTAATCCTGTGGTCATAAACACGGTTGGAAGTCCTATGGCACCAATGATTATATTCCTAATTTAGAAATCAGTCACATGTGCATAGTTTTATTTCCTTTGAATATCCCACAAGAAGTAATCCCAGTTTAACCCGTGCCATTGTAATGAAGCTGGATGGATTAGTAGTGACAATAATAAATATATACATTCGAAAGATACACAACACATGTATGCAAATGTCTTCTAGAAATATTATTTGAACAGATTGAATAACTAATTTACCAATGTAATCGTTATAAGCCTAGAGACTATACAATGTTTCTTCGCAATTAAATTTTTACAAATAAACTTATTCCTATGACACATGTCTACTTCTTATCCATACTTATATTTTCAGGATAATAACAACTCAGTGATACTATTCTGTCCGTCATACTGATGCATGAATAAATCAAACCTTCTAACCACAACCAGAATTCGGCGCATCGTTTAATTAAAATTTGCCAGCAGACGTTATTTAGGTATGATGATGTATAACTTCCTGATAAATAAAACTGTGAAATGATTATTTTCATTGGAATAAATCTCAACAAAATTAATGAATCAACGTATTTGTAAAGGATAAATTACTTATCAGGCATAGACTTGCTTAAATCATTCTCATTCGATTTGGGATGAATTAGATACCTGTTTATGAAATGCATATCCATGGTCTCAGGTAGGATTAAAACCAGGAGCTTTAGATGATAGACTAGGCTAATAGGTAGGAATATGATGACCTGGTTACTCCAACTTCGATCTATGGACTTTAACCCACTGACTGAGTGGTTAACGGACTCAACTCATAACGTGTAGTTCATAAGTATGATACCTTATGGGGTCAGCTGTACACATAAATGAAAATCTCAAATAAAGGCGAGATGGCTTTCCATTTCATCTTGATTTGCTCTGATTATCTAACTGATTTCAATTCGTGAGGAATTCTTTACTATCACTATACAATTCACTTCACAAATGTAAAAACGGTCCAGTGAGAATAGACAATAAGCATTTCTATAAAGCATCATTTATTTCTCTAAGTTGACTTAATCGATTTCTAAGTAGAAATAAATGAATATTGATGAATATATTTGAAAAATTATGCAAGCATTCTGAATATATATCACAGAAAATAATCTCATTACTGTTTAAAATATAACGTCGATAAAACTTCTATTGGAATTTTTTTTTAAACGGAGCTAACCATTGTACCATATGAATAAAATACCAAGTTACATTACAGAATAATGTAGGTATTTCGATACCACTTAGTGTGTCAGTGGTTCGGCTGTAGAATGCTTGACAATCATGCACGTGGTCCTGGGCTCGATTCCAGACTGGTGAACACCTTTACCTTCCCTAGCCGGCTGCAATCGCAGTAAAAAGGGTAAGTTTAGCATGAGGCTAGCAATTCCACCCTGTAAAATCACCCCCTGCCATTGAAAAATCAAAGCTGAGGCTTGAATCCCTATGTCCCACTGAGAATGCAAGGGAATAAAATAAATAATAAAATAATAATCGATGACGCTTGAATTTTTGAAACACATGTTCTGTAACTTAAATCCGAGATCAGGTCCAGTTCACTTATTTTGAAATACTGTCATGCAGCTTTACTTTCACACTTCTCTTCATTAGTGGTATTCCTCCATAAAGTGAACGCTTAATTCATATTATGTGTGAATTTCTTCAAGTCAGTATTACCATTCTCTTTTACAAAAACTACTTTCCCAGAAAGTTCATGAGAAAATCAAGTGAAAAAAAACATTAAATGATCCTAGCATCAACTTCGCCATTCAACCAGACCTTCAAAAAATCTCATATAATGAGGCACAAACAGTATTAAAAATAACACCTTTTTGTCATGTCAGTAGATATTTACACAGATTGTGTTATGGAAACAAAAACAACAGATAATCTTATTACCAAGCTGAGTAGGTCATTTTCATTCTTTCATAATTATTGTAATTTTGGATAGTCTGTGGCTAATGAGAACATGTGGAATAAAGTGATGCCATTCTATACTGCAAGTTTGGTCCTCCTAGCTTCATCAAAATTTATCCAAAGAACTACGTGTAGGAATAGTTCGATCAATATTTCAATGTTAAGTAGGGCTTCAATGAGTGATTTCAATGTCCAACTTTAGTGTATAGTCTTTTTGAGTAGCCATTCAAAACTAGGGAGTTAGAAATCAGTCTAAAATAGTTACGAATGAATAAAATTCTATTTTTTAATAAGACCGATAAATTCTTGCATAGCAGTCACCAGCCAACATCCTACCTGATAACTTCCATATAACACTTAGACCTATGTTTGTATAAACCGATGTGGTTGATTTTCAACGATTATGATACACGCCCTATTCCCAGTGCCTTCGAAGAACTCATATGAGCTATCATTACGTTTTGTCATTCACTCTACCTCACCTATTAAATGTCGTTGAAGGGTAACCTAAAACAGCTCATTATGAGTTTACTTTGAACAGTATTAACATCAATTTAAAAAACCAACCAGACTAACAATTAGTTGTGAATCATCAAGAAACAATAGAGAGTTATAGGATGCTCTTTTGATTTCATTTGAATATTCCTCAACAGCATTCACTTCACACAGAATCACTTCATTTAGCCACTACCTCTTCATTTATCTGTTCATGGCATTCTTAGAATAGCTCTGGAAGAGGTACATGGGGATCACAAAGAGTATTTCTTTCCTAGCTCATTTGTTTGTTAAATATTATCCCACTGTGGTAGATATAAAAGCTGTTAAAAACCCATCCTTCTTTTCCAGATAGTGGTTAATATTCGAAAGTGGGTTTCTGCATGATTTTTGTCAGTATTTAATGCTTATAGTTAACCCTGAAGTATTATGCATGAATAAAGTGTCTGTGTATTTGAACAGTCATAAAAGTACTAATAGGAATAGGAAAAGATGACATAGCTCTTTATATAACGAAAACTTGAATGAAGTCAACCAAATTAAGTAATAGTTGAGGTTGTATTTAAGTTGCATTGATTCTCAAACGTTAAGTATAATCAAGGGTAGGTCGATTGTATACTTATAAAACATAGAATTTTTAAGAGGATTCGTTTTGAGATTTGTACTAATCCTCTTTAAGTATTTTGGCAAATTGTATTCAATCAGTTAAAATCACTTGAAAAAGCTGCTTTTGGTGATTTAGTGGATGTTTTATTTTCACTTTGTTTGCTAGTCATGAGATTGGTCAAATTGTAAAACAGTTGCATTTGATCAGGGTTTGTTTGTGCGCCAAAAATAAGATATAGGAGATCAGATGATTGAGGAGCTTGAAACACTACCGGATAAAATAAATTATAGAAGTTAGTAAAAAAGCATACAGTCGTTTACGTGTGCCTTCGATTTCTAAGGAGTACTGCAAAAGTATGCTTCATGATGACATTTTAAGTTAATGTTTGTGAACATTTCATGACATTTTTATTATTGGTAGGAACCAATTTCGTGATTTTGTTTTACCTTTAAGTAGTATCCATTTCTTTTTAAATAGGTGACAATATTAAGGGAAACTCATTCATAGTGCTAAATTTAATGACTACACCATTTTGTCATTAAATATGAATATGCATAAATTTATCACCAAACGGCATTTGATGTGACTACCCACTTCTTCATGCATCAATCGAAAACTATCGATCACGTGCACAAGTTAGGCACTAAACTATAAACGCTACAACACGACTTTAAAATAAAGAGTAATCTTCGGCTCAGAAGTATACCTAAGGCATGAATAGACTTCATCTCGACGTTGTAGTTGTGATCTTCAGAAGATTCTCAAAGTAGAGTGAACACATCTCCCCAGTACTCACTAATTTTGAGTCAGCCTTCGATCCAGTATTATTTTATAAGTAGAAGAACACGGTAGAATGAGTGGAGTCTTTACAAAAGCTAGCAACTCAGAAATGTATACCCCTAAATGACAGACATTTTTTACTGTTGCTAGCTTTCTTGTATTCTCTTTTAATTATTCGTAATTTATAAATAACTTATGCCACGAAAAATAATCTTTAAACATTAACAATTCATTTATAAATTCAAACACAGAGAAGATAATCCGATGAACATTATGTTCGGTAGTTTTTTTATTCATTCATTGTTCATAAACTGAAACTTATTGTCTAATAGAAAGAAGGAAAGGACCAATAAACAAATCCTCAAAAAGTTCGACTTAACAAGATCAAGCCAGTAACAAGAAAAATAGTGAGTAAGAATGAGGTACATACATATCACACATTGTTTTCATTCCTTTTGCTATCGAGTCAAAGAAAAATGATGGTAGCATTTAGAGGTGTATTAGAGAAGTGTATGAGTCACCTCTATTCCTTCATTTATTCTGTCCACATGACTGTATTCTGAGTGTTAGTTATTCTGTTGTAATATATATATATATATATATATATATATATATATATATATATATCCCAAAGGAGAATGGATACAGTTACCCTGACAACCGGTATTTCAGGAAATCAGTACAAATAAAGTATTATTCTTATATCTGCATATTTTTTCTGATGCATCACTACCTTCAATGATAACAAACTCGCCCCTCCTAGCAGCAAAATCCCTTACTCACCATAAGATAAAGAAATATAATAAGAATTTCAAGAGGAATATAATATTATTTTGAAAAAAATTTGTTGACCATTGTTATCGGTAAAGTTTTCATCGCTCATGATGTATTAAGACATTTTCAAAAGAAATGAAACAACACTTACGCTTATATTTCTTATGTTATACAATTGTAACTTAGAAATCAGGTGTACAAAATGAATTTCACCTCTTGAGTTTTATTGACTCACTTTTCTCCTTTTTTGTCTTATTGATTAGTCTTAAGTTAGAATTCGACAGAATCCAGCACTATCGTAAACATTATTTAGAAAAACTACTTTGCCTCATACATTTATTTCATTCCACTTTGACAGTTCTCAGTAAAGCACACCAAGTAACCATTCTAGAGGTTAACTCCAGAGTCATGTAAGACGGTAGGATGGTAACTCATTGATGATAGTAATTTTTTTATAACAAATTAAGAGGACTATTTGTGGAATCTGGAATAGTTGTTGTTTTTTTGTTAGATGTTACAAATGGAAACATTCTACATAATTTTTGTTTAAAACGGTCAACATAACTTTAGAGTGCAATCTAAAATCTAGCGTGCTACTTGTCACTTCGTCTTCTCACTGGTCCATATCGTCTACTTGTTCGATAACTACCCGTGTTATATCCTTTGGGATTTGCAAGAACCTTTCATCTTCATCTCAAGACTATTCTACAACTGGTGCACAGCTTCTATTAGTAGACATGACCACATCAGTGAACACTTCTATGGATTATATTAATAATTTGTAGCAGCGGAATTTAACCATATTATCAGGTAACTGTTAATTTCTATAACTCGTAAACTGTACTTTTATACTGTACTGTTACAATATTCTTTCATTAACTTGGATTTTTATTCTGATAATTTTTACCGTTATCCAGCTCGCAATTAAGTCCCCTACATACTGGTGAATTTGAACTCACTGACTGTTGTCGTCTGGTCTAATTCTCAAAAAGCTCACTTTTCATCCTCCTGAGGATTTCGAAGCCCAAATTAAATATCTGCACAATGCTGTAACAAAACAACAACAGAAGGTAAGACACGGAAGCCAAGGTATGTTTTCAATTTGTTCGAAACGCTATTTATATTTATAGAGTTCACATATTCTTTCAGCAATCACTGAGCGTGTGATTTCGGTTTACAATACTTGACATAAAATAGAGTCATTCATATATATATATATAATACATTTCTGTTGCTAGTGCAGTATTGAACTGTGGGAATAATATTCTGAATCTAGCATCAAACAGACAGTTAAAATAGATATATCGTATTCAGTTAGTAATGCTGTAGTGAACTGTTGGAACACACTGTCTGTATCACGTCACCATACTGTTTGATCTTTTACGATCCTGTAAATGATTTCTGTGCCCTTAAGGTTTATTTGAACAAAAATACAGAGTTTTTCAACAAACCCAACAAGATTAATTACAGTGTGAATAAGTGTTTCTTAATAAATTCTCCACCAAGTTCTGCAATAATAAATTCATTAATTTTAGCTTACAATAACTGGCAAAGGCGAATTGAAAGTATATCAAAAAGTATATCGTGATATAAGTACAAGATGGAATAATAGTCAGTGAGTTCTGATTATCATATAAATTCATATGAAATGTGTAGACAATAGGAAACAGTTGTTAGATAACGAAGAATCCAAGTAAAGTGTAAATACCCCAAAAAATTTTGGAACGTATTTGGTTCATCTTTAATTTTAAGTTAAAAAATTATGAAATGATGAGCTGACATCAGTTAGAGAATCACTGGAAAACCTGGGAGTACTGGATAGCTGTTTCCTCAGTCTAGTTTCGGACTCTTCATCAGTACGCACTAGTGACTGGCCCTATTCACTCAGTTAAGCTGGAGTTATAGTGGGAAGCCGTGACCAGTAGGGTACAGCAGGTTGAAGGTGAGTCAGTAACTCATCAAAGAGCATATTGCGAAGTGCTCCCGCTATCTCATGAATCAGCAGAGGTTTGAATTCATGGGCTGGTCATTGAATCGGGTCTCAGTGGCTTAATGGTGCACAAGCTCGCTATCCTTGTAACCAGAATGTCCTGGGTTCTAACCCTGGCGGTGTGTGTGTACTGCTGAAGCAGAGTCCCAAACTAGGTTGATGAAACAGCTCTCCAGTACTCGAGTGCTGGTTTTCCAATGGTTCTCTAATTGATATACGTTCATCATGAAATCCTCCAACCAATCAAACAAAATCCTTACAAAGCCGATGCTTGAAAGTCATGAAGTAATGTTTTAGCGTTCATTCATGATGGTTGATTTTAATGGAGATTTCATCACTGACTGACCACTGAAAACGAAGGAGTACCGCGTAATTGTTTCATTCAGTTTGTTAACTGTTCGATTCGTTCACGTGTCTACTACTAAAGAATCTCAAAAACAAAGAGCAGCCACTGGCAGTACATTCTGATTCTCAGTGGTTATTTAAATGATTTCAATTCGTGACGGAATCTAGAATGGAATTACTGAATAAACCTTTCTGTCATATATTGTGAATACTTTTCACAGACTTATTGATGATAAGTGTTTACAATGTAGCACATTCTTATTTGGACTAACCTCTATGTGTAGTAAATTTATTGACTGCATGCCTTGAAACTACACCACTTAGCAGTATCCTGTATTTTACTTAGATACATACGAACAATCACTTCCAGATTATAGTGTAACAACAGAAGACAAGGGCCAGGCAACAGATCGTTTATTAAGGAAATCAAAGCATATTTATATATTTCCATGTACATTATTATACTCTAGTTAAGCAAACAAACACAGTCTTCTGATTGGTTGTTTCTCACTTAAAGTTAATCTGTCATCTCTTTGTGACTGTTTCTTGAATGTCAAATCCTCTATATGTTAACTGTATCCGCCTACGCAGAGTCTGCTGTGGTCGGTTTTGAATCAGTCTTTGTTCATATTTTCCCACGACATTGACGTAAATTACTGTCTACCGATTTGGCTAGTAGACAGCTCTCACCAGAATAGTTCATATCACATATCTAAATTATGTGGCAACATATTAGACACCGTCAACTATGTAGACATAAAAAATCTATCTTTGAATGACATTACCTTAATCTACGGTTACTTCTTTTTTTCCCATTTATATCTTATGATTATTTCATCAGTAAAGATGATAATGGAGCTAATGCTTATATCACAAATATTGTATAAAGGTTGATGAACCCGCCATGAAAAATTTTGGTAACTAATAGTAAATAAAAGAACAAAAAAGAAAGTAGATATGTATGTATATTATGGATAGTAATAAAAGGCCTTAATTCACCAAGATTTTATATTCATTTACTTAGTGTCTATTATTCATTAAGATGTATCTTGAAATGGAAGGGAAATAAAAGAGAAATATTACGACATACCGTTATCAAATTAATGTGTACATGATTGACTGAATGACTGAACAAGTAAAAGAGGTGCATGCTCGTGTGAATACATACTGAGTAGGTTCAATTGATCTGCTCTCCTTCAAAGGTCATCACCATCATATTTATAACAGCGACAAAAATACTACCGAAAACCCAACACAATTCATTCAATCATATACACATTAAGACAACAAACAAAGAAGGAAGTAAGACTATGAAGTAAACTAAATGAATAATAAAAGTAGTGATGATAGGAATCACAGCAACTAGACTTCAGTAAGAAAAAAAATAGATGGGAGACGAGAGAAGAAAACGAGGGCACATAAGACATTGAAGCAAAAGCAAAACGAATTAGTGAAATCCCTTTCCTTACTTATCAAATTATTTTCTAATCAGAATATAATCTCAGACAAGATGAATTCATTGTACATAATCAAAATAGTAAATTAGAAGTATCTTCTTTTCTTGTATCTTACAGCATTAAACTATTTTGTGGGATTATATAATTTCACTTACAGACAATCAGTCATTCATTTGTTATTATTATTATTTTTTTATTTGATTTACAGCTTGATTCCACACCGTATTTTCAGTACAAGTATGGAATTTTCAGCATGGATATCGGTAGCCCAAATTCAGGCCGACCATAGATATCGGGTGTGCGCCGGCAGGGGATCGAACCCCGGACCATGTGCATGGTCGGCGAGAGTCCTAACCACTGTGCCACCGACGCACAAGTGCTTTTTACCACTCACCTTTAGTGCTTTAATTCACTTTGCAAGTGATGAGATCAAGTAATCATCCATTATTTTTTTTTACAAATATAAATGGAAAGTTATGCTTAGATATTGAATGATTTCAACTATTAAATATGTTTCTTTTTTCTTTCTCTTTATTGAATCGGATAAGAAAAGCGCATAACTGGTTGATTTGTAGTGCAATTCGTGTACAAACGGACATCTTCTCCGTTCATTGCTTAACCATTTCATTTATTTTCATTGTTAAATAATTCAAAGCTAGAATTAAACAAATCTCTAGTATTCTATCAGGTGTTCACAATTGTTGTCCATCTGACATAAACAATATCAGATTGTAAACAACACTGAATATTCCTTGTAGGAAATCAATAATACAAGAAAACAATAGAAATAAACAGTAGAAATGATAATGTCATGAATGTTTGAGTGAGCAGATCGCCAACCTAACAATCATCGACCTTGTGGTCCGAATCCTTAAGTGATCTAGGTTTACAATTTACAATCAACACTAGTTACATAAATATCACTCTGTTAATCACTCTATCTCAGAAATCCTTACCAAAATTATGATGGCTAGTTAGTCTTCATCTCAAAGATTCTAATCACTTCATTGAGAAAATGGATAATGTCACACGCTAGCAATACTAATTAACCTAGTTGTCATCTTATACACCACGTGATTTGTCTAACATTGGGTGGTAAAACTGAGGTTAGCATTTACTTAGAAATGCCTTTGAAGAGATTGTCAACTGTCAGTTATATCTATTCAGAGATTTGTGAAGTTATCTCTAAGCTATTCATTTACAAGTTCGAAAGTGTCTTTCACTTAAACCTCTTATAAAAGTGACCGACTATGTGGCCTAATTCCCACGATTAACTATTCCTGCTTCGTGAATTTATAAAGTTTTAATGCTTTAACTATTACTACTACTGCTACCGTTCACACTATCAGTATTAATACTCCTATTTCTGTTATATTTAATGTCCATACCATCATTACTACAGCTAATCTTAGTGGCGATATTGGTACTGCTTTCACTAATGCTAATAAACGTACCGCGAGTGCTGATACCACTAGAATACTTTAAGCCTAATTGACTTAATGCAACAAACACAGGACTTGAAGTTTTGAGTTGACTGTATCAACTTTTGCCTAAAACACAATAAATGACTATTGTAAATATTGTAGATTTCGTTTCATTGAGAATTTTAGTGACCTACTACAATTGTATTCAGGTGGCAAAAGCAAAGAAATAGATATCTCTTGGATCTCAATATTACACACCAGATGGGCTCCCTATTCATTTTGTACGGTCTACTAGTTATCTAACCGTCTATTTGTTTACTCGTCAGGAAATAAATATTCTCTCTCAAAATGGAATCAGTAGAAATCTGTAATATACAGAAATTAGATCCTGGTGAATGACTGACTTATTGTGCATGTCCCTATCTATGGTGGGAATTTAAACATAGTTTACGCAGTGCTATTCAGTTATCAAAATTTATCGTCACCAACTGTTCAAGATGATTTTCTGAACAAATTTAACGTCTTTTCTTTTATTCAGAATTTTAAAACTACGAAAGTCTTCAATTCTAAGCAAAGTAACTACAACCATACTTTTGACCATTATTTTTATCTAATTCTTGCTTAGTCATAGATTAACAGTATCAGTTTTTAAAAGCATAAGGTGAATAACACTCAAAAAACCTTACTTTTTATTCAGCTAGGACGAGTAAAGAAACAGCTGTATGCATTTAAATAAACAGTATGCACTACATCAAGTCGTTATACTTGTTAAAATGAACAGTAGATTGTTGTCAGTCAGGTTATATGAAGTACTGAAGCATCATACTGACCTGAAATTTTTTTATCCACGAATGGAGGAAACTTAGAGTTTGTTTTATTTTGTATTTTTATTTGTCATTTGTCATCTGTCACACTTATCCTTTTATTCGTTATATTTTTTAATGCGTGTCATGTCTTTTCAGTTTCTTTTACTTTATCTTGCACTCTGTTTACCTATTTGTCCACTTTAATCTTTAGCATGGAACATCTCGAATAGGCTTCTTCTTACTTCTCCTCTTACTCCTCTTTTTTCCCTCCCTCTCTCTCTCTTTATTTCAGTCGTTACCTTCTTTTCACTTCCTCTTTTTCTTCTTCTGTCACGACTACTCTTTTTATGTTTTGAAATACACGAGATTCTGTCAACCATTGCCAGCTAATATTATCATTTGTATACAATCTTCCCTAGTTGACAGATAGTGAACACTTCTATAATTCTATTCTATTCCATTCTTCCTAAGAAAAGAATAAAGGAGTGATAATTATGTATCAAATAAATACATGGAGTTTAATATATGCACATTTTATCTTTTAGTTGTTAATATTTTACAGATAGGAAGAGGGGTAATAAACAATTTCAGAGCTTAACTAACCAGGGTGAAGAGACAAAAATACATTTATGAATTAGTTTTCAATAGTATATGTTAACAACTGTCAATGTTTCGGAAGTTCTATGTCTTAATATATCTGTAAAATTTTCAGGTATTGGTTATGTAAGGATTTTGTTTGATTGGTTGGAGGATTTCATGATGAACGTATATCAATTAGAGAACCATTGGAAAACCAGCACTCGAGTACTGGAGAGCTGTTTCATCAATCTAGTTTGGGACTCTGCTTCAGCAGTACACACACACCGCCAGGGTTAGAACCCAGGACATTCTGGTTACAAGGATAGCGAGCTTGTGCACCATTAAGCCACTGAGACCCGATTCAATGACCAGCCCATGAATTCAAACCTCTGCTGATTCATGAGATAGCGGGAGCACTTCGCAATATGCTCTTTGATGAGTTACTGACTCACCTTCAACCTGCTGTACCCTACTGGTCACGGCTTCCCACTATAACTCCAGCTTAACTGAGTGAATAGGGCCAGTCACTAGTGCGTACTGATGAAGAGTCCGAAACTAGACTGAGGAAACAGCTATCCAGTACTCCCAGGTTTTCCAGTGATTCTCTAACTGATGTCAGCCCATGATGAAATCCTGAAACCAATCAAATCTTTGGAAATGAACACTTGAAAAATATTTTCATAAAATAACTTTTTCTTCAGATGAGAGAAGGATATGGAAATTAAATTTTTCCTTATATTATAATATGCAAGTGGTATTTATGTCTTTCTATCAAGAAAACGTAACAAATAGATAATTAACATACCACCACATTTTAGTTTTGAGCTTCTAATAGACGGGAATAAATAACCTCTTTGTATGAGATAAACGTTCATGTTGTGAACTATTGAATCTTTGCTCATTTCCAAATACTAATGTAATAAGCCTGTAGTAACATTTATTGACTTTAATTTTTATATCTTTTTCTGCATAAATAACTAAAGCATGAACAATAAGGAGAATAAAATTGTTGTTATTGTTATTACTGTCCCTTTTGTTATTAGCTATCATAATCAGTAGTCTGGTTGTAGTGGGCAGTTTTAGCTGACCGACTAGACAGATTGTTTAAAATGACAATAAACTTTGAAAGGGAAAGACACTTAATATAAATAATAATAGAAAACACCAAATTTATTGTCTGGATGTGTTTGAATGTTGGCTTATATTTGTTGATGTAAACATGCTAATTTGTTTGTGTTCATGGGCTCGTCTTTATTTATTACCTCACAAATTGAAACAATAAAAAGAATTGTAAATGTTTTCTCTGTTAAAAGCACAAAGAAGAAATTGTAATGTTTCTAGTTCAAAACAATACCACTTCTGTTGCTGTTAATATTAGTAATATCAGTAATAATAATAATAATAACAATAAGAGTGAAACTGAAATCTTTCACCCTCCTCCGTCTAACAATATACATACACCAATATGGATGCGACTGCATAGACTGCTTTCAAAGGCTGTCTATATATCTCTCCCATGGGATATAAAATTTCCGTTGAGTAGTATAAAAATAAGAATAAGAGAACCGAAAAGAAAAGAGAAAACGATAAGAATAATAAAGCAAAAGGAAATAGTCAATCCTGTTGTCCTCTTGAGGATATGGCACTCATTGTTTTATAATCATTTCTACTACAATTTTTGATTGTTTTCTTCTTCTGTCTCAATAAAGTCTGATTCATTGTGATTCAGGCAACATTGTTTTCTCTGTTATTATTATCTAAGGTATATGTGGTTGCGACTATGCTCGCGCGTGTGTGTAGGGTTGTATGTTGGCTTGTCTACTTAGTAGCGTCTCATGTATGATCATCGTTGAAAGAAAAAGCACTCACTTTCCCGACAGTGTTGAAGCAAAAATAGACTGATTATTCTGTATTTTTTAATATGTATGTGTAGTGACACAATGATAGAATTAGTTTAAAACATGAAAAATTTCTTTATCTTCAATTTAATTTAATCATTATGTCCTAAATTTTGAGGGATTGTTATTCTTGAATTATGATTATTCAGGTGAAGTGAACAGGATATATTCTATAATTGGAAAACATCCGTGAAAATTTTATTCTGTATTATTAACGGATGTCAAATATTTTAAGCCTGTAGAGGATTTGACTGATTTCAAACTATTTGGTTGGAAACTGACTGTAGCGGTTCAGATCGTGAAAATGGGGTGGAAGGGCGGTGACCTAGCTCTTTTTCTTCGTGTGAACTTCGTGTGTCACCCTTGTACCGAGATTGCAATTACTGATAAAGTATTTCGACTGATTTCTGCGTTCCGCATCTTAGTTATAGTTTGCTGCAGTATGCCTGATACCTGATTGCCTATATTGTCTATTACAGAACATGGCTAACCTGCGAACCTTGATTAACTCGAAACCATATGTCAGGAGTTTGGAATCTACTGATGAACGGCGCCCATCTACACACCAGGGAGATGAGAAACCTCTGTCAACACGGTATTTGTCAAGATTGCTCATGCCGCCAATCTCTTCTGCTCATGTAGATTAAGTGCAGGTGAATGCGACAGCAGTCAGGACAGGTTTGACCACAACTGACAAGAGAGAACGCTCAGAGACCAACAAACCGAAAATGGAATTCACCGCGCCAGATAAGTTTGTCCCAGGTGAATGGTTCCCATTGTGGGAGGAATAGTGGCAGCGGTAAATTCAACAGTTCGACGAGGACCAAAGAGCTGGATTGTTATTACTCACTGGCCCTCGTTCTTGGAACTAAAGCCTTCCTTTTCACAATCCAAACTACTACAGACACTAGTTAAAAAGCAATCCAGAAACAGATTGCACTGAATATCTGTTTATTCTAAGTCCATGACTCTAAAAGGACGAAACCAAGAACCATAAGTTCTCTTATCCCGCAAAATGTCTTATAATGTCAGCTGATAAGAAACAGTCTGGAATCAGTAAACTAAATAGTAGCTTTTGCCTTCACAAAATTTGAATTCACTCTAATATAAAAGAATATTAAACTGTCTTTATGTTTTATTTTGTCAGATAATCGAAGGGAAATTTACTTGAGAATTTATTCAGAACTTAAGGTAGTCTGCAATAGTAGTGTAAACAGAGAGATCGAAATTTGTTGCATAACTGTTCAAAATCGATTGCCATCACACAGAGAACCAGTGAAAAGCAGGAAGCACCCGGTAAGTGTAATACTCAGCTGAAGGCTGTACAGTTAACGCGCTCGACTTGTAGCATCTACGTTCTGGGCTCGTTCTGTCATGGTATTGTAGGCATACATTACGAGGCAAACCCAGACTAGAATGCAACACTTTTCCAGCGCCTTCTGATTTTTGGTAGTTTTCTGTATTATGTTTTTTCGTAACGAGGTATGTTATTATCCAATAATGAAGACTACAAGCTTAGGCATAATGATTTTGTTTATCGAGATATCTATGTACTTTAGGGGTGCACAGGCACTGATATTGTAAGTGGCTGCAATACTCGTAGAATAAGGCATGGTGCATCTTTGAGAACAGATGCTGGACCTTTGTCGATTATAAGAATACAAAACATTGATAATACTAAACACACCGTTTGTTTCATGTATTTTGTTTGTTTTATGTACCAAAAAAAAAGATATTTAGATTATATATATATATATATATATATATATATATATATATATATATATATATATATATATAGTCCTAAATGTACATGTATTAGCGAGTTGTTTACAATATAGTCAAGAGGGTGGTTGAATAGAAGAACCTCACCTGGTTTACTGGTTCGCTGGTTTTTTCGCTGATTCTAAGCCTGGGAAAAGTTCAGTATGAGATTACCGAACCTGCCCCGGAAAATCAGTCACACTACTACAGAAACTCCAGAGCACAACAAAAATTTAAACGAAAGACTTTTTCTTCACTGCAATCATAGAGACGAAATGACGCCGACTGCTGAAAAACTGCGAGAAGCCAATCAACCAGCCAAAGTGTCTTCTTTAGATGAAAGCGAAAATCAGGATAGGGAAGTGCAAAGATCGTACAATGTGCGAAGCTAGGAAGGCTATCCAGACAGCCAGAGAAATGAGAAGATATGATATAGAAGTTCTGGAAATCTGTGAGAGTAGATGGAATGGATGTGGACTCTCCAAATTGTCAACTGGATAGTCAGTAGTCTAGTCCAGTCTGATAACCCAGACGACACCCACGAGCACACTAAGACAGTGAGTGGATATCATGATGTCACCAATAGCAGGCAAAGCTCTAATGCAGTAATGACCAATATCCTCCTGCAGTGTTGTAATGACAGCAAGATTTGACTGAAAGGGAAGAGAGGAAGGGAGAAAGGAATGTTCGAATCACCCAGTGCTACGCACAACGCTACAAATAACTCAGAAGAAGAGAAGAAGGAGGATTTCTACAGACATCTGCAAACAGTGAGGGGTGACACCGAACACGGCGGCATAGTAATTCCTGTGGGTGATATGGATGAAAGGCAAACTGGGAGCAGACAGACAATATGGGACGAGAACTCACCATGGGTCTAGAGGCTGTCAGAGAAATGAATGACAATGGAGAACTGTTCTCCGACTTCTCTGCTTTCGATGACTTAGTGATTGGAGACAGTGTGTACAAACACAATGATATGCACAAGGCGATAAGGATTTCGCCTGACCGACACACTACAAACCAGATAAACGTATACTGATTGCTGCTAGAGGAAGTGGAGACGCAGTGAGTCTGCTGGACACGAAGTCGAGAAAGGGGGTAGATGTGGGTTGAGATCATAATCTAGTGTAAACAACCTCGAAACTCAAGATGAAGGCATATTAATATATGTGTACAGCTAGGGCACTGTGGCAGTAAGTAATTCTATATTATCAAGTATTGGTTTGGTAGGGATTTTGTTTAATTGTATGGAGGATTTCATCATGAGCTGACATCAGTTAGAGAACCACTGGAAAACCTGGGAGTACTGGACAGCTGTTTCGTCCTAGTTTGGGACTCTTCAGCAGTACGCGACCACCTGGATTCCAACCCAGGACCTTCTGGTTACAAGCCAAGCTCGTAGACCATTGAGCCACTGGGACCCGATCCAATGGTCCTTGAATTCTAACTTCTGCCAATTCACGACATAGCGCGACCATTTCGCAATGTCTTCTTAGATGAGTTACTGTCACATCTTCAACCTGCTGTACCCTACTGGTCACGGCTTCCCACTAGAACCCCAGGTTAACTGCCTGAATAGGGCCAGTCACTAGTGAGCATCAGATTAATTTTCAAGTATTGCGTACTGCTGAAGAGTCCCAAACTAGGACGAAACAACTGTCCAGTACTCCCAGGTTTTCCAGTGGTTCTCTAACTGATGTCAGCTCATGATGAAATCCTCCATACAACTCTATATTAGTTTGTTTATTCGATGTATCACACAGTGAAACAGTATTATTTACTGGATTCACCTTGTCCACAGCTACATTGAAATTTAGTCTCTTTTCTGATACGCTTATTTCTGTAGGACTCAATATATGTGTTGATAGATTGATTGACAGCAAATTATACTGTTTCAAGATGAAGGCATTCAAAGAAACTAGAGATAGACCACGATTCGAGTTCAGAAGGCTACTGGCCTTTCTGCAGATACTCAGTGACCTAAACTAAGTATGAAAAGTGTTAGTTTGTGTACAATGGACGGAGGTGGAGAAGGATGGAATAAATAAAAGAAATGACTGCTCATTAGCATCTACGCATTCTCATCACTGAGTACTTCCTCTCCTGCATGTACATCTCTTTGTGCAACGGCTGTTAATTCGGTTCTCCTTATCAATGGAGGACTCTGGGAAAACGAAATGATCCGTCGATATGCTGTAGCTTGAAGTGTTTCTGTGTGTCGAATAAAACATCATAGAAAAGTGGTGATTATCTATAGCACAATTCTGAATGATGATATAACTAGTCGTGAAATGCGTAAATGTTGTATTGAAAAAGACCATTAGGAATATGAGATCAACTGGAATAGTTGAAAGCTTTATTGATGTAGGTTAATCGTCTGATCATCCATACAATAATATTTCAATTCTTCAACAACATCTCCTATGTAACATAGTATTGTTGTTTAAGCTTGAAGCGCCAATACTTAGCAACTAGTTGTGTTGACACCAATGAACCAGTGGCATTATTCTGTTCTAAGGTAACTTTTGTGTCTACAGTTGATTGATTGGATCACAATTATTGGCTTCTGTTGACTTGTTGGCTTCTAGTACCGACGCTTTGACGATGTCTGGCGATTAAAATGGATGTTATTTGATGGATGGTGACTGGCAGTGGAATCCAGAGCATACATTTTGACTTAATTGAGCTTCTCCATCTGGATGCACCTGCCATCGCCTGTGAGTGGTGTTCCCACAGAGACTCAGACGCCGAAGCGTTATCCACCAGACTACTTGAGTCGCGAGAATCGCTTCCTTTGCAACTGGGATGAATTATTTTGTTGAAGTCGGTTTCTGTTTTTCTCGTTGATTGGCTGAACCGAGCGGAGATTTTCGGTGGAAGCAGCATCACGAGTCCCAAGTAGAACGAAGTGCACACTCTGGATTCCACTGCTACTCACTACCCTCGAAATAACGTTATATACCTATTCTTCCTCTTTATGTTTATTAGTGTGAAACTGTGCGAGAGTGATTGGCAAGACAGAAAAGAAAGGCAGAAATAGGGAAGAAGAAGAAGACGAAGACGAAGAAGGGGATGTTGACAATATTCACAGTGTTATTGCTGTGAACATGAGTAAATATTTATTTACTTATTTGTCTAATCAATGACGAAGGGAGAGATAGAGAGACTTGTGTTTTTTGATTATTTATCAACATAAATGTAGGAATCTGTTGTCTGATATTCTATATTATTTGTCCGTCAATGATAACAAAAATAAGAATAATAATAGTAATAGTTATATCCCATCGGAAAATCTCACCTGTAATGTTGTTACTTTTATGCAAATGGGCGAAACTACTACTACTACTACTACTACTAATAATAATAATAATAATAATAATAATAATAATAATAATAATAGTGCATGACTAATACTAAATAACGTGTATGGCTACAGTCTAGGCTGAAGGTGAATCGAATCAGTGGAGCAGCAGTTTTATTATCAGAGTTCATGAAATAATGTCATTTGTGGTGTGTGGATATTACACACGCACTCACTCACTCACTAACTCTGTCTCCTCCTCTCCCTCCATCTCTCTCTCATACCCACACACAGACGAACATACACAACGACGCTGCCTATACAAAGGGATTCTTCACGAAGTTCAGACAGTTCAGGTAGTATGAAAACTGCCTAACAGAATAATTTTATTAATTAATTCATTAATTAACTCTGTATTTATTTGCATAAATTCTCCGTCTATTTCAGTATGTAAGCGTATACACGCACTATGTTTTGTATTCCTTTCCTCAAATTTCCTCACTTTACGCCTCATTTTCTTCTCAAACAGTTTAACCATGTTAAATTGAGTTAACTTTAAATTTGTGTTAACACAGAAGTGTCTGAACATGTGTCTGTACTGATGACAGTAACAGAATGAGGACGGTGACGTCAATGATGTCAATGGTCTTAAATCGAAAGAAAGTACTAAGATATAGGAGAGAATGGGATTCTGAGAAATAAAACTTCAACTCTCTCCTTTTCATCTTGCATGAAAGACAAATAAGCAATGAGACCACAATTTTGTTCAAATTACAAAAGTACAACTTGCTGTCACGATCACTGTCATGATTTGCAAAAAGAATTTGTACACATCCTCCTGAAAGCGTACATGATGAGCATAACACATTTGGTTTAACCACTGCCATCAATGATGCGATTCTTCTCTGTGAGTATATGCAAGTGTGTCAGTTTACTTTAGTGATAGGAATCAGAATGATGCAAAACTCAATGAGTAATAATTGGTGCAAAGTGATTTTGGTGACTTCTGTGTGACTTCTGTTTCTCGCACTTATTGCTAAATGTGTCTGTATGTGTGTGTGTGTGTGCGTGTGCGTAGAAAGTGGTGAACACACCAACGCTCACACGACTATAAGAAAAATCGGGTTACCGAATGTGAGGTTAGACGGTAGTCCATGTGCTTCTTTTGAAAGCAAACAAAAGGTGGGGGGTGGGGAGGGGGAAAACGAAAGACTATTGAACTAATCTAATAAGTCTATCGAATGAGATCAGGTGAAATGGAAGCACACGCAATGCACTTTTCTCTTCGCTTACGGGTCATTAATTGCTTGTTTATTTATCCATGCTGTAAGATTGCAGATATTTTTTATGCAGGAGAGAACTGTCTACATTCTGTGATGTGTGATGGATTAAAAGGTGGAGTGTTGATGAACGAAAGAAATTTACAACAACACAATTAAGCTTGAATGTTTTGCTCTAGATTTTACTATGGGAATATTTAACATTTTGAAAAACAGGGAAACAATACGGATTTATTTTGTTCATCACAGGTTCACAACCTTCACCGATTACGTAATAAATAGGTTTAGATTAGGCGATGGAGGATATATATAGTATTGGTTGTTTTCAAATGGTAAGTTGAATTATAAACCGATTTACTGATAAATCATTTAGACGTCTTCTTCTTTTGCATTTCAGATTATTCCATCACCATTTTCTCTTCACAAAGTCGAATGACGAGTAAAGCAGTACTGATTGGAAAGTACAACTCCCCCTCTCTCTTCGCAGATAGAAATAAACACATATTTGTTTAGGTGAAGACTACACTGCTATAAGTTTAAGAATTGGAATACAGAATATAGTGCGAAGTGGACCAAATGAAACATCCAGAGGGTCATGTCTAACAGAGGTATAGTCTTTGCCGAAGTATTTGTTTACATTTCAAAAATTTCAAACTACTATGCTTTGTTAAAATACTAGAGAATAATAAAAGAGACGTAACGAAAATGGAAATCAGACTACTCATTTATTCATTGACAAGATGCTTTGGGGAGTGTATTGATCATTTGTTTGAGTACATCTGTTTTGTCTAGCATTTCTCACATGATCACAGTTACACAAAAGTTGAACAAAAGTTAATTCAGCATAATTTATACTATTAAGGAAAAACAAGGGAACGACATTCGACTTTTCCACATTATAAGTCTATAGCTTTGTTTTTTTTTTTGGATGATTCGCTTCATAGCGTCAGACAGTAATCGATTTTGGAGGTAAAATTAATTTTCTCAGGAGCTCAGATATTACTAAGCTAATGCGAGCCATCAAGTAGAAGGTATTGGTTGACTACAATTTTCAGTCATTTTCTCCTCAATATCCGATAGCGTATTGTAGTGCACTGAAGTGCAGATCACTTAAGTCTTACTCATCTGAACTAACCATTGCATATCTAGCCAACAAGATCCAGTTAAGATATAGACATGGAAAGCTGAGTTGATATTTATTCAGTCTTCTCTGTTGTCAGGACAAGACAATAAATTAGAGGCATACACTTTTGAATTTCAGAGGAAAAAAGGTTTTAAAAAATTTTGAAGATAAATCTCTCCCATGTGAACTAATCGATATGCATGCAATGTGTATTTATGTCGATTCTCCGGCTGATTAACTCTTAACACAGGATTGGATAACCATAAATGTGAATTTATGAATGAAAAGTGAGATTTCACTTTATGCGTGGACTTCCATCGTGTTAAAGTTTCGTTAATTATTTACGAATTTAATGGTTTTCTAGACATTAGAGCTTCTTTTCATGCTGTTGAAGCCCTGTGCTCCTCTTGGAATGCAAAGAACGACAAACAGTTTCTTCTGTCACTGGTTTTAGTACACTAAGGAAATATAAATATAGTCGAAATGAATATGAGAATATCTTAATCTCAAAGATGTGAATTACAATGAAGTTATGATTTTTTCTGCTTGTAAACATTCCATTTTACATTTTCAAACATTTTATTTGTATTCTGAACAGTTGAAAATATAAATGAACATGATGGATAGACTGGTGGGTGGTGACCAGCAGTACAACGCAGGATAACACACATTTCGTCCCATTTGGGACTCGTCAGGCAACTGGATGTGGTTGCATTTTCTAGTTAGTCAGTAAGTAATGGTGTTCCCAGTGACACTGGAACCCAGTACCCATGGTTTCAAACGCCAGAGAGTTGTGCACTAGACCATTCGAGCCACGTTTGTACAACGTGTGTATCAGTAATTATTTAATTCAATTTGCACTTTCTTGTTGATAGATTGAACTGAAGTGCTCTGCCACAGGTTGAAATGTCAGCTCCTATTGCAGATGCTTTTTTTAACTGCGCAACTGATATGCATAGGAGCTAAATACGATTTGATGTGATATTTCTTCTTGTAGTTCTTTCAGTAGAGTATTAGACTGTTAACTTCGGGTTTCTAGTTCCAATTATTCTTTGTGAACGATATTATTATGGTATCACACAATTACATTAAAATCAATCTGTTTAATAAAGCCTAATACAGACAGTGTCATTAGTAAATTTTCATTCTAATTAATAAAAATTTTGATATAATATTCAATTAATTTACTTGTACATATGATGACACAATTGTGAAGACAACCTGTACACTTATTTAACCTGTTTACACTTAAATCTGTCAATGTCTAACAATTGATCTGTTTAGTCTAGTTTAGTCTACCTCACTTTCACAATGAATGTAAAACTGGCACATAAATATCGTATCTTATCGTATTAATGAAACATGTTTGATTAATTTATTCATTGAGGTAACATTCATGGCGGCCATCATCATTACTGCCATCATGATCTCAGTGGGTGATCACTTTGCAGTATGTCACAATGTGTACGAACATCAAAAACAAATCTGACGCAATGTAGACTGATGTCAATGCAACGTACAAAATTTTCAACAAGAAAAAATTGATAAAATTGAATTTGGTACTGGTTATTTTGTCCAGCCTATCAATTACTATAAGTATGTTTATAGATCTATGCGTGGTTAGGATACTTTAAACGCAGACATGCCTATTTATTCTGTAAATACTGACCCATGACTCTAAGGTCATAGGTCAGTTAGATAAAATAATTTAGAAAACTGAAAATTAAATAGCTTGTCAGTAAATAGTATCAACTGAAACAAAAAGAGATTTCCTCTACAGTAGTAAATTGGTTACTAATATCATTCAGCCTAATTGTTACTTATCAATAATTAACAGAGAAGAGAAATGAGCTTATTTTTTCTTGTTTTTCTTTTTTATAAAATGAAAACACCGAAGGTGTTAATCAATAATTTACACATTTCTAGTTGACAAAGTGATGTTTTTACACCTCCAGTAACCTGATCTGTCTGAAGAACTGTAAGAAAAATGGTTTATGACTATTGTTTTTATTTTTTTTAATTAGACATTTCAATTTTTATTTTCCAAGGGAAAGAAAGCCCTGGAAATTCATGCTATTAGAAACATTTATATTTTGCTACTAGATAATTCTTTACAATTATTATAATTCTCAAAAAAATTTTTATGAATACATTGTTGAAAAAAGGTGATACTAGAAATTTATAGTCACTGTGATGACGAATGGAATTCAGAACTTTCGTCTAATTACAAAACAACTTTCCGAGTAAATTAAACTCAGTTCGATTAAGCCAAATCATTGAGTTCTTCATCAAGGTATACAAAGCTGGTTTGAATGACAGACAGTCGATGATTGTACTCCAGTCATTTAAAAGACAGACCAACGTAAAGATATCTACGGTACTACTAAAAAATAACACGTTGTGTCAAAGGTATAAAAATACTTCAACAATGTCGGTTGATAGTTAAACACTTAAAGTAGGGTTGCTCATACACAGCTGTTAAGTGCTTGTGAACCCAACAAGAATATTCCCAACAAAATGAAAAGCAAACAATAAACATTTCCAGCAGATAACCTAGTAGTGGTAACGACAGACGCCTCTACATTGGGACACTGAGTTCTGTAAACAGTATCCTCAGATTAGTAAAACAGCACCGTATAGCCACACAGTAACACATTGAAATGACAAAGATACTTTTAATTGAAGTCGGAGTGAAACGGTTCGGTGAAAAAGGATTGAGAAATATCGGAGATAGATTCGAGTTTAACGTTTACAAAATGAAAAATCTTAGCTTTACTGTCGTCTGATGCAACACCATGTAGAGATCCCATCACAGTAACTACTCTGAATCTTGAAATAATGTCACCTTATTTGTCTTTCTTCATGTCGCATACCACAGTATAGTGAGTCTATTTCGCACTCGATATCTTGATGTGTTGTGAGAGAGAGAGAGAGAGAAAGAGACAGAGACGGAGGTGAGTGTGCATGTGTGCGTAAGGATATCACTCTGAAACGCTAGGCTAATCACATAACTTACAATCAATTTTGAATGAGTGATTGAAAAATATATCCAACTTGCGGAATGAATACAAGAGATACAAATTAATTTGGTGATTGTTCCTTCTATTTAATACGTTAAAATATAATCAACACATAAATGGTGCATATATATATATATATGATGCTAATATTCCTTAAATAATCCATAACTTCTTGGCTTTAGCTGGAATTCAAATTGCATTTCGGTGGCACTAAATAGTTTTGTTGTATAATCAGAAAAAAAAAAACTAGGCATTCAGCATTCTGAACCAAGTTCATAACAAACACAATGGTGCATCGGTTATTCATTATCCATCCATCCATCCATCCAACGACTAGGATATATTATGAAACGATCAGCTCAGGTTGAAGATGTATACTAAGACTCTATGTATATACAAATACTGGATTTTATAACTCAAAAGTAAAGAATGAAGATAAAATCATAGGTCAGAATCAACTTAATTTGATTTAGTAATAAAAACATCTTACTAGTTCAGCTCTAAGACATGTCCTGTGGTTACTCATTAGTGAGCTGTTAATTGAGAAACCAACAGTGTCAATGGACGTGAACATTGAACGTTTGTTTATTGGAACTGGCAGCCATTGGTGGGCAACTCGAAGGCGCGAATGGTTCGATCGCGTGCAAGTTGGATGAAGGCGGAAAGGAACACCAATAAAAGTACTTTATAACTTCATTTGTACTAAACATTTGTTTGTAGACTTTGTATTTTGTCTCGCTTTAATTACCAAACAATATAATTTCGTTGAAGGAATACTGGTGTTTTGGATTTAAAGTTGAAACATATACATAGTATTTATCGGTTCAAAGCGAAGACGTCTTCATTACAATAGGAACTTAGGGCTAAGTTCCTTGGCAAACAGTTTGGTTACACATCAGCTCAAATAAGGTCAAAGTAGTAATAAAGTCAACTAAATAAAATCTGCTACAAACCATTTAGGTGAAATCCACTTTCTAAGCTTATAGATGTCATTACTTACTTACCAAATCTATTCTGAGACTAAGAAATGTATCGAATTGAAAGATCTTTTTAATTTTGTGTTTATCGACAATCATTTGAAACTTGCTGATATTTCAAAGTCAGCACCAGCCTGTGAATGAAGCTGATAAGCCTAGCTATAGAGCATTGCAGACATATTATTTAGTGCTAGTTTGTAAAGATTTGATTGAATTTGAGGTAGATTTCATCACAAATCGACATTCATTCAGAGAAACACTAGCAACCAAGGAACTCTGGACAACTGTTTCATTTTAGTCTTAATCACTTCTTGGCTAAGTACGTTTGATTTGGCCAAGGACCAAGTTCAGAACTTGAATGTTACAAGTCAAGTATCTTAACTTTCAGATACTGGGGTGACAAACCGGAAGCTTCAAAGAATAACAGAACAGTTATCAAGTCCTTTCTGCTTTACAGTAGTTCTCTGAGTAATTTAGATTCATTTTCAAAAGTTATACAATATAACTCAGTTTCATTATTCTTATCAGAACTGCAGATTACCTTCAAAACCCGGTCCTTATGTTTGTGAAGTAAGCACGTTACCATTAAGTGACTAACTAGAAATTTACTGGCGCATAAGTTCTAACTTCTGTGCAGATCTATTTATGAACTCATTTTCACTGTGGTTGTAAACTGCAGAAATAACAGATGAATAAGTATAGTAATAAACATTATGGTAATTCAGTTTAATTGTTTTTGCTTCACTATTAAAATATGCAAGCCGACAAGTAAACACCTTAATTACAGCTGACAATGCCTGCTTATTTCAAGAAACTTGATTCTTTTGAAAAGAGTCAGTTTGTTTTATGAGTATATATATATATATATATATATATGGTGCGTCGGTGGCACAGCGGTAGAGTGCTCGCTGACTGCGCAGGTGGTCCAGGGTTCGATCCCCGGCCGATGCACTCCTTTGCCTCGCTAAGCCAGTAATAAGACTGGTAAAGAGGGACGGTTGGGCATGAGGCTAGCAAACCCATCCTGTAAAAATAATCACGACTGCTACAGAAACTTCAAGCTTCTAGCTTGAAGCCCTATGTTCCACTGGGAACGTAAAGGAATAATCTTTCATTTTCTGTACACTTTGTCTCCTACATATCACCCATAAATACGCAACACGTCGTTTCGCATTAGGGTCCCACTAATAGGCCTGGTGCATTGAAAGACCTTTCAGTGACGTGATGCCACTCAGTGCATATCCAATTCATCTCCGTTTTCTCCTGCATATTTGTTGGGCGATAGGTTATTGGTTGGTTTATTCTCAGATTTCCCTGTTGCTTATCCTTCCTGACTGGCCATCTGATCTTCAGCATGAAACCAGCGAAAGCAGCTAACTGTTGATAAAAGTCTGCAGTGGCCTGTTGGGAATACTTTCCATGACGTGTGCTCCAAGTCTTTGAACCGCACAAAAACACTGATTAAACATTAGTGCTGAAGACGTGGATCTTGTTCCTTATGCCAAGCACAACAGATTTGCACACTGATTTCAGAGTGATGAAGGTTTGTCTTAATTTTTCTGAAATATATATATATATATATATAAATGTTGGATGCTTACTTATTTGCATTTAATCTTATTTATTGACCGTTTATCTTATTTCAGTGTATGTTGTAACATACTGCATTGTATTTGTCTGTTGACTTCATGAAAGCATTCTGTGCACATAGTAATCTACGATTTATGATTTGTAAATACCATTTAAACAATGGAAGTATATATAGTTACACACTTACACTATATTTTTCAAATACACAACACTAAAAAACCAAATGAAATTCTTTATGAAAATATTTAATTTCGTTGACACATATTACGCAAATACTTTTTGTATTGTGTGAGTTATTTTATAGAAATTCGTGTTATCCGAGGACTACAATATGCAATACAGTAGCAAATGCAGATAAACGGTAAATGTTAAAACCAGTAAGGTGTGTAATTTTGCCCGTCACCTGTTTCTACGATTTGAGTTGAACTTAGTACATTGTTACCCAATTTATTAGTTGCTCATCATTTTATTCACCTCTTGTCTTTATTAAGTAACTCCTTTACCATTGTATGTATACACTGATTTAGTTTAAACTTGAACTCCCTGTGTGAAAACAATATATGACTGTAATTTTCTCAGCACTGTTCATTAAATTTGGAACCTCCTCTCAACTGACAACATGTAAAATTTGCCAGTACGTTAAAACTTTTCTGTACATAAACTTAATAATTTATTTAGGCTGCATACACAGCTGATGAGAAGCCAACGAAATAAATGATGGTGCCATATTATTCTGCAAGAACTGTTGTGGTTCTTGCTTTATTCAAATTCACAAAGGGGAATAAATGTATGAAATAAAACGAGTAAGTTGAAAGCAGACAGTGAGAAAAATTGGAATACACTAACATTTTATTTATTCTAGTCGATCAGTACATTTTTGATCCAGTACGTTACGATTATAGTTACCGTCCAGTAACTATTTCACATATCAGTACACACTAACGAACGCAAACATACAAGATTGAAGTACTCATTGATTCAATAAAGGTTCTATATATATTATAAATATTTACAAACAGAGAAATAAATGAAAATTTTGTAAATATTGATTTACTCAGTTTTTTTAAACATGTATCTGACAGATTTAAGTGTCCAAAAAAAGAACACATTAAGAAATGTACAATGAAGTGCATTCAAATGTGTTACCCTACTCAGCCTAGTGATAATATAACAAACCCCTATTGGATGAATGAATCATTTTCAGACGTGGATTTGTTATCATAATCTAGTGTTCAAAGGAAAATCATCTGTAACGGGAATAATTCGACGATTTAAGTTTGATCTTGTGATGAAACACTGTTGTCAACTTGTCAAATTAACGGTTATAGACAGCTAAATAAATAAACTGAGTAAAATAGATGACATCTGATATAAAGTTTTAGTAATTTCGGATAGATTTCCTTATGCATATTTGGCCAGCTACTCGAAACCGTTAATTAAAAGTCAACTCAACTGAATGTTGAGCTGGGTGTGTCCAAGAGTTTAGAAGAGAAAACTATATTACCTTTCCCACTTAATCTTCTATTTACTGCTGTCATAGACAGATAAAACTCTGAAAATCTAGTAAACTATACAAGAAGTGAAAAAAAAGACTGCTCGCTACCCGCATACTGGCACACTTTAAGAATCATGTGCTGACAGTCAATACCCAAATCAATAAACTATCCTAACTCTTCCTTTTTTTTTAATTTACATCACTGAACTGCAAAGAGAATGAACTAACTAACTAACTAACTAACTAACTAAACATCTTCATCAGAAATCAAAGTCAGTGTGATACCTATTCATACTACTAGCTTATACGTGATGCCGTAAGCTAACATAATCAGACAAAATCGCTACCAAAATGTTTATTTGTAAAACGAAAAACATTTTCGCAAAATACATTAAAGTTTGAAATTCTTGACAAGGTAATCAATTTCTAGCAAACATTGTGAACTATAATAAAATAATCTAAAGTAGATAAAAACGAAGTCATTTATAATGACAGTCGTTTAATAATAATGGATGGAGGCAGTCACCAGTAAGCTTCAACAATCTAACACCTGCTTGCCACATATTTTCAACATTTTGCAAACTCGCTCATAAAACTTCTGGAAACAATATATGAAAACGGTTCACTCACAGTTGGAATAATAACCTCCAGTTTCTGAAAAAATTTCCTCCTAGTGGTATTCATTAAACTGATCCACACTGTTAAAATACACGACTAATGTGCACCAATGCTCTCTGTTCAAAAGAAAGGACGTATACCGACGATTATCTGTTATTTATTTTAAGACAGTAGTAACAAGATGAATAGAAAAGTCATAATACCGATTTAAATGACAGCAAAAAAAAAAAATACTTCACATAGAACTGTGAGTGAAGTAGAGGATGATTTGATATACTTCGGTCAGTCAAATACAGGTCTATTGTCCCTATTACTTCATGTATATGTCACAGTTATTCTTGAAAGGCTACTGAATAAAATAATTGATATGTTGTGTTTATGGGGGTGGAATTTAGACAGAATTCAACCACAAATTAACATTATTAAGGCAAATGATCAAGGCCAAGAAACATTCCATAATTGTTTTTTTCCCTACTTATCCATGTAGTGGCACTCATCACCTTCAGGTTATCAGGCAGTTATCACTGAAAAGACTTAAACTATGGAAAAACACCTATTCAGTTATTTCTTGTATTTAGTGTTTCTTCTTATTGATATCAACTCGTGATAGACAATCTATATACTATTATGATTTTTTCTTAATTATTCCGTTGTTCAGACATTCATGTTAGGAGAAATCCCTTAAATTCATCTCAGAGTTTCATATTCGTTGAGACGAATTATACAGATAGTTTCATTATGATGGTAAGTTTACACCTGTCTATTGTTGAACAGAATCCTTAGTTCATCATAATGACGGTGAGGATAATTAAATTAACCTGTTTGTGTTTATACCACTGAATAGAACAGTTAGATAAGAATGCACAATAGTAAAAAGTTGTCTCTGAACCAAAACAGAAATCAGATATTACATCATTAAAAACAATTAATTTCTAAAATGAAATAATCATATCCATTAGGGAAATGCTAACATTATTTCATCAATATATTTATGATAATAAGATAAAGCAAAGTTATCTGATTGATCGATTTTTCAGTAAATCATTTAAGTTACATTCATTTATGTATTTTCTAAGTATTTACTGAACAAACAGAAATGTTATTATCTTCAAATGAATATTTACTATTTCAGTTCACTACAACGATAGTTTGAAGCATATTCTACTACTTTGTGAACCAGTATTGAAAGTTATACCAATATAGACGCCATAGTATGCGTCGAAAAAAACCGGAATCGAACATCAGAATAAGTGACAGCCATAATTTTAATACAAGTTGTGATCTCTGAATTCACGGCATCATTTTTTGTATCATCTGACTATTATTCAAGTAGACTGAAGTAATCAGCATGAAAGCTGTTCTCAATGGAATAAATTCATTTCAAGAGATACTAATACGTGCGGTTGAAAAGTTTTCAACAAAGAAAGGAAACTGTCTCTCAAATTTTCATTAAATTATAGTCTCTAACTGCAGTTCCGGGCAACTGCGTCCGAATATCTGAGAAGACACTAGTCCCCTTACTACTAAGTGCCAGCAATCACGAAACGCAAACAAGATCTATTTGTCAACTGCCACTGATAAGCTAACGTCAATTCAAAAAGAAACATGAATTTATAAAAAGTGGTGCATTTAGTTGCAACGAAGTAGTTTACACAGCAATGTAACGGTTTTATTCTTTACAGAAGTTCATCATGAGCTGACGTCGGTTATAGAATCATTGGAAAACCTGAGAGTACTTGACAGTTGTTTCATTCCCGTCTGGGTATATTTAGCAGTACGCACCCACCCCACTGCCAGGGTTCGAACGCAGGAACTTCTTGTTACAAGACGAGTGAGCTCGTAGGCCATTAAGCTACTGGGATTCGATCCAATGACCAGCCCAAGAATTCCAAATACTGCCAGTTCACTACGCATGAGGTCACTGCCACACACTTCCACACAGTCACAAATTGAAATTAAACAGAGATCCACAGCTTCACATTTCTGATGATTGTCTAAATCGTCTTTCTAACAATCATACAAGTGCATTATTATTATTATTATTATTAGTTGTTGTTGCTTTATCTACTAGGTATTTCGAATAAGACATTGTGAAATGGTCGCACTATGTCATGAATTGGTAGAAATTATAATTCGTGGCTTGTCCATTGGATCGGGTCTCAGTGGCTTAGTGGTCTACGAGCTGACTTGCCTTGTAACCAGAAGGTCCTGGGTTCGAACCCCCGCAGTAAGTGCACACTGTCAAATATTCCAAGATGGGGACGAAACAGCTGTCCAGTGCTCCCATGTTTTCCAATGGTTCTCCAACTGTTGTCAGCTCATGATGAAATCCCCCCCCAACCAATCAAACAAAATCCCTACAAAAGCCAATACTTTAAAATTATTTTTCCATTAAGTTTATCTCTTCCTGGGAAGTGGATCTTCAAACCGAATGTACTTGCTTCGTTATTCATATAAATTATATATTGCGTGCAAAATATGTTTTATGTAATACATAAATTTTATTTGATAATCAGTAAGTGATCCAAGGAGAGACCAAACATAATATTGAGATAAAATTTTTATTGTTAATATCATAAGATTACCTATTTTGTTGATAGTGATTAGCAGTAGCACCCACGACACGGGATTATTCATCTTTGCTACTTGTCAGGAAGATGTACAAGTATCTAGGTGAGTAAAGGTGTTCTCACCGAGTTCCAAACCCAACACCCATAGTTTCGAACGCTAAAGCATTACTTATTGGCATAGTGATTCGTGAAAATCACTTCGTTTGCAACGGTTATCAGCAGTGTCTCTTTTGATTAACGCAACACTGTGAACACAATCAAATCAGAGGTTTTTATAAGCTTTCTTACATAATCATATATCCAGGTATCTGAAAATAAATCATCGTCATATCGAGATTTTGACGTTTCAGGATTCCATTAATTTCATTGGAAACCGACATTAATTAGACAATCACTGAAAATGACGAAGATATCTATTTCAACCTTGTACGGTCCTCTTCAGCAGGAGCACCCGTAACCTCACTAGGGATCGAGCCTAGGAACTTAACTTATTGAGCGGATTACATTTACAACTCACCCATTAGGCTGGAAACGAATGGCCCATGTACTCTGACTACTTTTAATGTGTGATATAGCGTTATCATCAATCAAAGCAATTGGTGAGCATCCCGTTCACATCCTGCGCCATGCATCCCACCAGACAGGACTTCTTGAGACAGCACACTGCTTACTAATTCTCACCTAGGACTAAATAGCTGTCGAATGCTTCTTGGTTTTCAATAGTCGTCCGAATGATTTCATTTTGTCACGTCACGTAAATTGGAATATTATATCACCAGCTGGCATGAAGCTGCGATAAACAGAAAAAAATTTCTGCAAGAAATTAAAAACAAAACAAAAAAGTAATAGCTCACCTACGTATGCACTTTAAAACAAACAACTGATTACAAAAGATACAGGAAATTTAGAGTAAACAATTATTTGTAATAAAACTAAGATGCAAGCCTGAATTCCTTTTGTTATTTATTTAAATGATTACTACTCACTCTGCTTTAGGGTATAACTCACCCTCATTTTTGTGACAAAAATGAAGTTGAAATCGACGGGTTGATATAAAATCAAAGATCAGTGCGTGAGATGAAAGAGGAAGAGAAACAACTAAATTAAACATGTTACGCAGAAATACTCGTAAACAGTGTACTCCGGACAAACAGTAGGGGAGGTACACCTTTCTAAGCATGATGATAACGAAGTAATGTATGCGTCCTTCTCCTGGCTCGCTCATCCTTTTCACCAGAATGATTTTCAAGTGTTGCTTTGCACGGATTAGGTTGGTTCCAAGTTTGACCACGGAATGATATCAGTCAGAGGATCACTGGAAATCAAAGAGTAGTGGACGGTTGCTTCGTCCTCGTTCAGAAGCCCTCTGTGGTGCATTCCCACTACCCTACCAAGGATCGAACCTAGGACTGTCAGGTTAGGAGGCGATCCTTTTGGCCATTCAACAACTACGACGGAATCCAATGTTCCATAAATTCTGACTTCTGTTAACTCACCATTTGCGTCATACTTGAAAATTAGTCCAATACCCAATGGTGATTGACTTCGGTACTAAGTTGCCTTGAGTTCTGCTTATAAATGGGGTCTACCAGATTGGGTATGAGGACAAACGATCGTCCAAGACCCTGACTGATAGTCGCGCTTTAAATCACGAATTGATGGAAGTTAGAATTCATGGAATATTGGATTCCATCGTAGTTGTTGAATAGCCAAAAGGATCGCCTGCTAACCTGACAGTCCTAGGTTCGATCCTTGGTAGGATAGTGGGAACGCACCGCCGAAGGCTTCTGAACGAGGACGAAGCAGCTGTCCACTACTCTTTGATTTCCAATGATTCTCTGACTGATATCATTCCGTGGTCAAACTTCAAAGTAAACTGATTGATTTTAGGTCTAGTTCTAGATGGAAATAAAGTCATTCACTAAACTTCTGTCAAATACATTGTTGTCCATTATAAAATGAGAAATGTACATTCCTAATTTTATTATCAAATAAAATAAATAATATGTGGTGATAATGAGGGGGCTAACACACAAAAATGCCTATGCACATAAGTCCATTCTAAGTTCACTGATAAGTAGACAATACTGATATTAGCATGATTAGGATTATCAGTAGTAGAACTTGTGGGAAGCTACAATGTCAACAGACGGACAGCTATATATCATTCTTTCACAAAATAAACTAGGCATTACTCCGTATGACTGAAAGTGAAATGAAAACATAGGACCACAAAATCCACCTCATTTGGTAGGTCGCCAGGTTAGTGATCTAGAGGCCGATGGCTTGGATAATACCAAGACACAGATCGTTACCTATTACATTAGTAGAGTTCTACCAATCTATTACTATTCCAGACGGTCTGAACATTGAGTATAGGATACTCAACTTATCCCCTAAATAAGCAATGGGTTAAAAATAAAACAGAAAAATGTTTGCACACAGTATAGATATTTAGTGTTGCTCATGGCCAGAAATTGTCATTTAAGCAAAAACATTATCTACTAGTGTTCAGTACATATTCTTGGATAATACCACAGTGAATTAAATTTCTTTTCACAAGTATCATTATAAAAAAATTTATGCTTAACAGGTGTCTATTGTAAATAAGGGGATAGAGAGAGGGGAGGGGAGGGGAGGGAAAGAGAGAAGAAATTAACGTATCTTTCAAAAGATGATCATCTTTGCCCTTAACTCACTTCTCGAACATCAACATTGAAGTTTGTACAACGATAATAACGTCTGTAGGTTTTATTTCCTTCTTTTGCAGATCAATTCATTGTTTGATTATGATATATGGATAGATTTCAAGATGGCTAATTTTCACTATATAACAATATGACCTAAAAATTCTTCTCGTTTAGATTCTTTTTATTTATCCCGTTTTTTATTTCGTCTTCATCTCAAACAACAGATGGGTACATTCAATAAATAAGTAAATAAATAAATCACCTGATAAGAAAGTTAAGTTGCGAAGAGCAGGTTAGGTGAACTAGTTAAGACTGTTTTTCCTTTCAGAGTTTGTCAACCCTAGTAACAATTATTCTACTTCACTGGATAATAAGTTGAATTATTATTATTATTATAAGTATGCAGCTATGTTGTGCAGCTTTACTTTTATATGTGTACACAGCCCTAACACTTGATCTCTTTAATTTGCATTTTTCTTCATTTTTTGGAAAATATCAACTGATCTCTCTCACCCCCTCCCTCTTTTTTATGTTGGATAAAATAAAGTGGATGCAGATTAAAATTGATTCGGTTCAGCTATGTCTTCGGTGTGTTGTTTCGTTCTCGTATAGAACATCTTATCGCTTGTTCAATCTAACAGTAAATAAGTTGTCGTCTATACACTGCGTCAGAGTTCAGTAATTCCCCTCCATCTGATGGTAAACATATTTAAAACCACCACAGTCTTTTTCACTACAATAAATACTACCATCTCAAAATATTCACATTTTTGTTGAATCTTTGTGTAAATTGTTGTTTGCGTTGACAGATCTCTAGTTTTTGGAGAAAACACTCTGAACTGTCATCATTTTAATTGCCATGACTTGACGAACTGTTTAATGATCATATCTTAAGTTTATTTACTTGAATATACGCTGGCGCCCTGTTTGCACTATTGAGCTAAGTGAATGTACAAGTTACATATCACAGGCATAATTTGACGTTAGGCCGTGAGAAAAGTGCACCTTCATGAAATGTCAGATTTATCGTTCCACGTGAGAAATGTCGATAAAACATTGCTCTAAACGATTATAAAATTTTACATAATGTATTAGACCTCGCCTAATTTACTACCTCAGTAATCTTTTAGCCGCTCCCTACCCCGGGTAGAGACGGAGAGTTGGGCGAGAGGCTAGCAACCCCACCCAAAACAAAGCAACCAAACTGATACAGAAACTTCAACACACAATAAAAATATTAAAAATACAAAATATATTTAAAGAACTTATTCTTCCGTGGAATCGAAAAAACAAAATGATACCAGCCACTGAAAGCATGCGAGAAGCCAATCAACCAGCCAAAGTGTCTTCTTTAGATGAAAGCGAAAATCAGGATAGGGAAGTGCAAAGATCGTACAAAGTGCGAATCTGGGAAGCCTGTCCAGACAGCCAGAGAAATGAGAAGATATGATATAGAAGTTCTGGAAATCTGTGAGAGTAGATGGAATGGATATGGACTCTCCGAATTGTCAACTGGATAGTCAGTAGTCTAGTCCAGTCTGGTAACCCAGACGACACCCACGAGCACACTAAGACAGTGAGTGGATATCATGATGTCACCAATAGCAGGCAAAGCTCAAATGCAGTGGCGACCAATATCCTCCTGCAGTTTTGTAATGACAGCAAGATCTGACTTAAAGGGAAGAGAGGAAGGGAGAAAGGAATGTTCGAATGACCCAGTGCTACGCACAACGCTACAAATAACTCAGAAGAAGAGAAGAAGGAGGATTTCTACAGAAATCTGCGAACAGTGAGCGGTGACACTGAAAACGGTGGCATAGTAATTCCTGTGGGTGATATGGATGAAAGCCAAACTGGGAGCAGACAGACAATACGGGACGAGAACTCATCATGGGTCTAGAGGCTGTCAGAGAAATGAATGACAATGGAAAACTGTTATCAGACTTCTCTGCTTTCGATGACTTATTGATTGGAGACAGTGTGTGCAAATACAAGGATATACACAAGGCGATAGACTGTATCTCAATGATGCTCAAGGAAGTGGAGACGCAGCTAGTCTGGTGGAGACAAAGTGTATAAAAGAGGCAGATGTGGGCTGATATCATCATCTAGTTTAAGAAACCTTCAAAGTCAAGTTGCAACCCTTCAAAACAGCCGGATTCACACCAAAATTCAAGTTCAACATTCAGAATCTGAAGCATGGAACTACAAAGTATACCTTCACTGCAGTCATCAGAGCAAATTTGGAGACAATACATGGATTTACTCAGGAAACCAACTGGAACCAACTGTCTTAACGAGATGGTCAAATAAACATGTCAGACCATTTTCGGAAGTAGGAACAGACAAGACGAAGACGGGATGGTAGTCAACAGATACCTGGAAGCTAACAGAAGAGAGGAGAATGGTGAAACAGAGAATGGCTTAGTGGAAAGTTGGATAGCAGAAGGGAAACTAAGTTCAGTGTACACTGCACTGAACGAATAAGTGAAGAAGAGTGCTGGGACAGACAAAAGAAAATTCTATGACACAAAGATAGGTGAAGCAGAACAGGCTTCAAGTAAAAGAGATCTCAGAACGTTATACTAGATAACAAGATTTCTATCCGGGAAGAGATCAGCGCATGTAAAACCTATCAAACATTCTCGAGGGAACCTAATTACCTAGGAGGAGAGACGAATAAAACAATGGGCTAATCACGTCAGAGTACTCCTGAACTGACCATCAACTACAACTCCTCCAAAACTACCAACAACAACACGAAACAGAACTGCCTGTCAGTGAACATCAATTCTCCAACGAAAGATGAAATCAAGCTACTGAAAGCCAGCAGGGAAGGTAGCAGGGCCAGGCGGAATCTACCCCCACCCACTGCGAAGCACCGAAAACGGACCGAGACACTGTGGCAGATATGCTGACATCATTATCGCAAAAGGTTTGGAAGGAAAGAAGGGTACCCACTGATCGAGAGGAAGGCTATCTTGTCAAACCACCAAAGAAGGGCAAATTAGGCTTATGCAAGAACTGGCACGGAGTCATCCTCCTGCTCACCCCAAGTACAATACTAAGTCGTGTCATCCTGGAGACACTAAAAGATGCACTGGATACACAACTACACCCCACCACATCAACCTGAATTCAGGAGGAGCAAATCATGTGCTGGTCAAATTGCAATTCCACTCATCATCATTATACAACAGATCATTGAGTGGCACTCAAACCTCCCTCTCTACCTCAATTTCATCGAATTCGAAAATCCTTTCAGTAGAGTTGACCGAGAAGTCCTTCGGAAACTACTTCAAGACTATGGTGTGCAGTGCTCAAGTCTTCATCAACCTCATCCAACAGCTATGCGGTGATGGCGCGTGTCAGGTGACTCACCACCGAAAACTCAGTCAGGTGTTTGAAGTGAGCACATGGGGAGTAAAACAAGCCTGTCCACTACCATCACCAATGATATTCTTAAATGTGATTGACTGGATGATGCCTGAGACTGTGTGTGGGAGCGAGAAGATAGGAACCCGTTGGACTGGTAAGAGGACTCCGGAAGATTTGGATTTCGCCGACGATTTATGTCTAGCATCACGCAAATTGGAAGAAATAAACATGAAAACCAACAAGTTGTCACGAGAAGCAGGAGGCGAAGACCGGATTTCAAGTGATCGTACAGAAGATAGAGGTGGTGAAGACAAACACCCAACCAACAGCGACAACAAACAACACCAATCACTGTCGGAAGGGGGAATTTGAATGATGTCACTTCCCTCACTTATCCGGCCAGGCAGCATCGCTTCAGCCACAGCTACATGGTGTAGATGAAGATGTCAAAACAAGAATTCGGAAGGCGTGACATACCTTGATCACTCTGAAATCAGTTTAGAAATCAATCAGCTGCACTCGGTATGAAGAAGGAAATTCGAATTTTCAACAGCAATGTTAATTCACTCAGTCACTCTTCTACATGGGTCAGAAACTCGACCAGCGCGTCACGAAAGGCATTTCCATCTACTACTGCAAACTTTTATCAACAGCTGCTCCCTTCACTGGCTCCATACTGGGGATGAGATGGCTGGCTGGAAAGAATTAGCAACAAGTCACTCTGGGAACGAACTAATCATAACCTATTGGTCACCAAATATGCTGAAGGAGATGGAGATGGATTGGGCCTGCGCTGAGGATACTGTTGTGTGACTTCACAACTGATATGAATATGAACAATAAATTTTGTTCGGAACTTCATCCAGTAAATAATACTGTTTCACTGTGTGATATATCTAATAGACAACCTTATATGGTTTATAGCTTCTTTATTTTTTACTTACTATAGTAAATGTAAGCTTTCAGGAGCTCAATAAGTCTTAAATTGCAAAGTTTGTGTCTGTTTGTTGTCATGACTATTGTTGTTGATATTAATGACGACATAGATGAACTTAACGTTATCCCTTTTATTAATTCAAGTGAAAGAGGATCAAAAATCCCGTTTTTTGAGAAATTATCATAGTTTACATCTAATCTCTACACGATTGTGTCAGAATGGTATTGTTAGGCAATAAAGGAATGGTGAAAATTAACAATAAATCATTGTGCAAATAAGAAACTTTGTATAAAATGCTGAATCATGATTACTGGATCAACTCCATCTACTTATTCTTACTCCAATACACACACTTGTTTTCCATCTCGTCGACTGACTAGTTGTCTAGTTCATCCTTTTGTATTTTATCCATTTGTAATAACAATACGAAGTTATGACCTCTATCTTGTGAAGCAAAGATACATGCATGTGTGTATGTGTGTGTGAGTGCGTATGCACTGAAGGTGTTCTTTAAGAGGCTACATTAGTTCAACTGATTATGCTGGTATTAGCATAACCTCACAAAATTTCCATCATAATGTGATAACAAAAAACATGAGTGAATTTGTTACTTATATATGTTGATTACAAAGTTGTCTCTTCTCCCTCTCTCTCTCTTGCTCTTGTACGTAAACCTGTTTTCTCCCTGTTGTTATTGTCGTATTGATGGTAGTAGTTTATCCTGACATTAGGTAACATTATGGATTACTGATTTTTTTCATTTTTCTAGTAGAAAGCTGGCGCAGCAACAGAATTAGCTGATTGACAATAAATTAATCTAACTATTTAATCAATGTAGTAACATACATTCCAGACACGTGCTTGCATGCACATACATATTACTGAGAAGGCCAGTATGTATATTCTTGTCTTTGTGATTGTTTAATTGTGCCAGTATGCAGGCAAGAACATCTACCGTCTCTACACCACCTTTATCTATGTCAGTTTATTTACTTATTCAAAACAAAATGTTAATTAATTAATAATTTATTGAAAGGCATACAGCAGTTACCATTCACCGACACACATCTACCTGTAGCTATTGTTTATCAGTTGAGTTTATTGTTGCTTTTCATTTGCTTTCAACTATTCCTCTCACAATAGTGAATTTTGCTTGTTATTCTCTCTCTCTCACACACACATACACACATCCAACTGAGTGATTTCCTTCAGGTCGATGTGATGTCTTTAAAAAAAAAGGGAATAATAGGAACAAAATAATTGTTCTTTAGGTAAAAGTTTCACGACGTTAACAAGCTAACTAGAGAGATTCCATCGGCTGATGAGTCATCGGAATGCGCGTTATGCATTATATATTTATATTTAACTTATTCTCTTTAGTTTGTTAAAAAGGTATTTGTAGAAGTAAGACACAGAAAGGAAACTGATTCGATGAAAATCAGGAGACTTAGACAACAATTGGAAGTTGTAACTGGATCATATAAATTTCTGACTCTTCAAGTTCTAAGGTTATTAACTCAACTCTAATCTTCAAAAGAAAGGTTACTGAATAAAGAATACTCTTTTCGATAACGCCTTCTTCATCAGGTTCTACTGTTATATTAGTGAATGAATTAGTGTTATTCACAACATTAATGTTATTTGAATAACATCGAGTCAATAGTATCAATAGATGGTAGCATGAAGAGAAATTTGCATAGGAAAAGCACATGAACAGGACAATATAAACATTTTCATAGCTTCGTTCCTCTATACGCTAAATGCTCAAAAGATGTAACTGAAGATGAACTAAGGATTGTATATGATACCTTGATTGAAAATAGCTATCCAGACAAATTTATCAAGAAATACATGACAAAGAAAGCGGAAAAGGACTACTCATTATTCGTAAACAAGAAGCTTTTATATATACGACTGCAATTAAAAGGCGATATACCAAGCGAGATAATTACGAAGAAATTAAGAAAATCAGTTCAAAGAACTCTTAATGCTGGCAAACTATAAGTTTTATTTTCAACACGACGGCGGTGATTCCTCGACTGAAAGATGAAGTACCAAGACTAGCCACTTCAAATTGTATCTACCAATTTAACTGCGCTTGTGGAGCGAGTAATATTGTCTGTTGCTCTAGGAACTTGATTTTTCGTGCTCGACAACATCTCCCACTATGGCTAAGTAAAGGTGTAGTAAAAACCATCAACGGTTCGATATTAAACCATCTGGTCCAAACCGGCCACAAAGTCAGCCAGCACTGAAGAATCCTTCTCTATCATCTACCAGGTACCAAATAAATTGCCAAAAACATACAGGTAACGCATACTCCAAACAGCAGAGGCTATCGCGATTCGCCTTAAATAACCAGCGCTTTGTGTGCGAAGGAAGCAAATCCAGCCACTTCTACTGCACTGGCCTTCAGTAGAGACTACAAATTATTGTATTATTTTCTTTCCTAAATTCTCTGACATTCAGTATATTGTTATGTTGATGCTATTGAAGTGTAATCTATTGATATTATTGATTCGATGTTATTTAAACAATGCTGTTAATAACACTAATTTATTCACTATTATGTATATATAACTGTAGAACCTGATGAAGAAGAAGAACATTCTTTGTTCAGTAACCATTCAACTGTGATCATTTAGTCTACTTCTACAATATTTCATTCAACTAATTAGCTAATAAATGATACTGATAATTAGAGGTTAATTTGGTAGATAGTGGCTAGCAGTGTAATCAAGGATAACGTGCATTTCTTCCTGTTTGGGACTCGTCATCCGGATGTACCTGCATTCTGCAGTGAGTGATAATGCTCCCAATGAGGCTCGAACCCAGTGCCCATAGTTTCAAACGTCAAAGCGTTATACACTAGACCATTTGGGCCACGACAGCCACCTCTTGTGCATCGGGTCATATTAATTATTTAATTGAATTTTAGATTTTCCCGTCGATTGATTGGACCGAAGTGCTCGGTCTCAGGTTGACACGTCGGCTTCTTTTGAATGTGTACGACGGATCAATTTTTTTTTAAATGTATTACTAATTGGTGCCCAGAAACGATTTCGGACAAAGATAACAACGGGTCACAGGTAATAATGATGCATGAAATATTATCAGAATTCGAATTTATGATTGTATGCAAATACTCAATACAAACACACTCATAGACTGGTATTAATTTATTTCCCTGTTCTACATACAAAGTCTTTAAAAGAGTAGAAATACACTTAATTCCCAAAAATCCACGTAACAGTGTGAGAATGTTCTTCAGTTCTTCTAATTTAGACTAATACATTGTAATGTGTATGAAATTCCTTGGGATATAAAGCACACGCAAAATTGATACCCTAAAGGTTGTGTCTAGTATTTATTGTCTTTTTACCAATAATATTATAGACGAAGTTTGCTTGTATATTCGTCACTTCAATCAATAATATTAACTTAAAAGCTGAAAAGCTTTGATCACGATCGACGTGATTACCGTTGCATTCACCTTCCTTAAAAAAAGGCCAGCAACTAATGTGGTAACAGCCCAACACTTTTCCAGATAGTCTTACAATCAAAATCAGCAACTTGCTCTCCTCCTTCTATTTTTCAGTATGATTTAAACTGACAGGAGACTGAGCTGTCTAGCCAGTGCAATGAATAAGGGATATATATATATATATATATATATATATAATTCATTCACATTGCAGGTAGGCACTAACTACGCTGACGACTGCAGTGACATGAGGATGTGGTTAGCAGCTGCATTTAGTAGTTCAGTTGTTAGGAAACTGTCAAACTAATAATTCAAAAGCGACCGGTTTGATTCATGTAACCTTCAATCATTACACCCATTACATAAACAGTAACCTGTTAGTCCAAGACTATCCCAGATAGTCCTAACAACTACTAACTAAGTCGTCACCAATAGATCTCCACTACCCAGTGTTTTGATTGGCTCATTTCCAATAGTGAACATTAAGTTTGCTAGTTATTATTCTATTTTATAATTGAGTGACTGACACTCAGTGTTGTTATAAATTTTAAAAGGAAATAATGATAAATGTTATTGATTTAATAAATAAACATAACAAATCACTGAGACTATTTACAGATTTGAAAAAACAAAGAAATTAACAAAAATAATGTGTATATTTCTCCTTTTATGGTATTCTTCTGGTCATTTTCGTTATTGTATTTACTCCTTCAGTCTGATGTTTACTCTCAAAGGAATAGAAAGATATAGTGGAATAGAGAGGAAGAAGGATACACGGTTAAAATGGGATTACAAGTGAATATATGTAAATATTTACAATCGAAATTCCGTCGCACCCTTGTGTCTTTCTCTCTATTTCCGACTTAGATCCACAATTTTTCACTATTACAACTTATAAAATAAATAAAATAAAGGTAATATTAGTTAATTACATTTCTTTGTTGTCTCTTAAGAAAAGCGACTGATAGTGTGATACATTGCTGTTGAATTATATGATATAGTATGAGAATGAAAAATAAAAGAAAATAAAAAGTAAAGTAAGGAAGGAAAATTAAGAAATTAGCATTCACTATGCATTTCTGTCTACATATACACACACAGGCACTAGTGACAGGTTAGGGTTAGTTATAAAAACAAAAAGAGTAGACATCGATAATGATGACGATAGTGATGATGATGAAGATAATGCTGGTGATAGGGTTATGGTGATATGTACAACACGCAGTTGGCAAGATGGTTTATCTGTTTATCTCTATAAATACACCATTCGATGATCTGCTTTGGACAGTTTTCCCACTGAATTTGTATAGATTGCTGATATAGGAGAACGAATCATAGCTGAAGCTTGACTACGTACAGCAGTATGTGTGGGTGTTCGACGTACACGGAAGTCAAGTGTTGGACCATGTAAAGCCTAGAGATTAAGATGAAAAAATAATGGGGAATTAGAAAATTTGATGCAAAAAAGCAACTAAAATTTAATATGAATAACACAATCAACATTCTTGCTGATTTCATTACCATCAATGAACTACTCTCTAATGGTAATAGCTGAAACCGTTTGTTATAAATATACTCGCGACAACAATAAAGACATCTATGCTTCATAACGCTAATAGAGTTTAATGTGCTTGACGCATAAATCTATAGTTGTTGTATAAAACATCTTAGACCTACTTGGCAATCTAACCTTCATTATCTCAGATACAGTTTTGCTGGGGATTAACAGTAGAATACTGGAAGTGTACCTCGACTTATTTAGGACCCATCATCTGAATAAACCATTATACCCCTTATTTTCTAAAGCATTAGACAACTAATTTCAGTTGGGTTTTCTTTAAAAACCAAATACTAAATATACATTTCGCGTGAGTCGTACTGTCCATTCACCACACTAAGCACACATGAATGTTTTATTGTTGACAAGAAATACGTCGGTGGAACAGCGGTTATGACTCTCGCCGATCATACACGTGGTCCGGGGTTCGATCCCCTGCCAACGCACACCTGATATCTATCGTCGGCCTGCGAGATTTGGGCTACCTATATCTCATGCTGAAAATTCCATACCTGTACCAAAAAATACGGTGTGAAATCAAGCTGTAATCAAAAATTTAAAAAATCACTTACATTTTTAACAACTGGTGTAACACAATCACTGGAACTAGTGCTAGGTGAATTCGCTCTAGGTTTTTTAGCGAGGAATGCAGCGGTTAAATTTACCTATAGAGAAAATTACAAAAGAAAAGAAGAAATTAATAAATATTACCATTTAATATATTATTTTTAAAAATCTGAAATGTTGTCAAAATTGTTTCTTCATTGCAATCATTCAACGATCTTAGATACTAAACTTCTGCTTCCTGTATAGAGACACAGTCAACCGTCATCGCTCTCAGATTGGTCGACAAATCGATGTGAAAATTTGTAGACAAGACACGCTAGTTCACACAGCTATACTTCAAGCGAACATCACTAAGCACTACCATCGATAAAAATGAGTGTTTGAAGGAGATGAAGTATTCAAACAAAGATTTATGATTCAAGGTTTTAGAACTACCTTTTTTGAACTGAGTGGGCTTTTTACAGTCGCTAATATTAGACGTAATCTGTCCAACAGGAAATTTTAATTCAATTACACATTAATACCAAACATAAACCATCATTATTTCAGCGGGACAGAGAGAGAAAAAACCTTTGCAATACAATTTCACCACCAGAAACTCCTAACAATCAAGATACATTTTGAGGAGTACTAGTTCATTTTTATAGCGGTTTTTCTATCATAGGAACTTTTTTTGCTTTCAGTAAATTACATAGGGTGTCAATTTCCTCTTTTGTTGCTAAGCCAGTTTCAATAAATACACACACACACACACAAAAGATCACATATATATATTGATTTACTCACCCTAGGACTGTTTGGCTTTGTGTTCATTGTTGAATTGTCTGATTTTGACACGGATGATTCATTCAGCTTTTTGCCTTGTGAACGTGGACTTGGTGTCATAGTAACACAGTACTTAAGACTACAACACAAAGCAGGACTGTTTGATGTCTAGATTGAATGGATGAAAGGGAGGAGATGAAAAAAAAAAATGAAGGTTAAATGTCGATGTTACATAACTTAGTGAGCATCATTAGTAACAATAACTTCAGTAATAACAGCGGTAATAAAAATAAGAAAAATCATACTAACTGAAATTTCCTAAGCGTATAAGACAATACAGAGACTCCCTGTGACATATCTGTCTGGTGCCGTGTGAAACAAGATATTCCCTGAGGTACGCAAGAACGAACAAATAGTAAGAATAAAATGAAATATATTTTCGGTTAATCGATTATCAAATATCGTCCTTTCTCCTTCTCTTACACATTCCAATGAATGACTGGTTTTGATTAATGTCATGAGGCAGTATTAATTCATATCTTAGTTGTGTATTCAGTTAGATAAATTATTTATCTGAAGGGTAATTAGTATCCTTTAAACCATTCATTTGTTGCCTTAAGTTTTCATGCCTTTTAAGGTACATCGAAACACGTGTAAAAGAATCAGCTTTGTCAAAGGTCATTTCAACCGAAGTGATAACTCATTTGCATAGACGTCTCTTGTTAGATGATATTAACAGTAGAAAAAAGGACATTAGTCTGAATGCGACTACTGAGATAGTTATGATCAAGCAGATGGACGATAGATGCATGAATAGATTCTGAACAGGTAATTTTGATAGCTGTCTCCGTTTTGTTATGGTACTATAATTTATTCGGAAATGAGTAGATATTCAGACCTATAGACAAACAATGACACACAAATGCACATTTAGTGAATTCATTCACTCTAACACGGATGTCCTGATTGTGGCAATGAACAACATAACGTGTGAACTTTCACTTCACTGAGTAATAATCATTAAATAAGTATGTATAAAGTACAAATTTTAGACTCAGTTTAAAGGTGAATGTGAAATAAGTGTTTTTAATGTAATAAAAGAAGTATAGTATGTAGTTTCGTGAAAAATATAAACTGATTATCCTGACACCGATTAGGTCAAATAAATCGATAAGATTTTAAAGTCTAAATGCATTCACATTTTGTGATTTCCCTTCATATGTGCATTATATACACGCATGTAGTACAGCTATGGGAAACAGTTTAGTGATTAGACCGGTAATGTTATGCATAGTCATGGATTTTATAAAAGGCTAAAATGACCGAAGTTCAATTTAAGTCGACAGAGTTACTATTGTTGGGAAAACTGTCTAGAAAGTGACCATAACATTTTCAATTTGACTTAGATAATTATAATCTGCTCACAAATGAAAATTTCCTCTTCATCACATCGAATCCTGACTGAAAGGCAGCACTGTATATTACAATAGATGACTGGAACTCACAAAAATTCTAAGCAGCGTCTTAAAGACTATCATAAACTGCTGGAAATTTCCGAGATATAGAGAGTGTCCTATTCAAATTTCACTCCCCATCACGTAAACTACTCATATCAGTATTGCAGTCTTCATATTTGCTATATTGATGATGAAACATATCATATATCCTACGATGAAATCTACAATATTCAGAGTGGAAACCGTGATTAATCTTAAATTTCGCAAAATGTGTACTTCAATAAGATGCCCAATTTCATTTGATTAAAAAGAAACTTTCAAGAGTTGGTTTGTAAGGATTAGATTTGTTTTTTACGAGTTTGACCACGGATTGATGTCAGTTAGAGAAGCATTGAAAATCAGGGACTTCTACCAATTCATGGGCATTGAATAGGGTTTCAGTGGCTGAATGGTATACGAGCTAGCTTGCCTTGTAAGCAGAATATCCTGGGTTCGAACCCCAGTGGGTGAGTACTGCCGAGGATTCCCAAACTAGGATGAAACAGCTGTCTCGTACCCGAGTGCCGGTTTTCAATGGTTCTCTAACTTTTATTAGTCCGTGGTCAAACTCGCAAAAAATAACTGAAATAATTTTAATAAAAGGTCATTTTTGGCAAGAAAAAATGACTTTCCAGCAGCCACTATCCTCATTATTTTGTCCATAATACATTTATACTTCTTTTCTAATATTTGGCCTCTACCTCACATCGCACATGCCTACATGCAAAGACACACACACACACATACACATAAGCATGCTATTGTGTTACTCACAAAATCAACTATAGATTCCATATGCTGTATTTATTCCTTTTCGATAACAAACATAAAACAATCAAAAGTTCTGAGTATATCCATTCAGTCATTCTTTATCTCATATAGTCTGACTGATTGACTGATTTTAAACTACGTCGATTATCATTATTATTATTATTTTGTGGCCATATGTATAACTGAAAATACTGACACATTTATTTCTTCATTCAGTAGTATTCAAGTACTCCATGTATAGACTGTGTCACAATGACAATAGAATTGACGATGATAAATGATGAAGAATTTATTGTACTTTAAAACTATTCTCTCAATCTTTTGTGTATACCAACGTACACACAAATAGATCTGGTGGGTGAAAAATAGCCATCTGTTTGAAAATTATTCGTAATACGATTATTAATATTTGCTTATTTCCTTTAGTCAAAACGACATCCGTTATTTGTTGATTCACATTTCCTACCCTGGGTGTACTGGTGTGTTAGTGCACACAGAGCTGCCTTCTTCTATTTATTTTCCCTTTTGTTTAGTAATAGTGTGGTTAATATACTTTTGTTAGATTTCCTGTATACATATTCATGTACATGTCTACAAGATACTTAGGTGATCTTGTAAGATGTTAATCAAGTCAGCCACACGTCAATTTTTCTTTTTAATATAATACTGATCGTGTCTATAAAAGGTTATGTAACAGCAGGGAGGGGAAGAGGTTATTATCCATTTAGAATGTGATGCCAGATAAGTAAAAGCCTATTTATCAATACTCAATTATTCTTGCGTCGGTGGCACAGCTGTTAGGACGCTCGCCGACCATACACATGGTCTGGGGCTTGACCCCTGGCCGATACACACCTGATATCACTGGTGGGCCTGCCAAATTTGGGTTATCGATATCAAATTCTGAAAATTCCATAGCTGTAGCAAAAATACAGTGTGGAATCAAGCTATAAATAATAAATAAATTCATTAAGGTTGAAAACTGATATTCATGCACTGTAGTGTATATCTGGATGATCTGGAGTTAATTTGGCACTGAACATCAATAATATTGAATGAAACACAATTTACATTACGCCTAAAGAACAGATAATTCATTCATACGAGATCTCAATGTTATCATTATCCTAAACTCTAGTTGACACTGAATAAAATCCAACTAAATATTCACTAACAAGTTAACATTTAAAAAGTACAACAAAGTGTTATTGATGCTTACCTGATGTGTAACTAAATTTTTTGTACAATCATGTAGAAATAAAATAGGGATTTGAAATAATTTTGTTACAGACGAATTAATTTTTAATTCTTCTTTAGCTAATCGAACGCATAAATCAAGTACACGAATTGGCAAGGGATTAGCTAACGCTATCGGTGTAGTTGTTGAACGATCCAAAAAGAAAATTGGTGAGAATAGTACAGCTAAGCTTGTTTCATCCACTTCACAGTCTGGTTCATTTGCAACATTAGCCATTAATTCAAATAATGGTTTAATTATTTGATTAACTAAGCGTATTGGACATAGAAGAAATAGTAGACGGATAGCACGACGCTGGTGTACTTCATTCTCTTTAACACCACTTATTAGTTGAATAAACAATCGACGTAGTGGATTAGGTATTAACCCAATACCTTGTCTACGTAGAACACGAGCCAACAGACAAGCGATTACAGACGGATCATGTTCCAATAATATTTTGTTGATGTCATTCACTTCTGTTGAATTATTCACTTCATATTGAACTGAATTATTCTTTAACAGAGATACTGAAGACGTTGTTGATGAGGTAAAGGTTGTTGAAGCGGTGGAAGTGGGAACAGAAGATGAAAAGGAAGGAAATTGTGATGATGATGATGACGATGAAGACACTGAGGAGGGTCGTTGTTGATTGAATAAAGCTTTTTCCAAGTCATTTACACATGATTGATTTCCTGGGCGTCGAAATATAAACCGATGTTTGTCTAAATGTAGTAAAAACCAAAAAGAAAAATAGTCAAATGAAAATTCATCATGTCGCAAATAGAAAAACAATCATGTCATTTCATCTAAAAACTGATAACTATCCAAGGTTGAATAATTCTATCCGCTTACTCAGATGCTAGGCAGCTAGTAGATAAGGAAGAGGTGACGATTGCGGAAATCTTTTCACCCAATGATGAAAAATAGGACTTTAATGACAATACCATAAAAGCTGTGCAATCAATGGCAGTTCATACTGACGAGTTAATGAATAATTCAGTTAACTCTCAATGGCCGATATTACCAATGTCCAGCTGTAATGATATAGACCTACTGTTAATATATTTTCACATGAGTTCGCAGAATCCAGGCGTAATATTCAATTAAGTTGTTAAAAAATCTCTTAAATCCTTATGAATTGAATAACTTGTCGAATAGCTACTTGACATTTTTGGGCTGTGTAGCTGCCTATCTCTGCCTGTCTGTTTCTCCTGCAGATTTTCATACTTGACTAAATTAATGACATCTCATTTTATACATTAGTATATTAAGGCATTATTGTAGCATTAGGAATACAAAACATATCGACAGCACACACACACACACACTTACAGTGTTTATTTGAAAGGAGAAAACGAAGAATAGTATTGACAACAATATACCAATGGTCGATTTCATTGTCTTTGGAGGCTATACGAAAAGTTAAACAAAAAAGAGAGAAAAATGTAAACAAGAATATCAACATAGGACAAAAGTATGCATCTTTATAAGTGAATACATGGTCTTGGTGATAATAATAATAATAATAAAATGTTATCAGACTGATAATTTTTGCCCTGCTGACGGTTAAATTAACCGCTTAAATTTCTCTTATCGATGTGAATAAGAGATATTAAAACTGTTTAAACTTACTGTTTTGCTTTTGTTCTCTCAATCGACTAAGCATTTTTCTTGGAGTAGATTGTGTTTTGCTTCCAGTTGTATTGCTGGTATTGCTGTTGTTGTTACTTTCTAACCTACAACTGATATCTAGATTTTCTGATCCAGATGATGTTGACGAAGTCGGATAATAATGACTGTTAGGTTGTTTAGAATCTTTAATCAGCAAATCACGTATTTGATCCAGTTCATCTGAGGTGAATACCAAAAAGCCTAAATAATTTGTAATTAAAGCTAGGAAAGATGATGGCCAACGTCTTCGAAATTCATACATATCTTGATTTGGTTCAGTGATTAAAATATCCAGTTGTGTCGAATAAGAACAATTTGAAGTAGTTAGAAATGAAGTTGTTGGCGAGAAAGGCGTATCAGGGATTGATTCATTTGAAATATCATTTTGACGTCCAATCGATAAGGTTGTACGTGATGTAACTAATGGAGCAGGTACTGGCAAGACCTATAAGAATAAAAAAAAATATCGTTTACATGTGAAAAATTGCCGCAATCTGTGTTCTCATTCGTTTATAGTATAGAGAGAAGCATTTGTAAAATCTACTGGAGCTTGGCTGTAATCTATAGGAGTTAGCTAGTGCACATCCCTAAGGTGTCAGTTGCCTCGTGTTCCATCCCTAGTTAGGATTGTCAACTAGTTCCTCATAAATGATGCGTTTATTCCCTATTGAGTTTAAATATCGTCTGTTTCCATGCAAACATTCAGCAAATCACCCTATTTGTTAAATATTATAATTCCACCATACTTAACAACTACACAACCGAAATTTTATATATAAAAAAGTATTGATTAGAAATCTGTGAAGCAGCTGAGCTTATACACACACACACACATGCACAAATATATTTCCACTTGTGTGAATGAATAATGTAAGGGTTAAACAATGTGATATACAACAGTAAACTTAATGAAGGAAAAAACAAAAGAAGAAAATATCGATATAGTGATTTTATCAACATGTCAAAATATCACAATGTAATAAGTCTGAATGTGTGTTCACACGTGCATTTGAAGGCTAAACACACTGATTTTTCCAAAAAAAAAAAGAATTCAATCCATTAACTACAATCGCAAAAAAAAAGAAAATACAATGTCTGTCTTCAGCTTCATTTTTTCAGTAGTAAAGATAGAGACTAATTATCATTACTGATAGAATTAAACTGATAGTTGACCCAAAAGTTGTCACAAGTGGAACAGGTGAGTGCGAATAAAATAACTGACTGACCCTAACAGACAGGATAATGCATTCAACTTCAACGAAATAAATGATGTGACCGATATTTTTTTGTCTTCACGTGAACATATGGGTCCCTTGGAGAGATGTCTAGAACTGATGTCATTCATCATCTGATGGTAGTAACATTAAGTTAGAATATATATATATATATATAACAACACCTCCATAAAAAGACAATCCAGTGGATTGTACTGCATGTGTTTACTGGAATCATGTTTTGTTTCATTTCTTCATAAGAGAAATAATTATTTATCACACTGTTCTTCACTTATTATACAATGAAGCTAGGACCAATAGATCCACTTAATTGACTCATGGATTCGAATGTTTAGTAAAACCCACTTGCAAAACAACAGTTTTGACTAAGGCACAATCTTGTACACATCACATGAAACATACAGTAGACATATATGCCAAATAATTTGTCCACGGATATTCATTTCAGTATGATGCTAAGCTGACGGTGGATCATTAGTCTTCAGGAAAATAAACTATCTGTTAACCAATAAATGTATGGTATTATGCTTTTGCTTGTCATTACCAACTTTAAATAAGCGGCATGTTAACTATTCGTCATTCAACTGGACACAGGTATTTAGTTACTTAGTTAACACACTGACATTTTATTACCCGATAAAATCCCACGCATTAATGTCTACAGTTAGTTCAATTAAGAACGAATATCATCTGTTCTGTTTAGTTTCTACTATTATTATTATTATTAATTATGCAAATTATTATAATTATTCATTCATACTGGGATTACTCGGTTCATTAATTGAATAATCATCTTATTGACTAGTCGTCAGCTTAATAGACAAGATAAACCCTTTGACTAAACATGCACTGAATTAATGCCATAAACAGAAACAGATTGATCAGCTGTTTATTTATTCCGTTTTTTTTTTGTTAAATTTTAGTATCTAAGATTTACACATAGGAGAAATACACCATAAACAATCATGATAGAAACACAGTTCATCAAAATATTATAAATATCGACTCATTTCGAATTCATCTAGTAACAGATAGACACAGTCTAGCCTGGAGGATACTTCTGATTACTCACTGAAGACATTTTGAACAGATAAATAATGAAGCCAGTCGGATCAAGACAGTCAGACAGTCAAGTAAACAGACTAGTATAAGTGTGTTAGCAGATTAGATGGGACAGTGCATGAAAATTACGTAATAGATTGACAACTTAATTGATGGTCATTAAATGACAGATTTATTTGTATTTACAACGAAAAACACAGTTACCAAGACATCAAACATATGTCCATGCATAAATGTTACTGCTTAAATTGGAAACAAATGTCAGTTTATTTCCGTATGATTTCTACGCTTAGTAATCAATTCTTCTATTTCTATTTGTGACATTATTAGTTACAATAGTAAATGAAGACACAATACAAACACTAGACCGTATTAGAAGTTAACGGATAAAAGACATGACGACTACACCAAACTATGGAACCAAATGAAACATATTACCGTTCAGTCTACTAGTTTTCTACATTCTTCTATACTTATTAGTGAAATAAAATTGTCAAGACTGTATATAAGCGTAATTACATATATAAACTGTGTGAGAAATGATTTATGGTTTACGATGGAGAGTATTCCGTTCCCTCTTAGTGATGACACCTGGTGATTCTAGCAGTCCTTATTATTCTTTTATATTCCTTTACGTTCCCGGTGGAACACAGGCCTTCAAGCTACAGCTTTGAACATTCGGTAGCAGTGGCATCTATTTTCACGGGATGGGATTGTCAGCCTTATGCCCAACCTTCCCTCTTTATCAGTCTTATTACTGGACTGGCGAGGTAAAAGAGTGCATCGTTTGGGGATTGAACCCCAAACCAACTGTGTGGTTGGCGAGCATTCTACCGCTGTGCCACCGACGCCCTTATGATTCAGCGTCATCGATATAACATAAGAACCCGATGAAAACCAAATAATCTCTATAGCTTAAGCCTTAAATAAACTGGTGTTTAAGTCTCTGCAGTAGAACTGCTGTTCAGTTTCAGCCGGTGTAAACCTTTTTGACTAACCATAATGATTAAACAAAGACTAACTGGTATACATTTTACTAAATTGTTGTTTACGTCATATTCACCTGTTCAAACAATCCTGATTGCTTCAATTACAAGGAAAATCAATAAATTCACAGACCAAATAATTTAAAAAATTAACTGATCAATTAACTCACCCTTAATTGTGATGAACAGCTGCTAAACTTCCAATTAAATTTGTGATTAGATTTCATTGTTTTATTTATATCACCAAATGATCTACTCCGTCGGGCAATACGATTTCGACATGGTGCAAAAACGTTTAATAACTTTACTAATTTTTGTCCTGATGAACTTCTACGTTGTGACTGATGCTGTTTGTCTGAGTAGGTTTCATCAACTGATAATTGAAGAGATTCAATGGATAAGGAGGAGGATTTTGTATCATGTGTACTTTCAGTTGACAATTTTTCGACACTTGTCGCTCTACTTAAATATCCAGAGTCAGTATCGTCTGATTTCTCAGCATGATTAATAGTCATTTGTTGTTGCTGTTTAAATTTTTTTTTTGAATGTCCAGACATAACTCCTATCCGCGGACTCCGCATTAAATCGGAGCAAAGAGTCATCACAAATAACACTAAACCGTATGATTAATTCTACTAACTCAATTGCTTACTATATATTTACTTTAGGCTACAAATTTTAACCAATGAGATTTAAGTCCGTTTTCATACGCTAATACGTGTTAGCCAATCAAAATTTTTTATTTTAGGTGGGGATTTTTGTGTCATTTGTATGGATTACTGAATGACATGTGATTGAGATTTTTTCATGGCGAATTTTAGTGTGAAAAAATGAAACTGTATATCACCTTTATCAGTAGATATACTCACCGACACTCCCACTTTACACTGCATTTTACAAAAACGAAACATATCACAAAGTAGTAGATTTACAGTTTAGATCGTATTTAGATCTGTGAGGTACATAATATACTAATTCATTCATAGGTTCGTTTAGTTTATTTCATATTCGATATTTGGATCCCAAATAATTTCGTTCAATTAGAAATAGAAGTTTACACATTTGACTAATATCATTAGTAGAATCTTCCGATAACCTGCTGACATGGTAGTACGGTAACGGTGATAGAATAGATATTCCTTCGTAAACCTAAACATAAAAATCAGAACTCTGAATTTCTAATGACAAACAAGGATTTGCACAGCGAAAATGAGATAATTTATTCAGACTTGTGATTTTCCGTTAATATTTCTATGTTAAATAGATCTCCCTGACTGTGTTATATGGGTCGCTTGAAAGAATGCTAAGATTATTAACTTGTAGTGGTGAATACAGGTTTCAATTTTCAATGGGGATACAGCCCACTGAGGAGCAGACAAATTCAGGCGGTGGGTCCCAAACAGTATGAAATGTATATCCTGAATTACACCATGTAAAAAATGGCAAGTTTTCCCTAAAAAAGATCTAGAGAAAAAATATTCTGAACAGCACTTAATCAGTAACGGTCGTGCGTGTGTTACTTTTTTTCTTACTGTAACAGATACTGATTACATGAGGGAGTAACACAATGAAGACGATTCAGTCCTACCATACACTGATAAGGGACATATTACTAAGCGTATACTGGGAATTCTTTTTCTGGAAAATTGCAATACATAATCACAGTGTAAGAAGCAGTCGATAAAACAGAATAAAAAGGACCAACTGAAATTATGTTTTATGGAAGCTGATCCCACCTTTAATTACCTTTTATTTTTACCATTTTCTACGCCGATAAGTTAAGTAGTTATGACTGATGAAAAATAGAAAAGTTTATACAATCTCTGTTTCTATAGATTATTTTCACTTTGTCCGATAACCCTCAACATTTCTCATTCTCCTCTCACTTCCCCACTTTTTTTCTTCTGAAGACAGAATTCCCTTTATGTTGTAGACAGCTTTAAACAGTTTGCATTTGCAAAGTTGTAGCAAATTCTTGAATAGAAAAGTTTTTTCTTATGTGACTTCTTTTTTGATAAACTAATAGGCATTTCCCACTAGCTTCCATTTATCCACTGAAAGTGAAATGTCCCATTTGCATTAGTTCTTATACTCCACATTCAGTTTAATACCACAGCATAAGTATAGCACGAAATCGAAAGTGGACTTAAAGCTTAACCTTAACAATGGAAAGGTAGATGTATCGATTGAAGCGATGAATGATCATTAAAAATACAAGTGAAATACACAAATCTGAAATTGTCATCTAAGTCTCCTCCAAAAAAAAACGGGTAATTTACCGAATAGGTCTGCATTATTTTGATTGTGTTTCCACTCAGAAGCATCAAAATGTATTCTTTTATATCAACAGAAAAATAATGAGACAATCCATATACTTCTGTACTGCTTTATTCACCTGTCCGAAACTTCATGGAACTCCTCAGTGCATTGTCTTAGTCACACATTTGGATGATTACTTTCAATAATTCTCAATTGATTTCATCAAAAATTTGGTCTTCTAACAATCACTTGTTCAGCCCTGGCTACCCGATGAATATTAGTTTTAAAATTCCGAATTTAGACGATTTAACGGCTCTCCTTAAAATCAAATTAACATACAATATTTGAGATTATATCATACAAGTGTAATGGAATGGTACACAGATACCGTTATACAACTTTAAAAGTTCGGTTTCTTCATGAAGCAACATCATTTATAAAATTAATAAAAAACTACTGAGCCTTTGGAATCCAGTTCATCTTAATTGGATATCTATGAACCTAGAAGGAATCCAGCTTAGAACTGTGAAATGACTAAGTGATGAAGCAATCTTTCAGTCTGTCTGTGTTAGAATTCGATGGCCATTGATAGACCAGGATTCTATTACCTAAACTACAGGTTTTAACTTCACAACCCAGTGACAGTATTCTGTCACAGAGGGCTGCTTCAAATAGTCTCACCGTGAACCTTAATTGTTAGGTAAACAAGGATTTGACTGACTGGAAGGGTAGTTTCATCAAAAAGTCACTAGTCCAGCACCTCAGTTAATAAGTAGTAGGAGTTTATTATGACTGTTAGTGTTTTATCATTGTAATGAAGTTATTTCTAATATCTTTATAAATGATATAAACGTTAAGCTAAATACATAACGAAAAGAGTAAGACGTCAGTGGCTAAGATGACAATAGTTGCAGATCTTCACCTCTAATGTCTCATATAGTGGAATTATTTGATGATTGCTCACATAAATAGTATTCATGGGAAAGTTATTCTCTCCCCACTTCAACTCCCAAAAGCTAATAGATATGACCTCAATACATTATAATACTGGTGTACTTTTAAACGCCTTTATGATTAATCAGTTCATTTATCATACTGATCTCTCTCATTTTTTTCAAATTATTATAAGTTTATTTTTCAAAAAAAATTAATATGTAGTGTTTTTATTGATTTCAGGATAGATTTCATCACCGACCAATATCAGTTAGAGAACTTTTGAAAATCGTGTTATACTCCACAGCTGCTTCTTCGTCTTAGTATGGAACTCTTTGACTGGTGTCTTGTACTACTTGATTTTCAATGATTCATGAAATGATGCCTGTTCATGGTGATGTAGATGTAAGTACTACTATGGGGGTCATCTAGCCGCGGCTGGTGAATTAATTATTCATCACTATAAGTGTAGAGAATTTAGATAACAGTATTCAACAGTTATCATCTACATATTTTAAAATAAATCTCTTATATTAGATTACTAGTTAACTGTGGGTAGTTACAATGAAATCAACAAATCATTGGTAACTTCATTGGGCAATCGAGTTATAAGCACCTACTGCTGAAACTACATAACGAAGGAATATTACTGGGTGTATTGACTGAAGCGAGAATTCACCAGCCATTGGATGTAAGTACTCGCCTCGTCTGATGAAGGTGCAGATGTTGACTCCTCTTGGCATCATAGGTGTGCACTGCTAGACAGATTCATAATAGGACAAAACAGAAGTCTAATTTTTAGCGGTTCTGTAACTGCATGAGTTTGTAACGAGATCTACATTGAAAATATCTTACGCCTATGCAAAACTATTCCCAATTAAAATTAAATTATTCTCGCATAATTTTTATTATTTATGTATATATATATATATATATATATATCAGTGAGGGCGGAAGAAAGAGAGAGAAAGAAAGGGGAGTTAGTTCTTCTCATCAGTGGATATTTTTTTATTTTTTTTTACCATACAGATTTTGATGGAAAGCACAAAATTCGTTAGAGTGGTAGGCAACAGATTTCACTGTGAATTTCGTTTGGTGATATTTAGCACACTGGTAAGCCCCTCAAATGCAACACAGTAAATTCTGTTCTGCTTATAAACGCATGTGTTTCCATACTTTTTCAGCAATAGGCTTGCTGTTTTAACTCAGGGTTTGTTAACAAGATATGTGAAAACATATTGTTTCTCGAAAGATTTTTAGACAGGTTGGTAGTGGAAAAAATTCCAGTTAGAATGGAATGGTGCGTCGGTGGCATAGTGGTTAGGACGCTCGCCGACCATGAAAACATGGTCCGGGGTTCGATCCCCGGCCGGCGCACTCCTTTACCTCATTGAGCCAGAAATAATGCTGGTGAAGAGGAAAGGTTGGGCATGAGGCTAGCAACCCCATCCCGTAAAATAAACACTACTAAAGACACTTCAAGCCACTAGCTTGAAGCCCTATGTTCCACTGGGGAACGTGAAGGAAATAAAAAAAAGAATGGAATGGCTGTATAATTTGAAAATTCAAAACGAAATAATCTAGTCTAGATTCTTGGAGGCAATATTAGACTGCTTGAGATATTTTTCTATTCTCTAGGACATATTTCAATTAATAACGACTAACATTATATTATAGTGGCCTCAACTGCCTGTATATCTATTAAAATTTGTAGAACATGGGAGAACGTATGCACTTTTCTGTCACTATACATGTTGAATTTTTATGAATAAAGAGAAGCTGAATATCTTACAACAGCAGTGAATATTTCAACAGCCGAATTATGTTTTCTACCAGCTGGCTGTATAAAACGTGACTGATCAGTTGATTACAACTCAAACAACTTTTATCCGTCAACAGAGGTGATCTGTCCACTGCATCTCTCATACCTCATAAATTGCCTGACACTCTGATGTTGAGTAGGTTGATAGAATTCGTTACGAATATAAAAAAATTTGGAGCTAAAGACTACTGGATTGTTATGCTCATGTACTTAGAGTCTTGATAGTAATGAATATGCATAACTATGAGAAGGATTGGATCAAAGTTCGTTAGTTTATGAACTGTTGAAGTGTTCATATTCATCAATAATAAGTTGAAACAACATGACCAGTGATTACCCACCTTTGTCAGCCCATGATATAAGGCTACTACTATTTAGTATCATCAGTAGTAAATTGGAGCTACACACAATTCAGTAAGATCAACCGATCAAAATTTTGAGATAAAACAAAAAACAAACAAAAAAAACATTAGCTACTGACAAACAAATATTAGGAATTAAAAATTTGTTGATTAACAATGTCACTTGAACAGCGTATGAATAATTTTCAAATTCAAACAAAGTGATCTTCATTTTCTGAATTCTTTACATCTACGTACAATTTTAATTGATCTGTAATTAATGAATGTTGTTAGCCATCCTTCTACGTGATGTCACGGAAGAGTAATGACAAAGAGTATAAAATTTGAGGATTAGTCATCCATATGCAAGATGCTGACGATGGATCAAAGATGTGTCAGACTGTCACCCTTGATATCAGTCGATAATTAAGTCTACCATGAGGCCAATCAATTCTTAAACAGATTACTTTAATGATTCTCTGAATAGTCATTAAAATGAAGTAGAATTTTTGAAGTTTTACCTACGGAAATACGAATTCGTGGAGCGAAACTAATTGAATAGGATAGTGTTTGGACTAGGTGGTAAACTGACAGAAAGTAGGAAAACATTAACTGTTTAGCCTTAGCAAAGTAAACTTGAACTGATAGTCTTCGGTTTCGTATTTCGCAGTGATGACGAACTTGAAAATGAAATGGAAGAGCTGATTTTCTGTAGCCAACATTAGGCGATGGACAGTTATTTTGTTCTATTTTGCACTCATGACCTGACTATGAATCGAACCTAGGAGTAACATCTTACGATAGGAAGGCGTTACCAATGAGCCAATGGGTAAGATTCTAATCGTTCATGAGTTCTAACTACTATCAATTTTGGGTTGAGCGCCACAATCGAAGAATTCCAAACGACAGCAGAACAGGTATCCAGGGGTTCTTGGTTTTTATTGGTCCTCTAACTGATAGTGGTTTGGGACAAAGTCAACATTTGAATCAAATCAAAGGTAACACTCGAAAACATCAATCTTTCAACCAGAGGTTAACATATAATTAAATTCGCCGATGTGTGAATACCTTGTACATATATGTAATTATATACAGACATGAATAAGTGAATCTATCTAACGGATGAAATCTTGTCTACGTGTATCATGCATACATAGTCAATGTTTATTCACTTAATTAACACAGACTGACCCTTCTATTAGATCTGATTTTCTAGCTGTTAAATAAACACATACAGGTCGAAATTAATTCCACTAACCATAATAATAATAAAATTGCAAGTGAATATTTGTCGCGTACCTTTATTCCTTGAAAATGAACTGTAAACAGACTCCCCGTGAAGATGAATACGTCTATGCGAGTTTACACTGTCTATCTATGCTCATAGACAATTGAACACAGCATGGGAAATCGATATCTGTTAGAAATATGACAGCTTATTAAAAAAAGACAGGGAAATCTAGATTGGTTCAACTACTTCAGAATAAAAACTGACTCTGGTGATAATAACTGTTATTGTTATGATAATGTCTGAGACCAAGTGGACTGCTCTCAGATGTACAAAGATATTTAAAATCAACTAGATAGAATAAAACTGATCCTATTAGACTTTTATTTAATCAAATTACCTTTCTTCTATCTTTTTTTTGACTTCCTTTGGAAAAGAAGACTTCAGCTATTATCCACCGTTTGATAACATCAATACTAATCAGCGTATCATTTAAGTGTAAACCATTTGCATTGCTCTTCACTTATCAGTGATGATGCAACAATTCAGTAGACAGTAATGTATGCAAATTTGTGTGTGTGTGTATGTGTGTGTAAAAGTGTCGTAGTTAATGTCACACAAGTATATTCTCTTAATATAAATCGTGTACACTATGGTGTGACAAACATGTCTGACTTTTCGTCTTGTGACCTCTAATTTCAGCTGACGTTGAACTGTCGCATAAAGTATCAGTAGAATTAAATTTTTAATACAAATAAATGTCTATGTACTTGTATAAAATGTACACTGATTAACCATTAAATACACTGAATGGTTACATCATCACTTCTGACCACTTGTCAGTTCTTTCTTTGATTGTTCTTGCAAAATTATATATGACAGCAAAAGAATGATTAAATGACCATAAAAGTAAAATAGACTGGAAAAACACAGTTGAAAATTCACCACTTTTTCAACTGTTTCACTAATAAACATGGATGTTTTTACCTTTTAATCTGAAGGTTTCCTTCTTGATTCTGCACATCACTGCAGGTTCTCTTGTTGATCACAATTCCTAACTTCATCCGTCTAAAATTAATTGAATCTGTATGAAACTAATATCACGGAGTACTATGGAAACTTACTTTCCGATGAAATAGGCTGTATGAAGATCTTAGCATCGGTGGTTCAGCTGTTGGATGCTCGCCAACCATACATGCGGTATGGGATTCGATTTCCGGCCGGCGCACACCTTTACTTAACTCAATCTGTTGTAACTCGGACAAAGACAGAAGGTTGAAAGTAGGGTTGGTAAACCCATCCCGTAAAAACATTACTGCTAATGAAAGCTCAGAGTTGAAGCTTGAAACCCTATGTTCCACTCGGAAAGCAAAAGGAATTTTTTTTAACAAAGCTCTTAAGCTACTGTGAACAAAATATTATTCTTAGGTAGTGAAGGTTTTATTATCATATTGAATGTTTTTTTATTTGCATCACACAGCAAACAATGTGCCAGCAATTCGGTGGTAGAATTCTCATCAGTCAAGCATGTGATTCAGAGTTCGATTCACATCCGATGCTCTCTTAAACCTCGCGTAGTTGACTAGTCGATAATGAGCCTGGATACGTTGGGTTCGAGGCTAAGAACACCACCTCGTAAAAACAACACTGCTTTAGGCTTCAAGCCTTTATAGAAATGAACTGCAAATAATTTGCCATCCAACACTACTAACTGAAAACCTTGTTTAATTTAAAACTATGACACATAAGTGTTAAGAAGTGGAGAAAACAATAGTATTTTCCTCATCACTACGGTTAGATTAATACAGAGAATCAGGAAACATTGACAGCGGACTGATCCAGTGTTCCATGTAAAGCATATACTGCGGAAACTAATAATCTGTCAATCAACGCCATGGAAAAGATTTCCCCTAGTTTTAAAAGATTTGCAGAGACAATGAAGTTGAATAAGGAGATATTGGAAATGTTAGGGAATGAGAATAAATTTTAAGAAAAATTAAAACCATAAAATTCTGAAGTGACTGCATGACATGAACAGTACTAAAAAGTTAGGGGATGAATATGCACTCTGAAAACCTCATCGACTAAGATAACTGCAACATCTGTTATGCGTACGGAGTCACTGTATCCCTAAAGTACTATTGACTGAAGTGGAGCTCGGTGTGAATAGTGTTAGGTTTTGTGGGATCTAAAATATGGTGCCAATCCATTTAAGTTTCTGAATATTGATCAGAATGCTAAATTATCTAAAATCGTGGAGGTATATCACCTGCTTTTTATTCTTTAATCTACCTTTCAAATTTTAGTTGTCTTCAGTGATTTTTTCTTAACGATTTTTCTCTCCTCCTCTTTACGGCAGTTTTGCCTATTATAGTATCATCTAATTTCTGTTCGGTCGTTATTGTGTTCTCTCTCAAAAAGAAGCAAAATGAACTAATACTTAAAGTCTTATTTCGGACTGTTTTCTTCTTGATATGTTGTCAAATCTCCATTAGACTCCTTCTAAGGTTTCCCCTCTATCACTCAGTCATAGACTACCATACATTTTTGGTAAATATCAGTATGACTGTAAAGCCTCTGAAGATGATTTCGTCGAAAAGGAGAATTTTCTTCCCTGAACAGTTATAAATTGGGTCTTTCCATACTTCGGAACCCAAGGGAGTAATAATAATAATAACAGCTCTATATGATCTGTATTTTTTCATGTAATTGAATCCTACTTTTGCACATGGTCTATCAACGTTAATGAATATACTGCGTGAATTGTTGACTCATGGTGAGATGAACTAATCAATAAAGGATTTGTTGTTTACATGAAACACTGACTATATTGAAGTGATAAATTCTCTTTAAATTAAAACAAATAAAATAAGTAGCTAAATATGATTTTTATGTGTATCAATATTCACTCTTGTGAATTCCAAAGAGATTCAAAGTCAATACAAGTAAATAAATTTCTTCATTCTAGCACCAGCCAAATACTGCATGTTTCGAGCAACACTTTAAATACAATGAAGAAATGAGGAGACCAATTAATAATGTGTTATCTGAAGTAAATAGTTAGATGGTGACTAGCACTGGAATCCAGGATAACGTGCATTTCGTCCATTTTGGGACTCGTCAGGCGACTGGATGTACCTGCATTACCCAGTGAGTCAGTGAGTGATGGTGTTCTCAGTGAGGCTCGAACTCAGTGCCCATAGTTTCAAACGCCAAAGCGCTATCCACTAGACCACTTGGACCACGAGAGCCATGTCTTTCTTGTGCAATGGGTATATCAGTAATTATTTAATTTAGTTTGCCCTTTCCCCTTGATAGATTGGACCGATGTTCTCGGCTTCAGGTTGACATGTCGGCTCCTTGTGAAGATGCTTCAACGATGTGGACAGCGCTTTGGCGTTTGAAACTATGGGTACTGGGTTCGAGTCTCAATGGGAACACCGTCATTCACTGACTCACTGGGGAATGCAGGTACATCCAGTTAGCTAAGTCCCAAATAGGACGAAATGTGTGTTATCCTGGACTCCACCTGTTTACTTCGATTTAAATAATGAGACATCGTCGAAGCATCTGCACAAGGAGTCGACATATCCACCTGAGGCCAAACACTTCAGTCCAATCAATCAACGAGAAAGTGCTAATTGAATTAAATAAACGTTTTCATTGTTAAAGGAATTTCAGCTAAAAATTTCTTGATATCATGGATTAACACCGTGATGTGGCATACTCAACCTATGCTTTCTTTTTGGAGTGTATCCGTATTATTCATTATATACCGTTTACATTATATCATACCTCATAGTTTGTGCGTCGGTGGCATAGCGGTTAGGACGCTCGCCAACCATGCACATGGTCCGGGGTTCGATCCCGGCGTAAAATAAACACTGCTTAAGAAACTTCAAGCCACTAGCTTGAAGCCCTATGTTCCACTGGGAAACGTGAAGGAAAAAACCTCACAGTTTGCAACAGCTGGGCATAACCCATTATGACTTCAGTGAAGCGATGAACTGATTAAAAGATGCGGCATATAGCCCATGTGGGACCTGCCCTCAGTTGTCACTCAATTGCATCAATACAAAATGTTTTTAGCAATCTGTTTCTATTTTCTTTTCTTGTACAAGTTATTGTGTTAATGGACATGTGGGCTATTTAGAAAAATAAGAAATACTAAAAAGGGATGACCTGATACAGGTGGATATGATCAAGATGATAAGTTGGACTGGTGTACTCCACTGACCAGATGAATTACATGTAATCGTGTATATGGATAAAATTCAATAAAATAAACAATTTAAATTAAAAATTTATCACGTCGGTTAATTGATTCAATGAGTTTTTTCTCCTTCTGGAATGACAAGATTTCTATTCGATTTATTCAATATTTCATTTATATTGTGATACTGCAAACAATGTCCGAAGCTTTCCACATAACCAACCCCAGTATTGCTTATTGAAACTGATTCACTGGCTTCACTGTAGATATTCGAATCATGCAATTTCAAGTCCGAATGAATGAAATTACTCGTTGCGATTATGAAAACAGATTCTCATAAATTACACTAAATGATCATCACGATATATGACCATCTGACAATAGATAAAAAATAGAACCTATTGAATTACAACCTGGGGTTCTAGTGGGAAGCAGTGACCGGAAGGGTACAATAGGTTGAAGGTGAGGCAGCAACTCATCGAAGAAGATATTAAGAAGTGGTCACGTTATGTCATGAAATGGCGGAAGTTAGAATTCATGGTCTGGCCATTGGATCGGGCCCCAGTGGCTTAATGGTCTACGAGTTCGTTAACCTTGTAACCAGAATGTCCTGGGTTTGAACCCTGGCGGTGTGTGCGTACTGTTGAAGCAGAGTCCCAAATTAGTCTGAGAAAACAGCTATTCAGTTCTCCCAGCTGGTTTTCCAATGGTTCTGTAAATGATGTCAGCTCCTGATGAAATCCCCAACCAATCAAACAAAATCCCTACAAAAGCCAGTACTCTAAAATTATATCTTGATGATTATTAAGTGACAGGTTCAACACCATATTTATCACTTTTGTATATATACTCAGTATTTTCTCATAACCATAAGTTTTCTATGATTTCTAACCAAGGAGAAACAAATTTAAAGTCTTATTTTATCTTTTTCTATTGATTCTCTGTGATAACTAAAATGAAAAAATCACATTTAAGTTTTCTATCAAGCGAAGTAGAGTATTTTATTATTGATTCATATGTTTGAACATAAGCCGTCTCCAGTATACATCTGATTTTAAAGTCCTACCTTTTGTATTCCATTATATTGATCAAATAATCAAACTGTCTGTACTTACTTGAAGATTTTACCACTAACATGATTATTAGTATGAGAATTAGGGATTTTAAGAATGAGTCATCCGTAACTGTACAAGACATGGTGTATATAACAGAAGCTCTAACCGGTGTATACCTCAAAAGACAAAAATATGCATGGGCAATATTGACTAACTGTATGAGACATTCTGTTAAGTCAGGCAGACATAGAATGATGACACATTTATTCTAATGTTTTTCAATGGCGAAGAAACATGCCGTTCACCTTTACTCTAATACTAGATTAGTGACAACAGTATGTTGCTACGATATTCATATAAGATTCAAAATGAACTAGTATTTGGACACATCCTTCCTAATACATCTGAATATCATCATACGTAGCAAGATAAAATTAGACATAATAAAACTGTTTTACAAGAGACTAATGTTACCGCATGTGCACATAGTGTGTTAAAATAGAGATGATAATGGACTCCATTATCTTGCCCACATCAACCAATAGTTTGAATATCATTTGTCTAAATGCTTAACAACTAGATGCTTTCTCCTTTTCATTTGTCTTTCTAGTCATCATCATAATTATCCCTGTAATCATGTGCTCAGCAAGTATATATATATATGAGTGATTTATAATTCTGATTAAATTTAAAAACCTATCAGCCTGTCGTAAACTGTTACTTCATACTGTTTTCTGTCTACCTAAAATTTGTTTGAATATAATGAAGTTAAAGAATTAATGTACTCAGGTATCTGAACAGTTTGGCAGCTAGCTGAAGAGTATAAGTTTAACGTAACTGAGGTAGACAGAAGCGCAAGGGTTACTGCTTAACACCTCATACCAAACTATGTTACCCTCAAAAGTGAGTTAGTTAGTTAGTAACTTTATGTGCAAATGTGTTGTTCATATAAATTCATCGTTCCCACTTTAATTAAAATGAAATAAAATGGACTATTGGTCAAGTTAACCTGACTTTATTCCATTCACATCAAATATGAAAAGATTTTCGTAACTAGAATTAATTAATATTAATCTCAGGTAATTAACAAACAGGTTTCAACAGTGATCTATTCAATGTTCATCAAGTCACCTAAGCCAAACATTAAAAAGCAAAAGAAACAGCTCAACCTAAACTAACCTGTCAAAAATGTTGATTCTTTGATATTTAAATACATGGACTACTCTGTCATCTGATAAGAGAGGAAGATGGTACATTATATATATATATATATATATATATATATATATATATATATCCAACCAACAGCAATAACATCTAGCACCAATTACCATCAAAGAGAGAGATTTAACAGAGGTTACTTCCTGCCTTCACTTATCTGGGAAACATCGTTTCAACCACAGCTATAAGGTGCGGATGAAGATGTCAAAATGAGAATCGGAAAGGCAAGATATGCCTTCATCAACCTGAAACAAGTTTGGAAATCTTCTGCACTCAGTCAGCATAAAGAATAAGATTCGGATTTTTAACACAAATGTGCAGTTAATTGTTTTGTACGGGTCAGAAACGTGACCAGCGCGTCACGAAAAGCATTTCCATCTACTACTGCAGACTTTTATCAACATCTTTTTCCTTCTCTGGCTCCATACTGAAGATCAGATGGCTATCTGGAGACAGTTAGCAACAAGACAATCTGGGAAAGAACCAGTTATGACCTATTGTTCGACAAATATGCTGAAGGAGATGGAGATGGATTGGGCATACACTGAGAAGACCTCTGGGTGACATGGTGCGCAATGCAGGCCATCGGTTGAGTGGAGCCGGAATGGGAAACGACGACCTGGGCGTTGGTCCGAGGGTGACATTTATGAGATTGTGTAGAGAGGCGGAGACCATGAAATATTTTGGGCGGTCGTGAGCCTAGATGAAGAGGATATCAGAAAATAGAACGAACTGGAGACATGCTGTTGAAGCCGTACATTCCACTAGGAACACAATGAAGTAATAAATAATATACATGTGCTCGCGCCTAATAGTTCCATAATGTATTATATGATCTTTCTTATTTCAATAAAATGTAATATTGTCACAATTTTTGGATAAATAATTTTTAGCAATAGAAAAGAAGAACTGAACACAGTGTGTATACAAATGAAAGAATATATCCGGAATAAAATAACTGATAAAACCATTTAAATTATCATATGAGTTCTACATTTTGACAGTATACCCTCTCCTTGTACTACTTCTACTCCTAGTATTAGTAAGATTAATAATAACTGCTAGTAATAATGTCTTTCACCATGGCCTTTTACATATTTCTTTTCCATAATAATTATATATGTCATCAAAGCCGAGCATTATTCACACTAGTGTTATTATCGTCCACCATTCTTTAGCTGCATAATGATAAATATTCAACAGAAGTAAATTGTAATTAACTCAGGCAAATAAAATCATTCTGTAACAGTTTGCATATTAGCGGGTGGTCGAAAAAGCTTTGAACTGATCAGCCAGTCAGTAAGTTAGTCGATCAATCCCTTTCATACTGAAAAGTTATCAAGCATGTTCAATAGAACACATATTCATGGAAAGAAACAAGACGGAAATTTTGCAACAATTTCCGTTTGGTCAAGATAATATGTGGATCATTTAATGAATAGTTTACAAATTCTATACCTATGTGTGTATGCATATATTTTGCGTGCCTGTGAGTGCGTGTGTGTATAGGCATAATGATTAAGACTATACGAACACTATGCGTGGATAGATAGTAGCGGAATTAACTGTGTCCAGTATGACGAAATAATCACATTCTAACAATTGTATTCTGTAAGATGAAATAAATTTTCAAATGAGAACTATTCAATACCCTTTAATTAATAGACAAACTAATTAGGTAATAATGAGAGATTCAGTTTACTAATTCTTTCTTTCTTTTTGGTTATTTTGTCTGTTTCAATGAGTGTCTGTTAATTTGACAGATAACATATCACTGTTAATAATAAAAACTTCAGTAAACGCATAATTCTTGCAAAGAAGACGAATTTCTGAATGTTGAGTTTTGTGGAGATCCGACTGACTTCAAGTTGGATTTCTGTGGAAATGGGCTGTAGTAAAAAAAACGCACAATGAAAACCAGAGAGTGCGATACGTCTGTTTCATCATACTTTGGCATTTATAACGGTGAAATTCTGGGCTTAATTCCTGATGAAGAAGAGGTGTTCAGTGTTCCTTGGTTTTCATTCATTCTCTAGGTGATTTAGATTAGACACGACGCCTACGTTGAGGGTTAGTTTCGTTTGAAATATTCTGAAGATTATACCTGAACTATATCTAGATGCAGATCAACCAGTAGGTCACGTTCACACAGTTTTTTCTTTGTAGTTTGCACGACTATATATTTTTATACTTACTGTGCCGATAAGTTTTTTCCATCTGTATGGAACATAGGGCTTCAAGTTTTGAAGTTTTAGTAGCAATGGTGTTGTTTTCAGGAGGTTGGGTTGCCAGCCACACATCTATTCTTACCTCTCTTCCAGGTTTACTACTGACCAGGCGAAGTCTGAGAGTTCGTCTGCCAGGAATCCAACTCGAATCACGTGCATGAGGAGAGATCATTCTACCACTGAATCACCGACGTATTCCTACTATATCATTATGCCGTTAATTATTTTATATTAGGCAATAATTAACAATATAACTAATAAAATTATTCCAAATTAGAAATGGAACACAAAAGGAGTAAAACATAAAAGGATACATAACGCTTTAATTGGGAATTATGTCATGAACTGGCATCACAGTTAGAAAATTATTAAACATCAAAAAGTAATGGATGATTGTTTCAATCTTATACAGGACTGTTCAGAAATGCTAACTCATGATTTTACCATCTTTCGCACCTTCAGCATTTCAACCGAATAAGTTTATCACTCAACTGCATAGTTGAAATCCAATGGCCCTTGAATTCGAACTTTTATCGATTCAGGAAACTAAGCTCATCACCGACTAATATTGTTAGAGATCATTTACTTCGCACCTGACATGGCTGGTCCTACTGATCGTAACTTCACATTAAAAATCCAGGACGTCTAATCTGAAATCAGTGGTGAAGCAGATAATAGCCCGTAGTATTAATTGGTGGTGATATCATGCAGCGAAATGACAGAAGACACAATACACCGGTAACACCAGAATACACTCTAATCTTGATAGAGAAAGAAAGACCAGATTTGCAGTGTAAAATGATATCATTCTATTTCACAGGTTCTCACCAGTTGCAAACTACCTGAAATTATGATGGTTATAAATAATAACATTTTATACTTCAATGTTTGAAAGATAATAGAGAAAACATTATAAGATCAACGCATCCAGAATATAAGTATTAGAATTATTTTTAGTTTAAGTTACCATCAATTTATATGCTGTCAAACTATGAAAAAATCTGTAATACTGGGAGTGTTATAAACACACATATGAGCAAAGTGTACGTTTCAAATTCATTGCTTTTTTAGAGATCATCACAGAGGAAGATCTGGCTTTGTGATGACTTTTTCATGGCTTAAAAAGTAAACTAAAAGGGAGTTTCAAATCGATTTGACTCATTTCAAGGTATAAGAACATTAGGCATACACTCACATTACTGATTTTCTTAAATATTCCTCTCCCATTTGACTATTTCGTTAAAGTAGGATATTATTATTATTGTTCCCTTGGGTTCCTAGTGGAACATAGGGCTTCAACTGCATGTCTCCACTTGCTTCTGCTGTACTTTTCACCTGCATTCATGTTAGTCCACACTGTTTCAGCTCCTCTTCACACGATCTCCTCCGTGTCACCTTTGGACGTCCCACTCGCCGCTTCCCTTTCGGGTAACACTCGAGGGTCTGGTGCGCGATGTCACCCAACAGCTTCCTCAGCGAGTGTCCAATCCATCTCCACTTTCTCCTGCATATTTGTTGAGCAATTGGTTCTTGTTTTGTTTGTTCCCATAGCTTCTTGTTTGTGATTCTTTCCGGTCATCTAATCTTCAGTATGGAACGAAGACAGTTGTTGATAAAGGTCTGCAACCTGTTGAAAATATTCTTGGTGATCCGCCAAGTTTCTGATCCGTATAGAAGAACTGACTGACTTGATGTTTGTATTGAAAATTCGAATTTTGTTGTTGATGCTGAGTGACGAAGATTTCCAGATTGGTTTCAGGTTGATGAATGTGGTTCTCGCCTTCCCGATTCTCGATTTGAAATCCTCGTCCGTTCCTCCTGTGGTTGAGGCAATATTCCCTAGATAAGTGAAAGAAGTAACCTCTTTCGAATCCCTCCCGTTGATGATGATTGGCACTGGATGTGGCTGTTGTTGTTGTTGTTGGTTGGTTATTTTCATAACCTCCATCTTGTCTATGTTCACCTGGAGTCCTGTCTTTGCTGCTTCTTCGACCAGTTTGTCGGTTTTCGCTTCTAAGTCTTCGATTTTGTGTGACATCAAACATAAATCATCCAAGCGCGAAATCCAGGTCTTCTAGGTTCTTCACGTCGGTTCAGGATATCCCTGTCTCTCGTTTCCCACTGTCTGACGCATAATCCAGTCCACCACAATTAGGAATATCATTGGTGATAATAAGCACCCTTGTCTGACTCCTGTGTTTACTCCAAACGCCTCGCTGAGTTTTCCGTTGTGGATCACTTGACATGTGCCGTTGTCGTACAGCTGTTGAATAAGGTTGATGAATATTTGGGGTACGTCGTAGTACTCGAGTAGTTTCCAAATTACTTCGTGGTCAACGCTGTCGAAGGCCTTCTCAAAGTCTATAAAATTGAGGTCGAGGTTTGATTGCCATTCCATGTTTTGTTCGATGATGATGCGTAGAGTTGCAATTTGGTCAGAACATGATTTGCCTTTCCTGAATCCAGCTTGTTCTGGTCGGAGTTCTGTATCCAGTGCGTCCTTTATTCTCTCCAGGATGATGTGACTCAGGATTTTACTTGGCGTTGACAGGAGCATGATTCCTCGCCAGTTCTTGCAGAGTCCTAAGTTGCTCTTCTTTGGTAGTTTCACTAGGTAACCTTTCCTCCAGTCAGTAGGCACCTGTCCCTCCTTCCAGACCTTTTGCAACAATGGAGTCAGCATATCTGCTGTCGTCTCTGGGTCCGCTTTCGGAAGCTTGACTGCATTCAAGACTTCAGCTTTCGTTGGAGGACTGGTGTCAACTTGCAGTTGTGTACGTGCTGTTGTTGGTATTTCTGGACGGGTTGCAGGTAGGATAACGTCACTGTAAATACTTTTATAAACAGGGAACTTGGACACAATTGACAATAGAATGTCTTTGTGATTTAATATTTATTAATGGTTTGTGGTCACAAATAATGGAGTATACTGTTGGAAGAGACCATCCAAAATAAAACGATAGAATCAGGAAAATATAATGGGAATTAAAGAATATTAAAATTGTAATACGTTTCATGTCAGATTGTTTGAAGTTTTTCATTTCACGTTCATATAACTTTCACACTGATTGAGATTGCAATGACTGAAATGTGTACAACTGTTTCGCTTTTAAAAAAGGACCAACTTAGAGAATGTTTCAATCTGAAGAGATATAGATGTACTATCAGGGTGTTGAGCTAATCTTGGATTCTGGAAATGAAGTGACTTTATGTCACCTAATTGTTGATTGAATTTATTTCCAATAATATGTATCTCCTAATGTTTACATATTTTCCAGACAAAAATATAGAAAAAACAGAGAAAAAAAGATAAAGTGGGTAAACAAGAATTCAGGTCCAAAGTCAGAGACAAATCAACACTGATGAAGCAAACACAGAATATAAAAATACACACACGTACACACATACATTCACGCAGAGATCAAACGCGTTATACAGTTTGCCTTGGGTAAACACAGACTGTTAAGTATTATTACGATATGAATAACAGTGGGATAAGTTCAGTTTGAACTTTATTGGATTTTTTTTCTTTTCTTTTCTCAGTTCACTGTATGAACTATCATCCAGTGTTCAGAGCTGTGTTCTTCAGAGATAGTAGATGGATAGGATTGACAAACATCAAGTGATGAGTATTCAAAGCATTTATAAACCTTCCTTGCTTACATAACTAGTGTTTTGTGTTTTCCTTCTTACGAACACTCCTTCAAGGAGAATACCATAGATCTTCTTTTTTAAGCAATAAGATAAATGTAAAAAGTATGAAAATTGGGAAGACTATTAAGCAACAGCTGTGTTTTATCCCACTTTTCTCACACATATATACACTTAGATGAATATCCAAGGCGTCAGCTAGTTCTTTTGACTTATACTACAGAAGTATTAAATTTCCTCATAACTGTTAGTGAAGGAGGTTACACATATCTCAAGAAATGGTGAATATGATAGTGTATTATACAATTTCTGGTCATTCACGTCCTTCCCCACATTCTGCTACCACTACTTCCACTACTTTAACTGGTTAGTATACATTGAAACACATTAAATCACACGTGACACAGCTTATTAAGGACACAGATAAAAAGGAGTGGGAAAAATTTGAACAGAATAGTAATAGAATGACATATGGGTTCCATACGGGGGAATAACATTTACAGATACATTGAATAGAACAGGCTAAACTAGATTAAACAGAGTACAATAGACAAACACATTGCAAAACACAACAAATGTTTATACAACAAATAATAACAGTCTAATGTAAATAAAAAAGATTACAAATTAAAGATAAACTAGAGGGCTACCTATTTTAATTTTTGAGAGTTCGCACAAACTAATATTCATCTAAAGAAAATGCATTCAGAATGTGTGTTTTGCTTTTTAATAAAGGCATTCAACTAAAGAGATGTTCATGACTAACAATAAAAATCAAATGAGAAAGCTTGGCGATAGAAATCCTAGAATATAATGGCTACTCGATAGGTGTGTGTAGAGGGCACGGGTGGGGAGGAGGCAGCCATGACCATGAATGACTGCCTTCCTTTTTCTCTTCTTTTTGCTGATGATGAGAAAAAACAAACAGTTGATAGTCTTGCGTGTTACAACTTTTACATTTCACTTAGTTTAATTAAGAGGAAACAAACTTATTTTATTTCAATCGTGTTTTTATTAGTAGGATAGATTAACGTTAATATAAATAATACAAAGTTCTCTTGTCGGTATTACTTTGAGTTATTTATTGTAAGATAGAAAGAAGACAAGAAGATTTTGAAGGAAAACTAAAAAAACAACTAAATAGCATGAACTCATTTAATACTGGCAATGTCATTAAGTCGTTTGATGAAATCCTAAGGATTAAGCAGCAAAACTCATGGAGTATCAGAAAAGTTTCCATCTTTATTCTGAGCTACAAATAACACCAATGAAACTTACTGTCTTGTTAAATGAAAACAGAATTATATGACTGCATAAAAAAGTATATGATATCACGTAGTAATTAAGACATTATCTTCAGAAAAGTTCTAATTTATGGCTACATAAGGTTTTAAATATCTCTGAAAAATAGTTTTAGTAACTGCTGTAATGTATATCATAAAAACTAGTAACGTATTTAAAACAGAAACGTTAATGTGGTGATCTTATGACCACCAAATTATGTAGTCAGAATCTAGTATATAACTGGATTTATGCATGGGTAGACTGGCTTTTTTTATCACTTTAGCTGTATCGCGAATACAAGAGTGTTACGGTCAAGTATTTTATGCTAGTTTATTGTTCTTAATGCCATACGCAATATAATTCCCCAAACTATTACATTTGCCTAATAACTGAGTAGTAAGGTGCTCACCTCGTAAATTGACGATACCGAGTTTGATCATTTGGGATGTTACGGGCGCTTATTGTTGAAAAGTTTTAAACTCGTATAAAGCATCTTCCCTATGACCTCCAGTTTTCAGTTATTCTCTAACTGATGTGAAATGTACCACGAAAGTAATGCCTCCCACCACCACAAGACTAGTACCTGGTACTAGACTATTCAGAATTCTTAGACTGTAATTATTGTATATCAGTGAAACCTATTACAGTGGGTGACTTGGAATTCATACCGCTTATGTCCATATAATCCTCACTAATTTTCCAAGTTGCTTACGCTGTGTTTTCCTCTTTATAATTTCTGTAATTGATTACTCTGTTCAAGAATGATTTTATTTATCAGGATCATCAGTAGTAGAACAAAGACAAAATATCAATTCACAGAGATATAAGCGATAAATATACTTAGACACACGGGTATTCACATTTAACCAGCGGAGAAAAATGCATCCATGAGAAGCATTCACCTAAAAGTTACCGGCATCAATTCAGAATGGGAGTAATTCTTCTTCTTTGTCGTTATCAGTTTCCGACTTGAGGTTGAGACCCATACATATGAAATAATTCGGCATATTCGTTTATTTACTTATATTTTTTTGACAAGATTTTTCAATTCCACGAAACATAACTGTCTGACTGATTAGTATCAAATCTATACAAAGCTAATATAATTTATCCGGTTGAATATCTTTCATTGTTTTAGAAAAACAAAACATCCTTCAGTATTATAATACATCAATCAATAAAGTGTAAAAAACAAAAGGATAGTGTTCTCATCTATGAAGTTGTGTATTAATCTTTGTTTAAAATTTACTTAGTGATTCATAGTAGTACTGAGCGATTTGAATTTCATAGGTGTTTTTTTTTCATCCTCATGCGTAACATGTGAGCATATGCAGTACAAGAATTTGGTGAGATATTCGAACATGTTCATCATTTTTCTTTTTCTCTTCCTATTCCCTTCTTTTACTGATAAACAGATGTAAGTGTATTTGAAAAGTGATGTCGGTGTATATTTTGATGGATTGTAAATTGTTTATCAAAGTATTGGTTTTCCTAACTGATGAGAGTAAAAAAGTATCTATTTTAGTACTGAACAATGAATGAATCAGTTAAAATAAACAGAAATAATAATCAGTATTAATAAAAAAACATGTCATGACAATGGAAAAATAACTATTTACTTGAACACAAAATAAAAACTATATAGATATGCTGGGTAGTAAGTATTGTATAAATAAATGTAGAAATTATTTGAGTTTATCAGTTAACCTGTTTGTGATCATTATTGTAACAGAAAAGGAAATTCAGTTGCTTAGCCTGTGGTGAGTGGTTGAAATTAATCAGTCGGCAGTCACAAATCTAGGATCTATTTCTATTAGTAACTGTCGGTAAAACATTCTTGCACTCTTTATGAAACTGACTTTCCCTCAAAGGTTATAACCCGCAGTACCCAATTCTGCGGTCAGTGGTCTATATTAAGACATACCACTACTGGGTGATAGAAATATTACTCTTATGGGAAACTGTTGTGTTTTTCTGACAGAAAGATCCAAAACTCAGTATATTATTTTTTCATTCAGAACTAACTTTGAAATTATTGGAGAGATGATATAATGAATTAGAAGCATTTCCTGATTTAACATGAAGATCAAAACGAACTAGCGAATAAGTGAATTGGAACTTAAACATAGAGACCTTAAGATCGCTTACTACAGTCTCTTAACAACTTATTATTTTTTTTGCAAGTTTATTTTATGTTCCCTACACAAATAAACGTTGAAACGATTCTGACAGTGAGGAAACAATACTTACAGAAAACAGAAACACGCTTTAGGGATGACTAGGAGGTGCACTTATAGAAGATACATAGTTTCTTACAGTTTTATGCTGAGATGATAGAGGCTGATTCAGTCTTCTGCATTTTACTAGGTACTTTCTTTATAAACTCGGTGATTACAAAAGTGAGGAGAATGAAAAAAGAAGTATAAGGTACTTTCAATATTTATAAAATGAGCCAGCTGTGTCACTGTTATAATATCACGTTCAAAGTAATGCATTGCCTACTTATGTTTATTTCTTGGAAGATTGCAGAATACAGTCTTGCCATATCAGATTTCATGAATGGAATCATGTTGGCAGTGAGAACAACTGCATAATATATGCCACTCAGTGAAAGGAAACATCTCTTGAATCTTTACTGCTCAGTGTACCAATGAATGCAAGATAATGGTTTCAGCAGAAATAATGTACACGAGCTTCTAGTTTACAGATGGAAAATGAAACGACTAGATATGTTCACCACTTCACTTTTTTGAGCAATTACCTGACATCATCTTAGAGTGGATATTAGAGGTCATCTTTTTATTTGTCAGCTAGTACAATCAACAACTGTCTAGTCAGTAAATTTGCCTGAATTTTAAAGATGGATTACACATAATTGTATAGATCTCACCACTTATGCATATCAAATTAACATTTACAGTGGTTGAATCTATTACCAGTGTTCCCCCCACACACACACACACTGCTAATGGTATCCTTCGTGAAAAGAGGTGAGAAGTACTCAGTCACTGTTGAGATTAACTCAGGCTTTCCAACGAATTACACCTGGGGGGGGGGTACCTCCAATAAGGAGCTATCGAGTGTAGGAGAAAATAAGGCAACCGTATTTATAATTTCACTTCCTCACTATTGAAATTATTGTCAGTCTTTCATACTTCAACAAATAAATCGGTTAATCATAAATTAAAAAAAACAACAACACCATAATAATACTTTTGGAATATGATAAAACATGATATTTCAATAATACAAGTGGAATGCACAACACAGAATTCATCTGGATCATGTCACTGAATGTTGTATAAATCAAAAAGAAGGATGATAACACATAAATTCTCTCTTGATCCCTTTCTTTCTCTCTACCTCACTTACTGATATAGGAGCGTTCACACTGTTTCTTCGAGATAACAGAATAAAAGAAATATCACACAAAATACGTGAATAGTATAAGAAAAAGTCTTCAAAGAATGGGAGGAAAACGATTTATGAATAAAAACAGGTGGACAGTATTTCTTCTGTTCTTGCCTTTATTCACCCATACATCCACATTAACATTTACACAAAATCAAAATGATACATTTATGTAAATGAAATCAGATTTTTGTTAAAATAGTGGAAAATGAATTATAGTGAAGAAGAAATAAGAGAAATGAATGTTCAACAGTTCCCTGTAAAATTTACACAGCTTGGAATTGTACAAATGTACGAAAAAAAACCAGTCAAGCAAGGGATTACGATGGTTATTATGAAAATATTCTGTTAAATGTCATTCTATTTAACCCGTTTATTAATTTGGTTCGAATAACTCACTGGTAACGTCTGTAACTTCAAGTGTAAGTGGAGGTTATTCGAATTTCAAAAAAGAGATATCGCTTCCTTAGAAGTTGTGAATACTCCTTGTTGACAAGCGCCAGTAAGCGGAAAATCTGAATCCAGAAGTTTCAATCGGTTAACTACAATCATCTAAAATTTGTTCAGTATTTTTATATCCTACGACAATTCTCCGACTTTTTCACGCCTTGTAACCAACTAAAACGTTATTTAAAATCAAAATAAACTTTTCTCAATAAGTAACAGTAAGTGATTAACTTAACAAATGAAAGATATGGTTATGAGCAATAAATTGTTCCCGAAACCTTGTCATCCACTTATTGATAGTGAATCACTGTGTGATATTTAAAAATAAACTCATTTAATATGGAATAACTAATACAATATGAATACCTTTACAGATAAAGAACTTGCTGGACATTGCAATGGCTGCTGAAACATTGCACGCTTTATTAGTTGAGTAGTACAAATGGACGTATGCGTATATTGTTCATTTAAGTACTAGCCACTATTAGGGAAATAACATTAGCGTTCTCAAACAACAATGAATTGTGTATACTGCAGTAATTAACTATAGTGCTGGATGTATGTTTAAACTGTATTTCTTGTGGTAGGGGTTGTTTGCCAATTACACAATCTGAGGCGAAATTTCACTGCAAATTCCTTTGGAAATCTAAAGTATTTACATCACAATACGTGACCTGCTAGATACCTAAAATGGTGTTAGGAGTTAGTGGAAACCACGACATGATACACAATTCGGTGTGAATTACACACTTCAGTTAGGAGTACCTGTCATTCAGGCCAAGGTGATCTGAACATACCACAGCCATCTCGACCGTTCGGGAGCAGAGCTTATCTGTGTTGAACCGAGGTAAATGTCTGCTCCTAATTTTATAATTTACAAATAACTGACTAACAAGTCACCTAAATCGATTGCCAGAATTCAGACTGTTTGAAGTTCTCCAGGTAAGTCGTTCTAGGTACATTGTTGGTGATCTTAACTTCTAACCAGTGAAATTATCACCTTATATTTGGATGAGGTTAACATGACAGATGAAAACTATTTGTTGGATCCAGTGGTTTCCAGTATCTTATATTAACTGGTTATATATATCTTACTATCTTCGCTGCCTTTTTGTTTGTTTCTACGGTTATTCACTTGTACTTTACGTAGATAAAATGAACAACTGAACTTGTCTGTCGATTATTTGATTCACAGTAAAGGATTTTAAAAGTGAGTTACATAAGTTAATTTACACTAATGAAGTGCAGTGGCTGTACTATATACTATGATAGATGATGTTAGATCATTTCACAACAGCAGTGAAATCCAATGCAAGGCCGTCTTAGTGAATTTAAAGATATGCATATCAGTCTTGTTGATAAAACTGCTAATAATGTATTATCAGCTTATCAATCATTCTAGACATGATATAATCACAGATTTCATTACTAACTTGAACTTATACAAACTATGATGCTAGACAGAAATATTGATTGATGGGAACGTAGTTTTTTTCCAACCTTCCTTCTCCTCCACCCATCATTCACTATTCTCACTTTATTGCGAACAGATAAACACGGTACGTTTTCTTGTGTGGACAATTAGATGTATTTTTGTAAAGTTTCCGTTACTTACATTTGCTAAACATTTTGCCTTTTATTTCTAAGGAAAGAGAACTAATCTAACCACAGATACCATTTAAAAAAAAATTAATGTTTTGAACAGTTTATCTAATATGAAATTATAAACAGTCGAAAAATTGTTTCGGTAATTATGTATATAGTCCAGCCATATGTATTTAGATATTTCTTTACTTTATACCTTAAGTAGAAAAACATTTTGCTTTGGAGCAACGAGGGCTATGTATGTGCTATCAATGACTGAAATGGAAGTAAATGCACCTAAAAAGTTTCAAATGGGTTCAGAAGTGCTTTCTAGATCCCAGTTCCTGCTGCCAGCAAGCTAACAACACCAGGATTTCTATTACATCATCTCTGAACCAAACAATTAAGGAATAACTATCACAAAGTACTTAATGCCACTACTGACCGGTGGATGATAACATTTCTCTGACGAGACCATCATAGAAAGGTATATACGAAGGATCATTTTATGGGTTTAACTGTAGTCGAAGAAAATGTCTCAGTGTGAAGGTAAACACCACCATCATTATCACTTTAAACCCTGTATTATATTACAAAAGTTCTGTTACAACAATCACCGTCCGTTAAACGTCATCTAAATTAAACATCAAGACACCTCACATCAAAGATTTCATAATGCTCTTCATTTTCTTCAGTTCTGCAAATTTATGAATGAAATAAATTTTATTGTCTGTTACATAGAGATATCTTATTTTGAAAGAAGCATCATTTGGTTTATGATTGGAAACACAATCACCAGTCTGAATCTATATTACCTCAGCTAAGAAATCCACATCGGTTTACTCGTGCAATTATTCAGTTTGAATACATACCAATAAAACGTAAAACTTCTCCAGATGAATTGCGTAGTTTACTCTCTAACCTAAGTCAGCACATGTAAGTCGAATTCTGACATGAGCTTATAAATCAGATTAGCAAGTTTAATCTTAGACATGCATAACCGTCATTATTATATTTTCAGAGAATTGTAAAATAGATGACGTTTAGACACTGATTACAGGCTGGCAGCATAAGACAGGTTGATAGTTACTTCAAACACATAGAATTATGCGCAAACTGGAATTCAGAATCATTAAAAAATGGTCACATTTTTTAACTGAATAAAATACAGATTATCATATAAAGAATTGAGTTCAGCAACTAAGTACTCAGAGTGATACAGTGTTATTGCACCGATGCCGTTTCAAGCCTATTTTATCACTTAAAGTCCTATTATTGTGAATCGAAAAATGTGCCTGAAACGATGATATAATGTAAATAATTCTATTACATTGTGGGCTAAATTGACTTACTGCATCATCGTGAAATCATGCTGTATCAAGGTGCTCAAACTGTACTCTTACGGATCAGTTTAGTCAGATAAATGACTTCTAAATACTTATTTGTGAGATGTTTGCAGGCAGTCGGCAGGAAGCCTTGAGGCCTAGGTTACATGCTTGTTGGCACTTATGCCCCCCCTGAGACTCGAACCATAGTCAACCAGCGCTGTAATCAGAGACATTACTACTCATGACGAGCCATCTAACCTGGTGGTCATATTGCAAACTTAATTGATAGAATTCAGTTTACACTAACACCATGGACTAGACGCATGACATTAGTTACTACCAAGTGCCTGATGAAAGTAAATACATATTTCAGTAGTATTTTCCATTATTTTTAATATTTTAAACTATGAACAAATAAGTGAAGGTATGTTATTTCAAAGTTTATTTGTGGAAGTGAAACACAAAATGATATTTTGTTGTCATAAATTTGAGAGAGAACAAATCACATTTCTGTGCACATTTACATGCTTACGAATGTACAAATTTGTATTTATGTGAAAAACAAGACAGCAAAAGGAGAGAGAGATACATTTGAATTTTCAATGCACAATGACACAATATACATATAAGTAGATCCTGTATGTGTTGATAATTTTTCATATCTCCAGATTCACGTTATTTTACTTCAGCTTTTGAAAATAGTCACTGTACACAAATTCTGTGTTATTTTAGCTGCATGAGTGTAGAAAAACAGTTTCTCCTAAAAATAAGTCATAGTTACAATCATTCACCGTAATTTTTGTATAATTTTGACAGGAATAATTGAAAAAACCGAAGGAAAATAAAATAAACAAAAACAGATGAGGGAATAAATAACCAAGTAGGCAAGTGAAAAACAGTGTCTTACTTCATTTACGCAATTGTTCCCTTCAAATCAGTGAATAAATGTGTCCATCAACGATAGCTGTGTTTATTTTTGTTTTTTTTCATCTGTAGAGTAAACATACACAAACTGCACCAGTGATTTCAATGACATGAACAAATTAAAATTTACCGACTAAATTGTCTCTATGGCAATAATAAAACTGTTCTGGTTTATTGACCGCTCCAGTGTTTTGAAAAAGTTGAAAAAAGGAATATGGAGATTTACTTGAGAATTTTATGTTGAAATGATAAATTTTTAATGCTAAGTCAAACTACTACTAAAAGTGAAACTAAAACATTACACGTTTGAGTCATTTTCCATATTAGGAATATTGAATAGAATAACTAAACACTGATATGTCATGCTATTCTGTATAAAAATTCCCATTTACACACTTAGATAACAAAAAAAAAAGATAAAATGAAGATTAAGCAAAGAATATTCACATTTTCGATAACTTCCTCATCTGACTCTACAGTTACATACGCACACAATAATTAAGGAATATTCTTTTATCTTATATGAAGTTGAATATACACACCACCGATTAGGACAAAACAACACAGTTGTTCACTCTTGATTAGATTTCACTGTGTGATATTTTTCAAATGATATTACATTCTGCGATACCAGTTATTTGTGATCATAATTTCATGAACTATCTTGACTAGCAGTTAAAGCATACTTTGGTTGTAGTTGAAAGATGCACACAACATAATCAATCCATGTTGTACCAACTATGTTTAACTGTCAATCATGGTAACCTTAAGGCAGTTGTAATCCTTACACGGAAAATAAGGTTTCAAGCTTTCTTTTTTGAAGTTTCAGTGTAAGCGGTGTTGATTTTACGGGTTGGATTTGTTAACCTCACAGTCAACCTTCCCTCTTTACTGAGCTTATTACTGCTTAGGCGAGGTTTAGACGTTCGTTGAATGGTAATCAGATTCGAACCTCCTGTATGGCTGGTTAGCATTCTACCAATGAATCACCGATGCATACAATCAAGTATAGTACAACGTTCGCTTTACAGCCTCATTCATTATCAACCAACAAGCCAGGCCATACCAGCTATCTCAGTCATTGAGTACAATATCACAATTTTTTATCGCCACTGTCTACATTTGTGTATATGTGTGATTATGAATGTGTTTAATTTCAAATATGACAAAGATGGCGACAGATGGAATTATTTTTTTGAAATGCTCGACTTTTTATATTTGTCTACATTATTTTCAGTATAAAATGTCACTAGCGAGAAGGGTTACTTGCAATACTCATGTGTATGGAACTTCTTCCATGTTGTGATTGTGTGTGTGTGTGTGTGTGTGATAACCAGATCAAACCTTTTACAACTTAGATATTAATAATATGATAGATTTCTATTTAATCAAATAAAACTTATACTTGAGAACAGTTAAGTGAGTTCATCCAGTAGGGCATATTACTATTATTATTAATATTATGGCTGTAGAGAGAAACAGAGTGCTTAAAGTCAGCCTAATTGTATTTGTTAAAACGAGGCTGAGATAAATTAAATGCCTAAGAGAAGGTAAGGTAGACGATAATCATACTCACTGATTACTAAATGATTTATTTATTCGATTTGAAAAGTAGAGAATTCTAATTTATCGTTCAGAAAAAAGACGCTTAAGTGTTTTGGTAAGTAAATGTGTGAGCGGTATATATATGTATACCGCCACATGCGATAAATGAAAATGAATTCAATCGGGAAATATTTAAACTTGAATTCGTAGTTTCTTCCGTCTCATCCTTAAGTAATTTCTTGAAGTTGTCTAGATGAGAAATTGAAAAACTAGACAAGTATGGCGATGATGACGTAATGAGTGATTATAAATTCAGATCCTAATGACAAAGAATTTGTCAATTCTCTATTTCATTTTGTAAAAGGAAGACATGCAGATGTTGATGTATTTTTATTCAGTCAGTGAACACTTATGTTCCCCACTTATTCCTATTTTATGATTCACTTTATATGCCAGTCTTCAGTTATCATCTTATGGGGTATCTAAAGATACTTACACACATAACTGTCTAATTCATCAATAATTCAGTCTTCATTAGCTACTTTTATTATCCATGGTCAATTATTATTATTAGTAGTAGTAGTATCATTATGCATTGCTTTTTACCTTTTATAATAACCTAATTATTTTGTGATAGGGCGTGTGGTAATCCTGCTTAACTATGAAAATAAATTTGTTACTAAAATTCTTTTGAAACATACTTTCAAACACTTTTATAACATATGCTATTTCTTCAATATTTTCAAGTATTGGTTTTGTAGGGATTTTGTTTGAGTGGTTGGAGGATTTCACCAGGAGCTGACATCAGTTAGAGAACTATTGGAAAACCAACTGGGAGTACTGGGCAGCTGTTTCGTCCTAGTTTGGGACTCTTCACAGTACGCACCCAACGGGGTACAAAACCAGGACCTTCTTCAATAACTCTGGACATTGATGCCATGCACCTACGTATTGGCTTGTAGGACTTGAGCAGTTTCTCCAGTCGTTTGCGTTATATGATTAAAGTTTAATTTAGCTGAAATATTTTTCAGTCTATTATGTTCACTTGATCACAATCTCTGTGTCGATACACTTCTTCCACTGAATAAAGCAGCGAAGTCATTTGAAAAAAACAACTTTTATTCAGCAAATATTTGTAGACCTGTTATTCTTATTATTATTGTTTCCTTTAGTTCCTAGAGGAACATAGGGTTTCAGCCGAACGTCTCCATTGCGTTCGGTTCTCTGCCAACATTTTCACCTGGCTCCACGTCTGCGCACATGCTTTCATCTCCTCTTCACATGACCTCCTCAATATCGCCCTCACACTGACGACCAACTCGCCACTTCCCATTTGGGTTCCACTCGAGAAATGGCCAGCTGTCTCTTGATGGTTTGTTTTCTCAGAGAATGGCCAATAGGCCTCCATTTCTTCCTGCATATTTGTTGCACAATTGGTTCCTGCTGGGTCGGTTCACTCCCAGAGATCCCTGTTGCTGATCTTTTCTGGTCGGCATTCTGATCTTGTAGACCTGTTATATCGATTAGTATTCAGTCCAACTATATCTTTCCTTTCATGTTTATATAAATATTTATCTCACCAATGTTTGCCTTTTAAACAAGGTACTATCTGCTTTTAATTTTCCATAACTATCCTTTGTGAACTAACACTTTAGGTATGACAAAATGCCTGGGTCTTGTAGCTCAAACGGCAGATAGTCAGACGAGTAGTTGATAGGATACTGCTGAACAGACAGTCTTATCTTCTAATGACTGGTGTAATACTGAGACGTGATTAGCAGTAGAGTTAAATAACCCTTTCGAAATAACATTCAGACAAATGTTATTCCTGTCATCATAAATAGCATAACATTGTTAACAATATTTTCCACTGTTTGAGGAAGGTTTTACATCTACTGGTTTGTTTTTTAGTTACACAGTGAAAAGTGTTCCAACATATCCTCACCAGTAGGAAATATTTGATCATATTTGTGGATCTCAGCAATTCAACATTTACCAGAATATGTTGTAATCCTTTTAAGTCGATAACTTGAAACTTTTCATTGTTATTAAAATTACTGTTCAACAGTAAACTTAGAAATAAAGAAACACACTGGACATTTCCTCAGTGTAGAAGAACACATTCACGCAAATATGTGAAAATCAACACACATACACACACAGAATAGTGTTGAGTTTTCATAGAAAAGAACCCAGCAACTATACAATTTCACAATTACGTTAGTCGGAATTCAGAACACATACACTCGTTCACCTTACAAACAGATACTGCTTAGTGTGCTTTAAGGTCACAGGAAAAATGTTTGCCAGTGAAAGAATTTATAATAACTAGTCAGAATTACAAACGTCACAAATGATTTACAATAATATCAATAAATGACAACGTCAACAAAAAATAATCACAAACATTCTAGTGATAATTTCCCCGGAGGGCTGACAAACTGTTCGTTTTATTCTTTGGGGGGTAGGGGTGGGGAATGCCCAAGTTACTGATGTGTTTCTCTGCGTCCTCTTTCTTACTCTTTTTTGACAGAGAAGTTCTACTGCAAACTGTTAATTTCAATCTGTATTCTGTGAGATGAAAGACAAAAAGTTGTGAAAATTACAACTCTGTTTCTAGGTGAACATGATGTTCTAAATCTAGGCTAGATATTGATATACTAACTGTGTATTCTGTTTGCCTTTGACTCTGTGTGTGTGTGTACATGTGTTGCTTATTTAACTGGACAGATAGTTTTGTATAAGATTCAGTTTTATTGGATCTCATATAGATGTAGAAAGACTGAAAATAAAGGCTTCTCATAAAGTAACTGTTGATTAGATCCTGTAATTACGATTTTTCGGAATTATTTCCATTCAATTTGTGTAGGTTTTTTAAGTGCTAGTCTTTTTTAAAAAAAGACTTGTTCCCTAATGAACAGAATCCAACAACGTCGGACTGGTGTTGACATAATGGGATTCCTATAAACTGTAGTCATGGTGCGCGTCGGTGGTTCAGCGGCAGAACGCTCGTCAACAGTGCACATGGTTCGGGGTTCGATTCTCGGTAGTATGGCCGTAAAAGAGGAACGGTTGGGCGTGAAGCAACGCCACCCCGTTAAATAAAACAGCCCACTGCAACCGAAACTCCAGAGCTCTAGATTGAAGTCCCATGTTCCACTCGAAAATTAAAGGAATGCATTTTTTAAATTTTTATGGTTATGGATAGTAATAAAATCCTGAGAGTACAGTTTGCTTCATTTCAGAATGACTAGTTGAAATTACCTATGAACCAGTTAAGTGATTTTAACCAAAGTTGAAGTTATTTAATTTTAATTATGTAGTTAAAGCATTTAAAAGGCGATTGTATGGAATTACCAATATTAATAATCGGATTATGGGTTACACTGTATCACACTACGATTAAATTTCATGATCAAACACTTTCTTGTTTCATCATCAACTCACATATCACTCTCCCTGTCTCACTGTCATATGCACAGTTTCTAGGTCAATAAATTTTAAGGCTAAATTTATTTCATAATTTGAATTTGAAAACGAATATAAAGTATACCTGACAACATCTTTAAAATGAAGTTAGAGTACAGTAGGCATTGATTTTCAATTATCTGAACCAAGAAGGCATATTAACCGCGTGTGAGATGGCAGTCAGCACCTTCACATACAATTAGCTTGACAAATGTGTGTTTCTCTACAGCTATTTGTTAAGATGGTGATGATGACGGGGAGGAGGATGAAGAATCAAGACAGGCATTCAAAATATGTAGATCCAGTAGATAATCAAAGATCAGTTTATATAACATATCATTATCGCGCTGAAAATGACTCTTGTTATACCTAAAAGACTTTTACGCATAAGAGAACTGGACTGTAACAGTCAGCTTTACGTGAAGTCCTACACTTCAATTAGGTTTGTATAAGTCTAATTATGTTGTGTTTGCGTGTCATTTATGGCAGTGTTCTTACTAACGAGGTCTCCATCAACTTGTACACATAGATAAATGGAGTTGTTTAGGTTTCAGTGTAGGTGAAAAGTTTTCTCATTCTCAAATTTACTCCACAACCTAGATGACATCATTAGCATAGGCTGATGTCTATTACAATATGTTCCTTCTATTTTACTTTCGAATTATCCAAATTTCTGATGATTTTTTTCCTCTTCTTCTTCTTCAAATGTATTTAAGCCATATAACACGTGTTAGAGAAATATATTTATTGTGTAATTATTCTCGTTCGACATTCAAACAAATGAATATTGATTGATACATAAAGGAATAATATTCAAATTTTCAATGTACACAAGTCTGTTTAAAACGTGTAATTCATCAAAATTTCTCATGAAATAGGAAAAGAAAAATTAATTATTTTTTAGGTAAATCAATTAAGAAAAACAGATGAATTTCGTTTTTATATCTGGAGTGTCTCAATTTTTTCTTTGACAGGTCAGTGTGTGCGTGTGTATGTGTGTGTGTGCTTATGCACGTGTGTGTTTACGTGTATACAACATAGGCATCATTCAAACTGTGTCAGTGTTTTCAAACTGACATAATTTGTGTAAAGGGAAGACTGAAAGAAATGGATTGTCTCTGCTCTTAATTTTACACAGAATTCAAAGTAAGACAGAATGTTTCTCTAACATGAAGAGTTTGGTCAGTGAAATCATAAAGAAAACTGTCTAGCACTATCTGCTTATATTCGAATATGGTGAATTATCTTTATTTGAACAATGTAGTGTGCGTTTGTGTGTGTGCATGTGTGTGTAAAGTGATGTAATGTCTGAAGTGGAGGAAATAAAATGACGAAACACTGAATTGTCTATTGTCTGACAGAAACTTTTTGTTCTGAGGTAATTGATTTTATAATTGACAGTAATAGGTAATGAAGTTAGTGATGTCATTCCTATTTTTTTTTTTAACGAAGAATGACATCAACAGAAAGATAATTAGTCTCATCTAATCAGTCAATGGACTACTATTTGCATTAACTGATTCATATGCTTGTAAACATATGCACATAGACAGAATGTACTTACGTACATTTACATACATTTATACCAGACTGTATGTACTTTTATCTATCTATATTTTTGACTTTTTAATGACAGAAAGAAAAGTATTCAATGTACTTTTTCTAAGTTTTAAACTGTTAATAACATGCATTCGAAAGCGATAGATTACATATAGCTGGACAAATGAATCTCCTGTGATATAATTTTAAGAAGCCGCTTGTACAAGTCAATCTAACCTAGACACCTAATTCATTTAGGTTTGAGATGCTTTAGAGATGTCATTAAAAACTAATCGTGTCTTCTGTAATGCAGTGAGCAATTCTTACGCAACGCTGCATATTGGTACACATCGTCAAGAGGTTTTCTGTACTTAATTTAATGGGAGTGTAAGCCTATTTTCAATTGTTTTATTAGAACCCATAAGAAATGTTAACCTTGGCACTTTAACGATTTAAATTTAGTAAGTTATATTATCAGGAATGCAAATGACACCATAAGTTATCGGATGACCTCATATGTTTCACCAATCAATGAACTATGGATCACATTCAGAAAGAGAATTTTTGGATGAACCCGTAGATTGTACTAGTGTTTAAACCTAGCTTAAAGTAACTTGTTTTGGCAGCATCTAGCGCATTTTTTTCTTTCTGTTATTCACAACTACCCCTCAATGTGTAGTTGTGTTCTCAACAAGACTAGAATCCAGAACCACTACTTCAGATACCAAAGAATTACCCTTATCTCATTTTCCTAGCATTCCAATATTTACAAATCACCAAGAATGAGTGATTAAAAACACCCTCAGCGACTGAAGTGAACTGTAAGTCAGAGTAGGAGTGGTGAATTTAAGCTCAAATCCTGCCGGTTTCCAAACGACTTAAATAAAATTTACTAAAATTAAAAAGTTTCTTCAATTTCAAGCCGCATAGACAGGTTACCTGAAGAATAAATCACTGAAGTAAAGATACGAAAAGCATGATTACTTCAGTTTGTTCACATCAAACTATTTACACAAAATTTTATTGCGAAAGGCGTTTAGCAACTAAGAATTTATCTTAGATACTAATCACCATGCTTGAAAAAGTGATAAATTAGATCCAAAACAAGTAGGTCGGGTATCACAGAGTTACAAACATGCTGAAATAATCATGATGTGTTCACGATTAAAAAAAAGTTTACAGATAAATGATTGCATATATGTAATTGCTAACATATGATTGAATGAGTGTAATAATAATTTCAGGCAAAAATTTGAAATCTCGAAAATAAATGGAAGGATGCGCATGTTATTAAAATAATAATTGGAATTAGTGAAATCCCTTATCAACTATTCAAAATAGACAGCAGAAAGTCTACGTGACTTTTTCAATGCGTTGAAACATTCATTTGGATGAGCATATCATGAAGTCATGACATATCTTCAATGTTTTCATTGTTACCAACCTGAAAAACTTAACTTGAATGCTGATTCTCCTAGCATGATAATGGATTGTCTCACTCACTCACCTTATGAGGAAACACTACATCACAATCACAAGAAGTTAATAGAAACATCGAAATGCAAACGAGAAGTGAAAAAAATTAAACGACGAATACACGGATTCAATACCGCACACGTACAATCGGAATGACACAACGCCTTCCATACCGGAGATATAGAAAGTGCCAACAAACAACAAGAGGAAGAGAGAGAGAGAAAGAGAGAAAATATACTAGAGAAATTATGAAGCCATGTGAATTAATTAATACGATTATGAGTGACTATAATTTATGCTAGAAACCTTTTCATCCAGTTGTTAATACTGCATCATCACTGTGTGATTATTAAAATAAACTTATCTAATATGGAATTATATTCGACCATGACAGTGCCCAAGTCCTACACTTACAACATAAATTTCACTCCAACTTGTTCCCTCCAGTCAACTTCAACATAGACAGAGATATTTATTTCTAATGTTGTTCAGATTGTTCTCTCTGACGTTCCACAACGTCATCTCACAAACAAGGAATCACATAAGTCACAGTCATTATACTCATTCATTCTCAACTGACTAACTAAGGTGGATGTCATTGACAGTTCCATTGTGACCTAATAATCAGTCATTGTGTGTTCATGCCGATAACACACACTACTGGAACCAGTGTTCATTGAAGATACACAATAATAATAATAATAATAATAATGACATCACATTACAATAATCAACATTTTTCACTGATATGAATCAATAATCAGTGTAAATGATCCGAGAAGTGTTCAGAACACACTAATCTCAATCATCAAATAATGGTTAATTGAGCACACAGAATGCTCGTCAGAAACAATACTCCATACACATACAATAAATATATGAATGAAAATAACAATAAGAATAATCACAGTCATAAATACTGGTTGGAACACTTCTGAACCTTGCTCAGCCACCACTTGTAAGCCAAGATAAGAGGGGAGATTTGGTGCGACGCTACCAACCTCAATCTGTAAGGAAGAACATAACTGCTACTGAAACTCCAAACCTCAAACTTGAAGCTCTATACTCCACTCGGAACGCAAAGGGATAAAACAACAACTACAATCACCAGATGAACAATACACCTGACATATGAGTAGTGATACTTGAAGCAGATGGGAATCGAATGTATGAGATGAAACTCTTCCGTCGAAGTTGGATAACTCTCTTCATTTATTTGGTTGTTATCAAATAGTTGATCAACTGTTCACATTTATCGAGAAAATAGTTGAACGATGGGTAACTGATTGAGGAGGGGGACGGGGGAAGACATCAAGCATATTCGAACCACAACAAGTACACAAGGGGATGAATGTAGGTGGACTTCAGCTATATATAATGATAATTTTCTAACATTCTGACTGATGGGCAAATTGATGAATGCCGAATGAAGCAGCCGTGAGCTGTTGATCACATAGTTTAGTGATAATATTCGTGAAGTGGCATAAGTCCTACTTTAAATTATGTTATCACTACTACTACTACTAATAATAATAATTTAGTACTGACAAAATAACATATCATTCATTCGCGCGCCAGCTGATAATCACTGTCATAGCTGCATTGATACGTTGAACTTGTTCGTATCTGACTGTCACTGGTTATTTGTTTGTGCTTGCGGCCGCTTATATAGAGGCAGATGCCTCAAATTCTGATTTCGAATACCCAGGTCAGAGGACCTCACCATCACTGATGATGACGACAATAATACATATAACACTTATGATCATTATTGGTAGTAGTTGAAATAGTAATAATAATAGAAATAATGATAATATCTCATCTCCTACTCCTCGCCACACGATCTCCTCATGTCTCACTCGGACCAACGCCCAACTCGCTGTCTCCCATTTGGGTCCCACACAACCGACAACCTGCATTGCGCGTGAAGTCACACAACAGTATCCTCAGTGCATGCTCAATCCATCTCCATCTCCTTCAGCATATTTGGTGACCAATAGGTTTTGATTGGTTCGTTCCCAGAGTGACTTGTTGTTAATTCTTTCCAGCCAGCCATCTCATCCCCAGTATGGAGCCAGTGAAGGGAGCAGCTGTCGATAAAAGTCTGCAGTAGTAGATGGAAATGCCTTTCGTGACGCGCTGGTCGAGTTTCTGACCCATGTAGAAGAACTGAGTGAATTAACATTGGTGTTGAAAATTCGAATTTCTTTCTTCATACCGAGTGCAGCTGATTGATTTCCAAACTGATTTCAGAGTGATCAAGGTATGTCACGCCTTCCGAATTCTTGTTTTGACATCTTCATCTACACCATGTGGCTGTGGCTGAAGCGATGCTGCCTGGCCGGATAAGTGTGGGAAGTGACGTCATTCAAATTCCTCCTTCCGACAGTGATTGGTGTTGTTTGTTGTCGCTGTTGGTTGGGTGTTTGTCTTCACCACCTCTATCTTCTCTACGATCACTTGAAATCCTGTCTTCGCCTCCTGCTTCTCGTGACAACTTGTTGGTTTTCATGTTTATTTCTTCCAGTTTGCGTGATGCTAGACATAAATCGTCGGCGAAATCCAAATCTTCCGGAGTCCTCTTACCAGTCCAACGGGTTCCTATCTTCTCGCTCCCACACACAGTCTCAGGCATCATCCAGTCAATCACATTTAGGAATATCATTGGTGATGGTAGTGGGCAGGCTTGTTTTACTCCCCATGTGCTCACTTCAAACACCTGACTGAGTTTTTGGTTGTGAATCACCTGACACGCGCCATCACCTCATAGCTGTTGAATGAGGTTGATGAAGACTTGAGCACTGTATACCGTGGTGTTGAAGTAGTTTCCGAATGACTTCTCGGTCAACTCTACTGAAAGGATTTTTGAAGTCGATGAAATTGAGGTAGAGAGGGAGGTTTGAGTGCCACTCAATGATCTGTTGTATAATGATGATGAGTGGAATTGCAATTTGACCAGCACATGATTTGCTCCTCCTGAATTCAGGTCGATGTGGTGGGGTGTAGTTGTGTATCCAGTGCATCTTTCAGTGTCTCCAGGATGACACGACTTAGTATTGTACTTGAGGTGAGCAGGAGGATGACTCCGTGCCAGTTCTTGCATAAGCCTAATTTGCCCTTCTTTGGTGGTTTGACAAGATAGTCTTCCTCCGATCAGTGGGTACCCTTCTTTCCTTCCAAACCTTTTGCGATAATGGTGTCAGCATATCTGCCACAGTGTCTCGGTCCGTTTTCGGTGCTTCGCAATGGGTGAGGGTAGATTCCGCCTGGCCCTGCTACCTTCCCTGCTGGCTTTCAGTAGCTTGATTTCATCTTTCGTTGGAGAATTGATGTTCACTGACAGGCAGTTCTGTTTCGTGTTGTTGTTGGTAGTTTTGGAGGAGTTGTAGTTGATGGTCAGTTCAGGAGTACTCTGACGTGATTAGCCCATTGTTTTATTCGTCTCTCCTCCTAGGTAATTAGGTTCCCTCGAGAATGTTTGATAGGTTTAATATGCGCTGATGTCTTCCCGGATAGAGGTCTTGTTATCTAGTGTAACGTCCTGAGATCTCTTTTACTTGAAGCCTGTTCTGCTTCACCTATCTTTGTGTCATAGAATTCTCTTTTATCTTTCCTAGCACTCTTCTTCACTTATTTATTTGGCGAAGTGTACATTGAAATCGACTCCTCCTTCTCTTGTCCATCCCTGCATTGGTTTATCTTCTGTTTCACCATCCACCTCTCCTCCACTAGCTTTCAAGTTTCCGTATAGATCCGTTCGATATTTTGCTTCTTATCGATTCCTAAGACAACTTCACAAGTTTTCATCAAAATAACGCTCAGATAGCTCCTTCTGCCTTCTACACAGGTCTCCTCGGCAATGTTACATAGTGTCTCTGACTTTGCTCTGATGGATTTATCGAAGGTGTTCTTTGTAGTTTTATGCTTCAGTTTCTGAGTGTTGAACTTGAACTGTGGTCTATATCCAGCTGCTCTGAAGGCCTTCATTTTGACCTTGAGTATTATTTCTACCAAATAATGATCTGAGCTCACATCTGCTCCCCTTCACGACTTCGTGTCCAATAGTCTGCATCGTCACTTTATTGAAATTTAAATGAAGTGTACCAGGTTTTTGACATGTCCGTCAGGGGAAATCCATATCGCCTTGTGTATAACCTTGTTTTTGTGCACGCTACCTCCAATCACCAAATCATTGAAGGCTCAGAAGTTTGTGAGGCGCAAGGCGTTCTCATTCAATTGTGTGAGAGCCTCCTGACGCACGTTGATTTTTTCGTTCTGTGTTGCTTACTCCCAGTTTGGCTTGCGTTCATTTCACCAGTTAGGATTCTGATGTCGCCATTTGGGTTCTTGTCCATCAGTGCTTGCACCTGTCTGAAAAATTCTTCCTTCTTCCTTTCTTCTGCGTTGTTTATAAGAGCGTAGTCTTGGGTAAATGTGACTCTCCTTTATTACCTGCTATTGCTTACATCAGGATAGCCACTCAGTATCTCAGTGTGCTCTTGTTTGTCATCTAGGGGACCAGACCGGAGTAGATTACTGACTATCCAGTTGAAATTTGGGATAGTCCACATCCATTCCATCTGCTCTCACAGATTTCCAGCAATTATATATCATATCTTCTCATTTCTCTGGCTGCCTGGACAGCCTTCCCAGCTTCGCACATAGTGCGGTCTTTGCACTTCCCTATCCTGATTTTCACTTTCATCTAAAGAAGACACATCGGTTGGCTGACTGGATTCTCGACGTCTTTCAGCAACCAGCATCATTTCGTCTCTCCGACTCCAGAGAAGAATAAGTTCGTTCAAAATTTTGTTGTAGTTTGAAGTTTCTCTAGCTACTGGAGTGATTTTATGGGGTACGGTCGCTAACCTCACACTCAATCTGCACTTTCTTCTTGGGTTTCGAACGGGTTAGAAAACTAGAGAACAACTAAACTAAGCGACTGAGCTTTTTAATTTTCTATGACTGCTCGCCTCATCAGTGTTACTGTTTTCAGTTTCAATTAGAATAACTTACTTTTGTTTACAACACGTGATGAAATGTATTTAGTCAAGAAGAAAGTTACAAATTTAATCAAATTAGTGAAGGTAAAAGTGTATTCTTTTACAAACCCTACCGAAATTCATCATTGCTCTCCACAGGATAAAATATCTCAATTTCGTCAGACGTAAATAAATCCTCCAGCCAATCAAACAAAAAAGTCCCTACCAAACCCATACTTAAAAATCAGTCTGATGTTCACTAGCGACTGGCTCTATTCAGACAGTTAACCTGGGGTACTAGTGGGGAGCCGTGACCGGTAGGGTACGGCAGGTTGAAGGTGAGGCAGTAACTCATCGAAGACGACATTAAGAAGTGGTCACGTTATGTCATGAAATGGCGGAAGTTAGAATTCATGGGCTGGCCATTGGATCAGTTGCCAGTGGCTGGATGGTCTACGAGTTCGTTGGCCTTGTAACCAGAATGTCCTGGGTTTGAAACCTGACGGTGAGTGCGTACTGTTGAAGCAGAGTCCCAATTGAGTCTCAGGAAACAGCTGTTCAATACTCCCGTTTGGTTTTCTGGCGGCTGTCTAACTGATGTACAGTTTTTCTGTTGACACTCAATGCAACACTGGTAAGTATTTTTGTCACAAGTCAGCGAAAGGTTTCCAATGTAATACTTTCATGCTTTTTTATTCATTATTTTCATAAACATATGCATTTCGTAGGCAAAACTCACCTTTTCACACGTTCAAGGCCATTTGTGATTTGTCAGTTTTTGATGCTTAAAGTTTAACTTGACCAGTTATAACTTCTAAGGTGTTTAGTACAATGAAAGCTATTCGGATAACTAAGGCTTTTTGTGTAATCTGTGGGGAAAGAATCGTTACACTGAAGGAAAAAACTCTTTACGTTAAACAAACTGTCACGCATACACGTACAAATCAAAATAAGGAAATAAATAAGGAAACAAAAGAAAAACAAGGAAATTCACTAATTACTTATTACTCATTTAAACACTCTTGAACGCACATACTATAATTTTTCTCCAATGATAACACAAAATTATCGTTAAGTAAAAGTTTCTTCCAGAGGGTTGTCGACCATCACAAAGGTTACTGATTTGTTTTAGTGTTATTTCTTAGTGAAATTTTTTCTACACGGTTGAATTATAATAACGATTATTATTGCTATTTTGCACATTGGTGATTGAAATAAGGCTATAAGATATTAGATATTTTATTTCAATCCTCTAAGCTTTAAGAATAAGTGCTATCCATATAACTATATACACGATGCATTTGTGTGTTCTTAACCCAAATTTATCATTATCTCCGTGATTCAAATATCTTAAAATATACTTTGATTAACTCATGGGATACGAAACAGAAAAATCGGGCTGAATAAATTCGTTTAGATAACTTCGGATTATTTCATCAGTTTACTTTTCAGCTGTTAGGTTTCTGCGTAGGAATCTCATCTGATTTTAAGCTAGATTTTGTTACGAACTGATATCAGTTAGACAGCCAGATATTTTGTCCTTGTGTGGAACTTAAGCGGTGCACACTCACTTTACAGGACTGAAGCATTTGTGACAGAATTACTGGCTTTAAGTCTGTAAGTCGATATCGATCAGGGCAACACTTGAATCTAAGAGATTCCAGTCTGTCATTGAGGCGTTTAACTATAACTCCTTCCTCAGCATTACAAACCCATGATCCAATGCTCAAAATGAAAAATACCTATGGTGAGTATTTTTTACTAGTCTGCTATTGAATTGGAATTCAACTATTTGTCCCTTCTAACTTATATTAGTTTGAGATAAAAATAATAAGAAATTCAAAGGCTTAATGACAGGAGAACACTAATAGATCTCCTATGAAAAAAAAAGGAACGGTACTTTGGTTCACCTACGTTTTTTCAACCCTTTTTCAACTAGTGTTAATTCATTCTAAAAGGTAATTTCTTCAAATAAAATAAAAGCCATTACTAACTGATAGCGGTTAAAGTTGGAAAGGAAAATTAAACTTCTAGGTGATTGCTTTTCTGTTGTCTTTCTAAGTAAAGTCAAGTGAAGTCAGTGGAAAAGAGAAGAATTATCTTGAGCACACCGAGCAGTCTTATTTTGTAAACTATTTAAGCTTTCTGATCCCAACACAGGTCAGTTAGCTCTAGAAGACCTTAATAACTAATTAAATAGCATACAGTTTTAAACAGAATCACTAAATGGCATTTATACAGACTGATAACGAAAGAATAAGTATTAATTGAATTTATTGAAGGATTTCATCATGAGCTGACGTCCATTACAGAACCATTGGAAAACTTGGTAATACTGGACAACTATTTTGTCCTAGTTTAGGACTCAACCCAGGTGAACACGTACTGTGAAGAGTTCCAAACCAGGATGAAACAGCTACCCAATACTCCCAGTTGGTTTTCCAGTGGTTCTCTAACTGATGTCAGCTCATGATGAAAACCTCCAACCAACCAAACAAAATCCCTACAAAACCAATATTTGATGATTGAATTTAGTTGCTCAAACTATGACGTGGTTATTAAATCAACTGGTACACTATTGCAGCTCATGGAGTATGTTGCAAAAGGCAAATTATTCACATACAATATGTGGTTTACTCCTAGAATATGCATGTGTTTTCAGGAAAAAGTATTTACAGTTCTATATAAAATAATTTTAATTTTTATATCTAAACTTATTAATCTATGCAGATAATCAGTGAACTTGTTTTAAGACTACACTGTATTCCTTTATTGTATCCAAGTACCCATATGAAAAGTTTAAATCATATCCCGCTAATCAAACAGCTGAAATGAACGATTTCAACTTTATTAGAATTCAAGTATAACACCGTCAGGTTATGTGACCACTCTACGAACCTGTTTATCTGATTTGAACGCTGGATAAAACTAGGTTTGATTTAACCGCACTGACGCTCATTTCCCTTATTTATCTATTTAGACTAAACTATCAAATATGGGCATTAACTAGAAATCAGACAGAAACTTGCGTCTTAGCCTGGCAAAAGCAACTACGCTGTGTAATTTCCATTGATTTGCATGTATGCATAGCATTTAGATTTCTCTAAATGAGATCTAACACAGGTCATGAGGTCAATTTATATCTGAAAAACACATCAAATGATACTACAAACAGTTTACTCATTTTCCAGTTTCTCATTTGGAATATTTTCTATTCTTTTCAATATTCAGAAATAACGTTTATCAAGAATTTGCTTCTTCTCTTTCTCTCCCTCCCCATTTTGTTGTAAGCGTTTTTTCTCTCATTAACTTGTTCATGAAAACATGCTAAATTCTTATTGTGTTTTGCATGTTTAGGCTTCCATTTTCATTTGTGATTATGACTGACATGTGGATGCCAGGTGTGTTTTGTCTTTCAATCAACCACTGCCTTTATTATCTTATTTGAGGCGATTTACTTTATTTCACCATTTATAAAAAAAGTGTCTTTTTGCGCTTGAATGTATCACTCGGTGTAAACTATGCAACGTGCTGAGATAAAATTGTGTGGACTTCGATCAGGATTTAACCGAATAGTTCCAAAAAATTATGCAAAAAGTGAAGACTCTAAGTTTTGAAAATTTTTCTTGATACACAGTGGCTTTCAAAAGCTGTTTGTATTTTATCCAAACAGCTAGAAATAATCTTTATATTATGAATGAATCCCCAAGAATAGACGATTAATCCTGTGAATGAAAAAAATATGATCACGAATGAATGCCTTCAATAAATGTTCAGCTCCCACATATTCAATAAGGTACATTACAAATATTTGAAATTCACCCATGACTCATATCAAGGAGATTAGCGATAGACATGAAAAGACAAAAGAAATTCGAGACTACAAAACAGTCCTTTCATACTTGATTCCCTTTCAACACTTTACAACATGAGAGTGATGAATACTCGAAATCACTTTGGTCAATATCCACAATGTTATTATTTATCACTATTGTTGTCATCAAGTAAATAAACAATAAGTATCTCTACTGGCCACTCGAAATTGTGCCTATGATTGTTATTCTCTCTCTCTCTCTCTCACTATCTCTCTAATATCCATGATTATGAGTTAATCACTCGGAGAGAGAGAGAGAGGCAGTGTGCGTGTATGTGACACTTGAAAGTTGTATGTGATTATCCGAGATATTTTGCCACTTGAGAGGATATTTATGCGCAGTGTGCGTCTGTTACAAGTATGTCTTTCATTGACTCAGTGAACTAACTACTCACTCACTGTCACATGAAAGTGTTCCGGGAGAACTGAACGACTCTCTGTATGAAAGTGAGCAATTGACCAAGTAACTGCCTACCTGACAACTAACGCAGTATTGTACGCATTTAATCATCAGACAGTGATTCACCACTTTTGATAAGAGTTTTGTCCTCTCTGGTATTTTGACCACTTCATGTGACAGTTGTGAGTAATAATCGCAGTCCGAGCTTTCATCAACAGTCGAGTGAATATTGTACCAACCAGCATACTGTGAGTACACTGAGATGTTTTGTTTTTGTCACCAACATTAGGGTTGTAGACAAACACTAGTATTGGGAGACAGCTTAATATCAAGTGGTCAGTTGTTGTATGAGAAAGAGAGAGAGAGAGAGAGGGATCTGCGTCTCAGTTACAACTCATACTAGTCCATCTACTAATATCATGGGTAATGTCAGAGAAACGAATAACGACAGTGGTGATTTGTTGAAGGGTGAGAGGATGGAGACCATTATTATTATTATTGTTATTCACAGTTGTAATTTGGATATTATCATCAAGTGTTAATTGATTCTCGATGATGGGAATTGTTGATGTATTATGTGTAGTGTACAGGTGGAGAAGTTTGATTAATGGGTTGTGTGTACTACTCAATTGTGTCTGGTTAGTCTTCTTAGTGTGATATTGTTTGATTTGTCATTATTTATCAGCCAGTCAGTCATCCAGTCAATCAGTCAGTCAGTTAGTTAGTCAGTATGTTTGGAGAGGAGTGTTGTGTAAACGAGGTGATTATTACAGTTTTTCATAGATGAGTTATTTGTGTGTTTTTCATATCGCCTTGGTGATTGATTGACATACAAGTGGAGATTCAGTGGTGTATTATCGAATAATGGAGTTGTGTTAATTAACACTTATCGAGTTAATTAATTCAGTATGTTCGATCGAGTTGATTCACCTGCTCACACTCTGAGTAGGTAATGACGTGTTATTGAATTTGCTTCTATTCTTTGTTTGCATCAAATTTTATTCAATTTATTGAAATCAAATTTCATACTTTCTATATATTTCACATTTGGCTTTCTTTGGTTTATTCTCGGTTTCGAGAGTGCACAGAGTAACAAACTCCCACCGAATATATTCAATAGTCGTAATCCGTTTTGCTGTGTAGGTAATTTTGTGTATTGTTTATGAAGCCTGAGGTTTTGCAGCCGAGTTAATACAAGGGACGATCTAATCCAACTTTATGCTATCCGAATTATTTATTCAGGGTTTCATGATTCGATGGCATCATTAAAATCGTTGTATGTACAAAGGTTTTAGATAACGCTGAATAACAAACTGATATTTGTGATATGGGACTAGTCATATTAGTTGATCAGTAGCATATAATGTCATGTATCTGGGCTTGCCTTCTCGATTGCCATTTGTGATATCAAGCAGAACACAAACTACGATGTGAATAATTTCGGTGGAATTTCACTTAGAAATTGCAGACTGCAAAACGTAAAGAATTATTTGTTGAGTAAGTTGCCTATCCTGCTGCTGCTGCATCTGGTTACAGTGATAATAAGTATTGCTCTTCAGTTTGCGCAATGCTAGATTTATAGTTTTGGAATTTTTGTTTAAGACAAAAAGCTATACACAACCTTATTCTTTATCCCACTTGCTTTTCTTTGTCTTTTGTTCACTCGTGGTATCAACTGCCAAATACTCCTAGGTTCCCCAATGGTTCTCTAACTGATGTCAGCTCATGATGAAATCCTGAAACCAGCAAGATCCCTGCAAACCAGTACTTGAATATCAATCTTATGCTCTCTGGCGATTGATCCTCTTTAGGTAGGCAGTTACCTGGGTTCTAGTGAGGAGTTGTGACCAGTAGGGTACAGCAGGTTGGGTGTAAGGACAAATAATCGCTAGAGATGACACTGGCTAGTGCCAGTCGCGCTACTTCGTGAACTGGCAGAAGTTGGAATTCATGGGGTGATCACTAGATCACGACCCAGTGGCTTAATGGTCTACGAACTCGCCTTGTAACTAGAGGGTCCTGGGTTCAAACTTTGGTGGTGGGTGAGTACTGCTGAAGCGTCCCAAACTAGACTGAAGAAACGGCTTCCCAGTACTCCCAGGCTTTCCAGTGGTTCTCTAACCGATGTCTGCTCATGATGAAATCATGAAACCAATCAAATCTTTGGAAATCAACACTTGAATGTCACTGTAGTTAATTTGGACAGTATTGTAAATCCTAAAGAAAAAGTGAGCGATACTATTGTATTAATCGATTATTTAGTGTAGTCAATCAGAAGCTCTAATTTACTTTTATACAATATTCAATAATTAGTGAGTTCTATTCACTTCTCACCTAACCACATTAAAACCGATAGGTAAATTTTTATGCATATATGTCATATGAGGAAAAATAAATATCATCATTTACTTGATGTTCACACCTTTTTCATTTTCTCTTTTCAGTTCATCAATGGATTTGTCTGATAAGCTTTAAATTCACAGTCGTAAGATGGGACAAAAACTCTGTGAATGGCTGTCGTAAAAGTAATCACAATGCTGTTTATAACTCAGGTTTCCTTAAGCAAGAGGCGACTTCTCACTATTATTATGTAAGAGTTTAGAGATCAGACATGGTAATGAATGTGTGCATCATTTATTCGCCTGTATGAGTGTATATGTGTGTTTAGATAAAATCAAGAGGAAATAATCAGACAAAAGTTAACTGACCGTTTCATATCTAAACAGATCCAATTACTTTATAATATCACCTTCTGACTATGAAATAATTACTCAATCTGTCTGAAGGAAATAAACGTTTCTGCAACATTTCAAATATGTGAATAAATGTTTTTCGTGAGTATGTTTGTGTGTAAATGGATGTGTTGGTGTTATCGTTTATTAGCTTGTAGTGACTTTCTAACATAACCACAACGATAACAACAACAATAACCATAACGCCTAGAATGCCAACAGTAACTAGGCTTTTAATTAGCAGACATTAGAGTCGTGATAACACCTGTAACAACTTTGAAAAACAAGCCTTAACACCGAGTAACAAACACTAGGACTTGACTTTGATCAGTGTATGAGTATGTACTTTTCTAATCATGACTCTCCATATTTCGAAGGAAATCTTTGTTTATACTATAAGTTGAAGAGGTGATGAGAACCGTAGTTGAAACCAGAGAATAAGACGTCTCAAAGGTCATATTACTGATTTGTCTGTGCTAAGCAACAAGTGCTGAATGGAGTTGAAATTTTAAATTTTCCCTAAAGATAGTTGCTGAGGTGACAGAGATCGGCTGAAATAAATTAGATTTTATGTTAGTCTACCTGTCTGATATCCAATGGGTTTAAATATTTTTATTACATAATGATGAATCGATAAGTTAACCGGACAAAATAAACCTACACTTTGATTGCAAATATATCAGCCGAGCTTTCCTCCAGAATGAACTGACATCTGAAAATCGTTTTCACACACATTCGCATACTTAGATGCTCAATCATATCGTCACATTATTACAAAAAAAAGAACCATCCAAAAGTTTTTACAGTCTAGTGAATACTCATTTGTAGTAATTCCCGAGTGTACTCTAAAGTGAATGTGTGAAAGTGATACTAATAATAAATACTTTCTAATGTTGTTAGTCGTACGTGGACTTTAAATTTGAAACCAGGTAGAATACACTACTAATGCCTTCATCACCACTCTAGCAAGTTTAGACTATCGATGATTCTACAACTTCTATACGTTGATATCAATTAGTCAGTTAGCTCCTGAAATCACCATTTGATGCATAAATTATAATATGCATAAAAATATAGTAACAAATAGAATGTCAACTAAAATTAAGGAAATTTCTACAAAATGTTGAGAATTATTGCAACCTAGACGGCCTAGGTGAGGACAATGTCTGAATTAGCTTCTTTTGGATGCACAAATTAGGCTTCTTAATATGGATCTCAACAACCAGCCTCAGCAATATTTAGTAATCGAACTCTTAAGGCGAAATTAAGATTTGTTGGTATGCGGTAAATGACTTTGAAAGCCTGGTTAACATCAATCTTATATTCTGTATCCAGAAGATGAGACAGAATAGCGCTACGAATAGGTTTCGTTTGTCCTTTACTTAACCACGCAGGGTGATGTTCGGAAATCCGACGAGAAACACGCCTAATTTTACGGCCTATGTAACTGGTTCCACAGGAGTAGTTAAATTGCAAGATACACATAGAAGAGGCGAAATTGGGCAGTTGATCTTTTACTGCCGAACGCAAAAGAGGAATGGTTTTGGAGACACATCGCAATTCAGTAGCAAGGAATGCTCTTTTTACCGCATTACTAAGGTGTTGTGTTAGTATCTCGCTGATATTATCCCCGAGGAACTGAATTTGTACGAATAAGGCCTTTTTAGGAGCTGTTGGTACCTTGGGCTGCCTTGATTTTAGATTCATATTCTTATCGATAAACTTTTCTGGATAACCATTTTCACTTTGCAGTCGTTTAATATTTTTAAGTTCCTCATGAAGACATTCATCCGAGCAGATTGCTTTTACTCTGTGAACCAAACATTTTATCAGATTGCGTTTGTATTTCAAGGGCACGAAGCTGACATTCAGTTATATTAATATGAATCTGTTATGCTTAACTGTCCCATTCGATATATACGTATATATATGCAAAGGTATTAAACCATTTCACTTTATTATTTGTAGAAATAACTTAACTCAGCCTAATCATACCTTATCTGCATAAATTATGTTCAGGCAAACTGAATTGATCATTCCAAATAATTAACTGCTAATTTATCAGATCAAATTAAATCAGATTTTAAGTTTTATTTTTTTTGTAAAACAACAGAATAAGTATATTTAAAAAAACAAACAAACAAACAGAAACAAGCAGATTAAGGCGCCAATAAACATGAATACTTTTTTGCAGGAATAATAACAATACAGATGACATTTTTTGTCAGTTGCTTTATTTTACTGAACATTTGGTTCTTGATTGAGGAGATAGAGACAGAGGGTGAGCGAGTGAGCAAGAGAGAGAGAGAGAGAGAGGGGTCATGAAGTGCTAGAACAAAAGATAGAAATCTAATAATAAGTGAATATATAATGAGTTGAATAAGGTATCTAAACATAACAATGCTAATCAGAATAGGTACAGTTTTGAGTTCATTAATGACTGATACTCGTTCATAATAGTGTACTTCAATGAGTGAATATTTATGCCATTTATACCTTTTTTTAATCAATATAAATATTCTTTCCTTCATTCACTGTGTCTACCTCAGATATAGAGACAGATTCTATTCGAGTTTAATTAATTCAGTTATATTTATATACTCACTATACTTATGTATAAATGTAAAGTATTTAAGGATAGAATGTCCAGACATATAAAATGAATCAATATGTACTTGAGTACCGAGTAATAATAACAATAATAGTGTTTGAAATAGTATCAATACATAACCAGGATTGTAATAATAATAATAATAATAATAATAATAATAAAAGGTTTTCTATAGTTGGTTTTCAACGGTTAGTTTTGTTTTTAAGAGATGATCACGGATTGATATCGGCTTGATATAGAAAATTAATCTGATGCTGGCTAGTGACTTGCTACAGGACAGCGTTTCCTGGAGTTCTAGTGAGAAGTCGTGACCAGTGAGGTCCATCCAGTCACATGTGAGGATGGATGTCCCACCGACGACATTGGTTGGGGTCGAACTAATTAACGAATTGGTAGATGTTAGAATTCATGAACTGGCCATTGAATCGGGTCCCAGTGGCTGAATGGTATACGAGCTAGCTTGCTTTGTAACTGAGAGGTCCTGGGTTTGAACTGTGGCAGAGGGTGCGTACTGCCGATGATTCCCAAACTAGGATGAAACAGCAGCTGTCCAGTACTCCCTGGTTTTCAATGGTTCTCTAACCGATATCAATCCGTGATCAACTCGTAAAAATAATAAAAGATGTTGTTTTAATTCTGTTAATCGTTGAAAGTGAGCTTTCTTGTAGAGTGATTGCTATTAACTATAGAATGATTAAGAAAAATAAGGTATTCAGCAGTTGTTTCAATTCAGTGTAAAGCTTTCAAACACAAAGAACTTTGCATACCATATACTGTCAAGTAAAAAAATAAACCCATTGTGTAGTCATTGAGTCAGTGGATCAATACAGCTCATACCATTTTGAATCACTTAGTCATAGAAGTATTATTATTGTGATTATCATTAGTACGACAAGTGATATTAGTAGTAGTATAATTATTCGTAATAATAGTATTAGTGTTAGTTTGGCGTGTACTATCACCAGCCTCGAGACGCATGATGCTGAAGGGTTGAAACTATACCATACTCTAAATGCAAGCTGAACTTAAGCAGGTCGATGGTAAATTGACTTAGTCCAGGTATAGGGTAGTGGTAACGGGTGGGAGGGTCGACATGGCTGGTGGGAAGCCACAGGCGCAAGCTTAGGTGGAAAAACCTCAGGCGGAAATCGTGGTGGTAGTAGCAAACATTCAAGAATCTTACTAAAGATATCACACAGACTGTACTATTTATAAATTCTTATCAGTAGTATAGTAGTAGTAATAGTAGCGATTTTTACCATATCAGTCAGTATTCATTTTCAAGATTATTTGTCAAGAAGTGGCTTAATGGATAGATACTTAAATTTGTCATAAGCCACTTAATTTTTCCCGAAAGGATTTAACATTCCATATAAACTGTAGGAGGAATAAAAGCGATTTTTAAAACAGAGGTTTCTTATCAATGGTTGAATGATTCAGCTAGGTATGTAGCTGAGACTGTTTCCTTGTCTTCCTGGATATCATTATCAATTTGTTAATGTTTTACTTTTACATGGAGACTAAGATCAGTTAGGTAACTAGATTACAACACAATAATATTTGCTCAGTTAAGTATCAAACAGAATTTAATGTCTGCATTTATAACATGGACTGATGTTGGATAAAAAAAGAAATTATGGTAAGTGAACGGTAAAATAAGGCAGCCTGTCGATAGCCGTACTTTTGTGTGTCCATGATTGAGATGAACAAATGACAGTCACTTGTGATTCGTCAGCTTTTCATTAGAGTTACGGTAATCTCAAATACCATTTGGCTGCTTGGTGAAGTTGTCATTTTCCATGAGCATTTTATTCACTCACTTACTGGCAACATATGCCATGACAGAACAGGAAATAAATGATATGTCAGTGAATTTATTCGCTGAATTCAATGAATTCGTTTCATAATAAAGTTTAAGGACTTGGTAGGAGTGTCAATAATGTATCCAAAATTCTAAAGAGGTGGTAGCTAGATACAGCTTCAATTATCGCTTGACTATTTTGAGCAAATCTTAATTTTCAAGTATTGGTTTGGTAGGGATTTTGTTTAATTACATGGAGGATTTCATCATGAGCTGACATCAGTTAGAGAACCACTGGAAAACCTGGGAGTACTGGACAGCTGTTTCGTCCTAGTTTGGGACTCTTCAGCAGTACGTACCCACCGGGATTCGAGCCCAGGACCTTCTGGTTACAAGGCGAGCTCGTAGACCATTGAGACACTGGTACCCGATCCAATTTAATATAAAATACACAGATGTTAAGTTAATCAAGGTGAAAACGGCATGGTTGATGCAGCATACAAGTACCCATGTATGGTCTATTCTTCTCACGGAGATCGGAAAGCACACATCAGAGAAGATCACAGTAAGTAATGTGATACAGGTAGGCTCCATGGCTTTAGTCGAAATACACTAGGTGTCCATTCATTTTAGAATTAATCTTGAGTTCAGTTGGAATAAACCAGTTGACCCCATTAGTATTACAAGATTACAGGAGTAGAAGTAATTAAACAATTCTTTCATAAAACCAAGTGATAAATTTTATCACTAGTAACGGTCTGTCTAAGCCAATAATGAATTCGTTGCGATAATAATACAAATTATTATTGCTGTTATTATTATGGTCATTATGATCATGAACGCTGTCGTTAGTATTACTGTTAATATTGTTGTTATTTGTTACAAAGCTGTTATTATTAGGATAAGCATTTCTATTCAAGCTTTTGGAAATACTGCATAACTTTATTATTATTATTGTTTCCTTTAGTTCCTAGAGGAACATAGGGCTTCAGCCGAACGTCTCCATTGCGTTCGGTTCTCTGCCAACATTTTCACCTGGCTCCACGTCTGCCCACACGCTTTCATCTCCTCTTCACACGACCTCCTCAATATCACCTTCACACTGAAGACCAACTCGCCACTTCCCATTTGGGTTCCACTCGAGAAATGGCCTGGGGTGTGATGTCACTTGATAGTTTGTTTTCTCAGAGTATGGCCAATAGGCCTCCATTTCTTCCTGCATATTTGTTGCACAATTGGTTCCTGCTGGGTTAGTTCACTCCCAGAGATCCCTGTCGCTGATCTTTTCTGTCCATCTGATCTGTTGGTCTGTAGTTTGTTTGTAGTGCCCTTCGTGACGCAGTGCCTAGTCTCTGATCCGTATAGTAGCACTGACTTCACATTGGAGTTGAAAATCCGGAGCTTATTTTTCATGCTTGGTGTGCTGCTGACCTCCACACAGACTTGAGGGAAATGAAAGCTTGCCTTGCTTTTCCGATCCTTGCTTTGATATCCTCGTCAGTTCCGCCTGTAGTGGAAACGATGTCTCCCAGGTAGGTAGGTAAAGGAGGCTGCTTCTTTCAAATTTCTCCCATTTATGTTGGCTGATTGTTGTTTGTTGTCTGTTTTTGTTACTGTTGGCCAGGGATCTTCATCACTTCTGTTTTCTCAAATTATCACCTGAAATCCTATCTTCTCTGGATGCTTCCTCTGCCAACTTGTTGCTTTTCACTTGCATATTTTCCAGTTTATGGGAAATCAGACAAATATCATCGGCGAAGTCTAGATCCGCCGAGTTTTTTGTGTGGGTCCATTTTACGCCTGTTGCCTCGCTGCTCTCTGTCTTTCACATTATCCAGTCTACCGCAATCAGGAAAATCACTGGAAATAATAGGCAGTCTACTGAATAACTTACTATAAAATAATTTCATCATTTCATGATGCTTCCATATATCTACAAAGTGATGGCTAACGATGAATCGTGAGGTCCCTTCAGTCTGATGGAAATTATTCAGGTACTTCTATGTATTGTTCGGAAAGTTTTAACTTGAAAATGCTAAACATACCATCATCTGGAAAAAAATTTCTATTTATTTAGATCATACATGTTCTACTCAAGTTAATGATGCTTTTCTTGGACCTTTTCAGACTTATGGCGGAACAAATATGTACTGTGTGCACAGATGCAACCTACTTGCAGTAACAAAGGATTACTCATCATAATTATCTGTACAGCTGAAATCTAATTTTTGTGTGATAAACACCTTTTCAATGAATCTGGGTGGAAATTAATGGTAATGCGGAGTCTGTGGAACTTTTGTTGATGATATCAGATTAACAGATAGCAACGTACTGTGTTCTGTGGCTGCAAATCGTAGAAATTCTGTTTTAGATTAATATCATGACTGTAGTTGTACTGAGTCATGAGTTGAACAGTATAGATACAATCTTTTCTTTATGGCACACTACGATATCTAGAAATGACAAGTGAGCCTCCTCAAATTGATTTACTTTCACTTTGTGACTATGAGTTACGAACCAGTTGTTGTGTTCTGCTAAGATGACAGACAACTCTAAGCGCTTTATACTTTAAATATCTTCTTTGAGATGTGGACATATTTACCTTATTTGGCGGCAACATTATCTTTTTATCAAGAAGCTTCTCTGAATATCTACTTTTACTTGATAATTTAAGGATAACTCCATAAACTCTGTAGCTCACAACTTTCGCGAAAGCTAATATTCAGTCTTATCAAGTAGAATATACAAATGAATAACGACGAATACATTTATTTATCAATTAACATGTAATACAAAATCCATGGCACTGTGGAAATTATTTTCCTCAGCACCGAACGCCATGAATTCACCGAAATCAGCTGTTACCTGAAAAAGAAAATAAGGATTTAAAAGATACAGACATGATTACTAATAGTGATACAAAAGTTGACCAGTTAAACTGCCAAGAAATACTGAAAATCTGTATTTTTAATCAAGAAAAAATGGACACCGCATCTTTCTGTAAAGCTTAAGTCTATGCCGTAAAAAAAAAAGAACACCATGTGTATATAATTCCTGGATATTTCATGAGATTTATCTTTAAAGAGATGCATTCAGATGAGTTTTAAGACAGCAGCAAGTGCAGAGAACATAGAAAGTAAAAATAATTAACAAAATGAACTAGCCTACCTCATCATTTCGTTGTTTAATCCATTGAACTACAAGAAAAAAACATCACTAGAAGTCATTATAATGTGCGTCTTCAAGACTCTTGGTATCTTCTAAACGAAACAGTGAATATTTCAACTATCTTTGAAAATAGCGTAATTTACAACCACGAAAATACACTATCTTTTACTGTTTATACTAACATTACTGCACTACACCGGCAGTTAGTAAGTACATCCGCATAAAAGTGTGTAACACAACGGATACTTAGCAATTTTTTAAAATTTCTTCAATACATGTAGTGTATAGGCATCAGGTGATCAGATGACGCACGGTCATCTACAGGCTCCCGGTATATCAAACAGTAAGTTTAAAATCTCGTCATTCACAGTGTACACTAATAACCCTATTCGTAAGTGATACAGCTTAAGTATTCAGTAATAGTAGCAGTAGTGACTCCCGTGAAATACTTATTTGTATACACTTCGAATGAAATTATTTTGTTTTCAGCAATGAAAATCTTTTTTCTCTTTCTCACTAGTGTACACTTGTATCCACTGTCATAGTCTGGTTTTTTCAATCATCGTTACTTTCTTATCCCTATGTACCAGTTATTATCGATTAGATCTAAACAGAATGAAAAACTCTACCAATTATATGTAGTAAGTAATAAAACACATAATGACTATCTTATCACAAAAATTAAATCTGTTTGTTTTGTTTTTTTTCATTTAATTTTGTTATAAGATTTGAGTTGTTCATGTAGCTATGTTCTAAAATAATTTTCAACATTGAAATGTGTACTAATCGACTAATATTATTAATATCTCAATGCCTAGATAATCCTGTATTCTATCTCCCTCAATTTACAGTTTCACTGCCATAGAAAAGTTCAAGTAACCAGAAGGGTTACAATAGACCTTTTAAGATGACAATGTACTTTTATATGACTTAAATAAATAAACAAACTTGAAATATACATAGGCTATATATGTACATGGAAAAACATATCTGAGTTTTAAAAGAATGAATTCCTTCATAGCTGTCTTTATGACTAAGCAGGTGTGTGAGTTAACAGATTTTCATTTCATTTTAGAAAATTACAACAACCCTAAAAAGTTCTATTATACATAACACCTTAACGATTAGATTTTAAGTAGTGATTAAAGGGGAAAAAATGAGTTTTAAACGAGAATAAGAACATGCGCTGTCATTGAGATTATCGGGGTACATTTCACATGAAGTCGGTTGTGTTTCTTTTGTGTTAATTTTTTGAAAAGTTGCTAGTTTTCTTTTTCGTCTTTTGTTTTATTTGTTCTTTTCCGCTTGAAAATTATCCAAACTTTCTTATGACTCTTATTCATATGGGTAAATTTTTAAAAAGATTAGAAAGAATGATGAGTACTTCTTTGCATTATTATTAATGCCCTGTTAGTAGAAGATTGTAATCTCAACGTTTTGTATACTTCAACTGCTACTTTATACCTACTCCCTTCCTTGTCTATACTACTTATTATTCTACGGGGAGATTTAAAATAGAAAATGATTTTGTTACATCATTGAATGCCATGGTAAAATAAGTTCATCCGTTTGTTGAATTATAATTTTCTCCTAAAGGTAAGAGCCACCATAGTAATCTGTTGTATACACTAAGGATGGCTGTTGACTGACAGCAACACAACAGTAGACTAATCGATAAGGATTATAAATTGTGTTCTGTATCAAGGTGATTCTTGATCAGGATAAACTTTGTCCAATAATTCACAAATGGTCCATGAGTACAAACCTTCAGTTTACCAATGACAGTTCATTTTTTTAGTGCTAAACATAACAGCTTATGCTAATAAATCCTTAATGGATGGATAATTGGGATGTATTCATATTAAATATTGACTGAAATCAATTTTTTGTTGGTCACCATTTACATTAATTGCCTATTGTAAACAAAAGGCATGATAATGATGATAATGTATCCTTGATTTTAATGAAGAATAACTCTTATTTTTAGACGAAAATTGAAAAGGTATCCCTGAAGTTGACATTTACTCAATGATAAGGCAGAGTGTTTCTTCAATCTTTTAAAACTGCCAACTTCAGCACTAACTTAACCTCAGCATTTTATTTGACAACTTAAACAAATTTCTAAAGCTAATGAATGGTGTAAAATTATTGTTAAAAGGATATATAAAACTAATAACTCATGAACTAAACTGAAGATGGTTGTTACTTTCCAGTATCAACCAGATTCGCTTAAACTATATACTCGAAGTTCTCTTGAGTACACCAATGTCGACTGTAGAGATTCTCGTTATTAAACTATTTTATTTATAGAAAAATAACTTAATTAATTGGTGTTCTGTTCTACTCAGAATCCAATTTTAATCTCCAATGACAACCATGTTTACCTTGTATTATGCATGATTTTTAATTTATACTTGTGTGATCACATAATATTAATCCTCGGGTGAATTAATTCTATACACATTTAACCATCACTGAAGGTGAAAAATAGTTCGACATTCTGCCTGTTAACTCAGTTAACATGACTTTACTACTATAGTCTGTTGAAGATAATACTCAGGTCGATGTTAACATAATTTGCTGGAAGAATTAATCGAAAGTATCCATTGCATTCATATATAATAACAGGGAAGACTAGTAGCTCAAGATTTATATGTTCTCTGAAATTTGATCTTCTACTGGAGACGTTCCATCGGCAAACTTACTGACCTCTTCGACATTAATTATATTAAAAAAATGAAACGTCCATGATGAAGTACAGGAAAGCTTGAAGGACAACAAAATAATTTCCATTTAGATAAGCTTGTTGTAACCTTTAGAAGGAAAATGCTCCACAGCTGACAAATCGAGTATTCTCACTAACAGTTTATTCCAGTAAACTTTAAGATAATATATATATATACGACAGTGTGTATGAGGTGTACTGTCGTTTTCTAAGAAATATGATACTTGACCTTCCGTAATCATTGAAGTGCCTAAGACCAGTTAAATAATTTCAAGTGTTGGTTTGCAAGGATTTGATTGGTTACAGGATTTCATCATGAATTGATGTCGGTTAGAGAACCATTGGAAAACCAGATGGAAGTACTGGACATCTGTTTCATCCGGCTAGTTTGGGACTCTTCGGCAATATGCACCCACCGCCAAGGTTCGAACCCAGGACCAGTGGGGTACATCAGGTCGGATGTGAGGACAGATACTCACCGGCGGTGACATTCGCTAGTGGTCGCGCTATATCATGAATTAGTAGAAATTTGGCTAACCATTGTGTCGGGTCCCAGTGGTTTAATGGTCTACGAGCTCACTCGCCTTGTAACTGGAAGGTCCTGGATTCGAACCTAGGTTGTGGGTGAGTACTGATGAAGCATAGTCCCCAACTAGTCGGACGAAACAGCTGTCCAGTACTCGAGTCCTGGTCTTCCAATGGTTCTCTAACCGATATCAATTCATGATGAAATCCTGTAAATCATTTCAGTTGATCCATGATGCCAAGATAACCACCTACGCAAATATTCTCAGATGAAAGTGAATAAAAAAGACAGAGAGAGGAGACAGACTATTTAAGTAACATATCAATGATTATACCTTATGACTGATGTTTAATAAATGAAATGATCAATTGTATGACCTTATCAGGACTGTCCTAGGTAACTAGATGCTTGTAGAGTAAATAAATGCACAAACGTATGCATTAACCTTCTTTATCAGCATTTAAATTAAGATGAAATAATCAACTAACGGTAGAACCAACGGCTATACTGTTTGATCAGTTTAATCAATTTTTCTACTGATTTTATCGATTTGTAAAGATCGCATGCTTTGAATTGTTTTTGTTAATAACATATACACGAATACCTGTTTCACTGTTCTTCCTAACACGTTTTTGTGGTTATCAGTTTTTGTAATAAATAAAAATCATTATTATTTGGTTGAAATGAATCAGTCTGGAATATATTTTTGCGGGTTATCACTTGAACTGTAATAACTACCATTAACAGTAAAATACCAGTATTACCAATGAATTTATCAATCAGTTATAATTCATTCGATTTTGAAGTTATTTCATTTCTAGTTTTCCTTCTCCCTCCACATCGCAATGCTTAGTAATGTGATTAGATACAAGAGGAGGGGGCATCTCTATCTTACAAAAATCGATGCATATCATACATATGTCAATTATGTATAGATAGGAAGTGATTAGTCAAGCACTGGATGTATACATAATGCGGGTCAGAGATATCATCATCATTTCAATACTGTTATTATTATTATTGTTACTGCTGTGTAAACACTGGAAGCTTGTTTATGCTGAACAAGTATCCGTTATGTAACAACAGAATTACAAAATATCACCAGACTTATTAATGTGAAGATAATTCACTTCACATGACCTGTTTCAACATTCTTACTATGGCTATTTTCTTCTCAAGTTACCACAGTGTTTTTATCTTTCTCAATTGGTCGATGGTTAGTATTCGAAACAAGAAATATTAGTTTTCTCTAGTTTGGTTTGTAAGGATTAGTTATGGGTGCGTACTGCCGATGATTCCCAAACTAGGATGAAACAGCAGCTGTCCAGTACTCCCTGGTTTTCAATGGTTCTCTAACTGATGTCAGTCCGTGATCAACTCGTAAAACATAACTAATCCTTACAAACCAAACTAAAGAAAATTATTCTGATGCTCGCTAGTGACTTGCTACAGGTTGGAGCTTCCTGCAGTTCTAGTGAGAAGTCGTGACCAGTGAGGTCCAATTAGAAGTCACGTGTGGATGGATTTCCACCAACGACAATAGTTGGGGTCGCGCTAAAATCACGAATTGGTAGATGTTAGAATTCATGAACTGGCCATTGAATCGGGTCCCAGTGGCTGAATGGTATACGAGTTTGCCTTGTAACCGGAAGGTCCCGGGTTCGAATCCCAGTGGGTGCGTACTGCCGATGATTCCCAAACTAGGATGAAACAGCAGCTGTCCAGTACTCCCTGGTTTTCAATGGTTCTCTAACTGATATCAGTCCGTGATCAACTCGTAAAAGAAATATTAGATTGAATATTTGTCTGCATTAAATTCTTCTTCAGGAGATTCCTGGAGTTCTAGTTAGAAGTTGTGATTAATGGTCTATAACAGGTTGGGAGTGAGGATGGATTCCCCGCCAATGACATTGGTTGGCGGTTGTGCTAAAATCACGAATTGGTAGAAGTTGGAATTCATGGGCTGACCACTGAATTGGGTCCCAGTGGCTGAATGGTATACGAGCTAGCTTGTCTTGTAACTGGAAGGTCCTAGGTTCGAACCCTGGCAGTGGGTGCGTACTGAGAATGATTCCCAAACTAGGATGAAACAGCTATCTCGTACTCGAGTGCCAGTTTTCAATGATTCTCTAACTTATATCAATCTGTGGTCAAACTCGAAAAAACAAATCTAATCGTTACAAGCTAACTCTTGAATATAGTTAAAAATTCTAAGTATTACTATTCAGTAGCTAATAAAAGTCACAAGCGAAATTATACTACATACAGTTTTAGGGTAGCTAGGACAAAATACAATTCTGTTAATCACAGTTACTGATGTAATGCTCTTTAATTCAGATATTCGGTGGAAACATTTGAATGATTACTAGTCCATCAAAAAACATAACTCTTATGTAAAAAAAACTATGTACAACTACTTTATTTGTAACCAATTTGTTAGTGCTCTGGACAAAGATCTCAGAATCAGTGGAGTTCAAGTCAGATTTATGGATGACGAATAAAGATTACAACCAGTTATTGTAAGTGAACAGAAGTTGGGATTATGGGCGATTAGAACTAGCTCAAAGCGAATTTAACTGTAACGTGCTTTCCTTGTAAGTTGACAGTTCAGGATACAGTCCCGCACAGATTCCTGGTAGACGATGGTTCACAAAAGAAAGTGATCCTGAAATCGGTGAGAAATTGACAGCTCACCAGTAATTATCGCAGTAAATTCTTCAATTAGAGATAAATACCACTGAAAATCATATAAAAGGATAGAATCAACAAATATTCTCACTTTCAACCTGTTTTAGGCACTACGATTGAACCTTAAATAACAGTTTCTCAGATTCCGGAAAAATTCAACATGATGGTGGAACAGTATCATGGTTGAAAGGCGATGAAAACAGTAGCAATAATCTTGCCTTCTTTGTTGGCACAACGTCATCAGGTAACATAAACTATCTCTAAACAACTAGAATCATATGACTAGCCAGTCAAATTTGGAACTTAGTATGGTAGGCTTGGAGGAATTTCATTGATTTGAGTACGGATGGCATCAGGAAATGACATCAGAGTTATTACCAATCAAACAATACTGGATAGTTCTTCTGTACTCTTTATCAGTATTCATCCACAGTTTTATGAGAGAAAAACCAGGGATGTTAATTTTCAGCTTCAGTACATCACTATTAAAGCAGTGGCTTTAGATTCGATTACTACGTTCTGACGGTTTACATTGCAGCTTTATATCACTTATTGCTGCAATCTATCTTGAAGATAAGTAAGACAATACATTTTAAAAGGTTACTGCTAAAGTTCACTTGAATTTTGTCTATGCGTGTGAGTGATGTTTGGTGTTCACTTTACATGAATCACGAATGACCTTCATTTATAAAAATATTAAAGAAAAATGAAATCCTTTTTTTTTCTTTCCACTTCTCATTTACACTTAAATGAATAAAGCCTGACAGAATGGATTGCACGCAACTTGAGAAATTATCACAGAATTGATAATGAAATAATATCAAAAACAGAAAAACAAAAGAGGATGGCAAACAACACACTGAACGATACTGATGTTGGATAATTTATCTTATGGTTGGATAACTTTTGACAATTTCTTTATACAAATATAAGTATATTATTAACAAACAGACTCTGATTGCCCTTAAGGCTTTTATTTGTCTCTGTTTTGTTTTCTACTCTGATTAATAAATCGGAAACTGATGTACTTTAGTCGTGTCTAGTTTGACGTGTCGGGAATCATCATCCTCGTCATCCCATCGGCTTTATGACATGTAAATGAGTAAAACATCATTCAGCACAATTAAACTATGAAACAAATAAAAGATAAAATAAATCCACAAACACGCATGCACACATATAGACAAGTAAACATCATAGGGATAACATGTCGACTTCATTAATCCCCTTTTGAGTCATAATTTCTATGGGATAAATTTCATATGTAATGATTACATGAGAATAAAAAAATAAGATTTTTTTTCTAGAAATTTTCCATCGGACAGCTTTTTTAAAATTTCTTCTTCCTCATCCCCTCCTCCAACATTTTGATTGTAGTTATTCTTACTGTTTCTCTTTATTTATGATTTATGCACCTGAAAATCACCTTTGACCAGTACAGTTGTCATATATACTCATTCATAACTCTATTATTATTATTACTTCATGGTGAAACCGTGTGAGTAGTTTTGTGAATTAATCACTTTCAGTTAAATAAAGAACAGTTTCCATTGTGGAATTTAATTCTCAAATAGAGTTGAGGGATACATATATTGTGGATATTGATTTCTTTTACTTGAATAGTTTTTTGCTAAACTGAAAGTTTGCATTGTTCAACCAGCTACTGATTAGGTAGAAAAGTTATGACTTCATATGGAATAAAAGCAGAAAATTTTAATATCAGTAAGTAAAGTTATTTATTCATTGAGGTGGAATCCTACTGACAAGGCCAGTATTGTTATCACTACAATTGCTACTAATGATAATGGAATGAAAAGTACAAATAAGAGACGAGACACTATCATCATTAAACATTTAAGGGATTATTTCTTCACTGCATACCATGGGATTAATTTTTATTCTAGATTATTGTGGTTTTTATTGAGTAATATGGGCGAGTAAGCGCACTAATAAGTAGTTTTGTGATTCTTGCAAAAATTCATCACTCAAATGCATAAATAAATTTTAAATCAAGATAGAAAACTGAGAGAGAGAAGGCCACAGCAACTGGCTACGAGCAACATTACTCTCTACCTCTTTGCACAAAATAAATATGTTAACCAAATAACGACTTTCTATAAAAGTGAAATCAACTAAGAATATCTCAATATTTATAGTATGAACTATGATGGTGAAATGCACACTTTTCAAGTGAAAGGTACATTATAACACCTAAATCAAAATGCAACTCAACCTACAAGCTAAGTAACTCATTCTCCTACTTGAAGTGTAAAAAGGTATGTTAGATGTCCGTTGATAAGAAGACGGAATAATTTATCAGATGGCAGTGTCGATAGCTATTGCATTTAATTTGCGATGTAAAACAGTAAATTGCTCCTTATAAAAATCGTGGTATCACTCCTGAGTCATTCTTTTATCATAAAGTTGTCAGACAATTAGAATTACCAGATAAATGTATCCTTTTATTATTTCATATTTTTCTACAATCAGAACACTTAGAAATCCCTGTATTAATCGTGTAAATGCAAACAGATTTAAAAGCATACAGGTGGTACGTCTCATCCACATTCGAACTGCGACATCTACCATTTGAACTTCTATTTTCATTCATAATTGGTAGGAGGTGCATATCATTTCGGTCTTTAACACCTACAGTGCTGTGCCTAGGATGGATTTGCCAAAAACTACTTAGGACTTCCTAATAATATTTTAATCTGCCTTAGGTTGATGATAAAAGTACTTTTATATTTCGTTAGTGGCAGTGGGAACAGTGGCAAAAGTGATATGTTTGACACTTATATTACCAATGACATAACAATACTATTTTCAGAAGGACAAAATTGTCAGTAGACTTGATATAAATCAGAGGTTTTGAATAATTCCAGTTAAACAAAATGTGAATGCACATGTTGGTGTGCGTGTGTGTGTGTAACATTTACTGATTGCAAAACAGATTTTGTCAGGAACCGGCATCTGATTACTGATTACATTAACTATAAGGGGTCAAATGATTACGCCAGTAACAACAAGCTAACTGACAAATAATAAATCTCAATCTGCAGTTGTATCATATTGTAAATCATTATGTTTCTAAATGAATTAGCTTATTTCAGCGTTTGTTGATGACTGATTTGCATTTTTGTAGCAGGTGCATAGGTTGAATCCTTGTGCATGAAATAATTAAATCGAATGTCTACAAAATTTAAGGTATTTCGTTCATCCTTTTATAAGTAATAGATGAGAGAGAACAGTCTATAATTTATTACTGAAATGAAGGGTTTCTATAATTTTCTAAGGCATAAAATATTCTCAAGAGATAATTTGTGTCAAGTTTGGTCACGGATTGATGTTAGTTAAAGAACCACTGGAAACCACGGAGTACCAGATAGGTGTTTCGTCCTAGTTTGTGACTCTTCAGTGGCACACACCGATAACCGCATCGGGGATCGAACCCATGACCTTCAAGTAAGGAGACTAAGCTCGTTGACCGTTCAGCCACTTATGCCGGAACCCAATGGTCCATGAACTCTATGCTCTGCCAACACATGGTGTATAACGCCAGCATTGGTCAGTATCATCATCCAGTATTCGTCGTGTCACTCAAACTCTCAGATCCCACTGGTCGCGACTTTATACCGTATTCCTTCTGATGCATGGCAGGACCATATTTATACAAATTAATTTTAGAGCACTAAACGATAAAAGACCTGATACAAGAGTTGATTCACAATACAAAAGTGAAAGAAAAAAAGCTCATTTTCCATCCTCATTAATTTTCCTGCTTAATTCAATTTGTGTAGTTAAATGTATTAGTTCTAGTGAGAAGTCGTAACCAGTGGAGTCTACCAAGTGAGGTAAGGGATATATATATATATAAACAGGGCTAACCACCTCTAATTGTATCAATCAATTCAACTGCTCCTGTGGAGCCGGTTATATTGACCGTCCCTCTAGGAACCTAGTTTTTCGTGCTCGTGAATGCTTACCAATGTGGTTAAATAAAGGTGTTGTTAGGACCGTTAATAGTCCTATTTTGGAATAATTCGGGCAAAGAGGCCACAAAACTAACACTGAAGAAACTTTCTATATCATCTAACAGGTATTGCATAAAGTACCAAGGACCTCTAGATACTGAACACTCCAAACATCAGAAGCCATTACAATTCACCTAAAATAAGCGGATCTCTGTAAGGAAAAGAAGCAGTTTTAGCCTCTATTGCTACCTTGGTCTGATTTCCAGTCTATAGAATCATAAATTTTGTGTGAATTTCCTTAGTTTATCTGATATTTAGTTTAGTGTTATATTAATGCATGTTATCTCTTAGTGATGCTTTTGAAATGTGATCTGTCGACACGACTGATATGGTGTAGTTTAAAACATTGGTGATATCAGTAACAATATTTCTTTAATTATTACTGTCATATAAATGTAGGAACTGATGACGAATTTATCGAATAGAATATTCTTTGTTCACTAATCAGTCTTTGAAAATAAAAGCTAAGAATGAATTAAGAAAATGTGATGACGCTTCCTTTTTTTTAAAGTTGGTAGAATATATCAACCTTATTCTATCAAATAAGTGGTTTTAATGACTGGATACTCACTTACTGATCTTAGAAGAATGTTATATTCATTTCTGAAATTCAAAAGTAAAGTATTGTGTTTTGCAACTCAATGTTAGTCAGAAGTTAGTCACCAAGATCAGATTTCCTAAGAATCTCGGTATGTGTCATATTTATTGTAAGAAGGCTGATAATCCGACGCAGTTACTCAAAATAGAGTAGCTGAGATAAGGTTAGAGCCACAGACCCACTATTAGCTGGAAGTAGAATGCTAAAGCCAATGAGCCAAGTCTCCATTAACACACTTAAAGCTCATAGATGACTCTTCAGGCCGACTGCGCAGCTATTTAAATACATACCTTTTCAAGCCTGTTTAGTGTGTTTGGAATTGATCACAATAACAAATAGATGACAAGCTTTAGTTCAAGATTTCATGTTTGTTGAAATCCCTACGGAGGGCATATTAGCAAAATGTATGAAACCTATAATCTTTCCAAAATCTGATTTTAGCGCAAATGCGTTCATATAACAAGTGATCTATGAAACCGATAAATGTTGATGGCAGATAAATTTTCATCTCTACACTGGTTACGATAAATCGAATGACTCATGTATTTGAGACTACTTTTATCAAAATACAAACCTAACTAGTTCGAAAACAGACTGGAATTAATTAAGGAAAAATCGATAAAATATGACTTCGTGTAATAACTGAAGGTTTTAACTACCTCACTGAACACACCATTTTATTATTTCTTTGTGATAAAGAATGTCTGGGAAGTCTAAACATGGGATGGACATTAATTTCGTCTAAGTAGGTGTATAGTTAGATTGAACAACAACAACTGGAACAGTCAGCCTTTAATTTATGCTACAAATTAAACTAGCTATGCAGTAATTTTCGCCACTCATTTATCTAGAAAAGCCAGAAGTAATTTCCTAATTTAATCTTTTTCCTTCTCAAACGAAATTAAGTATCATTAAGATTGCCCGGATTTTCGACAACGACGATAACAAAGAAGAGAAAACGTCAAATTTTAATCCAGTTTTTATCGTAAAAGAGAACTAGGCGACAATACTGAATTTACTGCTTCTTTTTAGGATATCGATTGTATTCGTCTAATTCTTACATGTGCGTGGTACAAGTGAACCGTTAACAATTTTCATTTCATGCCTCCAGTTTCTTTCTTTTGCACTCGTTTAAATGATTTTTCGTGTAGATTTCTAAAGCATCGACCTTTCACATCACCCAGGTTTCTTCCCTCCATTCCTTTGTGTTAATTTGACAGCTGACATGATTTAATTTAGGTGAATGTATTTAACAGATCCATGACGGAATATACGCTTATTTATGCACGAAACATCAGTATTTTGTGTAGAATTTCAATTTTCTGTTCCTCCAAATTATGATTACGCGTATATGTGACTTTTTGCCTGTATGCTATGTTATTTACTGAAGTATTTTCAGAAAATGATCCTTCTTCATGGTATCATTCAGTGTCTGCTTATTTTATTTGGGTCAAATTTATCGTGTTTTCCTACGCAGATGGACGTATGAAGCAACTGTGGTGTGTGAAAACCATAAAGCTGTTCCACTCAGCAGATAAGTATGAGTGTTTTTTTCTTGCTAATCCAGCTTTGAATCAAATTTCAGTCTTTACAGACTGTGTCACCGCTGACTACGGAAGTAAATTACTCTCTCTCTCTTTATGTCTCCTTTTCCCTCCAGTACCAATGTGAAACCATATTTTGAAGCCAAAGTATTACATACCTGTTAATGTGTGTCATATCTTAGATATTTTTTCGTTTGATGAATATTAAATTTCATCTATGAAATGTGGAAAACACTGAAAAATGAAATTTTTTTACTATTTAAGAATTTTAAAAAACAGAACACACTCATGACACTCTGAAGAATACTGAAGTCAAATACTTTTATACAGCAACAGAATAGTGGATATTTATCTCACTGCCAAGTGAAATTCATTAAAAGTAGACGGACATTCACTAAGAGGCCTCTGCAGTGATTTATTTTTGAATGTCGGACATTTTACAATGAAATGGATGCAACAGATGAGTTCTGTGATGTACTTTATTACTGGATGATATCGTTGAATAGTTGTATACACCTGATATACATATTACTGTTGACGACCGGATAATCGGATCGCTAACGGAATATTACTCAATAATCTTATGACTCCTAAACTTCAATGATCGCTAGTTCAACATTTTTCCTTCCCAGTTTTGTGTTATAACGTACTAAAATTTGTAGTATTCATCTAGAATGCGGTTGTTAGTAAATAAGGGAGTATACTGAAGACATTGGAGACTGAAAGATGGTCTTCACAATGCACAAACGTCACTGCCATCAGTGCAGTAGAACAGTAAATTATCACTCACAAATTTGCATTTAAGAGTTCTCAGTGAAGCAGAAACAAACATCTGATGCCCAGAAAATGGTAGTGAAAATTTCGTTAAGCAAATGAAACTCTCACTCATTTGGACAATTTAGTTTTCACAAAGTTCATTGTGTACTTCAGCATATAGGTTGGGTTCCTCGAATAATTACACAGAAGCTTAGAAACTGCTGTAATTTAACACCTTATGTCAATTAGCTTAAGAATTCTGACCCCGTTTCTCTGCAAAAAAAGTCATTAAAGTCGGTGTCAACTGTTATTAAACTTAGCAGATGTGTAATGTATATCGATATCCTTATGTAAATTACCTGCCCATTTCAAATAACTCAAAGTGAAACGTCGTCTGGAACTAATCAAAACTCCACCGTATTTATCAGTTAGACATCTGTCTAACTGACATTTTGATCAACTTAGTTCTGCAACACAATTATTAAGCATTGATTCGAAATTTTAAAATAAGACCAAATATTTTAGAGGTTTATTTAAAAATGAAATAACTAGTTCAATAGTCACAAGTATATAGTGTGATTTTTGAGTTAAAAAAATAATTACAAACATAACAAACAAGTAATCTTCATTATTCAGCGGTATTATGAAGTAATAAACAAATCAAAGAGCAACAGAATTATGATGTAAGTGGATAAATGAATATTCAGAATAAGCACATCAACAGTCGCCCAGCTTTATTTTTTTGCCAGTACTAAACTATTATTATTATTAGTAGTATTAGTGATAACATGATTTAAAGTAGGACTTATGCCACTTCACGAATATTATCACTAAACTATGTGATCAACAGCTCACGGCTGCTTCATTCGGCATTCATCAATTTGCCCATCAGTCAGAATGTTAGAAAATTATCATTATATATAGCTGAAGTCCACCTACATTCATCCCCTTGTGTACTTGTTGTGGTTCGAATATGCTTGATGTCTTCCCCCGTCCCCCTCCTCAATCAGTTACCCATCGTTCAACTATTTTCTCGATAAATGTGAACAGTTGATCAACTATTTGATAACAACCAAATAAATGAAGAGAGTTATCCAACTTCGACGGAAGAGTTTCATCTCATACATTCGATTCCCATCTGCTTCAAGTATCACTACTCATATGTCAGGTGTATTGTTCATCTGGTGATTGTAGTTGTTGTTTTATCCCTTTGCGTTCCGAGTGGAGTATAGAGCTTCAAGTTTGAGGTTTGGAGTTTCAGTAGCAGTTATGTTCTTCCTTACAGATTGAGGTTGGTAGCGTCGCACCAAATCTCCCCTCTTATCTGGGCTTACAAGTGGTGGCTGAGCAAGGTTCAGAAGTGTTCCAACCAGTATTTATGACTGTGATTATTCTTATTGTTATTTTCATTCATATATTTATTGTATGTGTATGGAGTATTGTTTCTGACGAGCATTCTGTGTGCTCAATTAACCATTATTTGATGATTGAGATTAGTGTGTTCTGAACACTTCTCGGATCATTTACACTGATTATTGATTCATATCAGTGAAAAATGTTGATTATTGTAATGTGATGTCATTATTATTATTATTATTATTGTGTATCTTCAATGAACACTGGTTCCAGTAGTGTGTGTTATCGGCATGAACACACAATGACTGATTATTAGGTCACAATGGAACTGTCAATGACATCCACCTTAGTTAGTCAGTTGAGAATGAATGAGTATAATGACTGTGACTTATGTGATTCCTTGTTTGTGAGATGACGTTGTGGAACGTCAGAGAGAACAATCTGAACAACATTAGAAATAAATATCTCTGTCTATGTTGAAGTTGACTGGAGGGAACAAGTTGGAGTGAAATTTATGTTGTAAGTGTAGGACTTGGGCACTGTCATGGTCGAATATAATTCCATATTAGATAAGTTTATTTTAATAATCACACAGTGATGATGCAGTATTAACAACTGGATGAAAAGGTTTCTAGCATAAATTATAGTCACTCATAATCGTATTAATTAATTCACATGGCTTCATAATTTCTCTAGTATATTTTCTCTCTTTCTCTCTCTCTCTTCCTCTTGTTGTTTGTTGGCACTTTCTATATCTCCGGTATGGAAGGCGTTGTGTCATTCCGATTGTACGTGTGCGGTATTGAATCCGTGTATTCGTCGTTTAATTTTTTTCACTTCTCGTTTGCATTTCGATGTTTCTATTAACTTCTTGTGATTGTGATGTAGTGTTTCCTCATAAGGTGAGTGAGTGAGACAATCCATTATCATGCTAGGAGAATCAGCATTCAAGTTAAGTTTTTCAGGTTGGTAACAATGAAAACATTGAAGATATGTCATGACTTCATGATATGCTCATCCAAATGAATGTTTCAACGCATTGAAAAAGTCACGTAGACTTTCTGCTGTCTATTTTGAATAGTTGATAAGGGATTTCAGGAGATCCTTTAGTTTTGATGAAAATTCTGAAGCGTTATGTAACATCTTTCCTTTTTTAAATCTTCATTTAACTGATCTAGCTTGTTGTATATTTTTCATTGACATTTTTCTGAGCAACAATTGCGGCGACATATAGCATATCTAATTGATCATTCACTTCATGAAAATGCGTTTGGTGACCAGTATATCAGCCTTTATTCCGCTCAGTTGTTGGTAATGTCATCTTTATGTCGTTCTCAGTAACTGTCGCAGGCATATTATTCATGACAACATTTTCGGGTGACTACTAGATGGTATGCTTATATGGATTTCAATTAAAATACTTAACTTCAAGGTACATGGGGATTTGCTTGATTTCAGAGTACGTTTCTTCATGGACCCGTGCCAGTTAGACGACTGGGAAGCCCCTAGAGGTTGCTCCCTTCGTATTCTGTGATCATTTAGCAGTGTGTAGTCATAACTTCATCTGAGATCAAAACTAGAACCCTTGGGTTAGGTTAGGCGTTGAAAACATTAGCATTCAGGCAGTGAGTCAGAACATAGTAGCTCATAAGCCGAAATATAAATGTCAGCCAGAAAATCACTGAAATTTGAGTTATACCAGAGGATCGTTTATTCCCCAGTTTGCTTCTCTGTAGTAGTGCCCATATTTGCTTATTTTTGAGCTTTTAGGTTTTCGGTAATTGGGTAACTTATGTCACTACATGATGAAATCTAGCTTAAAAGTATTAGAAATGCCTATAGACTCAACATATGAATATTAAATCTAGATTCCAGATGAATTTCTTGAAGTTATGATAAGAAACCGTGATTGTTTGAGTCCAGCAATTTAGTTACAAGGACAACGACTCTCCAGTGACAATGAATGGGAGTGGTGCCAGGCGAATACATTACAAATTAAAGGTTGGATGGTAATGTCTCTGCATTTTAATATATGTGTAAAACTTGGGCACTGTGGTAGTAAGTAATTCCATATTAGTTTGTTTATTAGGTATATCACACAGTGAAACAGTATTATTTACTGGATGACGTTTCGAACAAAATTTATTGTTCATAATCATATCATAAAACTCAAGTTTCGAAGTCGTGTGATTACAATTGATATGATTATGAACAATAAATTTTGTTCGAAACGTCATCCAGTAAATAATACTGTTTCACTGTGTGATATACCTAATAAACAAACTAATATGGAATTCTCTGCATTTTAATTTGACTGACGAGGACATCTAGAATATGATTAAATACCAGATCAAGGCTACCTAGCTTTCAATGTTATTCAAAATTTATACCAATCTATTGATTCATCAAACTGCATGCAAGCTAATCATATAGTATGGCTGACATCCATTCAGTAAAAAATATGCAACTGGTCAAGGTGCACTGAATTCAATGCAAACTACAGTTCTAATATTTCACTGTTGACTGTTTAGTAGTTCATCGAAGGCGTTTTTCAAAAAGCCAAAGAAAACGATAAAGAAACATTCAGATTTAGTGTTAGTTTTTGAATATGATATATTACTTGAAAATAATGGATCTATTGCACATTATCAATAATTTCTCATCAGGAGTTCTAGACTCTGAAATAAAGAATCAGTTTGGAAATAAAACAGAGGAGATCCCATAGTAAGACTGGTAACAGTGACAAACACTGGATAAACCTGTGAAGTCACAATATTTTTTGTTTGTTTAATAAAAAACTGTGCGACTTCTAGACATTGTCTTTTGCGTGGATAAACATCCTTTCGAAGAAAAGTTGTTTAGTAACGTTGAGATAACCATGTGAAGAATACCACTGAACTCACTTTTCACTTTTGAATACTGCAGTCTTTATTTTTGTTTATTAATTTACCTTTTCATGTTAGAAACAGCGATCTACTTACTATCTCTCTTCTTATTTTAACATTTACCTATGATATTTCAAGATATGACATGTGGAATACGGAATGCACATACTGATGTCAGTTTTGTAGATTAAATCAATTCCTACTAAATAGGTCTCCTTTGAATATTTTACGATTCCGTGTGGCAAACATGCTATGTTACAATAATGATAATGAACATTTTAAAATGATTTCAATGTTAAATTATTGAAATACTCAGAGGGATTTATATCATAAATGGATGGATTTGTTGTTGCATATCTTGTTCTGACTCAGTATATAACCTTTCAGTGTATTCAACACAAGTAACAGGATTCTAACTATTTGGAAGAGTACGTTGGAATGAATAAACATAAATCAAATTGTGACTACTGAATAACACAACTAGATTTACAACTTCAAATGGAATTACATTTGCAATTCCAATCAATTAAAGATAATGTGCCTATAAATGACTCATGCTGCATCACTGTCTACTGCAACAACACAAATAAGGTGAGTGCATTTGATCTCAGACTGAACTGTTGACTATATTTGCCGAAGAGCCATCTATTTCCTGGGAAAATTAGTGAACTTCATACAAACACCTAGATACAATATTCATATCATGAATAAATCCAGCAGATTAGACAATTACCTCTGTGAATGGTAAAAATATGATCACGAATGAATGCCTACAATAAATGTCCAGCTTCCACATGTTCGAGACTACAAAACAGTCCTTTCATACTTGATTCCCTTTCAACACTTTACAACATGAGAGTGATGAATACTCGAAATCACTTTGGTCAATATCCACAATGTTATTATTTATCACTATTGTTGTCATCAAGTAAATAAACAATAAGTATCTCTACTGGCCACTCGAAATTGTGCCTATGATTGTTATTCTCTCTCTCTCTCTCTCTCTCACTATCTCTCTAATATCCATGATTATGAGTTAATCACTCGGAGAGAGAGAGAGAGGCAGTGTGCGTGTATGTGACACTTGAAAGTTGTATGTGATTATCCGAGATATTTTGCCACTTGAGAGGATATTTATGCGCAGTGTGCGTCTGTTACAAGTATGTCTTTCATTGACTCAGTGAACTAACTACTCACTCACTGTCACATGAAAGTGTTCCGGGAGAACTGAACGACTCTCTGTATGAAAGTGAGCAATTGACCAAGTAACTGCCTACCTGACAACTAACGCAGTATTGTACGCATTTAATCATCAGACAGTGATTCACCACTTTTGATAAGAGTTTTGTCCTCTCTGGTATTTTGACCACTTCATGTGACAGTTGTGAGTAATAATTGCAACCCGAAATGGATTTTGATATCTATGAAGCGCATCAATCGGCGAGGTTTTAAAATGCGATATCCGATGAGTATTTCCTGTGTAAACCTAAACACAAAAGCACATAACTAAACGCTAAATATTTGCTTTTCATTCATAAACCTAAAGGAAATAATGTGAAATGCTAACATTCTGAAAAGAATAGGTGTAACCACGTGTAATCCTTCTTTGTAACAATAGGAATTTATTAGGGAGTAGCAGTTTGGAATTTAATGGATGTTTAACTGCCAATTCCTCAACAGTATGAGAAAAAGTGCATTACAAAGACTTCAAGTAGATTAATTCGAGGAACAACAGTTCAGTCATGGGGGCTATCCTTCATTTAAGTTTTCTTGATGTCACATGGTAAGCTTTCAGAGCATTATTATTATTATTATTATTATTATTGTATCCTTTAATTCCTAGAGGAACATAGGGCTTCAGCCGTGCGTCTCCATTGCGTTCGGTTCTCTGCTAGAGTCTTCACCTGGCTGCATGTCTACCCACATGTTTTCATCTCCTCTTCACATGACCTCCTCCAAGTCACCCTTGAACGACCAACTCGCCGCTTCTCTTTCGGGTTCCACTCGAGCAATGACTTGTCTAGTGATGTCACTTGATGGTTTCCTCAGAGTATGGCCAATCCATCTCCATTTCTTCCTGCATATTTGTTGCACAATTGGTTCCTGCTGGGTTAGTTCATTCCCAGAGATCCCTGCTGCTGATATTTTCTGGCCATCTGATCTTGAGTATTGAGCGAAGACAACTGTTAGTGAAGGTCTGTAGTTTGTTTGAGATGCTCTTTATGATGCGCCAAGTTTCTGATCCGTATATTAGCACTGACTTCACTTTGAGTTTTTAAGAATCCTAAGCTCTCGAAGAGGAATATTGTTCTTGAGTCTGAGAATTTTACAGTCGCGTATTCTGAACTCTACAACAGCAGTTGTCTGACTGCCCTGTCTAACCTATAAGAAAATGTAATGTTCCAAAGAAATTTCGATAAAGAAAGGAAGACGAAATTTGCAAATTATCAAGGGAACCAATTGTATGAAGTTCCAAAGAAACTTTGGAACAATATTTCAGATGAAAGTTTTCAGCCACCAACAACCCTGTGATGACAGAGTCTGCATTCAGATTTACCAGGAATTTCAAGATTAAGAAATTTATGTTAATTTCCACTGATCATCACTACACACCTTCTCAATAAGTTGCAGTTTGAATTATTCTTTTTCTCTGAATTAAGTAATCCAAGGGATGAAGATTAATGCTGGTCACTCAGTAATGCGCTGCCGCACGTTCCTAATATGAATTGAATTCTAAAATCACAGAATTGGAACTCTATTTTGCGAAAATCAGCAACGGTGAGGGTATCACTGAAAGCCAGCTATTTCATTCTAATTTGGGACAATCCAGCACAGCAGATCAATGACCCATCACGGATTGGAGCCAAGATCTTCAAGTGCCAGGAAGAAGACAATGTTCTTTATTCAGTGAGTTAGAATTCAAAAACTCATGAGATCTACCACTTATTAGTGTGTGATATAGCTCTGTTATAACCCGATGGTATTTGTCAGTTTTCGCCACCTCTCGAATTTTAACTAGCTATGTTTTCGCCTTTTTCTGGTTTTTTTCATTGTTCTTTTTGTACCTATTGTTTTGGTTTCCTGCGTTAAACTATTCACGCACGCTCTCAACGTTCCCTCTTCTTCTGCTTAACACCTACTACCAATCTAGCAATCTATTCGAGGCTTTGTTTCTATTTGACTCCATCTTTAGCTGCTTACATCTGGTCAAATGGTATTGGTTAGGCGTCTGTGTATTCCGCGATGATAACATCAATGGAGGGAATGAAATCACGGATGAATAAATATCCCATGAGTTGACGATATAGCGGCACTATCGAATAATGTCAAAGGAGAATGTCAGTTTCGCAGCGAAGTAAACTAAATACCAAATTTAGAGAAAGTATAAAATTTGATTTCGATAAATTGAATAAAATTATTGAATACATAATTCGTAAAGCATTAAGTTGGATTAGATCGTTCATTGTATTAACTCGGCTGCAAAACCTTAGGCTTCATAAACAATACACAAAATTACCTACACAGCAAAACGGATTACGACTATTGAATATATTCGGTGGGAGTTTGTTACTCTGTGCACTCTCGAAACCGAGAATAAACCAAAGAAAGCCAAATGTGAAATATATAGAAAGTATGAAATTTGATTTCAATAAATTGAATAAAATTTGATGCAAACAAAGAATAGAAGCAAATTCAATAACACGTCATTACCTACTCAGAGTGTGAGCAGGTGAATCAACTCGATCGAACATACTGAATTAATTAACTCGATAAGTGTTAATTAACACAACTCCATTATTCGATAATACACCACTGAATCTCCACTTGTATGTCAATCAATCACCAAGGCGATATGAAAAACACACAAATAACTCATCTATGAAAAACTGTAATAATCACCTCGTTTACACAACACTCCTCTCCAAACATACTGACTAACTAACTGACTGACTGATTGACTGGATGACTGACTGGCTGATAAATAATGACAAATCAAACAATATCACACTAAGAAGACTAACCAGACACAATTGAGTAGTACACACAACCCATTAATCAAACTTCTCCACCTGTACACTACACATAATACATCAACAATTCCCATCATCGAGAATCAATTAACACTTGATGATAATATCCAAATTACAACTGTGAATAACAATAATAATAATAATGGTCTCCATCCTCTCACCCTTCAACAAATCACCACTGTCGTTATTCGTTTCTCTGACATTACCCATGATATTAGTAGATGGACTAGTATGAATTGTAACTGAGACGCAGATCCCTCTCTCTCTCTCTTTCTCATACAACAACTGACCACTTGATATTAAGCTGTCTCCCAATACTAGTGTTTGTCTACAACCCTAATGTTGGTGACAAAAACAAAACATCTCAGTGTACTCACAGTATGCTGGTTGGTACAATATTCACTCGACTGTTGATGAAAGCTCGGACTGCGATTATTACTCACAACTGTCACATGAAGTGGTCAAAATACCAGAGAGGACAAAACTCTTATCAAAAGTGGTGAATCACTGTCTGATGATTAAATGCGTACAATACTGCGTTAGTTGTCAGGTAGGCAGTTACTTGGTCAATTGCTCACTTTCATACAGAGAGTCGTTCAGTTCTCCCGGAACACTTTCATGTGACAGTGAGTGAGTAGTTAGTTCACTGAGTCAATGAAAGACATACTTGTAACAGACGCACACTGCGCATAAATATCCTCTCAAGTGGCAAAATATCTCGGATAATCACATACAACTTTCAAGTGTCACATACACGCACACTGCCTCTCTCTCTCTCTCCGAGTGATTAACTCATAATCATGGATATTAGAGAGATAGTGAGAGAGAGAGAGAGAATAACAATCATAGGCACAATTTTGAGTGGCCAGTAGAGATACTTATTGTTTATTTACTTGATGACAACAATAGTGATAAATAATAACATTGTGGATATTGACCAAAGTGATTTCGAGTATTCATCACTCTCATGTTGTAAAGTGTTGAAAGGGAATCAAGTATGAAAGGACTGTTTTGTAGTCTCGAATTTCTTTTGTCTTTTCATGTCTATCGCTAATCTCCTTGATATGAGTCATGGGTGAATTTCAAATATTTGTAATGTACTTTATTGATTATGTGGAAACTGGACACTGAATGCTGTTAATAACCGAATCTTTCTCGTGAGTATCTCTTCTCGCATTCTACTATGGATACGTCAGAAACCCACGAGAATTTACGTGTTGAAATTGGTCATTGTTGAACAGTTCATGAAAAATGATTGAATGCTCAGTAAGAATAATTCTGTTTCAAAAAGTGAAATATTTTCTTACTTCTGTTGAGTAATCATGAATCAAAGGAGCGATGAATTAATAATATAAATGATCAAAACAGGAAATATGGATAATTTTTCCGCTTTATTCAGCAAACTGCATCAGAAATCTCATCGGTATCCAGGCTACAAGTATTTTAATAACCATCTTGTCAAAGAACACAGTCTATGTTTTCATCGAAATTATTCAACTATAATTTTGGTGAAAGTTATTTTGAATAATTTCAATGAATTGAAAGTAGAAATCCATAATTTTATGTAACAGTGTTTTCCACTAGTTGAGAGATTTTTATAATGGTCTAAGAGTTAGAAACGAAATGGTTTATTGGTAGAGAGATGTTTGTTTACGTCATCAGGTAAACAATGCTTAAAAAAGATGTCGTGTTATTCGAATTTTCTTTTACTTTCTCATATTTCAAAAACAATTAGTACTTCTGTTTAAATGGGTAATAATAATAATAACAATAGGCATAAAGATAATGGTAACAATGCTCTAATTGTAACAGTTGAAGTTATTCACATAACTTAAACATGATATATATATATATATATATATATATATATGTACATGATTACTGGTTTTAGGTTTAAAAAGTAACCAAAAATAGCCAATAACACACCAATACACCGACAGATATGGCATACATCTTTTTACAGCTAACAATATTCAGAAATCATATGTGAAACAGTTACTCACTGACTTATAATTTTATGCAGTTAAAAAATATAACACGAAGAAAATACCCAACAGATGCAAAGTTATGTATATCTGTAAAACGAAAAGTTAACACCAGCGTAGAGATTTAAAGTAAAGTAGCGAGTATATGAATATCTAATTAGGATAATTATATGGTTTCACAACTTTGGCATTTTGTGAGTACCCTACTGTCAATGGATGATAAACCATATGTCTGGGTTTAGACAGATATTATATATCTCAGAACTGGATCTAGGACAGTTAAGTTACATTACAAACAAGTTACCGTTGGAACTCATTCATTTTATGACACATCATGAGTTTCGTCTCTGGGTTCCTAACTGTTACCAACTGTGGATGGTGCATTAACGTAATAGTTTAAAATTAATTAAAGTAACTTTTAAGGCAATCAGAAATGGGAAAATTGAAGGGATACATTTTCTTACATAGTTGTCTACTAAAATAAAATGACATGATAACTGATATTATTCATTGTCAGGAGTGTAAGGACAAAAAAATGAACCCCTAATTTGAAATGAACATGGTACTACAAGATGGGGTAATTAATCAATATTGCCTTCATAATCTAATAGGGTATTTGACAAATATGAAAAGAATTAGTGTAATGGTTGTAGAAAAGGTTTGGGCTCATGCTGAAATAACTGTCTTTAAGTGTTTTTTCCCCTGAAATTGTGTAGTCAGCTTAGAAGACAACTGGACAAGAAATTCAAACTTGATGTTTCTTCTCATCTAGGTTATATCCCAGAGAAATGAAAATTATTATCTCTTGGATTTTAGAAATGCAAAAGAGTTGAAACAGTCACTTAATCCTAATTGTTGACATAATTACCAGTACTCATCAACACTGCATTAGTTTAATGATATATATTTTGAACATATGCTCACACATAACATTCACTATTAACTAAAATCTTTTGAATTATTTTTCTAGTTGTTTATTCACAATCCATTTATCAAAGATAATTCCATTTAAAATGTTGAAAGAGAAATCAGACGGAAGCTAGATATCATGTTGCAAAATAAGTAGTGAAGAACAACATTTTAACGACACTTATACACTGAAGTTAAGCAATTTCTTCTCAGTGTTCCAGGTTTCTTCTACAGAACTAGTTATCCATTAATCACGACTATAGAAATACCAAAGACAGCGCAACAAGAATGACGACGATAGGCTATGATTTAAGTCCTAGCACTACCTATGATAAAATTATAACTGGGATGAAATAAAATTTATTTTGGTATCACTGGATAGTTGATCATTCAAATTTCGAAATTTGAGGAGTTCAGTTGATTTCACGTTAAAATTATTTCCTGGCAATCGTAGCTGCTTACTGATGTAGAGTCTCAAACTAGAACGGAGCAGCTGTTAATACTCGTTGGTTGGCGCTGTCTCTCTGACTGCTATCGGCTGCTGACATAGCCTATCAGGCGAATAAAAGTTGTTGAGGGTGTATGAACGTGAGCTAATATCCTGTGACTAGTTCTTATGCAATTTATGCGGCTGATACGCTCATAATTTGCATGGACAATTATCACACCTGTAAATTTTTCCGAAGTTTCAGTAAAGTGCATCGATACATTAGTTCCACAATGGATAATGAATGCAAAGATTGGTTTCACTTCCTTGTTTTATCTATGAGAAGATGAGGGGATGACATAATTGATAGAGGAATACACTTCAAGGATACTTCAGCTGGATAGAACTCAAGCTATACTAGTTTTCGTTCAACTCATACAAACACAGATTGGTTAGGTTATTAACTGAAGCAATGCGGAAGATAGATTGCACGAAAACTTGGAAATCCTTGAGAAGTAACTGTCTAAAAACAGGCAACCAGATGTATTCATAATACAATACAAGAGAAATTATGGCGAAGAAAACAACGTCGCTACAGTCTAGGAAAAGTCAGTAATTGCCCAAAATAACCCTTCAAGGAGATTATATATCCTACCAGCTTAACAAAAAACTAAGAGTGGATCTTGATACAGCTAGATTTATTACTATTTTACAGATCTTATCGTGCCTCATATCAATCAAAAGTTGACAGACAACCATCAGAAGTCGCCTACCACCTTATTTACTGATTCATATGTATTTTCCTAAACAAGTACATTAGAAGGATAGAATTATGGGAATTCATTTACTTCTGAGAATATATGCCAAAAAGCCAGAAACTCAGGGGTCCTTAGTCTCCTAATAGTGGCACAACATCTTAATGAATCAGGACACAAAGTAGATATTCCAACTGCATTTGTCATTACTGACAAACAAAGGAATTTAACTCCGATTAGGTTTGCTGAAAATATTACTTTCAAGAGACTTAGGCCCAACTTATGTGTGAAGAAGGAAACCGTGATTAGTTTCAGCCTACCCTGATAACAAATAATTATTACTACTGATTATATAATTATGTTTTCTCCTCTTATTATTTTTCGACCCATTCCTCTTAACTGATTACAAATTATGAAGATTTGTAGCTCAGGTGGACGATTTTGGTTTAGTTGCATAAACACAACTAAATCATCCAGCTCAGAGAACATAATTACACCAAGATGATTTTGAAATGGTTTCTTTTAAAATGTTACGTAATCTTCTCCCTGTATATCACTAGTTTTGCGCAAGACACTTTGCAAACTTCCCGGTGTCTTCTAATCTTATCATAAATAGCAAGTTTCTCTTCGTGTCAATTGTAATAACTCTGTCATCACAATGCATTCATAAGTGATTCCGCAAACTACGATCTTCACACTTAGTTTCGGAACAATGAAATGAAAAATGAATGTTCTTATTTCCCTATTGTTGAGTATATTTTAGGTTGTCTACAGATGAATAGAAGCCCTGAAATAGAATACTCACATTTTATACTGTCAGTCTCAAATAACGCAAACACCTCTGTATCATTGTACAGATAAGTAGTTAATGTTAGCTTAAATTTTTCATTTCTTCACCTGTGATCGCGAACACATTTTAATTCCTCACATGAACATTTCTTTCGGCATTAAATATTATGTGGTGTGTTATGTCACCTGAAAAGGTTCATTTGTTAATCAAAGATCATTTAGTTCAATCGTCATCAACACTTGAGAGTAAAAGTTTATGGAGGTCTAAAGAAATTCATAAGTTTTCTTAATATTATGAGTGTGGACAAGGGAAGAACTTATAAGTTGCTGGTTGTACTTAAGGTAGACTCTAATTAACCGCTATTATTAAAAACTTCTCTTCTTAATACCATAATCAGTACTCTACCCAACATGTAAGTACCGATTAACGAACTCGAAGTAAAAGGACTTGTGACTTATGAGTGTCTTCTGATAAGAATTATATTTTTTTTAATCCAGATGAAATGTCAAATTTATTAAATAAGAATACTGTACAACTTATCTGAAGTGATGCAGAATAGCCGGCTCAAAGAGCGTGCTTGCAAGCAGCACAGTGAGGGAGCGTGAAAACGTAATGGCATCCAGACAAAAAAGTATAGCGTAGCGCCTATATTACAAGTACCCATTAAAACAAAAACTGAAAGCATTGAAGGTGCACTACAAACTAAAAGATATGCTGAATAGAGCTGTTTTATTTAAAATCACATCCTTTGAAAAACTATAGACGGATTAAAATTACAGTGAATAATCGGAAAACGAATATCCGGAGCCGATTTTTCACGCACCCGGCTATGACACACATACAAGGTATGAAGGATGACACTACCTAGTATGTGGAGAAGGATTTAGAACCTCGACCCATTTCCCCAGAGTAGAATGTTTAAGTCGTAAATTACATCTGCACTGAATACGAGAAATTATCAATGAATAAAATAACCTTAAACGCAACATTTAAAACCGCACTACCCAAAATACGAAATAGGTGAATTATAAAAAGATACGGTAAAGGAAGTATAAACCATAATTAAAATTTAGTTTTATTTGTACATGACAAGCAGAAAATATGAGGTAGATTTTAAAGATAATAGATCAGGAATTAGTTAAATATGAAATTATGAGAATGACATCAACATCAATAAGAAACAAAAATCTGATGATAAAGATTCTATTACAATATAACTTAGTTAAATTTCAATTTGGTTGTGTTCTCTGAGTTGTTTTCACTCAATTTTAGATCACAATTAAATAAAGGATACGGTCGAGATTATGAAAGTCACATTCCAGTTTTACACAGGAATGTACCATTCTGACTTACCATCATATTTTTTTATGTCATAAAATGTGACCATTTTCTTTAGAATTACACTAGTGAAGACAACAACCGATAATGCTTATCACTAGTCAAATCTGCAACCAATGGCCAAATTAAAGATGAGGTAATCACTCTAGTTTTTATATAAGTCCATTTCAAAGTGAATAACTTACTTTATCAACATATAAATAGGTTTGCTGTGTACTGGCCTCTAGAAGAGTTTTCGTCTAATGTATATCATGAATTATCGTGAATAGGTTTGATTTCAACAATTACACAGATAACTTATCATCATAGATAAGTCGAAGATATACCTGTCATTTGTAATGATATGAGTATATGCATTCCGAAAAATACATATGCACTTAGAATACCCTCTGAAACTCAATTCGGTGTTACATCTACTATAAAGGATGTCTATAGCAGTCACTTACACTTTCCAAATCCCAATATGGTAACAAAAAATGATTGTATGACCAAGTGTCTTTAAAATAGTTGTATCAATTGGATAATACTCTATCTACCACAGTATTTGTTTTGTTAGTTATAAAAGTTAATAAGTCAAGACAACTTCAACACGGCTACCAAAGTATATTCATTAAATAATTTAGAGGAGGAGTTAAGGACTGCTGAAAAGTACTTTAGAGAGGATAAGTATGAGTGTTGCCAATATCCAACCAATACTTAACACAAAATTATTTGTATACACTGATAACAAATAAAAGACTGTCAGTTATCAACTTTTATGAAACTTTTAAACTAATATTATGATTATCTTTTACAATGAAGAGATTTTGTGCAGAAGTTAAATGATTTCTTAAAGATTATATTCATTGTTAATTCACTACCCTTCGGTGATTTTAATAGGTTTCAGTTTTCCAAGATAAAACAGAATGCTCAAGTATTGATTTGTAGGGATTTGGATGAGATGCTCACTAGTGACTTTTCCTATTCAGGTAGGTAGTAACCTGGGGTTCTAGTGGGAAGTCGTGACCAGTAGGGTACAGCAGGTCGGGTATGAAGACAAATAATCGCCGAAGACATTGGCTAGTGGTCGCGCTATGTTGTGAATTGGTAGAAGTTGGAATTCATACACTGGCTATTGGATCGGTTCCCAGTGACTTAAGACCTACGAGCTCGACTTTTAACCAGAACTTTGGTGGTGGATGCGTTCAGATAAAGAGTCCCAAACTAGTCAGACGAAACAGCCGCCCAGTACTCCCAGCTGGTTTTTAATGATTCTCTAACTGATGTCAGCTCATGGTGAAATCCTGTAACCGGGAGAGATTGTACTGGAATTCAAAGAGTTTAAATATATTATAAATTTTCACTTTTTTCTGTGATATTTTGACACATGTGTAGAATGATATTAGAAACACTCTTTATAGAAAAAGCAAATGAAAGACACTACTGTTCGATATTTTTAATAACAATATTCATCCTGTCAGTATATTTTGAAAGTGATGATGACTGGAATTAACATAAAACGTAAGTCAACTTAGCAATTAAACCAGAAACATCATGGGGCGAAGTTAAACCATAGCGTCCCAAGGGACGCGAACGCTCCAAGGATCTTGAACGCATGGTAGTCATCGGCTAAGCATATCTGTCGCTACTACAGCACAAATATAAACGTATTTCACCAACTAAGGAGCAAATTTCACCCAGATCACGTTTTTAAGCTCTGTTTGGATAATGTGTTAATAGCTCTCAAGGGTTAGGATTAGGGTTAAAGTAGGTATTATGGTTAGAGTTAGGGTCAGGGATATAATTAGGGTTAGGATAAGGGTTATAGTTGGGGTTACGATCAAGGTTAGGGTTAGTGTTAAGTTTAGGGCTAGGGTCAGGATTAGGGATAGATTTAGAGTTGGCATTATGTTTTTTAATATCCGCATTTTCCTAGTGAGTAATCGTCGATCCTCTTACTGGAAACCATAGCAATTCAGCTGGAGGCCTTTGGGAAGACTGTAAAACAGGATAAGAGTTATAAATGGGTTAAGAAACAAGCACACCTTAAGTCACCTCGGTGAATACATGTGCAGAAACTGATCCAACTTAACAACTGATGCTCTTCATTATAACTGAAACGTATTTTAAGTCATGTCAGAAAAAGTACCTTGTTTAATATGTTTTTATACATTTTCTTGTAAATAAACGTCATTTTCTGTGCAAAAGTCGCTTATTTTTATGGTTGGTTGCCTCAAAGTCACTCTTGCGTTCGCAACCCTTGGGACGCTATTGTTTAACTTTGCCCATCATGGTTATATAACCACGGTTCGATTTGTCAGCAAAGAAAGTTAGTTATAAATTGTCTGCCAACTTCATTTTTACCGAAAAATACTGTATTTGTGTGTCATGAATGTTTGATGCTTTCATTATATCTAGCACTATAGTTCCGAATTCCAAATAAAATTAAGTTGACTTTATAATATTCAGATTTGGGGTTTGTAGGGATACTGATTTATGCGAATATAGATCTCGTCATGAACTGATATGAGTTAGGGAATCAAGTGCAAACTAAGGGGTACCGGAGAGCTGTTTCGTCCTAGTTCAGGACTCTTCGTCGAGATTAAACACAGTTCCTACAAACCTACAATTTAAACACTAGTTTACCGCTCATTAGTGGCTTCAGGACTAATGTTCCAAAGTTTGAATTGCAAGTTATAGCCGACTGGATATAACGTGACTAAGTATGAAAAGCACATGGAAACACAGAATAAGATAAAGGGTGAGAGTTTAACAAAGGTCTATGAAATGATGTGGTGTATTCAGAAAAAAGTGGGAGAGGGACAATTAAATTAGGGAATAGGAGCATTGACCAAAATTCACAAAGATCAATATATTGAGGGAAATACGATTCCTATGAAGCCTAGTGGTTAACAATGATAATACAAGGGAAGAATTGCATTAATTGGTTTTCTTCCTCTGCTCATTTGGATACAAGTAGAAAACCAAACACCATTTGTTTCATTTCGGCATCTTGTAGATCGATCTCAAACTCTGCTAAATTAAACTGCTGGAAAATAAATTCCAATGCAGAAACTTCTTACTGACAATAATTTGATATGATCAAGGATAATAATTTTCCCCGAAATATTACCAAAACAGAAAATTATCATTGTGTGTAAGCTATTGAAATGTAATTATAATGAATTTAAGAAATTCTAAGTTCGTTTAAGCATAATTTCCAAAAATGTCATTTCATTCTCGGCCAATGTCAACTTTAAAGAAAACAACTAGTTTCTTAATGAATTCACTGAAGATAACAACTTTGACTTCAGTGTTCCCAATCACCGCCTGGAAGAAATAATATGAGATATGCTTTACAAACAAACATAAGACATAGTCTTAGATTAACTAATTTTCACACACCTAGCAGGATACTATATGCAAACGCAGGCCTATGGGGGACACTTTCTGTCTACATGAAAAAGACAATATTTACTCTGAGCTATGAATATACCAATATTAATGGGTATTCAATGATTAAAGCAGATTGGGTTATTAACTTTAGCAAAGATAAATACTACTTATGACAAGTAGCATTCGGATGAATGAGAGAAATAAAGTAGTCTACTACAGTTACTGAGATTCAGTTAGTACATGTGTACATTTCACATATACGCATTTAAAAGGATGATTAATATCGAATCTTTTCAAATATCAGTTTTGCACGCATTACATAATATTTAGAAAATTTTATATCTTGTCTATAAAAGTAAGTCTGTTCGAATATATCCATGGAAAGTTTGTGGACTGTGAAATGAATCAATTTACTACCAATATATTTAGAATGAATCGATTCTACCTTAGTCTCATCAACAATTCTCCTACTCCACTAAGCAAAACTAGTTGTTATAAACAGTCAAGGGTTTGTGAAAATATTATTGTCTACAATGGGTTTTTCATCACAAACTTTCATCAGCTGACTAACTTTCGAAAACCACTGGGTATTAGGAAGCCTTCCATCCCAGCTTAACCTTGCAGTTCGCACCCGTGATTCCAACAGGTTTCAAGCACACGACCACTAGGTTGCAAGGGGGAAATCTCTGCCATTTATGTACAGCTAGGATTAAATGGTGCATACTTCCTAACATCATTCGATACACAACTTAGTGCTATAGTCGTTCGATGTCACTTCTGAGTATCTGTTGTCACTATTTGATTTATCACACTCTGAACTTCATAGGCTAGATTTCATTCCCACTTATACTACTTGCTATTAATTAAGTAGTCAGATTCTAAGTGCAGAATATAATAAAACTAGTTTGTAATGAAATGTAGTTAAATTTTTTAATGCAACGTTATATTCCTCCACATTCGACAAAGTTTATTATGTACTTATGTTGAAATATCCCAAAAATCTGCTATCATAGTGAGTTTCTAGAAAGTGCTGTTATTGTCATTGGATACAGAAGATCGGAAAGTGAGTCAGTTTAAGAGGGGACTTTATCAAATCTATGTAATATTTAGAAATAATTAGTTGTAATTCATATGACTCCTTGAATTTTCAAATGCAAATTATGTATTTGCTTATTTCACCTTTCTTGGAATATTACTGCTATTGTTTTCTCTCCTGTTATTTGCTTATAGCTGTGTAGATGTGAAGTCTAACAGTTGACGAAGTCCCGTTTATTAATATTTAGGTTACGATAGAGTTTTCACCACAGATAATCTTCTTAAACACAAAACTACAATATATATATATATATTAAAAGAGTGAACATTAAATTTTCGCAGCTGAGAAGGGTAAAAAGTAGTAGTGTATGTTTCATTAAGTTGATTTACGTGACACTAGAAGGGTTATTAAATCCTAGTATGAAATGTTAATAGTGTAATAGACGCATTGAGGGAATACTGCGTCTTCAACTCTGTGTTGTATTTCATCGAATATCAACATTCTTACCGAGCAGAATTTTAATCATCGAGTTAAGATTAAAATTTAAACATTTTGTCACCGTATAGGAAACCATGTAACAATCTACGAGTTAAATGCACATATTATATTGAAACCGTTAGTCCCCATGTTAAATTGAATAAGGCATTTAGAAAACAAATTTCGCCAGATGGTATCATTTTGTAGTTTCTCACGTCCACTTGACAGTTAGCATGAATCACAGTAATAAAATAAAATATATGAAAATCACTCAATTATACAAAGCAAAAGTACATACTAATAACCAACCATATTTTAGTACGTTAAGTAGTCCATATTAGGTAAAGGTTGAAATCTGCTGCATATATTAGACCCGAATGAGAGACTACACGTCATACAGTCGATAATTTAGAACTCTCCATACAACTCAGATAATTAATACAGGATCATGTAGCATGTATAAAATGCATCCAATGAAATTCAGATATTATTGTAAAACATTATACAACATCATCTCAGTTAAATCTGATAAAAGGTATAGTATTATTCACTTATATATCAGGTATGATTTACAACTAATGATTACATTCAGATTGTCACACCCTTTTAATAAATACTCTTACTATTTTACTTTTCTGCATAAGTATGTGTTAAATCATTTCTAATCTTCAACTGAGTGAACACATTAATTTTCATTGACTTAGTCCATAAAGCATGTACACAGTCACATTCAGATATAACTAGTGTTCATATTCCGTGAGAAAGGTCGTTGATGTATTTCATAAATTAAAATTACCAACTAGTTTTTGGATAATAAAACAAATAGTATTAAAGTGGAAATCATATCAGAAGTAATGAAAAGTGTGACGTGTGAAATTTGAATATGCATATATTAACCAGGTAAAAAGAATCACTGTTAAAAAGGGAACAAAAATTAGCACTTATGTGGACACTGAGATAGATAGCATCTTCACAAGAAGCCAACATGTCAACCTGGGACCAAGCACTTCGGTGGAATCAATCGACGGGAAAATCTAAAATTCAATTAAACTGAGAGCAATACTCTATAGAAAAATAATAGGACAACAGTATAAGGAATATGAAAATGAAATAACTTCAAAACAATAGTATGAAATCATATAAGCATCAATATCATCAAAGGGATGTTTATTACTTTGTTCAGAAAGAAAAGGAAGAAGCAAACTGACTCACTGATTCCTATTCCCAAACATTTAATCGCATTTTAAACTAATGAGCCGCATGACCTCTTGGAATCCACTTAGAGAGTTGTGAGGCACCGGCAATTAATCCAGCACAACCATCTTTTAATTAATGTACTGACAATTTTGCATAATGCCAAAGTTGTGAGCGTAAAATTCGAATGGATTTATGAGTATGAATTTTTAAAAAGTGTACAAAAACTTTATGTATAGATGCATAATTTTGAATCCATTTTGAGCAGTGTGTATGGCAATACAAAAAATTTATACACTTTCTTGTAGTTGATAATCATATCTGATTTCCGTTATATTGCACAACTGCTGATACAAACCTATTGTTTTTTATACGCTCCTGTAACATTTTCACTAACTTATCAACGCAGTCTACTCGAACTCAGCAGCCATGTGTGAACTAATGGAGAGTTGTGATTTGAAGTAAACGAAACCAGCGATGTTCAGCATCAATACCGAATGTTACCATTTGTAGTTAATTCCATTTTAGATACACTAATCGGTGTAACCTTTACCAAGGTCTCAGAGATCAACTTATTACAAACAAAGATTCTCGTTGACGGAGGGTATGCAGATAATACCATTCTTTTAGGTGAAGACACCGACAAAATGAAGTCTTCAGAACATATCGAGCGAAAATCTCAGTAAGTTTGGCAAACATTTCGCGCCTATCAAATGTAAAAAGATGCCAAAGGACTGGTCTGCACTGACTGCTTGTTTAAGGATCGAGAATGATAGGGTAAGAAAGTTGTATCTGACTAATAGACTGATGGCTGGCGATATGTCGGGAGGGATAAAGAAAAGTTCGTTTGGTATTTGCCAACCTGCACCATCTTTGGCACAGGCATGATATCCAGTTAATCAAATTCACAATTTGTAATGTACACAGTTTGAAGGATGAAGTTTCACCATAGTTTCCTTTGGAAACCGTATTATTTAGATCACAGCATGTGATCTCCTTGATGAGGTTAATCAAGACAGAAAGTGTTTTTGCATAAAACTATATACTACTGATTGAATAAGACGAGCACTTGTGTACTACTCTTATCGACCAGTACCGGTTGCTAATTGGAACGAGATGATCTAAACGCCGGACAGCCGTTTCACTCGTTTGGGGCCTAGCTCATCCCTCCATCTGGCTAACAACCCATACTGGTTGATATGACTGGTATGCAACTACTCAACTCAATCACTCTGCAGTACACAGTTTTATGCGAATGTGATGTCCAGCTACGCATAAAAGGAAGTGTGCACTGTGCATCAATTCGTTCTTCTTTACTTTATGGCTATGAGACCTGGCCACTGAAGTTACATATGATGCAAATGTCTTCCAAATTCTGAAAATCCACAACCATACTCATCTACCTGTCCTTTAAACCATACATTTTTGTTGATTGTAGTTTCACTGAATTTCCTTCTTCGGGTTTTTGTCATGGGAAATATACACCATTCATTGTTGACAATCCAATTAGTAAGACAGTATGACTAGCTTTTAGTATTTTCAAGTGTTTTTCATCAATGCAAGAGGCAATTTCTGCAGACCGAAATTTCACCATGTGAATAGACACACCAGAAGACTTCACACAAATAAAATGTCTAAAAACGTGATCATCAAACTAGTCATCTTGGTCAAAGCAACAAAAATGATTTGAGCATAATAACTTGATATTATTTTATGTTGCTGGATCTTATCAACTGCATGGAACTTAAGACTATTTCAATAGGAATATACAAAATTCAGTTATTTCGCATGGATATGAAGGTTGCTGATATAATCTATTGGATTTGTAGAATGAAAGGGATAAAAGTTATCCATGGGCTTCCGCGATTGCTTACAGTAAGTAATATCAACCTGTGTGGATTTGAATCCACCTTGTCTACCTTCATTCATCAAACAGCATTGAAAAAATCTAATGAACAATCCTACTACGATCCCACTACTTGATAAGGGTTCTGGTGTGGTTTTAATTATCAGGGATGAATATATACATAAAGTCAAATAAAGTGTACGTGATTCACCTCAATATCTAGTGGACAGTAAGAACAAGGATATGACTGAAGCCAAAAAGTAAAGAGTCACAAAGAAACTGAGTGGAGTTTTGAAGAAGCTTATAAACAATTCGACCTGAAATACAGTAAGATCACGAGAACCCTATATGTACTGTCTGCTAAAGGTAAACAAACCCAATGTTCCAGTGAGACCCATATTATCCATGGTGAACTCATTGTACTGTTAACTCGTCGATCGATTAGCTAAGCAGCTACGAACAATTCATGAAAATTGGCTCAACTTACCAAATATAAACATGTCTAACAAATTCATGATGTCGTATGATGTATCTTCATTATTTACAAATACCCATTGGAGAAAAACTATATAGGTGTCAACATTTGTCAACTCACTCTCCATACACAAGAAAGAGCTAAAATACATGTTAGTCATATGCGCAAAGAAAGTATAGTTCAAATGCAACAAGGTTATGTGACACCAGATTGACAGCTGGGACATGCAGTCCATCAGGTTCTACCTTAGTGGATGTTTTTATCAGGTATCTTGAAGTGACAAATGGAGATATACGAAGGCGTGTCCATCGTAAAGAATCTTGGAATGAACAGCTTTTATTCAGTAAGCTTGGAGAAGATCTGGTTAGAACACTGTTTAACCGTACTGAAGAGCTTTGTCAGAAAAAAGAGACTGGATGAGAAACCCGCCAATTTTGAAGGGTGTCTATGAAACAGTGGGTATCCACCAAAAAACACCAAATATGAACTCGATGTCCGATAGAGGGGAGGAGAGACCAATCTTTTTAAAACTTGGATTTAAAGGTGACAGTGTCCATAAAAACCAAAAGCAGAATAAAAGCTACTCTGAAGGGGATTTATCCAGCTTTCAAGTCAGTTACAATTTACAGAAGTTGCTGATCAAAATGTTATCTCTAACTGCATACTGCAATTTATAAGTAAATGCCAGAGCATACTTATCAGACGGAGGGAAATGCAGATTTGTGAAATCTCAAGAAGCCTAAGGGGTGCGAAAAGTCGTTAACATTTCAACCACTTGATATATAATGGCCGCGAAAATTTCGTTTCAAAATCACTTAATATAGTGGAAATTGAAATTTGTTCTCGGAAGCAGAAGCCGCAATTGTGCACTCAGGAAGAAGCTGTTATTAGTCGTATCATAGTAGTTATATTTGGTTCCGATAAAGGCTTCTCATACCTTTGGTTCTGTTTGTATTCATATTTTTGACCTAATTACTTGCGACCTCTACACAACTAAGTTGTTGTTAATTTTACAGTTCTAATTAACTCCCAATCTCATATGACAATGCAGACCTTTCCAAATCAACCGTTTTAAATTACTGCCTCGATTACATCAACAAAAAACCCAGCTTTCGCAACGTACTTTCCAAAGAACATCGAAAGCAGCTGAAAGAACTGAAGGATAATGAAGGCTTGATCATCACACGACCAGAAAAAAGCTCCGGGGTCCTCTTGATGAACAAATTAGACTACCTAAGCAAACTCTCGGTGATACTATCTCATGATAAAAAGTTTCAAAAACAGCCTCCACAGAAAGATCCCACCGAAATAATGGAGCTTCAGCTAACAAAGATATTAAAGGAAATGAAACACGAATCCATTATCAATTCAAAACTATACGGGCAAATGCGTCCATCTGGTTCTACAACGCCGCGCATGTACGGCTTACCTAAAGTGCACAAACACGATGTTCCACTCCGCCCAATACTAGATATGATAGATTCCCCATACCACACAATCGTGAAATGGCTAGTGGAGATTCTCAGGCCGGTGAAAGAGAAGCTGTCAAGACAAAACCTCCGTGACATATTCGACTTTGTTGATTCAATTAAGAATTTCAACGTGGCATAAAAGAAAATGGTTTCCTTGGATGTCGTCTCTCTCTTCACCAACGTTCCATTGACAGAAACCGTATGTTTCCTTTGTGACTACATTCAATCCAACAGCATCGATGTTGGTATACCGATCCATTACATGAAATAACTGTTACTACGATGCACCTTCAACGTATACTTTAGTTTCAACAACGAAATATACAGGCAAGTAGATGGAGTAGTAATGGGTTCTCCCCTAGGACCCCTCCTGGCCGACTGCTTTATGGCTAGCCTAGAAAACAACTCCTTATCATCAACTATCAACGATCTCCTTCTCTACAAGAGATACATTGGTGATACTTTCATCATTTGTGATGAGAACCTGGACCTTGAAAACTTCAAACCTTCAACAATGCCCACCAAAACATCGACTTTACTCTTGAAGCTAAATCCGACGGAATGTTCCACTTCCTCGACGTCCATCTGACAAGAAACGCCAACAACAAAAAGCCTACATGGAATGGACAATTCATCAACTTTCAAGGCTTCGTGCCCCTAAGCAGAAAGAGGAACCCGATACGAGCTCTTTCCCCGAGGATTCGGAAGATATGCAGCGAGGAAGTGATTGACGAAGAACTGCGTAATCTCCGAAAACCCTGATAGAAAACGGTTTCCCGCTCAGGTTAACAGACAAGAATCTCAAATAAAAGAAGACTTCCGAACAAGTCCAATCCGCCCCAAAGAAGATGCTTCTGCTGAATCTAGAACTCAAAGGTGACATTGAAGCAGAAATTCTTCGTAAACGCCTCTCCAAATCTCTGAGGAAAACATACTTCGCCGCAAGCGTACGACTGACGTTTTCCTGCAAGAGACTGTTCAGCCAGAACGCAAAAGACAAGCTGTCGCGTTGGGCCACTTCAACGTGCATTTACCAGTTTACTTGCTCTTGCAGAGCTGAGTACATTGGCCGTACCATGCGCCAACTTGAAAAACACGCTCGTGAACACTATCCAGCCTTGCTAGTAAAAGGAGATTGCGAACGTGTATATAGTTCAGTGACAGAACATCTGGTCAATTCAGGACATTCAGCGCCCTTCGAAAAATCCTTCAAAATAGTATACAAGATTCGATCAAACCTATCGAAGGAGTAAAATTAAAACATCTGGGCATAAGCCGAGGCACTAGCTATCCAAAAGCTCAAACCCACGCTATGTATCCAAAAGAAATACGTCCAACCCTTGTCCCTACCATGACCCTCATAAGCAGGTAATTCTTGTAGTAATTACCATCCCATTGCCTTTCTTATCAAACTTCCTGTTTATTCATGTTATTTTTAAGTTTTTCTTAATCCCTATTTACACTACCATATTTTCATATCCGAACTTCCTGTCTATTTTGTCACAATATTATTTCTATATATTCAATCCCTGATTGCATAAACGATTATTCGTCACATTAGTTATGATCCCACTAGATTTTTTTATCCAGACATCCTGTATGTTTTTGTTATTTCCACATTTCTAACCCCCAATTGCACAATATGTCAATCTTCTCAGTAATTATGATGCTACTTTGTCTGAGTTTTATCCGTCCCCCTGTTTATTATGGCATTTTAACTTCTTATTGTAATTTTATTAATTTTAACCTTGACCGGAAATTATTCTAGAACTTTCCCACCCATTTATCATAAATACACGAATGTACAACCTAGATGATGACGTCGTCGAAGAGAAAATTTTCTTCGCTGCAACTCTAGAATATTATTGTAATTTTTCTATATATAACAACAAGCTTAGTAACACCTTTGTTCCCTTCCATCTACTTTTCAAATATGTAAAAACCAGAAATTGTTCTCAGTAGTGCAGATGCATTCGTTCTTTTTGATCTACAAGATCCATGAGATCCACAGTATTCTTCATTCCGCAAATTCCAGTTTATTATAGTTTCCTCGTATTTCTTTTTCTGCGCTTTACGATATGTGACAGTTTGTAATGCCGCATTTTTGTGCAAAGTACTAGATTGAAAGTTCAATTCAGTTCGACCAAGTGCATTCACCTGAGCAAATCCGCTAGATAATAGATGTCATTAAAGCGATGGACAATTGATTTTGAAGAATTACTTACCACAACAAATTCTAGTTTCAATACGACAAATGTATCATGTGCACATTTTCTCATATTTATTTAAGTTTCTAACTAATTTGTTCAACAAATCAGGGATGTGATTTTATATCAGTAACAAATGTTACATATTCAAGAAAAGGAAAGGTCAACTTATAGCAGGTAAAATCTACAAATTACGATTCTACAAATCCAAATTCCCAAAACCGGTCAATGAGAAGAATATGGCGGAACAGACTGAACACAAAAACTAACGGGTATCTTCCAAAAACTAAAGACTGAATCATTCATTGACGGCGAAATGTTCACAATCCTGAGACCATCTGGCTAAAATATACCCCGACTCTATGAATTACCGAAAGTACAAAAGAAACACACACCTCTTCGATCTATTGTCGACATGAAAAATTCACCTTATTATAGCACTGCCAAATGGTTGGTAGACCTAGTAGAACCAATCAGAAGGCATTTTTCCTGCCGACCACTCTGTGATTCCTTTGACTTTGTCAACTCCACTGAAAATATCAACGCTTCTAATCAAATCATGCCGTCACAACATGTTGTATCACTGTTTACTAACGTCCCACTGCATGAAACAATATGTTATATATGCAAACATATTGATTCAAAGAGAATAAACGTTGGAATATCTACTGATTATTTGAAGGTACTCCTGTTGAGATGCACCTTTAATGTCCAGTTCTCTTCGAATAATGAAACATTTCGACAAAACGATAGTAAAACTACGGGCTTACTACTAGGTCCGTTGCTTGCAGATTTCTTCATGTCAAAACTCGAAAATACAAACTTAAAGAAAACTACTGACACCTTTGGGTTTTACAGTAGATACGCCGATGCTACACTCATTATCTATAATAATGAAGAGAATTCCGAAGACATTCTGAATTCTTCCAACGGCTCTTACCTTATAATTCAGCTGACACCAAAAGCAGTTTGACTTAAAAATATCTTTTCTGAACGTTCAACTAACAAAGTGGAAAAATAAAAAGATCCATCTGGGAAACGCCGGCGTGTAACGTACGACTGAGAAACTTCCTTAGTTGGTTGACTCTATATACAAAATAAAAAATAATCTGTTCATTGAACCACAGAATCCTCAACCCTGACAGTATGGAAGAGGAGCTGAGCACTCTGAAAACAAATCTCCTTGAAAATGGCTACCCTGAAAGCCCCATCACAAAACCCACGAAATCTAAACCATTAAAACCGCCCACAAGTTCTGTACAAAAATGATCATTTAGTTTGCAAATATTTCAATTCTTTATGCAGTAGATGCTGATGAAATCGAGTAGCTAGATGATGAAATATTCACGTTTAAGAATCAAAGTATGCAGAACAAACAATCACCATCTTAATTCGAAATACAAATCTCCACTATGACAATTATGTTAAGTTAATATTTGGAGAGAGCTGATTTGTGAGGATTAGATTTGTTTTACGAGTTTGAGCTGGGATTGATAACAGTTAGAGAACCATTGTAAAACAGATTACTGAACAGCCAATTCATCCTAATTTGGGATTAATCGGCAGCACGCACCAACCATGTTACGGACCCAGGACCTTCCCGTTACAAGACAAGCTCGTATACTATTCTTCTACTTCTGAAGCGACATCGATTGAGATGGTTAAGACACGTGTTACGCATGCGTAGACATTGCCCTCCTCAACAGGCAATGTTAGCTGAGAACCCACCAATTCTCGATATGGCGGGTTCTGCTTATCACGGAATTCCTCAATGGTTAGCTGAAATACTGGAACCAGTTAGAAGGCAAGTGTCTAGGTTTTCCATTGATGATACGCTAAAATTTACTGAGAGTATTAAAAATTGTAATGTCTCAGACAAAGTCATGTCCTCATTAGATGTAACTTCGCTATTTACCAATGTACCTCTCATGAAAACTGTTTGCTATATATGTGATTATATTGATACAGATACTTTAGAAATAAGGTTGCCGACAGTCCACCTAAAAGAACTTTTATCGAGATGCACGTTGAATATTCAGTTCACCTTCAATAATGAGATTTTTAGACAGAGGGATGGCATTGCCATGGGATCACCACTGGGCCGTTTGCTGGCTGATTGTTTTATGGCAAAGCTTGAAAACTCTCAACTTAGTCAAACCATCGATCATTTCGACATTTATAAAAGATATGTAGACGACACTTTCGTTATCTACAATAATAACGTAATTCTTGATGATGTCTTGTTTGCTTTCAACAACTGCCATCCTTCTTTACAATTCATCATAGAAAAGGAATCTGAACTAAGTATTCCGTTTCTTGATGTGTGCCTTAGTAGACGTAATGACGGATCTCTCAAAAGATCCATCCACCGGAAACGTACATGGAACGGACAACTAACTAATTTTTATAGTTGGGTGCCTGTCTCCAGGAAAAGGAACCTAATTCATTCGCTCTGCTTTAGGATCAGAAACATTTGTAGTTCTGATTGCGTTGACTCAGAACTTGACTTCCTACAAGCCACACTCGCATAAAATGGCTACCTGAACTGATTTATTGACAGTAACATGAAAGATAAGCAGTCTAAACTGGTCACCGACTCAGTTCCAAAGAAAACCTTATTCATGAACTTGGAATTCAAAAGTGATCAAGCTTCAGATATGCTCAAAAACCGTCTCTCTAAAGCAGTCAGTAAAACGTTCTTTGCAACAAAATTACAAATGACGTTCACCAGCCGCAAGTTGTTCTCCATCTCCATAAAAGATAAGCTCTCCCGTCTGGCCGCCTACATGTGCATCTATCAGTTCACCTGCTCTTGTGGAGCAAGGTATATTGACCGTAGCCAGAGGAAGCTTTCTACACGGATACGAGAACATATTCCAGCATGGTTTCACAACGGAGAAAGGAAGTGTATGCGAAGCTCTATTCTAGAACACCTGATCGACTCCTGTCACTCTGCCAACCCTGACCATGATTTTAAGATCATCTACCGAATCCATGCTAACTTGCCGCGTTTTCTTCGTTATAGACTTCTAAAGACAGCGGAGGCCTTGGTCATTCATGAATTTAAGCCAGACCTTTGTATACAAAAGAAGTATGTACAATCCCTACTTCTGCCTTGGCCGTAGAGGGATAGACATTTATTTACTTTGTTTATTTAGTTATTCTATGTACCTTTCCCTTATTACTACGATTATTATTATTCTCACTCTGAATTGTTTCTGCTGGTCCCACTTGTCATTCTAAATCCAAAATTATTATTTTGTTTTTACAACATTGAATTCTATCTTATCAAATTTCACACCATGTTATGTAACATTTTATATATTCGCCCACTAATCCTATAATTATGCACCCCTTTCTAACATCTATACACTTTATGTATTATTCTATATGACATTTATTATTTTGCTACTTGACATCTAACTATGATTATAATCACAAATATTTTAACTGCATTTCATACTATTATTATTTCATGTATCCACACCTTTGATCAACCTCGCCTAGTTAACTAGCTTTTTAGTTTTCTACCCAGTTCCAAGACCGGGTAAAGAGGGAGGGTTGGGCGTGGGGCTAGCAACGCCACACCACTAAACATATCAAACCGCTAAAGAAAATTCAACACACAGAAAATATACTAAAAATACAAAAACTTCAAATAAAAATCTTATTCTTCGCTCGAATAGAAGAGGCGAAGTGAAACAGCGGGCTGGTGAAAGCCTTCAGGAAGTCAGTCAGCCAACGTGTCTTTTCTTGATGAAAGCAAGAGTAAGAACGGGGACGTGGAATGTCTGGGCAATGTAAGAGGCTGGGAAGGCTGCCCAGGTAGCCAAAGAGATGCGAAGATATGCCTTAGAAGTACTGGGTATCTGCGAAAGCAGATGGAATGGATGTGGATTGACAACATTGTCAACAGGAGAGTCAATAATCTACTCCGGTCACCCAGATGACAACCACGAACACACCGAGGGAGTGGCCATGATGTCACCAGTGGCAGTCAAAGCCCTAATGCAGTGGGAACCAATTTCACCCAGGATCATGACAGCAAGATTCAACTCCGAAGGAAGGAAGGTAACAATTATCCGATGCTATGCACAGTGCTACAAACAACGCGGAACAAGAGAAGAAGAAGAAGAAGGCTTTTTACAGACAACTACAAACAGTAATGGACAACATCCAGAATGGAGACATCAAAACCTTCATGGGCGATATGAATCCCAAACTGGGACCTGATAACACAGGAAGCGAATTCATCATGGATCGAAAGGCTCTCGGAGAAATGAATGAGAACGGGGAATTATTCGCAGACTTCTGCTCTTTCAACGATTTGGTGATCGGAGGGAGCGTGTGCAAACACAAGGATATACACAAAGCAACGTGGATTTCGCCTGACAGACATACCACAAACCAAATAGATTTCATCTCAATCTCAAGGAAGTGGAGACGCAGCTAGCCTGCTGGATACAAAGTCGAGAAGGAGAGCTGATGTGGGCTCAGACCATCATCTAGTCCAAGGAACTTTCAAGGTGAAGCTGAAATCCGCGAAAACAAATGGAGACAGACCACAACTCAACTTCAACATTCAGAAACTGAAGGACAAAACTACAAGGGATGCCTCCGCTACAGATCAGATCAGAGCAAAGTCGGAGATACTAAGTGGCATCACTGAGGAAATCTGTGTGGAAGAACATTGGAACTCTGTGAAAGCGATATTCAAGGAAACGTGTACAACTGTTCTGGGAAGAAGCAAGAGACAAGACAAGGAATGGCTGTCAACGGATACCTGGAAGCTTGTCGAGGAGAGGAGGATGGTGAAAGAGATGACCCAATGCAATGATGGACAACAGAAGGAGAAGCTGAGTTCAATGTACACTGCACTAAGTAAAGAAGTGAAGAAGAGTGCTAGAAAAGACAAACGATTATTCTACGACACACTTGCAACTGAAGCAGAACAGGCCACAGGCAAAAGAGACAACAGGACACTATATCAGATAACCAAGCCTCTATCAGAGAAGAGATCAACCCAGATGACGAAACCAATAAAAGATGCTCAAGGGAACCTGATCACCAAGGAGGAGAGACAAATCAAACAATGGGCTGATCACTTTAAAGGACTCTTGAGTCGACCACCACCGACAACTCGCCCAGGCTACTGAACACCGACCGGGAAGGCAGCAGAACCAAACGGAATTCCCCCTGAAAACGGACCCAGAGACTGAGGCAGATGTTCTCACGCCATTATTGTAAAAGGTTTGGGAAGAAGGAAAGGTACTTACTGATTGGAAGAAGGGCCACCTCGTCAAAATGCCAAAGAAGGGCGACTTAGGCCTATGCAAGAACTGGTGTGGAATCATGCTCTTGTCCACGCCAAGTAAAATAGTAAGTCGCATCATCCTAGTGAAAATAAAGGATGCACTGGATACAAAACTCCGCCCAAAGGAACAAGCTGGATTTAGGAAAGGCAAATCATGTGCAGATCAAATCGCAACTCTACACATCGTCGTCGAACAAGGCATAGAATGGCAGTCAAACCTCTGCCTCAACTTCATCGACTTCGAGAACGCTTTCAACAGCGTAGACCGAGAAGTAATTTGGAAACTACTTCAACACTACGGCGCACCTCAAGTCTTTATCAACCGAATTCAACAGTTATATGACAATGCCACGTGTCAAGTGATTCACAACGGAAAACTCAGCGAGGCGTTCGACATGCATACAGGAGTAAGACAATGCTGGCTGCCTATTATCACCAGTGATATTCCTAATTATCGTGGTGGACTAGATCATGCGGAAGACTGTGCGTCGGAGTGAGGAGACAGGAATACGCTCACTGACCGATAAGAAGACTCTAGAACATCTGGATTTCGCAGACGATATATGTTTAATATCACACAAACTCGAAGACTTGCAAGCGAAAACCAACAAACTGGCTGAAGAGGCAGAGAAAACAGGACTCCAGGTAAACACAGAGAAGACGGAGGTGATGAAAATAACCAATCAACAGAAGCAACAACAACCAGCACCAATCACCATCAACAGGAGAGATTTAACAGAGGTTGCCTCCCTCGCTTATCTGGGAAGCATCGTTTCAACTACAGGCGACAGCACGGACGAAGATGTCAAAGTCAGAATCGGAAAGGCAAGGTACGCCTTCATCAACCTGAAACCAGTTTAGAAATCTTCCGCATAAGGAACAAGATTCGCATTTCCAACACCAATGTGAAGTCGGTTCTTCTACACGGGTCGGAAACTTGCACTGCGTGTCACAAAATGGATTTTCGACAGGTTGCAGACTTTCATCAACAGCTGCTCCCTTCGCTCCATACTGAAGATGAAATGGCCAGAAAGAATAAGCAACAAGAAACTATAGGAACAAACCAACCAGGAGCTGATCGCTCAACAAATATGCAGGAGAAAGTGGAGATGGATCGGGTATACATTGAGGAGGCCGCCGAATGACATCGCATGCCAGGCCAGTGCTCGATTGGACGAGTGGGACGTCCTAGGGTGACATGCAGGAGATCGTGTGAGGAAGAGATGAGATAGTTTGGTCAATCCTGGCCCCGGATGAAGAGGACGGCAGAAAACAGAACAAAGTGGAGATTTGTTGTTGAAGCCCTATGTTCCACTCGGAATGCAAGGGAATAATAATAATAACACCTTTGATCTAATTCCCTCACCGGATATAATTTCTTAAAAACTATATACATACGATTGTTTGGCTTGATTATAAATTCGTTGAAAAGTCTCTTCGCTGAATATTGTGTTCTTGATTTGCAGTTTAATTGATATATTTTCTACTTCTAAGTGGTAATTGAATCCTACAGATTACACTTACAATGCAATCGCTAAACTACGGGGGATGAGCATCGTTGTTGAATATTCATACTCGGTAGTAGGGTGTATCTTCTGGCAGATTTTAACTTTTATCCTGTGAAAACATTTTTAAGTCGGTGTTTAAATATTACAGTTGCAATTATGGATTACGCAGTAATTAATATCCTATCTTTCATCATCACCAAAACGAATTATTGATACGCCTTTGATAAAACGTGAAATCTCCAAGTCGCGGTGTATGATTGCTTATCAAAACATGAAACATAATCATCCACACACGCCAAGTTAATAAGTAAAAATCGCTATTCAGTAACAACCAGCTCAGAGAACAAAACCAAGTCAAAAGTATCTACCCAAGCTACAATTCTTCTCTATTATAATAATTAGTAGAGAAATATGACTATTGATTTGCGTCTCAACAGACATAAGCAGTTTCTCATGTATAAAATATAATTAGAAGTAGTAAACGACATGGTTCCAAATAAATCATATAAATGCACTTGTGTCTTTCCTTCTGTTTCATGTTTGTTAATTACAACTCAGTTACTCAGTATTGGGCTGATTCACACTTATTGTTTGGGAGCTAATGATACTACTCAGCTGAAGTTAATAGGACTGAAATCCGACACCCATCGACTGAAAGTTGGATGCTTAAATTTTATAGTGTACCCAGTCCATTGATTACGTATATTTATCTACTTGTTTCCCCTTTCATTACTTTTTAACCGATTCTCAGATATGAAATATATCAACTAGGACCATTAAACAATAAGCCCTAGGAATTATGTTGACGATGTCTGTTTGCCTGTTACACTAAGCTTTGCAACTCAGTAGATACTTTACTTGGTTTTGAACACTCCACCAAATTACCTACATGATCAGCAAGCAATGAACAGACATCATAAAGGCATAGTACTTGTAAAAGCTTTATCATTGTGTTGAATTCTCTCGCTATGTGGTTACCTTGGGAGAATATTTTCATCAAATTAGCAGTGTGAATACAAACCAAACATCACTAATCCCAAGCCATCATCAAATGATCTTCTAGGAAATATACACATTTGGATCTTACATCAAATACCTTAAAACTGGCGACAGCACTCCATGAGTTAAGCACATGAGTCACCAAGAAGAACTGGTGGTTTTCTCTTAAAAATCAAACGACTATATCATTGAAGATAATGGCTGTTTGTAGGGAAAAGCTTAATGGAACTACATCCAGATGCAAACAGCAGTCCAAGATATATTATAAGGTAGATTATTCCGTAGTTCTCTGTAAGCTTTTAGTTCTACAACCCCCAACTGATCTTAGTTGGTAGCGAGACCGAAAAAAATGTTTGGCAACTGCGTAATCGACATAGGTAGGTTCTCATTTACCCATCAAGAGAAAACCCTATAGAACTTTACCGAGATTAGGTATATTAGGACAAAATACTACTCTTCATATTTGCTTTATTTATTCCTTGATTTATTGAATAAACATACAAGTAATACACTTCATTTACAGAACAAAAGATTACAATTAAAGCTGTTGAAAATATGAATCCATCCGTTGAATCGTGGTAACATTATTGGAGAAGAGAAATCAAGTGGAAGTTTTTTCATCATCTGTAACATGCCGTTGAGTTACATAATGCGATTTTCGTGGTCCAAATATAGAAGTACCTATGCGCACATTAGTACTTCCAAGGTGTATCTATGCATAAGTTTATACTATGAAGAACTTACAGCATGTTCGAAATCGTCAGACATTCCCATGCTCAATTCAAAATCCAGAGGAGACTTTTTTAAAGAAGATGCTAGTATTTGTCTACACTCTACAAGTTTCTGAGTTCTGTAGAAATTTGTAAGGAAATATTTACCAAGAAATCTGGATTCGGGCCCGCAGCGATATCTACTGCTTCTCGCCCTATACACATAAGACCGACAACCCTCAAATTCAAACACTTCGCTTCTATCTGTTTGTGCAGATCTACTACATCAGAAGGTTTTATTCCACCTTTCTCTTTCACATATAAGCATTTTATAAGATAAAATTACGTGGTTCGTCACTTGTGTTAACTTGAATCATTATATTCAAAGGGGTATGGTGGATTGAGCCCCATGCTGAATCAAGAACCTGAGCATGATCTATAGAGTCTACAGTCTCCACCATATACAGGTTATTCACACCTTAAAATGTGAGTTAAAGGTAAACAATTACCTGCCAGTTTTTTTATCTTGTTGGTTTGAATTCGACCAATAAAATGCCATTTAATATCCGGGCAACACTTGATTACCTGAAATACTGATATATGAAATCTGTAGCAGTGTAAACATACCTCAGACGAATGGCTTTTTTCAAACAAATGAACAATCTACTGAGATATCACAAAAGATTTTAGAAATTACCTTGTTCTCAGCAAAATGTCTTTGCCCAGCGACATATGCTTCTATGATAGACTGTATCGGCTTTTCTTTAGAAACTGCAACAAGGCGGCACAACTTTTGGCCTACTGATGGAGACTACATGTTTTACGTACATTTATAGTGAATTAACTTACTGATTGGTAAGCTGTTTCTATTTTAAGTAAAATATCAGTGAGATTTTTCGATACGTGACTCATAGTCTTATTGTTATATTATTCATTTATGCATTCTTGGGAAACTGGCTGTCAGTCCGTCGGTGTGGTCGGTTAAAAACAAGAAACCTAGAAATACAGAGGACGAAAGTAAAAGGATTCAGATAAGTCATTCAAATATAGGTGTAGGCCGACTGAAAATTAGGTTAAGAAGTTTGACAACCGTTGAACTGAATGCAAATGCACAAGTGACTCCTCATGTACACTGCGAGACATTAAGTGTCTCCATATGTTGAGGATAGGTAATAATTTGAGTAGAATATTTGTTTTCCAAATATTGGTTTTGTAGGAATTTTTGTTTGATTGCATGGAGGATTTCATCATGAGCTGGCATCAGTTAGAGAACCACTGGAAAACCTGGGAGTACTGGACAGCTGTTTTGTCCTAGTTTGTGACTCCTCAGCAGTACGCACCCACCGGGGTTCGAAACTAGGACCTTCTGGTTACAAGGCGAGCTCGTAGACCATTGAGCCACTGGGACCTGATCCAATGGTCCTTGAATTCTTATTCTGCCAATTAACCTGATGCTCACTAGCGACTGGCCCTATTCAGGCAGTTAACCTGGGGTTCTAGTGGGAAGCCGTGACCAGTAGGCTGAAGATGAGGCAGTAACTCATCGAAGAAGACATTGCGAAATGGTCGCGCTATGTCGTGAATTGGCAGAAGTTAGAATTCATGGGCCATTGGATCGGGTCCCAGTGGCTCAACAATCTACGAGCCCGCCTTGTAACCAGAAGGTCCTAGTTTCGAACCCCGGTGGGTGCGTACTGCTGAAGAGTCCCAAAATAGGACAAAACAGCTGTCCAGTACTCTCGGGTTTTCCAGTGGTTCTCTAACTGATGCCAGCTCATGATGAAGTCCTCCATGCAATAGAACATTTGTGTTTTGTTTTTAAGATTCATTCATTTTAATTTGGGTATTAAGGGGTACAGCTTTGAATATCACCTTGAGGTTTATCATACATGCTGTTTTATGAGCATTGAAGATAACATCTAAATTAAAATCAGCAAAAACACCCAGAAAAAAACAAGGCACGAAGAGCAATTAAACCACTGGGACGTTCAGAACTTACTCTAGAAGTAATTACAACTTAAATTCGGATAATATTGACTACAACCAATATATTCCATTAGTCGTAAAGTCAAGTATGAAGGTAGACAACAATAAAACTACACTTTTGGACAACAGTAACACGAGATCGCACTGCATATTTATGTGTCTCGTTTGGTATTACTTCTTTTCCTAACATAATTCACTCCGTGTCCCAAAGTGTGTGCATCTGAGAAGTAACAACACTTTCAAAAGTACATCTTGCTTGCATTCAACTGTTGGTACTTTCCCACTCGAACGTATTTCTCCTTACCTTAATTCTCTGACCATTAGAAGCAACATCAGCCAAAAAATTACTTCCCGTAGTCTCTTGAAGTCACTCAACCAGCACCATATTGGGACATTCGACCTCTGTGTCTCATGACACATCAGACAACCACCCTCACTAGCCAGAATTCTGATATCTCAGGCTATGGATATATTTTATGTTTCAGAGACACGCATACAATGGCTGAATGTGATTGCTCATTAAATGTCACCTGGCTAACATGGTGAATCTACAAAATGCACCTTACGGGTGTCAGGAGATTCTTCTGCTAGTTTGTGTGGACTTGTTTGTGCAGAGATGGCATTGAGCGCCGGTGTAGAAAACTCACTGCTCGATTGGATCCCAGTGAACAGTCGTAGGCGTATTGTCCCGCTCAACGAATCTGTGGAGAGAAAAATAGATTATGATACCTGTCCACACCTTTCCATAATCTCTGTTTACACTCTCAACCGATTGCATTTCGGATGAAGTAAGGGATCAGTTTTGTCCAAAACTGTCTATTTTTCTTTTAAAACCAAAGCCTTTAGGTATAATCATTTAGCAGGTAAGGAAGCTGTCAGTCAGAAAGGTACTTATGAAGCCCCATGTCGAAGAACCCACACTGGCGATCATCTTTTACTGACCTGTTCAGACAATCATGTTCCTAATCAGGATTAATTTTAAACATCAGGGGAGACATTGACTAACCTGAAAACCCTCAACATCAAATCAACGATGGACGCAAACAGACCATTTAGACTGCCATCACGCATTTAATCAGTCCGTCCACATATATGCCTACGATTGAAAATACATAAAACAACATGCAGCTACGAAACCTCTGTGCTTCCTACTTAACGGGAACGCAAAATCTTTATTTAGGGGAGAAATAAATAAACGCGTATGTGTGATTGACAGTAATATGCATCCTTAGGAAGCCTAGTACTACATTGAGTCTGTTGCAGAAGCAGTGGTTAAGACTGTTGTTAACCTCTAATGAAGGGTTAACAAATTTCACTGAATTTTTGCTGCTTCGTTGGAACTGACAGATGAGAGAAGACTAACTCTTGCAGGCTCTGAACATGAAGAGGATTGAAAGCTTTGCGAATGTAGGCGGACTAAACATCTCCTTGAACAGTGTTGGGCGACAAAAGTGATACAGATGGAAAGAGCATAGACGGTAGATGATACCGGAGAACTATTTGGAGTCATTAGGGAAACGGGTTGTAAGAAACCAGTGGTAACTGAAGCTTTTTCTGAGATAGACTGTACTTTAATTACTTCACAGGATGTTTGTCTTGTTTCAACATAGGACTTTGCACCGATGTGCAGGAGTTCGAGTCGCCACACTTCACTCAGCACACAAAGCCAGAGAAGAAAGTAAAAAGAAACGCAGGATAAGTGACTTGAACGCTGGAGGGAACAATTTGAGGAGCAACACAATTGGCTTATAGCCACGCTAAGGTTACCCAGAATCTAACGTCTACCTGGATTAGATGTAAACATGGGATCATCAACCATAGCTAAGGTTGTAAACACTGTCTCTAGTTTAAAGACAAGGCAAAGCAGCAGGATTCTATTGTGTGACTACAAAGGCATTCAGGGACGGTGGTGATGAATTGTTCACCGGGCTAACGAAGATATTAATTAACACATGGGAATCCGAGGTAGTCATATTAGACTAATGTAAGTTATTGATATTTCCGGTTTATAGAAAGTAAGACAAATCTTCCTGTAGTGACCATAGGGGAATCAGGACGAACGACATAGAATCTAAAGTTCTAGGTTCAGTAAACCTGTGTAGACTAAACGACGCCGTGAAAATCAGGAACGTTGGAGGCTAGAAAGAAGATATATTGATCATGATATATTCACCCTCCAACAGATTCTAGAACACAGGTATACTTATTGGAGCCCAATACTTGCTATAATTCTTAACCTGAAGGCAACATTTGACTCAATTGACCGATAGGTACTGTAGCGATGTGTGGACCTGAAGAAAGTGCATCACCCTTATCAAGGCATCCTACTCAAACTCATGCAGTTGCGTAGGAGCTTATGGGGTTGTCATTTGAAGTGATAAGTGGTATCTATTGGCGATGTCCAGTGTCCCCACTTTTACACAATTTCATCGTTGAAGCAAGAAATGAAATGACCCTGACAACTTAAGAATTGAGATGTTACTAGGGTGGTCTCGTTGATCTATAATATATGGATGATATAATTCTTCTACGTTGAAGATGTTAACGAAATGCAGAGACTTTCGACCACATCGAGTCGCAGTCTTACTAGTCATGCCATAATATCCACCCCTGTTAATTGCAAAACGATGCTGCAGGATTGGTCTTCGCCGACTACTAATTTGAAGATAAGGAGTGAATTGGTTGAGCGTACAAACCGCTTCACTCGTTTGAAGGTTGCATCAACTACAATGGACTGACTGCTGATAAAATCTAAGCACGGAAACAAGACTTCTGGTATTTTTCAAATTACCTGATCTGTGACGTAGGAGTGATATTCATCTAAGGACGTGTACTGAGTGTCAGTTTACTCCAGCCTTCTTTAAGGCTATGGGAGTATTATGTATGAGGTGATTAGTTGCCCTTATCCATAGGCATTAGCATTCTGTTGCCCTTGTTCAGTAGTACAATATGATTAACAATATTCAGGTTAGAAGTAGTTAGTTAAGGAGAGAAAATGAACCGGTGCATTTGTGAACCTAATTCGATTTAGATGAATAGGACACATTTCGCGTGTCAAACGACCACCTTCCACGTTGAGAAATGATGGCCGAAACACGGTTATGTTGACACAGTTTGAGGTGAATAAACCGAAACAGCATCAATCCATGAAGTCTTTGACTGTTGGTTTGAGCTGGGTGGGTACAGACTGTTTGGCTATGACATAATGGCTCAAGACTACTGATAACATGGCAAAAAATCGTTCTCAAATGCGCAGGTGCATCCACTTTATGTGACCTCCTACATCTATTATGTTTTCATTATTCTGTATAGTATCCTTGCTTCCGTAAATTTATACTTATTATAGTTTCTTTACATTCAGTGTGCTTTTAAGAAGTTTGGTAACTTCGACTGATGGACTTTTGTGGGTTGCTTGAGCTTGAAAATCTTATCCATTTACTTTCTGCCAATTAATAGAAGACTAGGAACAAGTGCGTAATGCTTGTAAACCAATCCCCGACCGATAGCTGCTACCTTGACGTGGTGGTCGGGCTTGCATATCACAATGACCCAACAAGCTATACTGGTTGGAACTATTGTTCCTGTAGGTCCTACCATGCCAGCAAGGTTGTTAGGATAGCGATTAGACTAAAAGCAGTTACCGGCGTAGTGAAGGAATTTTTTTCCACACAATTCTCGGGTCTGTGGGCGAAGTCGTATTGCTCGGGAACAGGGATGTAACAGCAGTGTGTTTCCCTCAGCTGACCAGCATTCCACCTATGCTGTCTCTCCACTCTGGAGGGAGGGGGTTAAAAAAAGTCGACCCCAAAAATTATACATCCCGACTTACTCTACGGTGGTCCGTAACCGGCGGTAAGTTACTAATACGGAACCAAACCTAAAAGCCAGTTCATACACGCCGTGTGTGACGGGCCTCAAGCAGTTGTTTCCTGGACTCTGTGGTCACGCAACAATAACCCTCTTTCTGGTCCAGGTACCCGAAGAATCAATCAACTTCCGCGGTGTAGGCAGCCAGTAAGTAGCGACCGCCCCCACACTTCCAGAAGAACACAAAGCCCTCCTCCTCATCATCCTCATTTATCCCTGATACCCTCATCATCTTGTTTCCCTACTACTGTCAGTACTATTCTACAGGATGGTTGGTCATCTTTATTTCATTCTGTGACCATCAATAGCGATGACAGACAGAAAAACACTCCCGATAGTTGCTTAAAGCCATACCGCAAACTTCATATTGGAGCATTTAACGTCAGGATCCTCTATCAAACCGGTCAACAGGCATCACTAGCCAGCACTGTAGCATCTCGACCCAAGGATGTATGTTGTGTTTCGGAGACACGCACACAAGACCCGAGTATAGTCATTCACTTGACCTCACCCGGTCAACAAGGTGAATCTGTAAAATTCACTTTAAGGGTGTCGGAGACCCCTCAGCTAGCTCACGAGGACTCGCAGGTGTAGGGATAGCACTGAGTGTTAGGGCAGAAAAATCACTTCTTGACTGGATCCCAGTAGATAGTCGTATGTGCGTGATCCTTCTGAACGGCTCCGTTAAAAGAAGGAAAGACGGCGCTACTCGTCGTTGCCTTTTCGTAGTCTCCGTTTACACCCCCTACAGACTGCAAGTCGCATGAATTAAAAGATGAATTCTACCGGAAACTGTCTAATTTGCTGCAAAAAGCAAAACGTTCAGACATAGTTATTTTAGCAGGTGACTTCAATGCCCAAGTAGGGAAGTTGTGCCAGACTGAGAAGTATGTAGGCGGTACGTATGGAGTTCCCTGCCGACGAGCCGACAACGGTGACCGTCTTCTACAGTTCTGTTCAGATAATCATCTGATCCTAATCAGCACTAACTTTAGGCACAAAGAGAGACACTGCGTAACCTGGCGACCTCCATCACCAAATCAACGCTGGACTCAGATAGACCACATAGCCATAGGGTATCGTTGGCGAAGGTCAGTAGAAGACTGCCGCTCCTTCTGGAACACGTGCGTAGACTCTGATCACGCCCCGATTCGCGTGCGTTTATGCTTACAACTAAATGGATATAAAAAAACTGTTGGTGACGAAGCAGATACATCCCCAACTTGATCAGGACACCGAGTCTCTATTTTATTTATTTTTATTATTTTTGATTATAGCTTGAATCCACACCGTATTTTTGGTACAAGTATGCAATTTTCAGCATGTGATATCGGTAGCCCAAATTTTGCAAGCCGACCATTGATATCAGGTGTGCGTCGGCAGGCGATCGAACCCCGGATCATGTGCATCGTCGGCGAGAGTCCTAACCGCCGTGTCACCGACGCACCAATGAAGAAATAGCTAAACGCATACCTGAGATCGACAGCAGGACTCCTCCTGAGGAGGCCTGGCACAATATACAATTAGCTGTAGACACAGCTGTAAAAGCTGTTAATAACCTAAAACCAAAAGCTAGTAAAAGCCAGTGGATTTCTACCACCTCACCTGAACTGATTAAGGCAAAAAAGACTGATTCCAACGAGCTCCGAATATGGTGAGGACCGAAAGCCACTCAAACGCAAACTAACAAAAAGTCTTCGTAACGACCGTGAACAGTAGTGGGCAACAGAAGCAAAAGAGATGGAGAAGGCATTAGCGATAGGTAACACCAGACAACTATTCAGACTTATCAGGGAAACAGGTGGCAAAAGGCAAATGATAAGCGAAACAATCTCGGAGAAAAATGGCACCATAATTAGCTACCAGGATAGACGACTGGAACGCTGGAAAGAGCACTATGAGGAGCAGTTTAATTGGCCTACATTCACGCTCAACTTACCGAACATCCAACATCCCCCTGAATGGGATATAGACACCGGTTCTCCATCTATAATTGTGGTTAAAAATGCTGTCTCTTATCTGAAACGAGGCAAAGCAGCGGGACCTAATGGAACGACTCCAGAGGTGTTTAAGGACGGTGGAGACAGTTTACTGTTTGCGCTAACTAAGGTACTAGGCAGCGTCTGGGAATCAGAGAAAGTCCAGTCGGGTCGGTGTAAGTCATTGATTACCTCCATATACAAGAAGAGACACAAGTCTTCCTGTGATAATCACAGGGAGATTAGCTTGACCAATATGGTATCTGAAGTTCTAGGCCCAACAATCATGCGTAGGCTAAGTAATGCTTGGGAGGAACAAACAAGAGGAAACTGGGCAGGCTTCAGACCAAGAAGAGGGTGTATTGATCATATCTTCACCCTTCAAGAGATTCTGGAACATTGGCGTACTTACTGGCATCCAACAATCGTCATATTTCTTGACGTAAATGCGGCATTCGACTCCGTCGACCGAATGCGATTTGCTCCTGTCAAATGTAAGATGATGCTAAAGGACTAGATTACACATACCACTAGCTTAAAGATACAAAGTGAAGTGGTAGAGTATGATGGCCACTTCACTTATTCAGGAAGTTGCGTCAGCCCCAATCGACTGATTGCTGACGAAATCGTAGCATGGATACAAAAGGCTCGTGTAACAATTGCCATTGACGTGATATCCAGTAGTCCACCAAAGGACGTGTGTACTGCTCAGTAGTTCGTTCCGTCCTCCTTTATGGCTGTGAGACACGGCCATTGAACGTGAAAAGGCTAGCTAACTGTCTTTCATTATAGGCACCTGCTTTCCATCTGCCATGTTAGGTGGCATAATAAGGTGAGTATTATTGAGGTTAGATAAGGAGGGAAAGTCAATCGATGAGCTTCTACAGCTACATCGATTGAGATGGTTAAGACACGTGTTACGCATGCGTAGACATTGCCCTCCTCAACAGGCAATGTTAGCTGAGAACCCACCAATTCTCGATATGGCGGGTTCTGCTTATCACGGAATTCCTCAATGGTTAGCTGAAATACTGGAACCAGTTAGAAGGCAAGTGTCTAGGTTTTCCATTGATGATACGCTAAAATTTACTGAGAGTATTAAAAATTGTAATGTCTCAGACAAAGTCATGTCCTCATTAGATGTAACTTCGCTATTTACCAATGTACCTCTCATGAAAACTGTTTGCTATATATGTGATTATATTGATACAGATACTTTAGAAATAAGGTTGCCGACAGTCCACCTAAAAGAACTTTTATCGAGATGCACGTTGAATATTCAGTTCACCTTCAATAATGAGATTTTTAGACAGAGGGATGGCATTGCCATGGGATCACCACTGGGCCGTTTGCTGGCTGACTGTTTTATGGCAAAGCTTGGAAACTCTCAACTTAATCAGACTATCGATCATTTCGACATTTATAAAAGATATGTAGACGACACTTTCGTCATCTACAATAATAACGTAATTCTTGATGATGTCTTGTTTGCTTTCAACAACTGCCATCCTTCTTTACAATTCATCATAGAAAAGGAATCTGAACGAAGTATTCCGTTTCTTGATGTGCGCCTTAGTAGACGTAATGACAGATCTCTCAAAAGATCCATCCACCGGAAACGTACATGGAACGGGCAACTAACTAATTTTTATAGTTGGGTGCCTGTCTCCAGGAAAAGGAACCTAATTCATTCGCTCTACATTAGGATCAGAAACATTTGTAGTTCTGATTGCGTTGACTAAGAAATTGACTTCCTACAAGCCACACTCGCATAAAATGGCTACCTGAACTGATTTATTGACAGTAACATGAAAGATAAGCAGTCTAAACTGGTCACCGACTCAGTTCCAAAGAAAACCTTATTTATGAACTTGGAATTCAAAAGTGATCAAGCTTCAGATATGCTCAAAAACCGTCTCTCTAAAGCAGTCAGTAAAATGTCCTTTGCAACAAAATTACAAATGACGTTCACCAGCCGCAAGTTGTTCTCCATCTCCATAAAAGATAAGCTCTCCCGTCTGGCCGCCTACATGTGCATCTATCAGTTCACCTGCTCTTGTGGAGCAAGGTATATTGACCGTAGCCAGAGGAAGCTTTCTACACGGATACGAGAACATATTCCAGCATGGTTTCACAACGGAGAAAGGTAGTGTATGCGAAGCTCTATTCTAGAACACCTGATCGACTCCTGTCACTCTGCCAAACCTGACCATGATTTTAAGATCATCTACCGAATCCATGCTAACTTGCCGCGTTTTCTTCGTTATAGACTTCTAAAGACAGCGGAGGCCTTGGTCATTCATGAATTTAAGCCAGACCTTTGTATACAAAAGAAGCATTTCCAATCCCTACTTCTGCCTTGGCCGTAGAGGGATAGACATTTATTTACTTTGTTTATTTATTTATTCTATGTACCTTTCCCTTACTACTACGATTATTATTATTCTCACTCTGAATTGTTTCTGCTGGTCCCACTTGTCATTCTAAATCCAAAATTATTATTTTGTTTTTACAACATTGAATTCTATCTTATCAAATTTCACACCATGTTATGTAACATTTTATATATTCGCCCACTAATCCTATAATTATGCACCCCTTTCTAACATCTATACACTTTATGTATTATTCTATATGACATTTATTATTTTGCTACTTGACATCTAACTATGATTATAATCACAAATATTTTAACTGCATTTCATACTATTATTATTTCATGTATCCACACCTTTGATCAACCTCGCCTAGTTAACTAGCTTTTTAGTTTTCTACCCAGTTCCAAGACCGGGTAAAGAGGGAGGGTTGGGCGTGGGGCTAGCAACGCCACACCACTAAACATATCAAACCGCTAAAGAAAATTCAACACACAGAAAATATACTAAAAATACAAAAACTTCAAATAAAAATCTTATTCTTCGCTCGAATAGAAGAGGCGAAGTGAAACAGCGGGCTGGTGAAAGCCTTCAGGAAGTCAGTCAGCCAACGTGTCTTTTCTTGATGAAAGCAAGAGTAAGAACGGGGACGTGGAATGTCTGGGCAATGTAAGAGGCTGGGAAGGCTGCCCAGGTAGCCAAAGAGATGCGAAGATATGCCTTAGAAGTACTGGGTATCTGCGAAAGCAGATGGAATGGATGTGGATTGACAACATTGTCAACAGGAGAGTCAATAATCTACTCCGGTCACCCAGATTACAACCACGAACACACCGAGGGAGTGGCCATGATGTCACCAGTGGCAGCCAAAGCCCTAATGCAGTGGGAACCAATTTCACCCAGGATCATGACAGCAAGATTCAACTCCGAAGGAAGGAAGGTAACAATTATCCGATGCTATGCACAGTGCTACAAACAACGCGGAACAAGAGAGGAAGAAGAAGAAGGATTTTTACAGACAACTACAAACAGTAATGGACAACATCCAGAATGGAGACATCAAAACCCTCATGGGCGATATGAATCCCAAACTGGGACCTGATAACACAGGAAGCGAATTCATCATGGATCGAAAGGCTCTCGGAGAAATGAATGAGAACGGGGAATTATTCGCAGACTTCTGCTCTTTCAACGATTTGGTGATCGGAGGGAGCGTGTACAAACACAAGGATATACACAAAGCAACGTGGATTTCGCCTGACGGACATACCACAAACCAAATAGATTTCATCTCAATCTCAAGGAAGTGGAGACGCAGCTAGCCTGCTGGATACAAAGTCGAGAAGGAGAGCTGATGTGGGCTCAGACCATCATCTAGTCCAAGGAACTTTCAAGGTGAAGCTGAAATCCGCGAAAACAAATGGAGACAGACCACAACTCAACTTCAACATTCAGAAACTGAAGGACAAAACTACAAGGGATGCCTCCGCTACAGATCAGATCAGAGCAAAGTCGGAGATACTAAGTGGCATCACTGAGGAAATCTGTGTGGAAGAACATTGGAACTCTGTGAAAGCGATATTCAAGGAAACGTGTACAACTGTTCTGGGAAGAAGCAAGAGACAAGACAAGGAATGGCTGTCAACGGATACCTGGAAGCTTGTCGAGGAGAGGAGGATGGTGAAAGAGATGACCCAATGCAATGATGGACAACAGAAGGAGAAGCTGAGTTCAATGTACACTGCACTAAGTAAAGAAGTGAAGAAGAGTGCTAGAAAAGACAAACGATTATTCTACGACACACTTGCAACTGAAGCAGAACAGGCCACAGGCAAAAGAGACAACAGGACACTATATCAGATAACCAAGCCTCTATCAGAGAAGAGATCAACCCAGATGACGAAACCAATAAAAGATGCTCAAGGGAACCTGATCACCAAGGAGGAGAGACAAATCAAACAATGGGCTGATCACTTTAAAGGACTCTTGAGTCGACCACCACCGACAACTCGCCCAGGCTACTGAACACCGACCGGGAAGGCAGCAGAACCAAACGGAATTCCCCCTGAAAACGGACCCAGAGACTGAGGCAGATGTTCTCACGCCATTATTGTAAAAGGTTTGGGAAGAAGGAAAGGTACTTACTGATTGGAAGAAGGGCCACCTCGTCAAAATGCCAAAGAAGGGCGACTTAGGCCTATGCAAGAACTGGTGTGGAATCATGCTCTTGTCCACGCCAAGTAAAATAGTTGACCGCTTCACTTATTTGGGAAGTTGCATCAGCCCTAATGGGTTGATCACTGACGAAATTTCAGCACGGATACACAAGGCTAGTTTCGCATATGCCAGTAGACGTGATATCCGGCTGTCGACCAAAGGGCGAGTGCACTGCTCAGCTTTCTGCTCCGTCTTCCTCTATAGCTGTGAGACCTGGCCATTGAGAGTAGAAGACATTAAAATACTAGCTGTCTTGGATCATAGGTGCCTGCGCTCTATTTCCCGTGTGAAGTGGTATAATAGGGTGAGCAATATTGAGGCTAGGCGTTGAGTATTAGGTAAGGTAAAATGAGTCGATGAGGTTGTGAAATTACACTGACTGAGATGGTTAGGACATATGTTACGCATACAACCCTAGCCATCGCCTTCCTCGACGGGCAATGTTAGCTGACATATCATCAGGTTGAAAAAGAGCCAGTGGTGGTCACACCAAATCATGGCTTCATCAGTCAACGAAATCCACAACAGTTAGTTTAAGCCAGCCACGTAGGAAGATGTAGACTTCCTAGTTGGGGTCCTACGGATGGCAAAATCCAATGGCTGAAGACAATCGGTGATATGGCTCAAAATCGTTCTCAATGGTTGGCGCAGATGCATCCACTCCTTGTGACTTATAATACCCAATAAAACTATATTGTTCTTCGATATTACTACTCTTTTTGCTTCATATCTTTGTTTGCTGTCTCTGTATTGCATTTCCGTTTGCTTTCTTCTTCTTCTCTGGCTTTATGTGCTGAGTAAAGTGTGGCGACTGGAACTGCTGCACATCGGTGCAAAGTTCTATGTTGGAACCAGTCAGTCAGTCAGTGTAAATCAGTCTCATAGTTTGATGAGAGCACCCAACGACTACAAAACAAACTGACTCACACAAAAGAATCTCAGTGATTATACAAAGCACCACTCTGAGGTGTTTTTTACCAGATATGACGAATAGGAATAGTGGTACACTCACTAAACAGGATTATTTCTGCTCAACAAAACTCACTCATTCAATGATTATGACACATTCAGGTGAGAGGAGGACAACTCAAAAGGAGGAAATAGTAGACCTATACAAAAATACACTCCACAAATTCGCATGGGGTGAAACAAGCCATTTCCGACACAGAGCAAAGTCAAGCTTATTATCATCTACATCCCTACCTTTTCCCCGTACTTATAGTCGTCAGGAAAAATACTCTATACCCCATTAAACTTGCAGCAGCCATAACTAACAAACAACCATAGTCTGATTTCTGTACAAACCATGAGCAAATGTATTCGCTCATGACGTTTAACTTTTGTCTAAGTAACCGTGTGTTTCAACTAATCAAACACAAATGTAATAACATGTGACTAAATCTCCTTCTCCCAGTCTATAAGAAGTCTTGAATTTTTCTTAAGTGTCCATAAAACGGTTTATCAATTGAAACTCAGTAGAATACCTGATGGGGCGAAGTTACGATATAGGCGCCCGCTGCTCAATAAAGAAGCTGAGCACTTGAAGGTCACATACACACTGCTATGGTTAGTTTGCATGGACTTTGTGGAAATACAGAATTTGAAAGTGGTATTGTTAATGACGGCTGGCAAGTTATTCAATGTTTTCAACTCGATTTCGAAGTTTGAACTTCTTAACAATTGGTCAGTACAGAGAGTGCTTGTGACACTTTGGAGTGTTGTCACCGACAATTTAGCTACTTCAGCTGACAGAATTCTGGAGATATTGCAATGGCTAGTCACTGGAATGTGCTCAATCGGCAGACAGTCTTCCAGTAGTGACACTGAAATGACAGTTATGCAGCCGAGGGAGAGGACCCGCGAGTCGTTGCGCCACTGGATGATACTGCATGCCAGCCTCGTCTCTCAAGGGGGAGGGATAGGTGCGTTGGGTTCTCCTGAAAACCAATACCCACTCAATAAGTGTGCCACTATGTGAATATTTGGGGCTAAAATCTGGCACTGCTTGTGAAAAACACAAGTATGACTTACAGCAATGGAGATGGCTGCCATCTCAGATAGCCCTTGGTGCTTCCGGAGTAGTCCTGATTTTCCGGCTACCCTGTCCCCCTCATCTCATACTGATCAGCTCCCCAAGGCTGCTAAGTGTCAGATTCATCTCCCAGGAACAGATAGCTCTAGTACTTCAACAGTGGTGAGAGACCAAGTGTAAAATGGGAAGATACATCCAGTGCTGCGAAAGCAGACCCTAAACATAAGGAGACAGCAGACTAAGGTCACCATACGTCCCCAAGCGGTACTGGGAGGGACAGTCAGTGTCACCCGAGTGTCCTGGTTGAATCCAAGGAAAAGAAGGTAACAGTCGAAAGTAGCCGACTAGTCCCAATATTAAATCCCTTATCAGTGGACAACATGCTGAGGTGGTGAGACTCACTGTCAGCTACCTATATGGCGATGTAAGAGAACTGAGAAGAAAAGCAGGTGAACTTAGTTACACCTAGACCTTAAAACAATAATCCTAACACAAACTTGGCTAACCCCCACTATCGCCGACAACGAAGTCAGTATAAGTGATACGGTTCTAGTCAGGAGACACGAGATAACAAGGAGGGGGAAGTTGCCATATACTTTGACAAGCAACTTAAGTGTGAACATGCAATGGACCCAACACTTACTGAACTCCCAGACTCTATATGGTGTCATTTCACCGTAGGCCACACCTAGCATTTTCTGGGTGTCATATTCTGATAACCCACCTGTGGGGCAGAGCACAACGAGCTACTGATCAGCACCATCACATAGGGACGGGACTTGGGCTATGATCAAACCACCATAGCTGCAGATTTCAATGCCCCATCACTGAACCTTGGCTCGGGGTATGCTAAGGGAAAATTCGGTCGAAATTTACTATGAACCATTTGAAATACGGGACTATCTGAGAATGCTGGAAACGACACTAGGCGGGGCCCTAGTTGAAAGTCATCGAAACTAGATTATATTCTGACTAGTGCCCAGCTTCTCGTCGAAAAGGTCCAGATCATGACTCCTCTAGGAAGTAGTGACCACGCAGTTATATGGTTTGATCTTGTCCTCTATGAGTGCTTACAGCGTAATGTGAAGGCTTTTGACCGACGCAGAATGCTCCGTAAAATGGGCTGAGTTATCTGTGGATGAACACTGGGAAGTGTTAAAGGAGATTATTCACATAGCAATCTCACAGACTGTTCCTCTAATCACGCTACAACCTAAAAATGATCCTTGTGACTGAGAAGAGACACGTAGCTTTTCCTGCAAGCGAAGCAGAAATTCGGGTTTACATGGCGAATCTCCAACAGTCATAGTGACTATGGGGCATATCTGGAACTCAGGAACTAATGCAACACAACGGTCAGGAATGACATGGATCATTTCGGGCCAGCCCCGCCAAAAATTCATGGCTAACCTCAATAACCCGTACCGATTGTTGTCGGCGAGAAAACTAACCAACCGAACGGTCGATATCTCACTGGTCTGAAGATGGCTCAAACATTCATTTTGTCCTTCTCCAAAGAGTTAAACAGCCGTGTGGTTATTAGTGTTACAGTCCGAAATGGCGGCACTTCTATTTCGCCCGAGGAAAACCTAGTTGCTACTCCTCAAGTAAACCCAGTAATAGTACTAGGGAAGCTACAGAGACTCACAACTGGAAAGTCCCCAGGTTATGACAACATCAGGCCATCGACTCTGAAAAAGTGAGCCGAAGCTCTCTGTAGGCCCTCATGCGACTTGCTTCAACACTTGACGGACCCAAGAAAACTGACAAGGGAATGGAAAAGAGCCACCTAATAATAATAATTTTTATTTCTGGAACAGAAACCAGCCATTTTTACAGGCATGAACAAATGTACACTAATTAGAACTTATAGAATATATATGATTTGTCAATCTAGAAATAGATTGAATACTGGTAAATTTGAGAGAAATATTTAAAAAGAAATGTACAAATAAGGCAATAGGTAATTTTCGAGATATGCTTTCAACTGAATAATTCATGAGAAATAGCATCAAATCAAAACTGTAATTGAAAAAAAATACGGTATGTCAATTTCACGCGGGAATTATAAACGATTACGTTAATTGTGGAAGGTAAGTAGCATTTTTGTACAGGTGCTGGCGTGAAATATAAGAGATGCGGAATGAACAGTAATTGTAAGTAAATGATTCATAGAGTGTTTGAAAGTCCATAAAACTTCAAATTCACCGGTAAGTACACCATAATTGTGACATTTCCAGTTGTATATGAGACCAACTTTGAACTTGTCGGCAGATTTCATGATAGGGGTGGTTCCGTTATTCACCAGGTGGGCTAGCAATATTCCGAGGATAGCGGCACTGTTTCAGTACCTTCGTTTAAGGCAGTACCTTTGAAAAGAGAAGAAGACACAAGGAAACCGACAGAGAGGTGCAGAAGTATGTAATAGGTGTTAATAATTCAAAACATATGTAAAAAAACATGGGTTCATCATTTTTTGTTTTTTCTTCATTTAAAAAATACTATTTCCCCCTGAGATTTTCTAGTGATGGAATTCTAGTCTTTCTTGCGAAAAGAAAATAAAAGTTTAAGTGAAAAAAGATGATAATTTTACCTACTTATATAGGTTGAATAGGAGTTAAACACAAAAGTCAAAGTGCGTGAACTATGTAGAAGAAAAGCGAGGGCTTAATAATAACTACTGTTTTTCTGAAGTATACATTTAGGTGTCCTTCTGAAGTAGGGGACTCATACCATGTACTTGCATTCGAGGAGTTTGTTATTTAAACTTCAGCTTTAGGCAAATTTTCAACTTCTGTTGTCTTTTTTTTTAATTTTATTTATTCTCTTATTCTGCAGAAGCCATTCGAACTCAGGAGCCTTAGCAATAGAGTGCTGTCCCACAGATAAGGGTGGTTCTCATATGTCCCCACCATCATATCCGCTGACTAGCAATCACCACCCTCCCACCTTTTTTGTGCAAGGCCCTGGCAAAATGCTTCATTTTTTATATATATCTTTTAATTTCTGTTATAATATGCCACAAACTTTTCTCTTTTTTTAAAAAAAAATATTCATTTGTCAACTCATTCGAAGTCATGGTATGAGTGACTACTTTCAGAAGACCGTCATGTATGTTTCATCTGTTACAGCATTTTGGAGAGGAACAATAATAAAAGTATAAGGAAAATAGACTATCAGAGTCGACATTTTAGATATAAACAAATGTAATTTCGGAAAACAGTACATAATCATGCAGCATTAAACATATAAGTAGTAGTAATTTATAATATTTTGTTCCGAAAGATTTGACTAAACAAGATTATAGTTATAGAACAGTAAGATAGGATTCATTACTATTTAGGACTCACCGTATAGTTGATTATTTAGACTACCAACATTCGGGCCTTAATTTGCGTATAGGCAGACAGTGCTAACAAGTAGCATTAGGCAGTCTCCAGAGACATTTTAATACCAGTCGTCTTCAGTTGATTTGCATCTGGAACTTGAGACTGAACTCTTAGCATGCTGAAATACTCATAATACCATGTTATCAGTGATATGTGCAAAAAGAAAATTTTTTTTTCAATATTTGAATGAAGAAATAATTAAAATTTAAGGCTGATTGAGAATAGGTGACTGGGGTTGTGAAAACAATCATAGTGAAAGTAGAGTCAAACATAGAGATCACAGATTTCGGGAGCTAACAGTGAGGGTCAGAGGAGTGCCGTATTAGATCTCTGATTTTTAGTCTGTCACATACGCCTTCTAACCCGGTGTTGATAAAATATTTGTTCAGCAGAGATGAGAAGGTTTTTGGGGTAGGACTGTTTCTAATTTCAGTTGGAAGACGGTTCCAAATGCAGCGGTACCTGACAGTGAAAGAATTTGATCTGTACTTTGTATGACAGCGGGGCACTTCAAAAGATGAAGATTTATTTCTAAGGTTATATTTCTTAGGTGAACTAAAAGTAAAGTCATTGTGGGGGAAATATATAAGCCCTTTAGCGATCCTAAATGTAATATTTAGGTTAAACTTCAGTCGTCTGACCCATAAGGGTTCCAAGTCAAATATGTTACATCTGTCGTAGTAGGAAATGCAAAGATTTTCACCTACTAGAAGTTTGGTAAACGCCCTTTGTAGGCTTTCCAATTTGCACCTGTCTTTTACGGAAACACTGTCCATGACAGGAGGACAAAATTCAAGTAAGGGCCTTATGCATAACTTGTACAGCATAATTTTGGATTCACACGCTTTAAAGTTTCGGAATAAAAACCCAAAAAGCCTTTTAACCTTTGATACTTGTAATTTAACGTATTCCGTTAGGCTAAATTCTGGAGTGTATTTTAGACCCAAGTCTGTTGTAGGCGGCAGGCGAGGAATATGATTGTTGTGTAGGGAGATGGAAAGTTCGGACGAAATGTCTTTGGAGCATAGCACACCACATTTTTCAACGTTAAACTTCATTTTCCACGTGTTACACCACAATTGAACCCTATCAATGTCATCCTGAATCCTATCAAATACACATGATACTTCATTTCTAAATGAGTGGTATACTATTTTGATGTCATCAGCAAATAGGAAAGGTCTGCCATGTCTAATAACGTCGCAAATATCATTGAAATATAACAGGAATAACAGTGGACCTAGAACACTACCTTGTATGACTCCACTTGTTATCTGAACGGGGTTGGATGTGTGGGAACCTAACCTGACCATTTGCATCCGATTGCTTAGGAATGAACTGAGCCAGCTTAACAAAGAACCTTGGATCCCATAAGACTGGACTTTTGATATTAACAGTCGGTGGCTTACTGTGTCAAAAGCTTTACTAAGATCTAAGTATACAATAACTGTGATCATACTGGAATCTTTCAGTTGTGAGATGTGATCAAAAAATTGTAAATGGCATGTAGTGCAAGAACGTGACTTCATGAAACCATGTTGATAAGGAGTGATAAGTTTCTCTTGAGAGAGGAAGTCAAAAATGGCACTTTTCACGATCTTTTCCAGAACCCTTGAAATAACAGAAGTTAGGTTAATGGGTCTGTAACTCATGACACTTGAACGGGAGCCTGACTTATACCTAGGGGTAATGTGCGTGGTTTTCCATGCATCTGGATATGTTCCAGTTGATAGAGAGATAGAGAACAATTTAAGAAAGAGAATAGGGATGTCTTCACCACCGTATTTTAAAAAAGTTGAGGGAATCATATCAGGACCAGGGTTGTTTGAACTTTTAAGGGACGTGATTGCTTTCTTAATATTATCCAAAGAAAAGCCGATAGTTTCTAAAGTTTTTTGTGAACGTACATGGAATAGAGGTTGTGGCGACGTGTTGTCATCATGGGCATATGACCGTGAGAAGTAGGAGTTTAGAAGCTCACAAATTATTTTAGGGTCAGTAGCAGTCTCACCATTTTCTAAGATGAATTGTATATCTGTTTTACGAGAGTTTAGCCTTTTGCGATAAAGCTTACAGATTGCAGTGTATTTAGAGCTATCTTTAAGGGCTGCACTTTCTTGTCTGAGTAGAACTTTGTCGTTATTTTCTTTCAATCTGAGATAAATGTTCTGTATATTTACAAGACACGAGAAGTCATTTTCTTTGTAATAATGTCGGTGCAGCTTTCGCAGCTTAGCCTTTACTTTTATAGGAATGAAATTCTTTATGTTTTGTCTTGGGCTCTCTTTACATTTAGGAACAAGTTTATCAAAGCATATAGTTACATTCTGGTAAAAGGCTATTAGGATAGTGTCTAGGTTGCTACTAGAAAAGAAAAGGTCCCAGTCTAAGCTTCTAATGAAGGAGTGAAATACATCCCACCTAGCTTTTCCGAAGCACATGAATGTCTTGCGCAGGGTAAAGCATTTTGATGAGTGAAGCTTGGTATCGAGGGCGCAGATTATTGTGTTGTGGTCACTACCAGGAAATGGGTGGCTGATGTCTATGGTGGATAAGGCAATGTCTTTCAAGAAAACCAAGTCCAGTATATTGTGGTTTCGGGTGGGCCTTAGAATACTTTGTGTCCACCCACATAACTCAACAGCATCTAAGAATTTGCTGTAGCGGGGAGGAGCACTGATGGGCTCCCATGAAACTTCAGGCATGTTAAAATCCCCTCCGATCACTTTATAAGTAAAGTTTAATTTCGAAGTGTAATGAAAGGCTGCAGTTATTTCACTTAGCAGTTCACTGTCATGGTTGGGTGGGCGATAGATGCAACCTAATAACAGAGTTTGCTGTTTATTTATGTAGAGTGTCACCCATAATGTATCGCATATATTAAGGTTAGGGTCATCGTAGTGCACAGCTCTGCAGTCAGATTTAACATAGATAATGCATCCTCCACCCCGCCCAACTGATCTGTTCTTCCTGAAAAATGAGTAGCCTTCACAGTGAAAGAAATCATCATTTATTTCACTTGTGCACCAAGCTTCAGTGATCAATAGTGCTGTAGGTTGGCTAATCAGTAGCAGGGATTGGATGTATGCCATCTTGTTTACAGCTGACCTGGCATTGATAAGAACTATGTTAGGATTAGCCGAGTCATATCTTAGGATTTTAGCTATGTCTTGAAGTAGCTGGTGGTGAGATTCAATCATAGTGTCCTCAGACGACAATGAAATGTCTATGCCTGTAGATGCCCTAGGAAAGCTAGAAGTGCAGAGGGGGTGAATTAAATTTTCGTTTTCATGTAAGTTTGGGCGTAAAGAAGATTTGCTGTCAGAAGAAAAGGAGACAGAGGGTTGTTGAAGGAGAAGAAGGGAATTACCAGAGTCATGTAAGGTGAGCTCCAGGCAGTAATTAGACATTGCTGTATCAGCTGTCATATCTATATTGGGGGGCGAAACCTGTGGAGAGTGGTGAGCATTTGTAGTATGTTTGAGGTCATGTTGTGAACCTGTATAAAAAATGGTAATGTCGTTTCAGCAAAACTGTTGATCGGTGGGTAGTCAGCCCTATTGGGTGTAGGCATGTAAATAGGTGGAGGTGGCCTACCAAGCAAGCTCAACTTATTCGAATTGTTGCGAATTACGTCACCACTATTCGACTTCCTATATTTAAGTGTATCAATGTTTTGGTTTCTATTGGTGCGAGGGTTTACTTTTTTGAACAGGTAGCTACGAGGTTCGGGTTCTGTTTTGCGGTTTTTGTACCTATTGGTTTTGTGGATATTTGTTTCTGGAGAGAGGTGTGGTATCGAGCTGTCAGCATGTGAATTAGTGTGTGACACTAGTCTCTTATTCTGCGTTGTCTTTGTAGAAAACTGCCAAGGGAATGGAAAAGAGCCACCTGTTCTCCGATTTTCAAGGATGGGGACAAGCAAAATGTCACCAGTCGTAGAGTAGTAGTGCAACTTCCAGTGGTATCAAAAGCACTGGAAAGTATAATTGATGATCAGGGAGCACCTCGACAGGACTAATAGACTCCATGAATCACAAAATGGTTTCAAGAAAGGCAGATTATGTGTGACAAACCTACTCTCAAGGAACCTAACCCCAATTTCCAATTATTTGCGAAGACGCTCCGAATCGATAATTACTATGACTTTTATTATAGCTTGAAACCACATGGTATTTCTCGACTTTAACTCCAAAACACCAGTACTTTAAGAAAGTTGTACTGTTTGGCAATTAAAGTCTAGCTAAGTACAAGTCTATAAACAAATTTTTTATACTAAATACAATGTACTTTTATTCGTCTTCTTCCAACTTGTACATGGTTGAACCATCCGCGCCTTCGAGCTGCCCGCCAATGTCTACCAGTTCCGATAAACAAACGTCCAATGTTCGCGTCCATAGAAACCTACCACCAGCTTGAGAAAACTGAACATCATGGTGGGATATGAATATTCCGAAACATGTGGTCTTCCTGGACTTTGAGAAGGAATTTGACAAAGTTCAACATGACCTTCTACACAAGACAAGTTATTCAGGTGTAGGTGAGCCGCTTCTGTCATGGTTGCAGGACTATCTAACTGAAGGAAATTCTGCGCAAGGTAAGTCGGGTCCGATCATCTTTGCATGACTCGTCATCGGGGGTGTCGCAGGGCTCTATCCTAGCGGCACTGACATTTTTGATTTTTATCCATGACCTGCCATGCCCAAATCTTCTAGACGCCGACGACGTAAGCATTCGGAGAGCAATAAAGTGTTTGGAAGACTCAGACAGGCTGCGGGTAGACATAAGGCCTCTAGAAGGCTGGGAGGTGGCTAGTGATATGACTTTCAACCTGAAAAAGTGCAAATTAGTGAAATTATGCACGTTTATGCCGCAGAATGCAAGTTACACCCTGCGCAACGGAAGCTTGTCCTGCACAACGTCTGAACGTGACTTAAGTCTAGTTCTACCGGAAAAAATGGACACAAGCGTAAATAACACGGGGGACGTAGAGAGGGCATATGCAGTCATACACTTTACACATAGACAGTTAAGTGCATTCACCCTGAGTTCTTTCTAAGGTTGTACAAAACATACGTCAGACCACACCTTGAAGTGCTCAATATCACTGCACTCCTGCTGTTAAGAAGAGACATGAACCTTTTGGAAAGTTCAAGGACTGGCGACAAAAGGAGTGATGGGTGTCTGAAACAAACCGTATAATGAGAGGCTAACGAAATTAGGCTTATTCGCACTTAGCTACGTCGGCTTACGGGAGAGTTGGTTACTGTTTTTAGGATAACAAGTGATAATCACCCAAACAAAGGTGTTCTGCAACTGAGTAGGTATAGACTTCCTTGTGGAAATCCCAGAAGGATAGCTGACCAGAGGGCAAGGACCCGGGTGTACTCCCACTTCTTTTCACTGCGGGTTGGCCGTCCCTAAAACTCCCTACCGGTAGATGTGGCTATGGTACCGTCTGTGGACACCTATAAGCGAAGTCTGGACAATCATGTGGCGACAGAAGGACTGTGTCCAGATGGCTTATGCGCTTGAAATCCCATGCACCAATAATGGGTAAACATCTAAACTCAAAGTTTTACTTTATCATATTCTATCTTATGTTGCTTATCTGACTACTCCAACTATTACCTCCCTTAGATTATTATTTCGGATATGTATATATAATGACGGTTAGAACTCTCGCCGACCATGCCCATGGTACAGGGTTCGATCCCCTGCCGATGTACACCTGGTGTCAATGGTCGGCCAGCAAAATTTGAGCTGCCGATATCAAATGATGAAAATTCCATACTTGTGTGGTGAGAGCTGTCTACTAGCCAAATTGGCAGACGGTAATTTACGTCAATTTTTACGTTCTCAAGATTTGTCGTGAGAAAATATGAACAAAGACTGATTCAAAACCGACCACAGCAGACTTTGCGTAGGCGGATACAGTCAACATATAGAGGATCTGACATTCAAGAAAGTCACAAAGAGATGAAAGATTAACTTTAAGTGAGAAACAACCAATCGGGAGACTGTGTTTGTTTGCTTAACTAAACTATAATAATGTACATGAAAATATATAAATATGCTTTGATTTCCTTAATAAACGATCTGTTGCCTGACCCTTGTCTTCTGCTGTTACACTTGTACCAAAAATACGGTGTGGAATAAAGGTATGATCAAAAAATTTTAAAAAGTGTGTCAAATTCAAACTTCGTTAGCCGTCTACTTTTGCGTTTTCTTTATTTCTTTTTCTCTCTTTTAGTCTGCAAAACCTACACTAATATCTGTTATTATCACCTATTTCCTTTTGTTGACGATACTGGAGGACTGAGTAGTGAGAGGACCAACTCCGTCCACAGTAGCAACACAGTCTTAACACATTGCGTACCACGAACAACGTACAATTAACGCTAGCATCACTCCTTTTAAGGTTAGTTAAAGCTACGACAGTCGAGTGGCGGGGGGAAATACGTAGAAGTTTTATCCAAGACCAGGAACCTATACCTCACAACAAAGAATCGAGCAAGGGAAATCAAAATAGCTTACACTAGCTCTAGAAAACGGTATTCGTAGTCAGCGGTGCTTAAAGTATAGCTTGGCCAAGATCGCCTACAAAGGCCAAAGAGCCTTCTGTGAGGACAGAAGTTATTGTGTAGATGCATTTTCCCCGTATATTTGTTCGGACAGGAATTATTGCAATTCAAAAGGTTATCCCTAAGTGAATTTAATATATAGTTACGGTGCAATATGGGTTATGTTGCTGTCAATCTACCGTCTCTTATACCACTTCCACTGACGCTGTATACTTAACGTCTATGCTCCAGTGTTCTTTATCACCAATAACAGAGGTGGATTTATTCTGAAACTTCCATTTGCATGAAGCGGCACAGATATGGTACTACGATTGAATGTCTAGACTGTATTATGTTGCTATATCCTCATAGACATAAGGTCTGTGTATCTTACAATATTTTAAGTATTTCTCTATGCTGTTAACTTTGTGCATAACCGTTTAGAGTTGAGACCTAAATACCTTATATTTGATAACCATAGTTTCCTAAATATGCAAATGTAATTTCTGTAAGATTAACAGAACAATGTTCACTAGACATTGCTGAGAATGTGGATTAATTTCTAAGTTACACATTTGCACAACGCCTTAACAGTATAGGTTTTTCAGAGATTGTCTTAAGATTTGCGTACAATCCTCTGATAATGGAAGACATATTATGTATGATTGTGCACATGGTGTCAGCATAAAAATCAGCCGTGTATTACAAATACTTTTAACTGTCTGGAAATGCTACTTAATGGCACGCTGATCAGCAGATACGATAGTGGCCACAAATGCGAATCTTTCTGATCTGTAAGAAAGCAACAAGCATTTTGACAGCTCGGGAATTAGACATGAGTGAAGATCCCCAATTTAGAAAGCAATAGCAATTGTACAGATTTCAATTAGAGGAAAATGATTTCGCTCGTAACACCTACAAGACTTCTCAGAAGCTTTTTATGGCGCTAATAAATAAGCCAAGTAGAAATTCGTGAACATTTTAAAGGCAAGTATATCCTACAGGTTACAAAATTACACGCCACTTCTCTCTAAAATATCACCTAAATAATTCATAGTCGTCCTTTTATTTAGTTATTATTATACTCTTTTATCTTAACCACCGAGGCATTCAATGAAGCCAAAACTTACTCTTCTGGTTGGACACTGGTCAGTTACCAGTGTGATGCATCTGGTTCTTACTTTGGTGCAGACTGAATTCTCTCTGGTAATTGCCAACTAGCAAGAAACCAAGGTCGAAGTCATCCTACTGACTGCCTTCAAATATCTAGTACCAATGAAAATTATTCTTTCCTATAATATGCTTCGTTCGCTTAAAGTCTGGTTGATCTGATAAAAAACATAACAACAACACCCATATTCGACAAAAGCTATAATTTCATCGAAAATGTCTTAGTTTCCACGGTAAGATCAATATGGCTAGCATTATACATTATATTTGACGTGGTATCTCACAGTATTCTTTTTGAGAAGCTGTACTCATGCGGAGTTCGCAATCCATTACTGAACTGGTTAAAATCGTTTCTAAGTAACAGGGTACAAATAACTAAAGTCGGGTCAGTATTGTCTCATCCTAGGTAGATCACAAGTAGGGTTGTGCAAGGTAATTTCCTAGGACTGCTTTTACTTACAGTCTACATTAACAGGATTTGTAACTGTTTCAAATCATGTAAACCATTCGGATATGCTGATGACCTGAAAGTCTTGTACTTCTGCTACAGTCATAAATTAAGCGATATGGTAAGTAAAATACCTCTTGAACTAAGTACTCTCGCAACATGGTGTGCTGAATCTTGTCTAAAGTTTAAATTGACTAATGCGGCTGGATTTATATCGGCAACAGTAACCTTGGCCTAACTAGTCAAGCTCAAGTCAGTCGTAGAATTCAATGTCAAATACTCTAGTATTTTGACGTTCTCTGAACAGACTGATTATGCCTGACGTAAAACACGAACGTTCCCAGGATGCACAACTCGCGATTTCTTTTTTTGTGAAACTAGGGTTTCATTATACAAAGTATGTGTCCAGCCTATTTTAGAATACTGTCTGTCTATGCTTAGTGGACTGTGACAGAATGTCAAGCTTAAGTTAGACGGAGTGCAACGACAGTTTACTTTAAGAACTCTTGGTTCAGAATGTAGTCTTGACTACACCAAGCTTTAAGGCAGACTGAAAATGGAACCACTCTGGAAAAGATGTCTTAAGCTAAACCTTATTTCCTACTACAAGCTAACTAATCTTCTCTTGCACTCCTCCAGTTCAATAACTAAATCTACCACTGTCATCAGCTGCAATCTTAGAAATCATGACAACTTAGTTGCTATAGTGTATTGTCAGGCTAACATGTGGTGCAACGTATTCCTTAATAAGATTTCAGTCATTTGGAATCGACTACCAGCTAACGTGCGTGACGCAAACAAACTTGCGGTATTCACCTCCTCAGTGACCAGACTGCTCAAAGATGACAATGCACTCATGCGTCTGACTCCTACAACGTCTTTTTCACCCTATATGAATATTATAGGTTCATTAAACGTATAAGTTACAACAAACCACAATAACAAATGTTAATATTGTTAGAAGGACATGATAAACATTTCTACACTGGGCATAAATTTTACTTCATATATATAATATGAAAGTTAGCATAATGGGACTAGCCAGTTAGTGTATCAACATGATCATAGTTACTACACAATATATATAAATTCATAAATCACTCCTTGAGGACTCTACCTGCTTTCTTATATGCTGCTGCCATTCGTCTTCTTTTTCTCTCACCATTTGGCTTCTATGTGACTTTCTAGACGAGAATGAAGAATGTAGATATACGGCCACTTGGTCCCAAATCCTACGATTGTCTCATGAATTACTCATTACTTTACTCAGCGACGCATCCTGGATGACAGTTGCGGAGTATTACTTTTATACCAATAAAATTCCTAATCACCGCCCAAACAGCGCCCTATCTACCTAGGCGTTCAATGGATGTGTAAGTTCCCCCCTTTTATTCACATTCTTCGTTCGTTTTACTTCTGGTTGCTCTGATAAAATAACATAGCAGCTGCACCTATATTTAAGCAAAGTTATATTTTCATCTAAAACGTCATAGTTTCCATGGTATGATCAATATGGTTTTCATAATAGATAGAAAATATGTAGTGTCACTGACAGAGATTTTACAGCTCTTCGTATTTATCTTGGAAACTTACTTTGAGTGATGTTGTATCTATAATTGCAATTTTTAGGTATTTGAGGTTTCGGAGGACAATCTTCTCCTCCTGAAATTACTCTTAATGACGTGGGGGCCTAGCACTTACCTAAATATGTGTTGTTAATTGGTTGACCGTAACTGTCAGCAAGAAACAATGAATTTTGTGTTGGCACTCAACCTTGATAGCGACCTTATAGAGGGGTTTACAATTTAATATTTATATGAACATTTGCTAATTGCTTGTACTGAAATTCAACAATTAAAGCTTTTGAAAAAGCACTAATTTATGGTGATTCACATTTATAATTTATAACATAACTGATCGTGCCTGTAAAAATGGAGTGGATTTCATGTAAACTTACCCGTTTATGCGAAAAAATATTATCTATTAATAGAATCAATGCATACACTTTTCACAGTAATATGTAAAGTCATCATTCACAACTCCACGTTGTGCTATTCCTTACACATGCTGTAGTTTTTGGTTTATGGAGGTTGTCAAACACGAAATCACCAAAAATGTCAATTGGTCAAGTTAAGGCTAATGCCCTTCATCAGAATTTTCTGTAAATTAATGAAACGTTCAATACACCCTTAACTGCTACTTCTTCTGAACTTCTTCAATGCCTCACTTTATTATGGGCTTCTGTAATGTGTGAAGTTGGATTTATTCATGTTAAGCTTAGTTATTGGGATAGATGCTTACTGCAGTATTATGAGACTGTCACTTTAGTAATTCGTAGGATTTCGCTTCTGTTGTCATAGCAAATTGTAAAAACAAAGTGGAATTTAGCAAGTTGAATGATAATTCCATTCTGTTCAATACCCCAGAGTCGCCTTATCTCCCCCAATTGCACGTCCTTGCAAGTAAATGTAGCATTTTTGGGTTAATAGCTACCTCATTCATCTGTTAATATGAAGTAACATAAAGTAGGCTGACTACTTGATAATCAGCTGAGAAACAATCTGTATTTATTTCTAATATGCCGTTGAATCGTGTGGTATTGACTAATGTCCCTCATCTTTACTATCAGTAACTGCAGTATTTGCACATCTACTCTATCGATATTAAATTACTATCTTATCCATCTAATTAGGACTAAATAACGTTAAAGACGACTTTATAATGCTTTCCGTTTGCGGTATTAGCATGTTTTACAGTATCATCACGCAGCACATCAGTCTTAAATGTAGGCGTAGTGTCTATCAGCTAGTTGTGCTTGTACAGTACATTTATTACTTATAAGACTATCTATTAAAGTATGTAAAAACTACGATCTGAACAGTTAGATGACGTTTAATATATTTAGACATAATCAACGTATGCTGCTTAGTTCTTTGACGCATAATCTAAGGCTACGTAGCTATCCTAAAATAGTTTCCGTTAGTGGTAGTCTCCTGTTGCTGCCACCCTAGTTATCAACTTAGCGTTATCTTTAAATTACAAAGCAAAAGTGCACCATAGTTGTTATTCACCCTTGAGGAGTTTCTGATTGCTTTCCGGTTTCTTCGGTTCCCAAAAGTAAATACAGGCATATCATATTCACAATTTAAATGTGGTTCATCCTTGTTTAATTTAGGTCGTATTACAAAATGTCAGGTGTTTGAAATCTGATAATAGGCACATTTTTGTTATAATCACCTTCTCGAAAGACTTCAACGCTTTTTCCAATTCATCCCAGGTTCAAATACGATCTGCAGGTCTAATATGTTCCTCGAAAACCCTTTTGTATAAACTCTGGCCGTGCTGTCTTAACAAGATTGACTCGTAGATTGCTACATGCTATAAACATGAGTGTGAAGCACAATGTTTTTTCCAGATTTCTACATATTAAGTGACTATTTGAACCATCAGCAATAGAGGCAACCAAAACATGAGTTGGGAACAATAGCCTCTGCAGCCGAAACACGTTCATATATGTAGAATTCTCAAAGCTTGTACATAGTGTTATTCCGTTAACTGATGGGAAATAACTAAAACGCTGCAACGATGAAACAACTTCAACGAAATGAATGGACTAAGCTGGTGGTAAAAATTTCCAAAACAAAAGAAATAAGTAATTTTAGTGGCAATGTAAAGCCGACTGATGTGAAACGCAACATTTGTGAATAATCTGCATCTAGATAAGTTGCGAATTGCTGCAGGATAGACATGAAAGCCAGATTGTGCTAAATATATGAAAATAATCACTAATTCTGATATTATGCTACGAGGTCTTACGACTACAGAAGTATTAAAGACTATAGCATTTCATTAAATCGCCAAACAGACTACCATAACGCCGTGAAAAGTGAAAAAAATGCGATTCCGATTTTCAAATTTCTTGCCTCTTTCAGCCCATGGCATTGGATAGGGACGCACGTTGGCTTGCGGGTACAGGAGTCAGATGTTATCGCGATGTTGTATATGGACTGCATTTTTGTTGTTTTCATGAGTTTATCCGACTGAAATGTACTACAAATACCATAATTCAGCCAAGATCTTGTAAAAAAGAGGAAATTTTCGTTCTCAGGATTTTGACCGAATATCTAGTCGTCATCGAATAGATATGTCTCTGCGCATCAGGAATGTTAAAATCCGCGGTAAAGTAATAATTACAATTAATTAATTTATAATTAATATATATTCCATATAAATTAAGCATTTACATGTTTGACATACCGTTTGTACAGGCATGATCATGTTTGACAAGCGCAATTTGAAATGGAACACTGTTTTATGACATTAAAAATTTGGAAAGATGGAAAAAACCTCTAGAAACTTTATTAGAATAGGTTACAACATATTGGTTCAAGTCTAAATTATAATCTACAATAAACTTATAGTCAGTCAAATTCATGCGGGAATTACGAAATGTTGCGTTAATGGAAGGTAAGAAGAGAGGTGATAAACAGGTGCTAGAGTAAAACATACATGGCACAGGCCTTGTGATCATTATCATTTTATCAATTAATAAGGGTTCAAAAATTTATAAAACTCCACAGTAGCGGGTAAGTACAGCATTATTTTGGTATTAACAGATACAAGGGACCAACTTTGTGATGACAAACAGTACTCAGAATGGAATTTCTTCCGTTGTTCGTCGTGTGTGCCAACAATATTCTGAATAACGCTCGAGTAATACAAACGTAGAAAGCAGCATTACAGTGCTTCAATGCGAAGAAAAACAGAGAGGTGCGGGGGCAGCCAGCAAATAATAATAACTTAAGCAAACAATATGCGATAACCGCAGGGTTTATTCTCATTTTTTGTTACTAAGAATTTAGAGTCATTGAGTTTTATAGTGTTACATACTTACAGTTAGTTGAACTTTGTGATAATAAATAACAACAAAAAATATTGAACAAAAAATTAAAAAAATATAAGGGCAAAACGGATAATGATTTTCACACCTATTTAGGGTAATGGGAATAGAAATTCAAGAAGTTAAATCCAAACGCCAAAGTACATAAAATACGTAGAAGAAAAGAAGTATGATAATACTTATTTACGCTGTTGTTCTGATTTATACAGTTAGATATCCTCCTGAAGTAGAGAAATTGTACCATGAGCTTGTTTTCAAAGAGGTTGTACACAAGCTTTGGTATACAGACAGCTTTTACTTATTTTTTGTTGAGGTTATTCAAACTCAGGAGCCTTAGCAATAGAGCGCATTCCCACAGATAAGGGTGGTTCTCTTAAGTCTCCACCATCATATCCGCTGAATAGCAGACACCACCCTCCCACCTTTTTGTCTGCTAGACCCTGGCGAAATACTCCTTTTAATTTTAGAAAAAATGTTTTATTGCTACGTGTCGTATAGACAGATTTTGCATTCAATAGCTAACTCAACGAAACTCATGGTATGAACGACTACTTTCAGTCAGCCATTTTGTGTGTATCGTCCTTAACAGCACTTTGAAAATATGTATGTACAATAAAAAGTGAGGAAATCAGAGATTTACAGTCTACCTTCTAGATTTAAGTTATAAACATATGAAACGAAGGGGCAATATGAAATGGTACGAGAAGAGAAAAATACTTAAAGGTACATAATTGTGTTTATATATGCATAAAAAGAGGCAGTAGTTAATTATAATAGATGGTTCAGAAGAATACGACTACAGAGGATTATAATAACAGAACAGTAAAATAAAATCCGTTAATATTTAAGACTCACAGTGAAGTTAAGCTGACTTTTTAGACGATCCCGCGTAGGACTGGAATTTACGTAGACGCAGATGGTATTTACTCACAACATTAGCTAGTCACCAGAGGAGATTTTAGTCTTGGCCATATCCAGGTTGTTTACTACTCAACCTTGAGGTAGAACTCTTACCACGCGGAACTGCCCAAAATACAGTTTTGTCAGGGATATTCGCCATAATATTTGATTAATTTGACAGTCAGCAGCTGGGGTTAAATGGAGTTGAATGACTGAAAAGGTATGACATGAGGTGTGAGGGTAGTTCATGTAGATTCAGTGCAGCTTTTGTGGTGAGTATGTCAGGCTGTGTATTCCACTCCAGGTTTGTCTGAAAAAATTGTGCACATTTTGTGATGATGCTTGCTAAACAGATAATTGAATCAACTAAAAAAGGAACTGAGAACAGCATTAGCGCAACGTTGATTATTTTAAATATGTCTGATAATACTGAACGTTTCTGTTAATGCTTTGGGTGAGCAGAGCTGTTTAGATACGTCAGTGAAAAGGGAAAGGAACTATATCACGAATTTTCAGTATGTGGCAAACTGTGTCAAGACTGTTTTCAGAGAAATATTTATTTACTAGATGGGTGAATCATTGTATTGTGGTGCTATTTTTGATTTCACTTGGCAAGAAGTTCCATGTTTACCTATATTTGACTGCAAGGAAGTTGCAACGAGATTTCGTTCGACAAAGAATATGACTTAGAGAAGACCCGTTGCTGCGTAGTTCATACGTCGAAGAAGTAAAGTTAAGGTTATTATTGAGGAAGTATACTATTCCTTTGATTATTTTAAATAGGAGAATGAGGTTAAGTCGGTGGCGCCTGAACCAGAGGGGTTCGGTCTTAAGATTTGTTCAGCGATAGTTGTAGGGAACTTTCAGACTTGTCCCTGAGATTCTACTTGTAAATCTCCTTTGAACACTTTCAATTTTTAGTTTGTCCTTAACAGAGGTGTTGTCTAGGATAAATGGACAGTAATCACGTAGGGGCCGAATGTGTGTTTTATAAAGTAGCATTTTAGATTCTTGTGTTTGAAAACTGTAAAATATAAATCCAAGTAATCTTCTGGATTTAGAAACTTGGTTGGTGACATAGAGAGAGAATTTAAAATCAGCGGAGTAACAGAGCCCAGGGTTATGTACAGAAGGAAAGATAGTGATAGCCTTGTCTTATATAGTTATGTGTTGTGCGATACGTAAGCGAACTGAGCATAACAGACCACACTTCTCCACGTTGATCTGCATCATCCACGACTTACACCAAGTCTCAATATTATCAATATCCGATTGGATTTTATGAGACAGATTTGTCACTTCTCGGGTGGTACTGTGGTAGACCACCTTCTAGTCATCGGCATATAAGAATGGTCTGCCGTGCTTTATAACATCACATACGTCATTTAGGTATATAAAAAAGAAGAGGGGCCCCAGTACACTACCTTGAATCACGCCACTTGATATAGGAGTGGTACTGGAAAAAAGTGTCGTTAATCATAACAGACTGGGACCGACCACACACAAATGAATTACACCACTGTAAGAGATTGCCAGATATACCGTAAGCCTTAAGTTTTTTCAGGAGTAAATTATGACACACTTTACCGAATGCCTTCTTAAGATTAACATACATAATGAGCACAACGAATATTCGGTCTGTAAGTTCAGTCATAAAATCAAATAGTTCTAAGTGGCAAGTTATACATGACCTGGACTTTATGAAACCATGCTGATATGGTGTTATGAGGTTTTCAGTCAATAAGAAGTCAGTGATTTTGGAACTGATTATCTTCTCAAGTATCCTTGACAAGACAGACGTTACATTGATCGGCCTGTAATTCTTTGCATTATATTTTGAGCCGGATTTAAATCTAGGAATAATATATGTCTGCTTCCATTTGGAAGGATAAACTCCATTCACAAGGGACGTTGAGAATATCTTAAGCAAAAGGAGAGGGAGATCAGAGCCATCATTTTTTAGGAAGGATGAGGGAATTGAGTCAGGTCCAGGAGTACTGGAGAATTTCAGTGAACTGATTGCACTTTTTATAACATCAACATTCAAGCATATATTTGACAGTGTTTTGCCTGTTACAGGGTCAAATTCGATGGATGCGGAAATATTGTGCGTGTATGAGTCAGAAAGGTGCTTGTTAAAGAGTTCAGCTATGCGTGCATCATCCCTAACAGCAACATTATTATGAAGAATGTAAGGAATGTTACCTTGTGTTTGTTGCAGTCTTTTTTGGAAGAGTTTACAAAGAGAGCTAATTTTGCAGCTACTTTTAGGGGCGACAAGTTCTTCTTTGTAAATTTTATTGCAGGAAATGTGAAACGATTTAGGCAAATGAAACGTATTTTCTCAAATGATGATTAAATTTTTCGAATGTGAGGGTTATGAAAATTTCCGGGGGCTCACAACATTTTATAGCTGTACAGGAAAGTTAGTTGATTGGTAAGGTAACAATGCAGGGACAACCTTGTAATTAGCAGGTCCTGTGTTTCCTAGCGCTTACTCAGAAGTAACCGTTTTCAAACACACCATTTATGTTTTTATTTTCCAGGTTACTATCGTTACTTCAGCAGTCCTTCAGCTTATTTGGAAGATTTTATGAAGCATAAGCAGAGGGTATGCGTATAAATGATGAAAAACTTGCTATATTATAAATAAATTTGTTGAAAGAAATATTCCTTAGAAGTTCACATACCATCCATATATTAATAATGCTCACTGTTCGTCAGAGTGAACAGTGATGCCAATTTAGAAGACGTAATATGCGTAGAAAGGTCACATTTACACGTGACTTAATTTGGGTATAATGAAGTAGTATGTTGCTTCCACCCGTAGATTTTAAGCAGGCGACATACACACCAGAAGACTAAATAATAAGTTACAGTATTTTGCGACAACAAAACAGTCAATGACGTTGAGTGACATTGTAAACTAATACATAAGTTTAAGTGCTGATGTGATCATGTAACAGCCGACTTATACGAAATGATAAGAAGAGTGATGTAGTTATGTTCTTATTACCTAATGATTTCCCTTAAGGTTTTAGTGTTATACGCAACATAGGGATAATAGACTACTTCCGATAAATAGGATATACGTTTCATAGAGTACTTAAAGTGCCTAGGCTTCCAACACAAGTAGTGTGCATATACAGTCTGCATTCTCCAGGTTAAATTTCGTTATTCCATTACTTCTTAGCACTAACGAATACTGATATCATATAATAATATAATATATATGTGACCGAATTAAATGTAACTGAAACACTTCACGCAAGACTTCAAGATGCATTGGGGAAATAATAAAGGTTTAAGACTTTGATGCATTTCGCACAAGCATTACTACGTTGCCTTTCGTTCTCGCTAACTGTGCAATGTCCTCGAAATGACAAATAAGAAATACAGATAGTCGACTAAGATGAGTATATAAACAACGAAACAATAATCAGCAAAGATAAACGAGTTTTTAGCATGAAAGAGTACATATTTATAATAAAAAATTAAGAACAACACATTGAAAAAATCACAGTTGAAGATTTTTTGTAGCTGAGCCATAGTCATCACAGAGTCGACAAATCATTCGAACCCAGGACCTTCTGGTTACAAGGCGAGCTCGTATACCATTAAGCCACTGGGGCCCGGTCCAATGGCCCATGAATTCTAATTTCTGCCAATTCGCGACATAGCGAGCCTTTGGTAAATATGAAATTCTTTAGATTAATCGCCTAGACGTTCAGTGTAACATTGGAATAGTCGGAGAATTACTGGTTGATCTATCAACATTTTTATTATGCAAAAAGCAAATATCATCCACCTACCTCTTCTATCCGTCTGTTATTAACAACTTAAATTGGCTAAATCTTCAGACTTTGTACTTCTTTGAATAAGGTACCCAGCAATGTTCGTTTTGTAATTGTATTCAATGAGTGTTATATCTCTGAAATTTATACATATATTAATTTGTCCCCTAAAGCTGAAAATGTAATGTATGTATGATGCCTGTTTCAAAAACGTGTGAAACGTATTGTCTGCAATGTCTACGCGAAGCAAAATCCACCAATCAAAATATGTATAATTGACCTTCAAGTGCTCAGACTCCCCACAACGCATTGTGTGCAGTTGTCATCGTCTTAATCCAATACTTTGCGCAGATACCACTATTAAGTGATACTTTCTGACACAATTTCATTGAATGTAACGCAGTGAAAGTAAATTAAAGCGTTTGTGTTATGTACGTCAGAAAAATTTCTCAATACAAAATTTCTTTAAAAATGTGTTCAAAAAATATAACTTGTCATTAAACCATCATAGCACCGGACAAAAATGACATAATTAGTGAGGATATGCAATAAAACAACTCGTCAAATACATGGAATGGGCATTCATGATTCAGTAAATAAAAGAAGCTTCACAAATCATAAGGATAAGCAGTTTTTACTAGGGTACTAGTTTCGTTCTTCTGAATTCTCTTAGTCACTAAATAGATCTGAGTGGTTATAATATAGTTTTGCAGAGACCCCATACAACAACTCTCCAATCGTAGCTGCAGATACTGCATCACCAGTTGTAGTGGACCTAGCAACTAAGTTTGTCTATACACGCAATTAAAAGGACAGAACAAGTACGTATATATAAGATATTCAGTTCACTTAAGTTAATATACACAAAAAGAACTGAAGTTATTCGAAGAAAAAACTATAGTAGTCACAAAATACTCGAATTATAGACGTACTAAGTTATAGGAATGAAACTGTCCTTTTCTTGATTATACAAATCCTCAACTACACCTTAGAGCTGTCAACCGTCGGAGATCTCCCGCGTAGAGAAAAGCAGATAGGAGCAAAACTCTTGATGTGGATGTGTCAATCAGTGCGAGACAGAGTTGGTCGGCAGATGTGCTGAACGAGCCGCCGGAGAGAGAGCAACCGATTCGTTCCTTGCGCGCGGTCCAAGGTTGAGTTCTTTTCAATCTCACCTAATAACCACGATTTTTATTGGATTCCTTATTTTTCGGTGAACATATAATTTGATATGTTTTTAGGCCGCCACACAGTGGTAAGCCTTCGCTGAAGGCTTAATAATCATGCACTGACACAGGTTTCATCCAATCAGGCAAAATTTAGCCAGAATCCCGCACTCGACTCTAGCAAAAGTTCTTAAAGTAAATTCTACCATTTGGTTCTCCTGCTCACAGTGACTACTGCACATCCTCCTCCACCTCACAAGTCTGTTCACATTCCCTGCCTATTTCAACCTATATTTTTCATTTTTCGTTCGAAAAATCTTTTCCAGTGCTCATAATCATAATATCACGAAAGCTAAGTCAGGCGAGTCATGTGGCAGGACGATAGCAACTCACCAAAGATCATCAGCCCAGCTACCACCACGAAGTGGTGACTCAAAACTATAGCAGCCTTAAACGAAACTACCTAGTGAACGGATTGTTAACCTTCACGAATTTATGTTCAGAAATTGGTTTAACTTGACTATGACGACTCCTGTGAGACATTGTGAAGTTTTATTGGAACATACACAAGAATATTATCGTACATAACCATGAGAAATGAGCGAAAATGGGAAAGTTTAGTAAATACTACCTCGTTAAAAGGTTATTGAGTGTTGTGACAGGTGGGCTATGTATTGAGGTGTTGACAACTTACCCGCACTTTACAACTGCGACGCTATGAGTGGTGACCATCTCAAGGCGGATTTGTCTTTCGGGGTGGTTAAGGTTTGAATTGTAGCTAATTAATCTATCAAGCATTAGGAAATTCTGGAGGACCCATCAGGGTTCTCACTAGCTAAACTGAAATCAACTGCAGAGGCTACCGACTTGAAGTAAAATCCCCTAAATCCTAATAGAAATTTTTCAGGGATAAGAAAAGCTTAATAGATGTTGCTTTAAGAGGACGGATGCTGCGTCTTCTTGCATCGGACTTCATGGACGATGTAAAAACCTTACTAAAAATGGGGGTCGCAGCAGCACTTGCGAGTAATATGCGCTTTTCAGTTTTTGCTAATGTAGTTATGTAGACCTATGTTCTGCCCATACTCCTTTTTTGTTGTTTTCGGATGTCTTCAATACAAAACCAATATCTGTTTGCGAAGAAATGTTTGGATTTATGGAAGAGACTATAATCACATTGAAGGATGTAAGTTTGTTTACTATCCGATATAATACTTCAGGTACCGTTATTCGGTTCTGGTAGGAATACACTACTCAGGATGTGCAATGGTTCGTTCAGTAACTTTCCATAGAAATATATCTCCAATGTAGATTTGCTAAGGCGCTTATCAAAGTCGCAAAATACCGTGTTTTGCGGTCAAATTCAACTTTTCCTAACTCGTTTATTTCCGTTAGATGAGAAGTCAGGACTCAATTTCATGAGCAATTTTAATTCAGAGAAAAACATCCTGTATAATAAAAATCCAGATCCCAGTGTCTTCAGGCACCATCTGTCTCATGATCATTCGTGTGATGATATCGAAGAAGGTGAGATGACCGACTCGGTTACTCCCCTGGAGGTAGATGCTGGCCTTTATGTCAAGTTTTGGTCACTTCAAGAATTCTTCAAATCACCAGTTTTGTGCTACGAAAATGCCAAATGGCTAAGGTTTACAAGCTGTACGGATACAGTACTAGATATATTTTCGAGCATTAAACTGATGACTGCGGAAGAAAACGATGCGTGTTCGCAGAGTAGCGGCAGAAAATTTTCTAAGTACCTCACAAGTGAAAAGGTAAGAATTTGTTGTATGTACTGTGTAGAGGCTTTCCAAATACTGACCTAATAAACTAGTAGATTTAGGATTTCAGTCAAATTCGGGATGAGAGCATTGTAGTGTTCTTAAATGAATTTGTGAGCACTGGGATTAGCCTTTTTCTGGTTAATACCTGTTGCATAACTAGAAAAGTTCAGGTCGATTACAAGACATACAGTTTTCTGATTGGCTTTTTCGGATTGAAAGATGACACTTGCATTGAAATCATTCATTTATAAGTTTCCTATTTCCAAGGAAAAATCTGTATGACTTAGTTGATAAGTTGTAACTACTGTGTTCTGCCCAGTATGAGTAACATCAGCAGTAATTACCGAAGATTTTTTTCTTCGCATAATATAGCCCACACTACGTTTCTTTTTCGCCTCATGGTCTTACTGTTTTGTTGTATTCAACAATCCTCAATCTTTCAAGAATCAGTGCAAACTTCTACGGGATAACCAAGGCAAATTAAACAAATGTCCAACTATGTCCCATTAATATACGTTGAAGCCAGTTTCAGACAGACATGGCTTTGTTAAATTTTCTCCAAAAATACCAATTTTCGCAGCAGCTTGACTGCTAATATGTTATGTTGTAATGTAAAAAAAGTTTTATGCGAATGGGTTCATGCATTTCCTGCATCTAATATAAGTATATTGAATAAACGTAGTTTACTTAGTGTTAAGGTAGTGTTCATGTCTCCAGAAATTGAACAGTGCCAAACAGTACATGACCATAACACTAACCATCAGCATAATAAAGATGTCGCAACCCGGGGAACACTACGCGAAATGTCGTGTTGAATATATTTAATGTTACACTGGTGCTAATAAATTAGCTTGGTGTCATGGAGGGACAAATGCTCATTGATCTAACGGATCGAGTTGTATCTAGTTTCTTGAATTGACTGGTTTTTTTCCTCTGGTCTCCACCGAAATATTTTTCATGATATGTGTGTAGACTGGGATAATCTTTGGGTATGTCTTGGTATGGTGTCAGGTTTGCTAACAAATAATGAAAGTATTTTCGAGATTAGTGTGAATGTTCCTTGATAATGTTATTTCTTTACTTTGTCACTGGGCTGAGTGAATTTCTGACTAATCAGTTATTTTCTTAAAACTTGATTTCATTGGCCGAAATAGATATGTATTTGATTTAAGAGTAATAGCGTTAAGGTGAATTACATTGTCCTATGTAAGCGAAACTTAATGGATAATGACTGACTGACTGGTTTCAACGTAGAACTTTGCGCCGATGTGCAGCAGTTCGTTATTCTCTTGGGTTCCGAGTGGAACATAGAGCTTCAACAGCACATCTCCGTTTCATCCTATTCTGTGCAGTCCTCTTTAGCAGGCCCCGTGATTGTCCATGGGCTCTTATCTCTTCCTTGTCACCCTCGGAGCCCAACTGACTGTTTCTCATTCAGACTGCACTCGAGGGTCTGGTGGGCCGTGTCACTGAACGGTCTTCTCCGCGTGTGTCTGATCCATCTCGATTTCCTTTGGCATATTTGTTGAGCAATAGGTTCTTGGTTGGTTCGTCCTCAGAGTTCCCTTTGGTTATGCTTTGTGGCAGGTCATATAGTCTTCAATATGGAGCGAAGGAAGCTGGCTGTTGATGAAAGCCTGTCAAAAATACTTTTCGTGACGCGTTAAGTTTCTGAACCATATAGAAGGCCTGACTGATCTGACATCAGTGGTGAAAATCGATGTTTCGTTCTTTATGCTGATTGCAGCGGAATTCCACACTAACTTCAGAGTAATGAATGTCTGTCTTGCTTTCCCGATCCTGCTTTTGGCATCCTCATTTGTGCTGCCTGTATTTGAAGGAATGCTGCCCAAAAAAGTGAGAGTAACCTCTTTCAAATTTCTCCCATTGGTATTGATAGATGCTTGTTGTTTTTAGTTGATTATCTTCATCACGTCTACCTTATCTATTTTTATTTGAATTCCTGTGTTCGCCACTCCTTATGTCAGCTTGTTGTTGTTGTTGTCGCCCGTAAGTCTTCGAGTTTGTGTTACATCATATGGCTGTTAAATGAGGTTGATAAAGGTTTGTGGCACTCCGTAGTGTTGGAGCAGTTTCCAGATTACTTCACAGTCAACGTTGTTGAAATCGATAATGTTGACGTGGAGATTTGACCGCTACTCTATGCTGTGTTCGATGATGATACGTAGAGTTGCGATTTGATCTGCACATGATTTGATTTTCTTAAATCCAGCTTGTTCCGGATAGAATTTTGCATCGAGATCATCTTCAGGAAGACGCTTAAGACTTCTGCTTTTGCTGGGGTATTGATGTCCACCGACAGCACTATGGTTGTTGGTGGTATTTTTGAATGAGTTGCAGGTGGTGGTCGTTTCAGGAGTCCTTTGAAGTGGTCAGCCCATTGTTTCCTTCGCTTCTCCTCTTTGCTAATTAGGTTCCCTTCGCTGTCGATTATTGGTTCCATCTGTGCTGTTCGCTTCCCCGATAACGACCTGGTTATCCGATATAATGTGTTTCACCCTCTCTCTCCCCTCTATTAGTTTCCAAGTGTCTGCAGAGAACCATTCATCGTATGGCCTCTTCTTCCCTGCTAAGATGACTGCACAGGTTTCCCACATTATCATTTTCACAGAGTCCCTGTTGTCTTCCACACATTTTTCGTTGGTGAGGCTACATAGTGTCTCCGACTTTGCTGCGATGGCTGTAATAAAAGTGTCCTTTGTAGTTTCATCCTTCAGCAGTTGAGTGTTGAACTCGAGTTGTGATCTGTCTCCAGCTTCTTTGAGGGCTTTCTATTTGATCTTGAACGTTCCTTGCACTAGATAGTGATCTGAACTCACATATGCTCTTCTTGATCTTGTCCACTACACTGGCTGCGTCTCCTCTACTTTCTTGAGACTAAGACAAAGACTATCTAATTATCGATCTGGTGAAGCCTATGTCGCCTTGTGTATATTCTCGTGCTTGTACACACAGCCTCCAATCACCAAATCGTTCATGATGCAGAAGTCTGCGAAGAGTTCTCCGTTCTCATACATTTCACCGAGAGACACCTGACCTATTCTGAGTTCTCTTCGTATGTTGTCTGACCGTTGTTTAGAACTTATATCATCGATTAGGATTTCAGTGTCGCCATTTGATGTCTTATCCGTTAGAGTTTTCAGCTGTCTGTAGAATTCTCCCTTCTCTTGTTGTGCATTGTTTTTAGGAGTGTAGCATTTGATAGTTGTAACTCTCCTACCTTTTGAGTTGGATCTTGGTGTCATTATCCTGGAGGAGTTTGGTTCCCCCTGCATAAAGGCCTTCGATGCTGTTGTTGACACCATGATAGTCACTCCCCAGTTTGCTTGTTGTTGTCGTATGAGTGGCTGGATTAGATTACTGACTCTCCAGTTGATAATTTAGAGAGTCCACATCCATTCCATCTGCTTTTACGAATTCCTAATGCTTCTATACTACATCTCATTTCTTCTGCAATTTGGGCAGCCTTACCGACCTCAAACTTGGTGTGGAGACTCCATGTCCGCATACCTGCTTTCAAATTGGCTGACTGGTCTCCCTAGAGGCCTACATCAACCCTCACCATTTCGTTTCTCTGATTCCTGCAAAGAATAAGTTTATTTTTCATATTTTCTGTTTCTGTGCTTTGAAGTTCCTGTAGCTATTGCATTGATTTTCCGGGTTAGGATCGCTAACATCACGTCCAACCTTCTCCCTGGTTCTGACTTAGAAGTTGTTACTAAACTGTGTTTTATAGAATTGCAATTCTAAATGGAAAGGTTTCTGTGAGTTTTTTGAAATACATGTTGAGAATTGTAGCTTTTGAACTCGGTTATGTCTTATATCTCCGGGTTTGTTCACAGAGTGACGTCAAGCTAGAGATAATGTTGGTGCTATGCTCAATACGATACTTGTTACATTGCATCAGGCCTCATTTCTTTTGAACTTCAGGCGATCCTATCCATTTTGTAATGCAGTTTTTTTAATTCAGTTTATGAGAAGGGGCTGTGATTTCACCTTTTTTTCGATGATTATCGACAATTACGCCTACGTATGATATTTCTAATTCATTTTCTGAAGAAGGCTTTTATTGAGAAACGTACGAAAAACTACATGAAGAGAAAAATAAATATTTTAGCGTGAATACAATATCGGTTTTTAACTGTGGTTAGTGGCAAATAAATACGTGCTGCTACGATTGGTTTGAGACTATTTCGCAGCAATCACCCGACTACTATTTTCCACTATTCCTGTGAATTCAACCGAATAGTTTGTTCATGTCCATGCACATGACAAGAAACTGCATTAATCATGTGAAGATTTTTGAAGATTACATGACTGCTTAAACATTCAGTGGCGGAAGCGGTGGCTCAAAAGCTTATTTGATTAAAGTAGAGTCCTGTTAAGACAGGAGAAAACATATTGTGAGTCCGTAGTTCCCACGTGATCTGTTAACCAAACATTAGACCCTGAAGTAGATTAAAGGTCACTTCGGAAGGTTTCATTATTACATGCGAACAAGTCAGAACATAACTGTTATGTCGTAAAGTAGTAATTTATTGCTGATATAAAGTAACCATATAATTAGCTGTATTTTCTAGTAATATTTGCTTTCTTTGGATTTGTGAATCTTTGCCTTTCCAATCAGTCTTTCGTATCTTTTCAGTGTGAGTATAGTATTCCAATCATCAGTGGCGTAACGTCGAGTATTAAAGTAATGGTAGAACCAACCTGAATCCAATATTATTTTCGGTCACTACAAATTCCCAAATCAACATCTCCACATTTGCTATTGTATCTGCGTTTAGTTTGTGTTGTCGGAAGATAGAGGATGGTTGTGTGCCAACTAGACTGCTTCTTGAAGTATTCTGCGAAAAGTTGTAGCTTACTCCGACACTTCATCAAAACCCTCTATTTCCTAAATGTTTTCATCAACTATTGTCTTCATATTGAGAATCTTTATTAAGCCACTAAAGCAACAGTTGATGCTTGTTAGTGAATACTTGCGTTTTCTAAATATCTTTCACCGGTTATCTTTGCCTGCTCTCTTTATGCATACTTTTAGTTGAATTGAGTGTAAGAGCATTGAATCACTCTTCTCGCACTTATTAGTTTAGATTACTATTTGCTTACCAGCCACCTCTGTTACTGTTTAGAGTAAATTTGAAAACGTTTGTGTATATGGAGAAATCGTTATCTCCCAACCTAATACAGACTTCATGTCCCAATCTTAACACTGACCTCTGAGGGCCTCACATGTACTATTTAATTTCCTCCAAGTACGGCGAAATATATATTTGAACCATTACAACCCTGAATTCTCGGCAAAAACTTCCGAAAGTGTTGCTCTTTCATAAGTCCTCAACTATCATATTTAGCAACATGATCTGAGTATTTTCGTCTTTTTATCAATGATGACGGCCACAAAGGATGACAGCGTATCTTAACGTTAGGAATCATTGCTGGCTCGAAAAGAAGTTTGCAAAAGTGAATTTGGAACCGTTCTAGACACTCAGTCTTCAACTAATAGGTCATAAGTTCAACCTCTGCTTCATCCAGTGTAACTCAGACTTGCAGGTTGTTTACTACCCGTCACTATATGGGTATATTTAGTTACCGAGAATCAATAAAATTTTCACTTAATTACCTTAAACAAAACTTTGAAGTACACCTGGTTATTAAACTTGTCTGGGAGTTGAAATTATGGGGGACAGTTATGGCTATCGGTTTTTTGGAATAGGATTACTAAGAAACCCCAAGGGTGCCTTCCCGATCTACCCCCCTACCTGTTTTGAATTTTCGAATCAACTTGCTTGATTATACGCACCAGAAGTTTCTTGTAAAAGTTACTATTTACATCATTCTTCTCTTTGGTCATTCAATGGATCACTGCAATCCGGGTGAGCTCTGGTTTTTCATTTGAGCTAGCTTTTATTAATATACATGTTGAGCATCTTAAATATTTAGCCATCAGTTCTTCAGTCTTTCATTATGATTACCAACTGAAGCGAGTTGTGTAACAGTATCAGTTTGGTTTGTTGCTTTGACAAAATTTAACACTGAAGTATAACTGGGTTTTGACGTCATTCATTTTGGAGTCGATGAAACGATAAATAAAGAGAATTGTGTAACTACAACGGTGTTCATGAATGTGAATTATTCCATTGACTGGTATAAGACATGTCGCTAGGGTTTTCAAATACATAAGAATGCATCAAAATGTCATCTCACCTATAATTCTGTGTCTTCCGAGTAACTTAGATACATATCTTTTACTGTCAGCCGAATTATCCAGTCCCGAAGTATTACATATGAGCGTATATATATGTTGGTGCGATACTGTTGCAACGTTTTAGTTGTTTTCTGTGGGCTAGTAGGTCTACTCTGTGATCAGCGTTTTAAATGACAATCAGAGCATTAACCATAGTTCTTTCTCTGCACACCATTTTTAATAAATTCACTTTGAGAAAGCCTCATCAATTTCCTATCTATTTCAGTTATTGGATTTGCAACTAATGGATCCAAGTTTCCGACGGTACATACTAGTTCAGCTGTTAATCTTGTTTCAGTACTTGACAACTACTGTTAAATTTAAAACGTGAGTTGGATTTTTCGCATTATTTTTACGTGCATGTTTAGTGTCACTTTTCTGCAAATTTTTTATGATTGCAAGTACTTTTCTTCATTTAAGTGTCATTCTTCGAATTTATTTCATTCTCGACACAGGTGGTTTACAATTAAGTTCCTTTCATTGTTTATTTGTGAATGTTACCAATTAACTTTTGTGTATTCGCCCAATAATGCTTAACTTCAGTTACACAAAAATGACTTTTTGAGAACCTAAAAAAAGAGTCCTTTTGTCACTACAAACTTTGAACCACTAAATTATGTAAGAAATCTCAGCTATATGATTCATTAGTGGCTTCAAATTAAAATATGCTGTTAACTTTTTTCAACTGCTTCTGCCTCAACAAATCTTTTATTTAGGACGAAACACCTTACATATATGGTTAGTTGTAACAGATTTATTTAACAAAGCTGTATGAAAGATAAAATAGTATCTAAATATGATCCAACATACACTTAATTTAAGGCAGCTAAAGACCCCTGATTTTCATTTAATCTTTTGTTTTTAAAGGTGATAATTTATGAAACTGCAAACCCAGTGTTCTCAGTGTAATTAAATCTTCAAGATAATTTCAATACAGTTTTATCGTCCATGTGATTTCTTTGTTAAAAGGTAGCACATGAACTTAATCAGGTAGATCAGAGCCTCGTCACTTGTTCTGATCAAATGTTTATGTGTAGCCTGAAATTTCCATTTTTATTTTTCTAGATTTAGTCTTCACCATCGAATGTTCATCGGTCGTTAAACATGCTTGAATATTGTGTTCATGGACTTATAAAATAAAGTACTTATGGAGTTTCCGGAGTTCCCTATAGTTTTGTAATAAACTGCAGATTAACCAATCTGTAGCCTTCTGACATGCTGCAGTTGAGCTGGCAATGGCCTGGCGAGCTTCACTTCGTGAAACCAATGTCCCTGCAGGTCCTACTATACCGGAAAAGTCAGTTAGATGACGATTGGATTCAAAAACAGCTAAGATAGCAGTGTTAGTCGTTTACATAGTGTTGGGTGGTCTGAGAGCGAAATCAAACTGTTGGCGAGTAGGAGTGTAGTGTGCAACATGCCAACCATGTCTCCCTTGTTTTTGGAAGGAGGAGTTAGGAAAGGTCGACCCCAAGAATTTCGCATCCCGACTTGTCCGTAGCAAGCTGTAAGATCTTTATCTATACATGGCATTGAAAAACACTTCAGACAGGCATTGTGATCGGCCTCAAGCAATTGTTCCAAGGGCTCTCCCGTCCTTTTGTTTCAGTTATTTTAAGAGGAAGTAAGCTCCCACGATGTGGACAACCGTCCACACACTTCCGAAAGCATCAATGTTTTCTTGTCTATCATCCGTCTTCATCTTGCTTTCTTTCAACTGTTGGTACATTCCCACTCGAACGTATTTCTCCTTACCTTAATCCTCTGACTATTAGAAGCAACATCAGCCAAAAAATTACTTCCCGTAGTCTCTTGAAGTCACTCAACCAGCACCATATTGGGACATTCGACCTCTGTGTCTCATGACACATCGGACAACCACCCTCACTAGCCAGAATTCTGATATCTCAGGCTATGGATATATTTTATGTTTCAGAGACACGCATACAATGGCTGAATGTGATTGCTCATTAAATGTCACCTGGCTAACATGGTGAATCTACAAAATGCACCTTACGGGTGTCAGGAGATTCTTCTGCTAGTTTGTGTGGACTTGTTTGTGCAGAGATGGCATTGAGCGCCAGTGTAGAAAACTCACTGCTCGATTGGATCCCAGTGAACAGTCGTAGGCGTATTGTCCCGCTCAACGAATCTGTGGAGAGAAAAATAGATTATGATACCTGTCCACACCTTTCCATAATCTCTGTTTACACTCTCAACCGATTGCATTTCGGATGAAGTAAGGGATCAGTTTTGTCCAAAACTGTCTATTTTTCTTTTAAAACCAAAGCCTTTAGGTATAATCATTTAGCAGGTAAGGAAGCTGTCAGTCAGAAAGGTACTTATGAAGCCCCATGTCGAAGAACCCACACTGGCGATCATCTTTTACTGACCTGTTCAGACAATCATGTTCCTAATCAGGATTAATTTTAAACATCAGGGGAGACATTGACTAACCTGAAAACCCTCAACATCAAATCAACGATGGACGCAAACAGACCATTTAGACTGCCATCACGCATTTAATCAGTCCGTCCACATATATGCCTACGATTGAAAGTACATAAAACAACATGCAGCTACGAAACCTCTGTTCCATTATGGATAAAATTTTATTTTGATAAATCACACAGTGTTGTATAGTAATGTTAACTGATGACTTTTCGAGCATGAACTATTGCTCATAATCATATCAAGTTACTCACACAACTTTTTTCCTTCATTTATATACATGTGTGGAATCGATTAGATATTGGAATAAAATTCAATATGAGATAATGTACATTCAGAAATAATAATACGACTGTTATTGATCAATTACAATTAGATGGGAAATAAGACGAGTGTTTCTATAGTCATAATAAGTTACTTTTTTCTTTTTTGATATAACTAGTCTTTATACTAATATACCAGTCAATATGGCCTTAGAAGCAGTTAAAAAAGAACTAACTGCGGATCCTGAACTCAATCATAGGACAAAAGCTACCCATTGAAGAAATTATTTTAGGGATTCAGTAATGCCTCACATCTACTATCTTTAAATTCCAAGGCAAAATATATAGACAAACAGAAGTTGTAGCAATGGGATCACCAATATCCCCAATCGTAGCAGACATATTTATGGACAGTTGGAAAAATATTGCTCTAAATACATATAATTCTACTCCAAAAATATGATGGAGATATGTGGATGACACTTTCACAGTGTTAAAAACAGAACATATCTCTAGAATCTGTACACATATAAACTCACTAGTAGGGGGAATACAATTCACATTTGAATCGGAAGATGAACAAGGAGAATTAGCTATGTTAGATTGTAAAATAAAACGACTAGAAGAAGGTAAACTTCACACTAGTGTTTATAGAAAACCAACGCATTCTAATAGATATTTAGACTTTAATTCGTTTCATCCGTTAACTGTTAAGGCAGGCTTAACTAAGTGTCTAACAAACCGAGCCATAGCACTAAGTAGCACAAAAAAGACCTAAATGACGAAATAAAACAGATAGGAGAAGCGTTGGTGTTGAATAACTATCCTTTAAAATTCATTAGGAAGATCACTAAAGGCCAAAAACAAAATAAAAATAATTGTGGAACTAGTAATGATAACATAAATTAGAGAGAATATGTCATCCACTGTAATACCATATGAGGAGGGGACATCTGAGACCCTACGTAGGATTTTTAATAAAGCAGGAATTAGGGTGGCATTCAAACCTACAAACTGACTTAGGGACAAGCTCTGTAGGTTAAAAGACCCTGTTGACCCAATAAGACAAAATAATATAACTTACAAAATACCCTGCGATGACTGTGAAGTCAGTTACATAGGTCAAACTAGTAGGTCAGGGTTAGTTAGATTATCAGAACATAAGAATTTAGCTAAGAGAAGAATGGTTGACCCTGAAAAGATAAGTAATTTAGAAAAAAAAGCTCAGCAATTGCACTTCACGCATTAACAAACAACCACACAATAGGGTGGGATAGGGTTAAAATTCTAAAGAGTAACATAAGGAGGTGGAGAGAGAGAGGTTGATTACGGTATCCTTGTTCATTGAGTCTACACCCAACACATGCGACAAAAATGACTCAATGCAAATATCAGAAATATGGAAGATATTATTACTGCCGGTCAAATCAGAAGAGAAAAATAAATAATCTTAATATTCTATTTCAAGTCAAACACATCAAAACATTCCAACAAGTAACTTATTATGACTATAGAAACACTCGTCTTATTTCCCATCTAATTGTAATTGATCAATAACAGTCGTATTATTATTTCTGAATGTACATTATCTCATATTGAATTTTATTCCAATATCTAATCGATTCCACACATGTATATAAATGAAGGAAAAAAGTTGTGTGAGTAACTTGATATGATTATGAGCAATAGTTCATGCTCGAAAAGTCATCAGTTAACATTACTATACAACACTGTGTGATTTATCAAAATAAAATTTTATCATTAATGGAGTGATGCTCTACCACAGTGCCCAAGTTTTATACTTATATCAACGAAACCTCTGCGCTTCCTAGTTAACGAGAACGCAAAATCTTTATTTAGGGGAGAAATAAATAAACGCGTATGTGTGATTGACAGTAATATGCATCCTTAGGAAGCCTAGTACTACATTGAGTCTGTTGCAGAAGCAGTGGTTAAGACTGTTGTTAACCTCTAATGAAGGGTTAACAAATTTCACTGAATTTTTGCTGCTTCGTTGGAACTGACAGATGAGAGAAGACTAACTCTTGCAGGCTCTGAACATGAAGAGGATTGAAAGCTTTGCGAATGTAGGCGGACTAAACATCTCCTTGAACAGTGTTGGGCGACAAAAGTGATACAGATGGAAAGAACATAGACGGTAGATGATACCGGAGGACTATTTGGAGTCATTAGGGAAACGGGTTGTAAGAAACCAGTGGTAACTGAAGCTTTTTCTGAGATAGACTGTACTTTAATTACTTCACAGGATGTTTGTCTTGTTTCAACATAGGACTTTGCACCGATGTGCAGGAGTTCGAGTCGCCACACTTCACTCAGAACAGAAAGCCAGGTCGGTCGGTCGGTTTTCGACACAGAACTTTGCACATATGTGCGGCAGTTCAAGTCGCCACACTCCATGTAGCACACAAAGCAAGAGAAGAAAGTAGGAGAAATGCATAATATAGACAGTAAACAGAGGTGTGAGACAAAGGAATAGTAATAACGAAGAACAAAACAGTTTCATTGGAAATCATGAGTCACAAGGAGTGGATGCATCTGCGCCACTGAGAACGATTTTGAGCCATATCACCAATTGTTTCCAACCATTGGTTTTTACCGTCCCGAGGACCCCAACCAGGAAGTCTACACCTCCCTACGTGGCTTAGACTAACTTGTAGATTTCATTGACTGGTGCCATGTTTTCGTTTGACCGCCGCTAGCTCTTTTCCAGCCTGGCGCTATATCAGCTAACATTGCCCATTGTCGAGGAAGGCGATGACTAGGCATACGTAGCACATGTCCTAACCATCTCAGTCGATGTAATTTCACAGTTTCGTCGACTGATTTCCCCGCCTTACCTAGCACTCGATGCCTAACCTCAATATTGCTCATCTTACTATACCACTTGACACGGGAGACAGAACGCAGACACCTATGATCGAACACAGCTAATCTTTTCATGTCTTCTGCTCTCAATGGCCAGGTCTCACAGCCATAAAGGAGGACGGAGCGGACTGTTGAGCAGTACACACGCCCTTTGGTCGATAGTCGGATATCACGTCTACGCCAGAGAGGGTGTAAACTGGCATATGTGAAACTAGCCCTCTGTATTCGTGCTGAGATTTCGTCGGAGATCAACCCGTTGGGGCTGATGGTACTTCCCAAGTAAATGAAGCGGTCGACGTGCTCTACCACTTCACTTCCTATTTCTAATCTAGGAGTCGGTGAAGTCCAATCCTGCAGCATCATTTTACATTTTGCAGGGGCGAATCGCATGCCAAACATACGAAGATTGTTGCTCAAGGTGTTCAGTAGACTCTGCATTTTGTCAGCGTCCTCGCCTAGAAGGACTATATCGTTCGCATATTCAAAGTCGACGAGATTATCCCCTGGTAGCAAGTCAATCCCTGAGTCGCTGAAGTGTGTTAGGGTTAAGTCCATTAGTACGTCTACGATGAAGTTGAATAGGAATGGGGATAATGGGCAACCTTGACGGACGCCACTAGTCGTCACTACTTCAGATGACAACTCGCCATAAGCCCTCACCTGGCTGCATGAGTACGAGTAGAGTGCCTTAATCAGTGCAATGTATTTTATCGGAATTCCCTTTACAGCCAAGCATCTCGGTCGACAGAATCGAATGCCGCCTTTAGTTCAAGAAATATAATGATTGTTGAACGCCGGTAGGGATGCCTATGTTCTAGAATCTGTCGAAGGGTGAAGATATGATCAATGTATCCTCTTCCTGGCCTAAAACCTGCGCAGTTTCCTCTTGTTTGTTCCTCCCGAGCACTACTCAGTCTACGCAGTATTATTGAATTTAGGACTTTAGATACTATATTAGTCAAGCTAATCCCTTTGTGATTATCACAAGAAGACTTGTCTCCATTCTTGTATATCGGGATGATCAGTGACTTACACCAACCCGACTGGACTTTCTCTGATTCCCAGACGCTGCCTAGAACCTCAGTTAATGCAGACAGTAAACTGTCTCCACCGTACTTAAATGCCTCTGGAGTCATTCCATCAGGTCCCGCTGCTTTGCCTTGCTTCAGATTAGTGACGGCTTTAGTAACCTCAGTTAAGGACGGAGGACCTGTGTCTATATCCCATTCAGGGAGGTGTTGGATGTTCGGTAAGTTGAGCGTGAATGTAGGCCAATTAAACTGCTCCTCATAGTGCTCTTTCCAGCGTTCCAGTCGTCTATCCTGGTAGCTAATTATGGTGCCATTTTTCTCCGAGATTGTTTCGCTTATCATTTGCCTTTTGCCACCTGTTTCCCTGATAAGTCTGAATAGTTGTCTGGTGTTACCTATCGCTAATGCCTTCTCCATCTCTTTTGCTTCTGTTGCCCACTACTGTTCACGGTCGTTACGAAGACTTTTTGTTAGTTTGCGTTTGAGTGGCTTTCGGTCCTCACCATATTCGGAGCTCGTTGGAATCAGTCTTTTTTGCCTTAATCAGTTCAGGTGAGGTGGTAGAAATCCACTGGCTTTTACTAGCTTTTGGTTTTAGGTTATTAACAGCTTTTACAGCTGTGTCTACAGCTAATTGTATATTGTGCCAGGCCTCCTCAGGAGGAGTCCTGCTGTCGATCTCAGGTATGCGTTTAGCTATTTCTTCATTGGTGCGTCGGTGACACGGCGGTTAGGACTCTCGCCGACGATGCACATGATCCGGGGTTCGATCGCCTGCCGACGCACACCTGATATCAATGGTCGGCTTGCAAAATTTGGGCTACCGATATCACATGCTGAAAATTGCATACTTGTACCAAAAATACGGTGTGGATTCAAGCTATAATCAAAAATAATAAAAATAAATAAAATAGAGACTCGGTGTCCTGATCAAGTTGGGGATGTATCTGCTTCGTCACCAACAGTTTTTTTATATCCATTTAGTTGTAAGCATAAACGCACGCGAATCGGGGCGTGATCAGAGTCTACGCACGTGTTCCAGAAGGAGCGGCAGTCTTCTACTGACCTTCGCCAACGATACCCTATGGCTATGTGGTCTATCTGAGTCCAGCGTTGATTTGGTGATGGAGGTCGCCAGGTTACGCAGTGTCTCTCTTTGTGCCTAAAGTTAGTGCTGATTAGGATCAGATGATTATCTGAACAGAACTGTAGAAGACGGTCACCGTTGTCGGCTCGTCGGCAGGGAACTCCATACGTACCGCCTACATACTTCTCAGTCTGGCACAACTTCCCTACTTGGGCATTGAAATCACCTGCTAAAATAACTATGTCTGAACGTTTTGCTTTTTGCAGCAAATTAGACAGTTTCCGGTAGAATTCATCTTTTAATTCATGCGACTTGCAGTCTGTAGGGGGTGTAAACGGAGACTACGAAAAGGCAACGACGAGTAGCGCCGTCTTTCCTTCTTTTAGCGGAGCCGTTCAGAAGGATCACGCACATATGACTATCTACTGGGATCCAGTCAAGAAGTGATTTTTCTGCCCTAACACTCAGTGCTATCCCTACACCTGCGAGTCCTCGTGAGCTAGCTGAGGGGTCTCCGACACCCTTAAAGTGAATTTTACAGATTCACCTTGTTGACCGGGTGAGGTCAAGTGAATGACTATACTCGGGTCTTGTGTGCGTGTCTCCGAAACACAACATACATCCTTGGATCGAGATGCTACAGTGCTGGCTAGTGATGCCTGTTGTCCGATTTGGCAGAGGATCCTGACGTTAAAAGCTCGTATATGAAGTTGGCGACGTGGCTTTGAAGGGCTGTCTGGTTTGTTTCTATGGCTCTCATCGTTGTTTGTGGACGCAGAGTGAAGTGAAGATGACTCACTAGTCTGAAGAATAGTGCTAACTGTAGATAAGAAGTAAGATGAGGAAGGTGATGTGAGTAAGGGAGAGTGATGCTCAGGCAGGCTTCGTTTGCTTTTGGAAGTGTGTAGGCCGTTGTTACTTCTCGGCTGCCCACACCGTGGAAGTTGGTTGGGTCTTCGGGTACCTGAAATAGAGAAAAGGTTAGTGTTGCGTGACCGCAGAGCCCAGGGGACAACTGCTTAAGACCGGTCACACGCGGTCTGTTTTTGTTTCTTCTTTTTCATTTGGTGTGTCTCAGTAGCGTATTTATCACTTCTGCCCTGTGACACGGCAGCAGGAAGCGCGGTCGTGGTTAATCCGGGCCCCGACCGATCCGGCATGATATTTTGTGAATTTGTTTGAATCATAGTATTGGATTGGGTAGCTGCTTTTTGTCTAACCGCTATCCAAACAACCTTTCTGGCATGGTAGGACCTACAGGAACATAAGTTCCAGCGAGTGTAGCTCGTTGGGTCATTGCGATATGCAAGCACGACCACCACGTCAAGGTAGGAGCTATCGGCCGGGACACAAAGCCGGAGAAGAAAGTAAAAAGAAACGCAGGATAGGTGACTTGAACGCTGGAGGGAACAATTTGAGGAGCAACACAATTGGCTTATAGCCACGCTAAGGTTACCCAGAATCTAACGTCTACCTGGATTAGATGTAAACATGGGATCATCAACCATAGCTAAGGTTGTAAACACTGTCTCTAGTTTAAAGACAAGGTGAAGCAGCAGGATTCTATTGTGTGACTACAAAGGCATTCAGGGACGGTGGTGATGAATTGTTCACCGGGCTAACGAAGATATTAATTAACACATGGGAATCCGAGGTAGTCATATTAGACTAATGTAAGTTATTGATATTTCCGGTTTATAGAAAGTAAGACAAATCTTCCTGTAGTGACCATAGGGGAATCAGGACGAACGACATAGAATCTAAAGTTCTAGGTTCAGTAAACCTGTGTAGACTAAACGACGCCGTGAAAATCAGGAACGTTGGAGGCTAGAAATAAGATATATTGATCATGATATATTCACCCTCCAACAGATTCTAGAACACTTATTGGAGCCCAATACTTGCTATAATTCCTAACCTGAAGGCAACATTTGACGCCCAAATGCGAGGGAAACTACAGAAATGGTCGTGTTGAATATATTTAATGTTACACTGGTGCTAATAAATTAGCTTGGTGTCATGGAGGGACAAATGCTCATTGATCTAACGGATCGAGTTGTATCTAGTTTCTTGAATTGACTGGTTTTTTTCCTCTGGTCTCCACCGAAATATTTTTCATGATATGTGTGTAGACTGGGATAATCTTTAGGTATGTCTTGGTATGGTGTCAGGTTTGCTAACAAATAATGAAAGTATTTTCGAGATTAGTGTGAATGTTCCTTGATAATGTTATTTCTTTACTTTGTCACTGGGCTGAGTGAATTTCTGACTAATCAGTTATTTTCTTAAAACTTGATTTCATTGGCCGAAATAGATATGTATTTGATTTAAGAGTAATAGCGTTAAGGTGAATTACATTGTCCTATGTAAGCGAAACTTAATGGATAATGACTGACTGACTGGTTTCAACGTAGAACTTTGCGCCGATGTGCAGCAGTTCGTTATTCTCTTGGGTTCCGAGTGGAACATAGAGCTTCAACAGCACATCTCCGTTTCATCCTATTCTGTGCAGTCCTCTTTAGCAGGCCCCGTGATTGTCCATGGGCTCTTATCTCTTCCTTGTCACCCTCGGAGCCCAACTGACTGTTTCTCATTCAGACTGCACTCGAGGGTCTGGTGGGCCGTGTCACTGAACGGTCTTCTCCGCGTGTGTCTGATCCTTTGGCATATTTGTTGAGCAATAGGTTCTTGGTTGGTTCGTCCTCAGAGTTCCCTTTGGTTATGCTTTGTGGCAGGTCATATAGTCTTCAATATGGAGCGAAGGAAGCTGGCTGTTGATGAAAGCCTGTCGAAAATACTTTTCGTGACGCGTTAAGTTTCTGAACCATATAGAAGGCCTGACTGATCTGACATCAGTGGTGAAAATCGATGTTTCGTTCTTTATGCTGATTGCAGCGGAATTCCACACTAACTTCAGAGTAATGAATGTCTGTCTTGCTTTCCCGATCCTGCTTTTGGCATCCTCATTTGTGCTGCCTGTATTTGAAGGAATGCTGCCCAAAAAAGTGAGAGTAACCTCTTTCAAATTTCTCCCATTGGTATTGATAGATGCTTGTTGTTTTTAGTTGATTATCTTCATCACGTCTACCTTATCTATTTTTATTTGAATTCCTGTGTTCGCCACTCCTTATGTCAGCTTGTTGTTTTTGTTGTCGCCCGTAAGTCTTCGAGTTTGTGTTACATCATATGGCTGTTAAATGAGGTTGATAAAGGTTTGTGGCACTCCGTAGTGTTGGAGCAGTTTCCAGATTACTTCACAGTCAACGTTGTTGAAATCGATAATGTTGACGTGGAGATTTGACCGCTACTCTATGCTGTGTTCGATGATGATACGTAGAGTTGCGATTTGATCTGCACATGATTTGATTTTCTTAAATCCAGCTTGTTCCGGATAGAATTTTGCATCGAGATCATCTTCAGGAAGACGCTTAAGACTTCTGCTTTTGCTGGGGTATTGATGTCCACCGACAGCACTATGGTTGTTGGTGGTATTTTTGAATGAGTTGCAGGTGGTGGTCGTTTCAGGAGTCCTTTGAAGTGGTCAGCCCATTGTTTCCTTCGCTTCTCCTCTTTGCTAATTAGGTTCCCTTCGCTGTCGATTATTGGTTCCATCTGTGCTGTTCGCTTCCCCGATAACGACCTGGTTATCCGATATAATGTGTTTCACCCTCTCTCTCCCCTCTATTAGTTTCCAAGTGTCTGCAGAGAACCATTCATCGTATGGCCTCTTCTTCCCTGCTAAGATGACTGCACAGGTTTCCCACATTATCATTTTCACAGAGTCCCTGTTGTCTTCCACACATTTTTCGTTGGTGAGGCTACATAGTGTCTCCGACTTTGCTGCGATGGCTGTAATAAAAGTGTCCTTTGTAGTTTCATCCTTCAGCAGTTGAGTGTTGAACTCGAGTTGTGATCTGTCTCCAGCTTCTTTGAGGGCTTTCTATTTGATCTTGAACGTTCCTTGCACTAGATAGTGATCTGAACTCACATATGCTCTTCTTGATCTTGTCCACTACACTGGCTGCGTCTCCTCTACTTTCTTGAGACTAAGACAAAGACTATCTAATTATCGATCTGGTGAAGCCTATGTCGCCTTGTGTATATTCTCGTGCTTGTACACACAGCCTCCAATCACCAAATCGTTCATGATGCAGAAGTCTGCGAAGAGTTCTCCGTTCTCATACATTTCACCGAGAGACACCTGACCTATTCTGAGTTCTCTTCGTATGTTGTCTGACCGTTGTTTAGAACTTATATCATCGATTAGGATTTCAGTGTCGCCATTTGATGTCTTATCCATTAGAGTTTTCAGCTGTCTGTAGAATTCTCCCTTCTCTTGTTGTGCATTGTTTTTAGGAGTGTAGCATTTGATAGTTGTAACTCTCCTACCTTTTGAGTTGGATCTTGGTGTCATTATCCTGGAGGAGTTTGGTTCCCCCTGCATAAAGGCCTTCGATGCTGTTGTTGACACCATGATAGTCACTCCCCAGTTTGCTTGTTGTTGTCGTATGAGTGGCTGGATTAGATTACTGACTCTCCAGTTGATAATTTAGAGAGTCCACATCCATTCCATCTGCTTTTACGAATTCCTAATGCTTCTATACTACATCTCATTTCTTCTGCAATTTGGGCAGCCTTACCGACCTCAAACTTGGTGTGGAGACTCCATGTCCGCATACCTGCTTTCAAATTGGCTGACTGGTCTCCCTAGAGGCCTACATCAACCCTCACCATTTCGTTTCTCTGATTCCTGCAAAGAATAAGTTTATTTTTCATATTTTCTGTTTCTGTGCTTTGAAGTTCCTGTAGCTATTGCATTGATTTTCCGGGTTAGGATCGCTAACATCACGTCCAACCTTCCCCCCGGTTCGGTGATTGATGGCGCTTGGATGGAAGTAGTAATAATTTTATTGTGTGTTTACTGTTTCTCGCTGAATTTTCGAGTTTGGATACTCTCTGAGGATGTGAAATTTTTTTCATTGTTGACTATATTTTGAGGTTATTGGGTTTGGTTTCTATTGTTCGCTAATAATGTTATTTGAGAAATACTTAAATTTGATTTTTATTGTTTTTGTTGTTAAACATTTAATGTACAATTTTGGTATTCATCATTGTTTTACTTATAACTGGGATTCAATTTAGTTTCTATATGTTAGGAATCTTTTTTCAGGAATTTATGCGAATGATATTTCAGGCTTTTATTGTAATACGTAAATGCTAAGTTTTCTCGTCCGAGTGGCTACGTTGACAGCTGATCGTCCTAGTCGTTTATTTGGTGTTTGTTTTCTTTAGTTAAGTGGATTATAATTACAAATTAAAAGTATCCTGTGTTAAAAAAGCAAGCAGTTGATTACTCCAATGTAAGCGCTTCATTCGTGTCAATTAATATTGGTTCATAATCTCTCAATCTGTACCTTTGAATGTTTTCACCTCTCGTACATTCTCACGTAAAGCCAAACATACTTAAAATGAGAATAAAACGATCAAGCTATTCACTATTAAACGCTTCTCTTATAGGTAATGTTATGGTATTTACTGATTGTGTGAGAATCATACATTACTTTAACCGTCTAATCAATCCATTTTAGAATGTTAGTTTGATAAAATTGGTTAGGATTCTCGCCGCACATGCACATTGTCCGGGGTTCGAACGCCGACCGACGCACTCCTTTACCTCGCTAAGCCAGAAATAATGCTGGTGAAGAGGAAAGGTTGGGCATGAGGCTAGAAACCCCATCCTGTAAAATAAACACTGCTACAGAAACTTCAAGCCACTAGCTTGAAGCCCTATGTTCCACTGGTGAACGTGAAGGATAAAAAAAGTTTGATAAAATAACCTGACGGTTTTAAGTTGGTTCCTACATCGATCTGAGCGTATAGACTTACCAGGAGTTTGAAGACCAACCAATGTCTAAATATTCATTTGTCAACTGTAAACTTTGGGTCTTCGATATTGTTTCGCAGTGTTTACAGTGTTAGTCTGAAACAGATGTTTTCGTATCTATTATTGAACAATATGGTTGTTGCATGCTGCTTTTTGTTCACATAGCTTTTCACTTGTCTATTATGTGAGTATTATCCTTTCATTATGCTTTAGAATGGACCAAGTACTTAGTGAAGATCAGCAGGCTTGGGTTAACCAAAGACGTGAAGCAGTATTACGCCTTTTATCGTCAAACAGCTCAAGTACTTCTCCGAGTGGTACTTTTGTATCTACAGTTGAACACATTTTGGAGCGTGAAGGTTATTGGAATAGATGGAAAAATGATGGGTGTCCTTCCTTTATACGGAATGCTGAAAAGTCTCGATTGTCTACCAGGTAAGGCTTTTACTATAGTCATTTTTATTGAATGCCGGTATAACATGTACTAAATTAATTATTAAACTTTCAGAAAAAGGCATATCAATCCGTTGATTACCCGTACTGGCCAGAAAGTATACCGTTTTGGTAATCGAGAATTAGATAAACTGTGGAATGTATGTCCAGATAATCTAGCTGCATGTCGTGATCAACGTCGTCTCTTCAACGCAGATCTTCATACTTACTTTCAAGATGCTATCATGGAAATGGATCCAGCAGAAAAAGTTGAAGAGGAATACAAGTATGTCTCACAGTTTTGTTTCATTATTTGCACTGTTTTATAGTCAGATATGTCATTATCAAGTTGGTAGAAAAGCGTATGACATAATATACTACCTTCAGTGACTTGATTTTGAGTGTATCAAAGCTGTTTGAGTGTGTTCAGTCTTTGTTATTTTTTCGAAATTTCGAGTCCTTTTCCATTTTTCCTTCTTATTACTGCTTATTTTTGCCCTTATATGATGCATCACAACTTGAGGATATATATCTAAGCATTTGTGTGTATGGCGTGAAGTCACAACTCACCGATCAAAGTCGTTGTTTTTTAACACCATAACTAGCGTAAGGAAAGCAGGAATAACCAGAACAGTAATAATAATAATAATCACCATAGAGGAGAAGAATTATCAAAGAGCATAGAAAAAGAACTCGTGTCCAGAGGCGTCTGGTAAAACGAATAAAACGGAGGACTGTGTACAAACTTCTAAACATTCAGTGATTAGAGGCAGCGTGTACAAACACAAGGATATCCACTGGAAAGATTAAACTGTGCCTGGGATGCAAAAAGCTGGCAGGAACCTTCAGAATTTTAGATAAAACAACATATGTACCGATAGAATAGCAACATTACACATCATACTGTAAAGTTTGTCAACACCCTGAAAGCTCTGTACAGAAACACCTTAGGTAGAGTGAGGGCGTACAACCAGCTATCATCACTGTTCCCAACCAATAGTGGGATTAGACAGGGCTGCCCGATCTCTCCATTCCTCTTTATCTTTGCCATCGATGACATTCTGAAGTCAGCTCTGAGGGATGTGCGTGAAGGTGGTGTAGATCGGCTTCCTGGAGAGACTTTTCAACCTCGGGTATGCAGACGATATCGTCTTACTGTGCATACAGGCTGCCCAAATCGTACTCAATCATTTGGTGATCAGTTTCTGTAAGTATGGTATGTGCTTTGCGCCATCTAAGTGAAAAGTACTGTTACAAGATTGTCAGGAGCCTGTGCCTGCTTGAAGTTGTCGATAAGTTTGTGTATCTGGGTAGTTTTGTGAGTGCTAACGGATGAGATTTCCAACCGTATCATGAAAGCTAGGATGACATACGTTAACTTGAACCACCTCTGGCGCCGGCGTGATGTTAGCCTGGCTGTTAAAGGTCGGGTACACAATGCTTCGGTGCGGGTTGTCTTGCTGTACGCCTGTGAAACCTGGCCTCTCCGAGCTGAGGATGTGCGGTGGCTCTTCGTACTCGATCATCACTGTCTCCGTTCTGTGGCATCATCGCGTGAGTAATTCTGAGGTTTGGTGGCATGTTTTTGGACACAGTGGAGATCACCATTCGTTGAGTGTCGTCATCTGGAAACACTGACTTCAGTGGCTTGGACATGTGCTACAAATGTCATCCCGGAGGCTTCCATACAAGTCCCTGTCCGCTAGCTCTGGAACGGGATGGAAAACGCTGAGGTCGTCAGCCCATGACATGGCGTCGTGGGATAAAGGATATTTGTGTTAGGTTAGCATCCTTTGGTGCGTCATGACTCCCTGGTTGGAGTTCGAGAGATAGCTCGAATCGATGGCTTGAAACGTTATCAGATATGGCGAAGAATCGTAACCAATAGCGAACGTGCTACGATTTCCTTCTTTCTTCTCTTCCCGATGATAATTAACGAATGCTGTTTGAGTTTGTTAAATACTACTGTTTTCCTTCCCGATGAACTTCTTATCCTTTCTCCACCTACACTTTTACTTTTAATCTATGTTGCTTTATTATTACTGTGTGGCACATCTTATTGGTGCCGTATTGTACCAATTTTTTCGTGTTTTAATAATAATAATATCATACATTGTTTAGAATAGCAGTCAGCTTTTTACTTCCACTTCACCAACTTTGATAAGGTCTTCGACGTCGAAGTATTTTGACAACTGCTTCAACATTACGAAGTATAGGACTACAAATATCTATAAACATTCAACATCTTTATGACGATGCCACATACACCAAGTAATGCACAGTGGATAGCTCACTGAAGCGTTTGGAATGAAGACAAGATTAAGACAATCCTGTGGGTTGTCACCAATGATCTACCTGATGCGGAGATATGCAGTACTCGGCACAACGAAACAGATCCGAATTTTCAACATCAGTCTTGAGTCAGTTAGTGCTTTTGTATGTTTCAGAAACTTTGGTGTATGTCTCACGAAAAGCATTTTCATCGGGCTCCAAACTTTCATGCCTTCGCTCGGTACTGATTTATGGATGACCAGCCGAAACGGATAAGCAACACGGAACTCTGTCAGTGGATCAGCCAAAAAGATATTGCTCAACAGACGAGCCGAAGGAAGTGGAAATTGTTGGTATTAGATGATTGAAAGCAATCGGCAGGAAGCCTTCGACTTAGGTCTCGTTCTAGTTGGCACTCGTCTGCAGATACGCCTTCTGATGAGTGCCAACTAGCACGAAACCTAGGACCAAGGTTTCCTGCCAACTGCCTCCAATCGTCTAATACGAAGAATTCACAGTGCACCGTAATGGCGAGCCACCTAGCATGGTGGCCACATTGCAAACTTGGCTGATGTAGTTCAGTCTGCACCAAAGATAGGACTAGATACATTATACTAGTGCAATTTTTTTGATTACGGCTTGATTTCACACCGTATTTTAGGTACAATTATGGAATTTTCAGCATGTGATATTGGTAGCTCAATTTTGCAGGTCGACTACTGATATCAGGTGTGCATCGGCCGTGTATCGAACCCCGGACCATGTGCATGGTCGGCGAGAGTCCTAACCACTGTGCCACCGACCACTGTCGTCACTGGTTGTTAATTTACGCCTCCATTGATTAATTTGATTGACTGGGAATTCGAACTTTCCTGTCTTGTGATTTACTTTTTATTAGGTGGTATATTTGGTCTGTAATAATGTGTTCAAACACATGATATATATTCTTTCATATCAATGCATATGGATAATTATGGACACCGATTTGATTGGGATAATCTGGAAATTTTAAATAGAGGAAACAGCAAGAATGTTGGGGAATTCCTAGGAGCGTGGTATTGAAGTAAATTAGCAATTAACAAACACATTATTATAGACCAAATTTACCAGCTAATAAAAAGTAAATCAAATGATAAGAAATTTCGAATTCCAAGTGAATAAAAATAGGATCAATAGAGACGTAAATTAACATCCAGTCACAGCAGCATTTGCCAGGCGATACAATTACACCATTCATAGAGAATTGAAATAAGTACATTTTATACTAAAACCTGCACTGAAGATGTTGTCTAGAAGGACGACGAAAGCTTCGCAGTTAAATCAACCAGCTCACAGAACACCACTAAGTCGAAACCATAGATGGTTACTACATATTCGGTATTAACACTAGATAGTGAATGGATCCATAGTAGGGAAACAAATTTTTATAGTATTATTGAATTTTGTTCGATAAACATTTTTTGTCAAAAATTACAAACCGTAGATACGTGCACTTTATTATTATTAGATTTCACAAAACATTTCTTAGAATTCATGTATCAGTGTCATGTTTCACTCTCATTGAATTGCTTACGCCAGTGAACATAAAAAGGAGTCAGGTGAAGGGATTGTCTGTGTAAGGATAACATTTCTCTGCTTTTAGACGTAAACAACTTAATTGATTTAAATCGTTTATTTGTATTTTCGTCGTCTGCTGCGATGTAACATTTGTGTGACGATCAGGAGATATATAATAATTTGGTTGCATTGAATAGGTACATTGACTGACCCTATTTTATCACTCTAGTCTGATCTATCGATGAAAGTTTTGAAGTTTTCGCACTTAATAAAGTAACAGATATAGCATTGGTGGTCCCCTTTTATAACCTTTCCAAGACAATGAGTAATAACCGTTTTGAACTCGATAACCATGATGGTAATTCTGAGAAGAGTTATCTGTTACTGTTATTTGTCTGTTATGATTGTTGATAAAGGCATTTTTTGTGAACCACAACCAATAGCTGGCTTATGATAGATTCTCTTCCTCCTTTCGTAGGTTTGGTCTATTTACCATTTTTGATGATGCATTCGAATATTATATCCCCATTGAAGATATCTCAGTGCTATATTATCTTACATCCCTCACTGAAAATATCTTAGATGCGTCTGTCGGTTTCGTGTTTTCTATTGCTTTCTGTGTTATATCTGCTTGTACCGTAACGTGGTGCAGATTGATAGGCAGTGGCCAAAACTTAAATCAAAGTCAATGGCTGCAGAGGTGTTCATTCCTCAAATCTGAGATTGGTTTACATTCTGGATATGAAATAGCCTCAGTGAACAACTTGTTCAACCTCGAGCCAATTATCAGTCAATCAAAACAATTTATTCCCCCCTAACCTAACCTAACTTCAATATAGCTGAGAATATATAAATGTGTTTTTCTTTAGGTCCCTTACCAAATCTCTTATCTTCCCCTTTTACATTTGGTGTCGCCGCCTTCAAACAATGAAGAGTCCTTAATCTGCTACTTTCGGAGAAGGAGATGTATGGAGCTTCTTACGGGTTTTCGATGCTGTCTCTAGGTTGGTGGGTGTCTAGGACACTGTGGCGAAGGCAGGGGTCATGAGATCTGTGTAGAAACGCTGTATTCAGTAAAATGTTTTCTGTTATTCCAGGAGTTTTGTGCTTTAGTATTCATATCGCTACCGTTATTTAAGCGTGCTCATCAAATACATTTCCCACTAATCAAAGTAACATGGGGAAAGTTATGGTGATAAATATATACCGTTTATTTTTACAAGTTATTTAAAATAATCCCAGTGTGATTAAGAAAAATCTTGTTTTCGGAGTTCATTATGAACTGACACTGGTCAGACAGAGCCATTGGAAAACCTGGGAGTACTAGACAGCTGTTTCGTTAGACTAGTTTAGGAATCTGCTTCAGTAGTACGCACCCACCGCCGGGGTTCGAACCCAGGACCTTCTGGTTACGAGGTGAGCTCGAAAACCATTAAGCCACTGGGATTCAATCCAATGGCCCATGAATTCCAAAAGTTGTGATCAGTGGGGTACAGCAGGTCGGATCTGGGGACAAATACTCGCCAACGACACTGGCTAGTGGTCGTGCTATGTCATGAATGGGCAGAATTTGGAATTCATGGACTGGCCATTGGATCGGGTCCCAGTGGCGTAATGGTCTATTAGCTAGCTCGTCTTGTAACCAGAAGGTCCTAGGTTCTAACATTGGCGGTGGGTGCGTACTTCTGAAGAGTCCCAAACTAGTCCGACGAAACAGCTGTCTAGTGCTCTCACTTTTTCCAATGGTTCTCTAACCGATGTCAGCTCATGATTACATCCTGAAAACAATCAGATCCCTGCAAACCTACACTTGGAAATCTTGTTTTCATTGTTTCTGAAACACGCTGTGGATTAATTCAAGCAATTTAAAATGATTCAATCTGGTTCAGCGCTCAAATTATCTTAGGATACACTGTTTATTTGTCCTAATTTCTTATTCGTTAATTTCATCAAAATTTGTTTTTTTACATAAGTCGTTTTCGTTTTTAATTGTTAATGGCTTAGTTTCAAGTACTGAAGTTATATATTTGAGTATTCGTATTTTCGTGTACACTCTTTAGATCAATAAATAAAGAAGAATGGAGTTGGCGCGCTCTTCGTTTTCTTGCCAGGAAATGTCCACACTTTTACATAAATTGGAATCCACCTGGACGACCAGTAAAAGACTACCTGTCAGTTATTCTGACTGAAAAAATTCAGTCTGAGGTTAGTTCTTTATTGAATACTTTTCAAGCTCTGGTTTGTTGGAATTTAGTGAATTTCAAGTTAGGTTTAGTCATGAGTCAGAATATAATTGGAAAATGTGGTGTACTAGATAATTGTTTTGCTCTAGTTTAGGACCGTTCAACAGTACACACAGATGATCACATGGGCAACTGAACCAAGGATTTTGAACACACACAGTAGCTTGCTTCAATAATCTTTTGGAAAATGTCAACCCCAGTCAAGAAAATCTATTGATAATATCTGTAGCTAGTCCTTCTATTTGTACATGTGGAAGCACAGGATTTTATAAGGCGTCGCAGGCACCTTGCTGAAAAACAAGCAGTATGAAATGAGATTTCCTATCATGGTTTATATGGTACTAGAAATAGCTGATAACTGAGTGGTGGAGAAAGCATCTATTTACCAAAACCTTAAAAAGTAGATCGGGATTCAGACTCATAGCCCATCAGTTAAAAGACGAGTGTCTGATCAGTGCACCATAGACTAAAATATGGAGCCCTTTATACAGTGAACACAATACAGCCCTTTAATAACTTTTTTGAAACTTTTTTTTATGATCATACATTCATCGACCACATAAGAATAAAGTACACTGAGATGTCAGCAATAATTTTCATACACAAATCCCTTTAGTTTATTTATAATCACTTTTCAGTGTTATCAGTTCACAATCACTTATATATAAAATCAATTGAAGATACACCTCCGACAGTACTGCCAATGTTTTGGTTGAGTGGAAACTGATTTTGTTCCCTCCCAATATCGTTCCAGTCGAGCTATAAGACCTCAACTATGACTCATATACACTTCCCATTTCACACAGTAATTGTAATCTGACCAATAGTGCCTACTGTAAGTTAACATTGAATACACTTAGCTATTATTGAAACATTCCAAGTAGTGGGCGAAGTGACGATTACAATGCAGAGAGAAACCTAGGTCAGAACAAAATTTCAACAAGTTCTTCGTCAATACAGCTTGCGTCCTGAAACACAAAAGCAACTAATGATACGAATGATATTGCTACCTGGGTCTGTGTTACATTTTCACTTGAACGACAAAGTCTCAACATAGAACTTTGAACAGCAGTTTAAGTTGTCACACTCCCTGTGGCATAAAAACGAAAACAAAAGAGATTTAGAAGAACTACAATACGCAGGAATGTACGGGGAGAAAAAAAAGTGACTTGGAAAAACACGACGGTTTGGTGAATATGAGCGATCACAAAGACTGAATGCATCTACGCTGTTGAGAAGGATTTTGAACCATATCACTAATAGTCTCTAGACATTAGTTCTTAGAATCCCAAGTGCCCCAAACAGGCAGCCTACACCTCCCCAACTGTCAAAGACTTCATGGACTGATCCCACGCTTTCGTCTATCACCCCTAACTGTTTTCCAGCCCAATCCTATGTCAGCTAGCTAAAATTGCCCATCGAAGAAGGCAGTGGTTCAGGAAGCTCAACAGGTGTCCTAGTTATCTTGATCGATATGACTTTACAACACCATCGGTTGGCTTCCCTTTCTTATCTAGCACTCTGCACCTAACCTGACTACTGCTCACCATATTATACCACTTAATACGGAAGACAGGACGTAAAGACTTGTGGTCAAACACAGCTGGCCTTTTGATATCTTCCACTTTCGATGGTCATGTTTCACAGATACAAAGAGGAACAGAGCAAACTGCTGCGAAGTGCACACGTCCTTTGATGGATAGCTGAATATCACGTCTGCGGCAAAGATGATGTAAGTCGGCAAAAGGCACACGAGCCTTTTGTATCCATCTTGAGGTTTCGTCAACAATCAGTCAATTAGGGCTGATGCAACTTCTCAAAGTATTTGAAGCAGTTAATATAATTTACCGCTTTATATCTTTAAGTTAGGTTTTGGCGTAGTCCAGTTATACAGCATCATCTTACATTCAACAGAGGCGAATCACATGCCACACAATCAAACTTTACTACTCAGTGTGCTCAAAAGACTCTGTGTTTTGTCAACGCCCTCACCTAGGATGACAGTAAAACCCAAACAGCTCTCCATTTATGGTAAAAGCAAGCGAAAGTATTACAACCGTGTACCATTTATCCAATAATGAAATGCAGATCACTAGGTAGTCGATCTTGTTTTCTTTTCTTGTAGCAAAACCGTCGCAGTTATATGATGTGCTGTTTTACTATGATCAAAATATTTCTATAAAGAGTCTCTTGATTCTGCTATAAACACATACATCTAACTGATCTCATTTGATATCTTTTATACTATTAATTTATCTTTATAGGAAGATAAAAGTTGTGCTCCTGTTACTTCTAATTGTGATCATCATCATGGGACTGATGGTACCTCACTGGATAGCATACCTAACAAGCAACCGCGATTGGATAATTCAACTGATTCAACAGCTTTGGATTCTCTAGTAAAGTCTTCTGTCCCACCACGTACTCGATCAGCTAAAAATGAATGTCAAACACAAGGGCAAACAAGTAAAGCTCAAACAAATAATAAACCATCACCAGCGCCTAGCAGTCCAATGAGAACTCGATATCGTGATACAATGACTGCAGATGTTAGTCGGTTACTTTGCTGTTTTACATCTATTACCGCAGTTCATGACATTTGTTTGATGCCTTGCCTACGTAGTATGATGCTTTTATTGATAGCTTTAATCTGTAAGACAGCTGATTGTTATGTCTAAGAGATCATTTGGTCCTCTATGTTTATTTGACTGAAGGATGAAAGGAGAAGTCGAGACTGTTGTGTAGAAGTCTGTTCGTCCATAGTTTGCTTTTTAATTCAATATTCACGCCAATCATCCTAATAATCATTTAGAAAAAAACCCTTCAGATATACAATCCAACCTTGCAGATGGTCATTTGTGACATGAATTACTTGACTGTAATTGCACTGACTTCTGACTCTGAGTTTTTGATTAGTAAATCTTAACTAGGCAAGAAACCTAGATTAAGCAGATCGTCATACCAGTTGATTACTTTTCAAAATTATCTAATAGAATAAAGTTATCATAGTGTGTGTCACTGTTGTCCATTTGTTGAGTTGTGAGTCACTGACTTAAATTGTAAAGTTTTAACCAATAAATCTTGGGTTGAAATCCCGCTCCACATATTTCAGGCTGAGTAACTGGGTGGTGTCATCGGTCTTCGTAGAATAAATATGACCCCATGGACTGATAGACAGAAAGACATGGTCTAAATAACTGTGTTCTAATTACTTATCTTTTATCACAACCAATAACTTAATAATGTGTATATTCTGAGAATAAGTTTTATAGCTACCGTAGATACATAAACCATAAGGTTTAAATCTTATATATATATATATATATATATATATATATATATATATAAACGTATAGGCAATCAATTATTGTTATTGTTTACTCTCTATGTAGGTTGTTCGCTAGCTGCCTGCTTAATGTATAACAAACTGTGGTACGACTATTTAAAAAAAAATTTAGATGAATATTTTTCTTAGCTTTTGTGTGTATTTTTGTATAAAAGTTTGTTAATGTAGGGTGATGGACTGTGTAACACTTAGTGTGTATTTAATCCTAACATTTGTTGCTCAGACTACCATTAATTAGACTTATTAATTTATGATATAACTGTAAATAATCGGTTGTGGGTTTAAAAAAATTCCTTTTTCCTTAAATTTAGAGTTTTTTCTCTATCTGCTAAACTGTGTATCCTGTATTGCCGTGTTGTTGAAAATTAGGGTACCGTTTTAGCCCTTTCATTTTCACAGATTCCATAATTAGTCATTATTTGTGTTAGAATAACTTTCATTATGCGTCTTTAATTTCTTTATGATATACATACAGTTCTATGTAAGTTGTTAGATGTACTCCAGGCTTTGTTATTTATTCATAGACGGTTAATCACCTGACTTGGTGACGTTTTCAGTTATATTTCTATTGAATCTAAAACTAATGATGTCACGGAGCTGTGTGATGAAATATTCAAAGTCCAAATATCAGAACTCGTAGAGCACGATTTCCAACTAAATCTTGAGCTAGAAATTTTTTCTATTGTTATTAAGGTTGACTCATAGTGAATAATTTTATTTTCATGTCAACTATAAGAATTACTGCCTGTGTGTAAGAGGAGATTGCTGAAGAGCTTCGATTTATTGTATTCCTGATCCCCTTTCATTTCATAAATTTGGCTGAATATTAAAATAGTCTTCCTTTTGTTCGAGCTGTAATTGTCGAAAGTAAAAATAAGTTGTCAGTTATGTATCAACCATACAGAGATCGATATCTTGTCTGTTCTATACAAATGTCATTGGTGAATTCAGAGCTTAGTAAAACACATTTAAGCGAACAATATTGTATTCAATCAGATATCATTAGGTTTAACACTAATATACATAATCGTACAAATAAAAATTCAGTTATAAAGCAATCATGTTGTTTTATCTATAGGATAATAAGGTTGTACATATAAATTTTGCAATTAGTTATAATAATTCAGAGTTTACTGACGTCTACAATCTTTTTATCTTGCCACCAAATTTTAATTCGTTGGCTGAATGGTAACTTGCTCGATTTCTAAACTAATTGGATAGTTTCCATCGCTTATATTGATGTGGATGTGCACTACTAAATAAAGCCGTAAACTGGGATGAAGTGACTATACAACGCTCTTATATTTCTTTAACTTTTTGTCGAAACTCGTCTTCATACAAGTAGTGTAGCCAAAAGTTCCAAGCTTTGCTATGTATGCGATTTTCGTATCATATTCATAGTCTATAGTGATTTGACTCCTCACTATTCAAGCTTTGGTTTGTGAATTCATCTTATTTTCATATATTCTGTAAATGTACTAATGAATACCTTTTTGGCACATAGATTTTATGTAAACCTCTCGTTTAATTTTTTCCCTGGAAATTTCAGAATGAAATCGAGTCGAATTCAGGGAGTGAAAATGGTACTGGTGATGTGTTGCAAGAAGCTGATAATGATATTGAATCAGAGCCAGTAACTGCTTAGATGTATAAAAGTGCTATCCTTATTGTTATTAACTATTATTTATTAATTTTATGGTAGATAAGATGTCTTCGTATGTGAATGTGTATATCTTTGTAAGGTGAATTTCTTGTTTTATCTACTTTTCATGTTATTTTCGAATGTTCTCTCCCTGCCTAAATGTATATTATATAACAAATATACATGATAAAACAATTAAATATGTGATTAACTTTCATTAATATAAATAAATATGTATACTCTTTGATCCATAATGGGTTATTTATTTTGTGTCCTTTCGATCTTGAAGTTTATTATTTTTTTAGTGATATTGTTTGTTGGTTAAAACTATTTTTTTCATTGCAGGTTGTCAAAATCTTAACACCGGAATAAAAGCCTGGAGGAATAAACATACTTAACTGTGACAATTTCAACATACAAACACCACTATATGAGCAGTTAGTAATTCCATGAATTCGAAGTTATAGTGATTCATGCCTTCGTCGGTGGTTTAGCAGTAGAACGCCCGCCAACTGTGCACGTGGACCGGCGTTCGAACCCCGACTGACGCACTCCTAACCCTCTGTAAGCCTGTAGTAAGACCGGTAAAGAGAGAGGGTTGAGGCTAACAACCCCACTCCGTGAAAATAAAACCACTGGTTGAAGCCCAATGTTCCAATGGGAGAGTCAAGGAATAAAAAAGGGTATTCATTCCTGCTGGTTTGTAAACTGCACATTTGTGTAAATATAAAAGGCATGTATTCTCAGTATGTGATCCTACCTTGTTTATCATAATTATTTATTTTATTCTAACACACTAACTTAGGATGGTCCTCATAGAATAATGATAGATTCTCTAATCAGCAGTTAAGGGGCAAAATTTAATTTGATAGAAAATACACATTATTATTTACTGATGACGTTTCGAGCAAAATTTATTGCTCATAATCGTATCAAGACATTCACATAAGTTTCAAACTTCGCCCCATTATTCATTATCCTTTGATTTTATTGTTAACAATATTTTTCATGTCTCTGCTATTGGCGTGTTTCTTCATTCTTATTGCACGTATTAGATGTAGATTCGATGAACGAAGATTCAGTGATCAATCTTTCCGTCGAACTATCTTTATTACTTTTTAGAACTTTAGCTCCGTCTCACCCTATTATGTGTTGAGACATGCATTGAGATTCCTGAGTTTTCTCTTACCTATTCATACTCTTGAGGTCATTCATTCTACATTTAGCTAAATTTCTGTTCTGATAAACGGGATCACCATTATTATCAATCAAAGCAGATATCTTAAAGGACAATTGAAATACAACTCTTACAATGTTCTATGGAGATATGTGGATGACATTTCCACGGTGTTAAAAGCAAAACATGTCTCTAATTTCTTCACTTACATAAACTCATTTGTAGAAGGAATTAAATTTACATTTTTAATGAGAAAATGAACAAGAAGAATTCACTGTTCTAGGTTGTAAAATAAGCAGAACAGAAAAACGTAACTGTTCACTAGCGTTTATAAAAAGTCATTTTACTCCTTGTCTATAAACTCAGGTATAGTTAAGTATCTAACAAACTGACAGTATATCAGAAAACGTACATAGTGAGATGCAACAAACAGAGGAAGCAGGTCGCGCTAAGTAACTTTCCGATCGGATATATCAGGAAAATTAAGAAATATCACAATAAGAGAGTAAATAGTAGTGTGAATATTTACGATAATATAAACAGTAAGAAATTTAAGGCATCTACAATTATACCATATAAGGAAGAAACATCTGAAACGCTAAGTAGGATTCCTAATAAAACAGCAGTTAGTGTGACGTTTAAACCTACAAACCCATTTAGGGACAAATTCTGAGGGTTTTATTGATCCGATCACTCTAAGTAATTTACTCTACGAGATACCTTACATTGACGGTGATTGTGAGCAATAAATTGTCCTCGAAACGTCATCATTGTGTTTTTTTTTACGAAATAAAATTATCCTATGGTGCAATTGTACATTGTGTACATTAAGTTTGTCGAAGAAAAATACGATTGGGTATGGTTATTTTAACTAAACAGATGTAAATTAGTAAGTTTCGGGTAGAGTTACGTAATACAAAAACAGTCAAGAAAACTGGGTGTTAATGGAACTAGTGTAAGTAAGAAAGGTGATGAGTTGTCATAGTTCTTAAAAAAGAGTTACGTAATAATATGAATAGTTTGATGATTGAGTTGTACTCAGGATACACATAGGGACAAAGTAAAGAATACGTAAGAGTTCCAGATGAATAAAAGCAATTAAAGAAACAGGCAGACAAACAAAATTAAGTCATCAGAAATCAACAAAGTTGTTACCATGATAGGAGAAGTGGTTGAGTAATTCTTTTTCGTATGCACATCTCCGGCTTTTCTGTGTGAATGGTCAGAGCATCAGTGATACAAAGAGGACGAAACCGTATTGCCTTTGTAGGTTGTTCTTGACTCTGTAGATTACTTTGAAGGAGGCGTTTGTTGAGACGGAATGATCAGAGTTAACCAGGTGTTCAATTATCGCACTCCTTATAGCACCAATATAGCCTTTTCGCAAACATGCTTGATAGTGTTCTTGAATCCTCTTGGACAGGACGTGCGTTGAACGACCGATATACCTGGCTCCACAGCAGTAGTTGAACTGATATATGCACAATGAAGTGGTCGGATGCGGGATCTTGTCCTTAAGGCTTCTGCCGATCAGTGGGCGACTGAAGAACAGTATTCTTAGCTTTGCTGCATAGAATGTTCTTTTCAGAGATGATGTGGTCCTTCTCTTTAGAACATCTCTTGTTAGATTTCTCTTGAAATCCAAGTTCATGTAGAGTTTCTTTTTCGGTGCAAGTGGAGTTTCATCTCTCCAAACTCTTGGTTTGATATTTTCATCAATGAATCTTGGTGAGTATCCATTTCGGATGAAGATTTCTGTCAGAAGATCTAATTCTGTTTCCAGAACATCGGGACTACAAATGAGTCGGATGGGGGGAGGGAAGGGATTTAATTAAATTCCCTTTTTGTTGAATGTGTAACCAGCTATAGAACCTTGTTAGTTGACCATTCCAAGTAGCTTTTCTATGGATCGATCTTCTTAAGGTTCCATCAGTTCTTCTTATTAGTTCCACATCAAGAAAGGGGATTTTCGATTCATTTTCCATTTCAAGAGTAAATTTTATTGCTGATTGGTGACAGTTAAATATCTGCAGCAGTAGGTTGAGGTCATTACTGTTGTCACAAATAATGAATATTTCATCTACGTATCTTTTATACAGTCGTAAACTGTCGATGCTCGGCTTTAGTGGCGCTTGCCACGAAGCAATCTGATAGTAGTAGACCCAACGGAGATCTCAATGCAATACCATCTTTTTGTCTATCGATGGTGTCGTTGAAAGTGAAATGTACGTTCGGAGTGCATCTCAGTAGCAGTTTCTTCAAATATGCTGTTGGTATTCCAATACTGAGATGGTTCTCATTTATATATTTACTTATAAAGCAGACCGTTTCCGTAAGTGGGCCATTGGTGAAAAGTGACTCAATGTCGAAGGACAGCATAATTTTGTTAGATAAATTCAGGTCTTGTATGCAGTCGATGAACTGGAAAGTGTGACGGAGCGAGTGCTTGCATAATTGTTTCCTTACAGCTTCCAGAATATCTGCCAGCCATTTTGCAATAGAGTGGTAAGGGGAACCTGACATATCTAGAAGTGGGAGACCAATCTTGTGTACCTTTGGTAGACCATAAAGTGTTGGTGTTATTAAACCTGTTGGCCATCTATGGTCATGGATATCACCATTGATTAGTTGACTGGCCTTCATTCTCTTCCAAACGTCTGTCAGCTGCTCTTCAGTCAGTTGTGTTTTGTTTCTTTCATTGGAAGGCTGGGAAAATTTATCTTCATTAGACAGTATATTGTTCATTTTCTCGATGTAGTCTTTTCGATCCAGAAGCACTACACCAGCTTTGTTGGGGTGAGTTATTAGCAGATCCTTGTTATCTTTCAATTGTTAGTTCTTCTGGGTGCCACTTTGTTAGGCGGTTGCGGACTTTTGCTTTTGTATCCAGGTATTGGTGGCAGCAGTCGATGATTGTCGACTTGAATCTCTGTAACTCATCTTCAGAAGTTGGGATGAGATCGTTCGTTTGGCTGATTTGATTTCAAACTGTATATGAGTATGAAATTTGTCGGCGTTGAAACTGATATTGCAGAATTTTGGGCTTAGAGATAGGACTTCCTGTTGCACGTCGGTTAAAGGTACTGAGTAATAATTGAACACAAATTTTGTTTCTTAGGTTTCAGTAATGACTTTTGTTGTTACCGGCAAACTTTTGAAAAATAAAATGTAATTTGCTGGTATATTACCATGATGAGTAATATATAAATATCTTCAGCTCAAATGTGGGTTGCTGCACTAATTTTGTTGCTCAATAAATCTTGGTTTACATCTGTATAATATTGAGTGTTCAATCAAGGTGTCGTCTGAACAACACTTTCACCGATGACTAAAGCTGGAATATTCTCCATAAGTAATTATAGATGCAGTTATTGACCAATTGGTTAATGATGCATTTTTTCTCATTCAGAAAAAAACAACAGACTAAGCGAAGAAATATATTCCTTTCCAATTAGTTCCTCATCATCGGTTGGCTCTACACTAATTTATAGTTTTTTACATTAAGATTAATTATCATTCAAGTGGTTATTTTGAGTTAATCAGTTTTAGGTATAGGCGGAGGTGAAATCAAGAGGTTAAAGGTCATCGTCATTAACAAGATCCCTATTAGTTAATTGTTTTGATGACCTTTAACCTCTTGGTTTCACCTCCGCCTATACCTAAAACTGATTAACTAAAATAACCACTTGAATGATAATTAATCTTAATGTAAAAAACTATATATTAGTGTAGAGCCAACCGATGATGAGGAACTAATTGGAAAGGAATATATTTCTTCGCTTAGTCTGTTGTTTTTTCTAAATGCGTAAATCATCAAATCGACTCTAACAAAGCGTTTAAAGTTATTTATCGTATATCGCCCAAACTCTCGCATGGTCTACGAGTACGACTTTAACATACAGCGGAGGCAATCGGGATTCTTTTTCTTAACAAGCTAAATCTGTGTTTGCGTTCAAAAGAAATTTGTACAGCCCATTTCTTTGCCATGGCCAACTACATAATACGTATTAATTTTTTGTAAACGATTTCTCCCTTCCCCATGTAACTATCTTTTGACTTTGTTATTTTTTGCAATTCTAGATAGTTCCATTAACTTGTTTATATTTTACGCAACTCTTCTGAGTCATCTTGTTCTTCTTAGTCATCATTGCTATATTACAAATCTCTTGATTATGTAATAACTTGTCGCCAACTCCTAAGAATCAACTTATCTTGAATTCCGTAATTAATTTTCGCCTCTCTTTTAAAACTTAGATATCTTTTTACTTACTAACATCTAAGTTTTGGAGGAGGTTGGGATGAAAATTAATCACGGAATTGAAGATAGGTTGATTCTTAGGCGTTAGCAACGAGTTATTACATAATCCAGGGATTTGTAAATTAGCAATGATGACTAAGAAGAACAACGTGAGTCAGAAGCGTTACGTAAAACACAAACAAGTTAATATAATTAGCTAGAATTGTAAAAATTAAGAAAGTCAAAAGATAGTTAGAAGGGAAGGGGAAAAATTGTTTTTCAAAACTTAATACGTATTATGTAGTTGGCCATGGCAAAGAAAGGGGTTGTGCAAATTTCGTTTAAACTGACTCACAGATTTGGCTAGTTCAGATGAATTTTTTATGACTGGTTTATCCACATAAATCTGGTTTGTTTGTACCTGGTGCAATTTCGTTTTCACTTGTCTTGAGGATTCGGGATATTTTACTAGTTCCACTGTTACCGTATTGTATGTCAACCGAATTCCATTTGTTTTTAATAAGTCGTTGACGAACCTTTTCAAAAGTGGCATGAACGCATATTATTGCTCTTTCAGAATAATCACAGTTCTGTATTATTCAAGTCTTCAATTTGTTTCGAATTCAAGCCTATTCTTGGTTAGAGCTATTGAAGTATTCCAATTCCTGCTCAATGTATCCCTGATGCAAATGTCATGGATTCTTGTCGCAAGGATGGCGATGAGACATCTTTTCGTGCTTATTGAGACGAGATTGTAAAAGTTTGTCATCAATTTGTTCCATCTGTTTATCTTGGAAGCTGGACGTCTTGGAAGAACAATTAACCTATTTTAGAACTCTTCAATAGTGTTTCTGTGAAAAACAAATGTCATTTCTCCAGGTTACATTATTACAGTATGTTTGTTAGAGATTTTGTATTATCCATTAAAATTATAGGAAAGATTTATTGCTATTATGTACTGACAATGTCGATTTCACATTTGAAGGTGAGCACTTTTGACAAGTGGATGGTGTTGCTATGGGGACTTCATTAAGACCTTTGTTAGCGGGTGTTTATGTATCTTATGTTTTACAACTTATCCCTTGCTTTAATTTGTAAAGTACCCTTCTATAGGAGATGTGTAGATGATATTATTTTGATATATAATGATCATGATGATGTGAGTCGTCAATGGGATAGATGTAACTCCGTACATAACCGTATAAGTCTTATACGCGAAGAAGAAATCCTCAACCAGTTTGCATTTTTAGACATACTTCTCAGTTGGAGACGATGATTCAATAGAAGAATCAATTTACAGAAAGCCTATTTGGACAGGCCAATACTCAAATTTTCACAGCTTGTGTTTACTACAGTATAAGCGAAGCTTGGTAACTCTCACTTAAGGGGGATTCAGAGTATTTATACGGCTGATGTTATAGCGAATGAAAATAAAGTGCTGATGGACATCCCTTGAAATTTTTAAACCTCTGTAAAAACCAGTTAGTCCTTAAACCTACTGTCTGTTCCTCCCCTAAGAAAGATGTCTTCATCAAATTACCATACAATGGGGAAGTAAATAGTAGGATTTTCAGACAGAGTTTAAACTCGGTCATCTCTAGGACCTATTATGCAGCCTGGCTTGTAATAATTTATAAAGCTAAAAATATGCTCCATTGCATACCTTAAAACCGCACAAGTGATTATGTCACATCCCACACTGTTCGCCAATTCGCGCGTTTGTGTGGGCACACATGTAAAGGGAGTAGTAATCGTGGTTTGCGTGTGGGGGTAGGGTAGCATATTCCGAAAAGTCAGTTGGTGGATGGTGACTAGCAGTGGAATCCAGGATGTGCATTTCGTCCTAATTGAGATTGAGTACTTCGGACAATCAATTGACGGGAACATCTAAATTGAATTAAATATTCCGAAAAGGTTAGAAAGACAGATTAACTTTGGAAAGTCAGTAGACGCCGGTGGCAGACCAGAAACTTCGTCTGAAGGCAAACGTTTAATCGATATGAACCGTAAGACGAATGTTAACACAGTTTTTAAGGTCATCTATAAAAATGGTCGCGGGCGCTAAGAGAAATAAACTGAGGCTATAGCTACTCATAAACTTAGGCCTCCACTCTGTGTTCAAAAGCAATTTATTATTACGCTTAATCTACCTTTGTTATCCTTATATAATTTTTGATTATTCTTATTATTCTGAAATCCTTTTTGTCACTTTGTGTACTTAAATATTACCCTTTATTATTCTTATAAATTGACTTGTCAAGTGAATTTGTGATCAGATAATTCGAAATGTATTGCGCAAATACATCACATTTTTCAAATAATCTCCGTCTTTCAATAACGCTGGCCAAATTCAGATATACTCGAAGGATTGGATTATTCCGGAATTACCTCGTTATTATTACCTTGTTACAGCACTGGCTAAATTATAACTCATCGGGGTGGGTAGACGTTTGTAAACTGTCTTATTTAGTTTCATGCTTGCAATTCTTACTGTTTAGAATATGTAATGAATGAAACACTACCTCCAAATCAACATTTTTCTACATCTTTGCCTGGTATATAAAAACTCCTCATACTACTCACTAAGGTTTCAGTAGATGAATGGTAGTAAAACGTTTATTCCAGCAACTGGTTGTCATATGTCTAGACTGAAATATTACAACTTTTTGATCGAGTGAGCTTAAGCACACTGTAGGGAATGTATTTCCTAAATAGAGTTTCATCGTAATTTTCAAATTCTGTAATATTAACTGATGACGTTTCGAGCACAAACTATTGCTCATAATCATATGATGTGAAATAATGTAGAATAACTGGTTTTCATCATATATGTTGAAGTGACTATTTACATTTCACTATTGACAAATTAATTACCGGTGCGGTTGTGCTGGACTTATCTCCTTTCCTCTCTTCTTGAAAATAACATGAATTCATGGAGGTTCCTTAAATGCTCTTGATTATCATGGTTATCTGTTCTTATGATCATTTTTCCCAATAGGTCTACTTTTCTATATATTGTCTCAGTGTTCTTTTGGGGTGGGAGGCGCATCTCTTGGTGTTTATATCGTACTGAATTTGCGTTTGAATAGATAAAAATAAGTAACTAATAGTGTTGTTGAGTTGAGAATTGGGATTCATTCCTTGTGTTTGGGTTTTCCGTGTACCAGGCTATGAGTCACGTCTATTATGTGATGGCTGAGAATGTTACCCAGTCGCCCAGGTGGGATTGGATTCGGACTCGTATCAGCGGGCTACATCTTCATTGCTCTTATCACTTTAGTCAGTTAGATTCTGTAAGTACTATTGACTCAAATCATATTGGATTTCATCTCAAGCTGATACAACATAGAAAGCCACTGAAAAACAAGAATCATAAGGTAACTGCTTGTCCCCGTCCTAACTGCCTTTATTATTGGGTAGCCAATGTAACGCTCACTCAAATAGCCGTTTATTCTGTTCAGAACCTATCGCGCTAAGTAGCACGTAGTGTGATGTAATTTTGTCTTAAAAATCGACTTAATTGATCTTACCGCTCACCTCGGAATGACACTTTGGTACTTATTCTTGGATCGCAACGAAACGGATTTCCTCAAATGTTGTAGATTGTTTCGATGTCAGTAACACTTTACAGAGGTTACCTTGCAATCAGTCGAAATTCCAATTTGATGATATTAGAGGGTTGGAGGTGATCAGCAGGAAGCCTTCGACCTAGGTTACATGCTAGTTGGCACTTGTCAACAAGACGTATCTGTAACCTTCATGTCCCTTCTGAAATTCGAACCCGCGTCACCCAGTGCTGCAATCAGAGACGTTACCACTGAGCTATTTGGGCTCGCGATTGACCTCCTGTTGGACTGTAGTGGATACTTTGATTAGACACTAGTAACTAGTGTAATGTGTCTAGTCCTAGGTCCAACGCTTCGTGCCGATTGCCTCCAACCATCTAATATCATCAAATCATTGTGTATCGTGGCGGGGAGCTACCTAGAATAGTGACCGCATTGCAAAGCTGACTGATAGAATTCAGTCTGCACCAAAGAAAGGGCTAGACACATCATACTAGTTACCAGTGTCCAATCAAAATTCCTATTGATTGGTTGTTTGGTGTGTCTGCTGTTGTATATAAAGTCAGTGGGTTAAATATACAGTTCTCTTACTGACTAAGTAATCAGACTTTTAATACGTTATTTTCTATATATGAGTTCATCGAAAACATTTCTACCTCGACTTACAATCAATGAATTAAAACATGTTATAGTGGTGTATATAATACTTCCAAATATCCACTTTAGGATGTACCGGTTAAAGTAATTGTAGACTTGCTGACTTTTTAAACCTATATTTCTTTCCTCAAGAAATTACCGAAAGTGGAGTTTTGGCTTTTTGAAAACATATAAATGATGGCAGTTATAAGACACGGGTATCATTTTGATGGTTTACTGATCATTTAAAGTGGATTTCGGAACGATATTCTTCTCTAAAGGCTTCAGGTATATGTATTACTTACAAAAGGAGTTTATATATAACCTTTCTTAAATGGGTTTTTCTCTGGAAAAATATTCATACATGCACCATAAAAAATGTATTCTCGTGTTTAAATTTCAGGGTTTATTTTGGCTGACTAATTTTTCAGCGTAGAACTTTGTTTAAAAATGCATCAGTCCAAGTTGCCAAACTTCGTGAGAGCAGACTAAAAGTAGTGAATAAAATACAAAGAAACCATAATAAACGGAAATTAATGGCCTAAAGAGCAATTACATGGAGAATCATGGTCATCATAGAGAATGCATTCATTTACTCCACTAAAAGCAATTTCGTGCCATGCAAATTCACAACCTCCTCGATTAACTTTCTCTCCTTACCTAACTCCAATATTACTCACCATACTATACGGCTTAACACAGAAAGAACGCAAACACCTCTGATCAAAGACAGCTAGCCTCTTCATATCTTCCACCTTCAATGCCAATGTCCTACAGTCGTAAAGGAGAATAGAGAAAACGTCTGTTCAGTGCACGCATCATTTTATAGATGGTCGGATATTATGTCTATGCCAGAGATAACGTAATTTCTCAGATGCTAAACGAGCCTATTGTATCCATTTTCAAAATTCGTCTATAATTAGTCCATTATCTCTGACGCAACCTTCCAAATGTATTAACTGTTCAGTAAACTCAACTACTTCACTTCCTACCTCTAAACTAGAGTCACTTTTGGGTAGATCCCATCGTCTTGCCACATAATTTTTTAAAAGTTCAAAACTAGGCAAGCACTGAACTTCTTTCCATCACAAGTACCCAATGTCTAAGGTTTCGTAATGTTGGTGTTAGGTGTTCGATAAAACTTAGTCTGTACCTTATGTCTGAAACTATTCGTTGCAAGCTGTATTTGATGCAATTTTTAGTCAGTCACAGTGAATCAAATGTACTCATATTTTACTCCCACTTTAATTTTAGTATCATATTTCCTTACCCACTCTTTTTCTTAGTTCCTCGATGTTCATACAGTCTAACTGATATCTTTTATCTCTGTCTTTTCGCACATTACTTTGTACTCGATGTTCAGTTGATATGCGATATATGTTCAGCACTATCTACTAATGTTAGATCAGCTATTCCTAGGTACTGCAATTTCCATACTGTAAGAGATTTTCACGTAGTGAGTTGTTTAATTAGTGAATGGTTTTGTTGATTACTTCACTTTTTTAGTAATAAATATAACGTCTATCTAAAAGTGCTTACAGTTCCCTTTCTCAGTGCAGAAGGTTAGGCAATTATAGGTCTTCAATTTTTACTTAAAATGTCTATACAAATCAATATAAAATATGATATCGTTACCACTAGAAAAAAGGGGGTCATTGACTGACTGGTTCCAACGTAGAACGAGAAGAGAGTAAAAGTAGGTTCAAAAGAGAGATAATAAACAGAAGTGTGAAGCAAAAAGAATGGTATTATGGTAGAACAATATAATTTTATTGGGTATTATAAGTCACAAGGAGTGGATGCATCTGCGCCAACCATTGAGAACGATTTTGAGCCATATCACCGATTTTCTGCAGCCATTGGTTTTTGCCATCCGTAGGACCCCAACCAGGAAGTTTACATCATCCTACGTGGCTGGCTTAAACTAACTGTTGTGGGTTTCATTGACTGATGAAGCCATGATTTGGTTTGACCACCACTGGCTCTTTTCCAACCTGATGATATGTCAGCTAACATTGCCCGTCGAGGAAGGCGATGGCTAGGGTTGTATGCGTAACACATGTCCTAACCACCTCAATCGGTGTAACTTCACAACCTCGTCGATTGACTTTCCCTCCTTATCTAGCACTAGACGCTTAACCTCGATAATACTCACCCTATTATGCCTCGTAACACAGCAGATAGAACACAGGCACCTATGATTGAAGACGGCTAGCCTTTTAATGTCTTTCCAATTCAGTGACCATGTTTCACAGCCGTAAAGGAGGACGGCGCAAACTGCTGAGCAGTATACACGTCTTCTGGTTGACAGTCGGATATCACGTCTACGCCAGAGGTGGTGTAAGTTGACAAATGCTAGACGAGCCTTGTGTATCCATGCTAAGATTCTGTCAGCGATCAAGGGATCATTAGTCCAAAAACAGTTTTACTACATTTAATAAAACCATTTCCATAAGCATCGAGTGCTGGATAAGGAGGGAAAGTCAATCGACGAGGTTGTGAAGTTACACCGATTGAGGTGGTTAGGACATGTGTTACGCATACAACCCTAGCCATCGCCTTCCTCGACGGGCAATGTTAGCTGACATATCATCAGGTTGGAAAAGAGCCAGTGGTGGTCAAACCAAATCATGGCTTCATCAGTCAATGAAACCCACAACAGTTAGTTTAAGCCAGCCACGTAGGATGATGTAAACTTCCTGGTTGGGGTCCTACGGATGGCAAAAACCAATGGCTGCAGAAAATCGGTGATATGGCTCAAAATCGTTCTCAATGGTTGGCGCAGATGCATCCACTCCTTGTGACTTATAATACCCAATAAAATTATATTGTTCTACCATAATACCATTCTTTTTGCTTCACACTTCTGTTTATTATCTGTCTCTTCTCGTGCTTTGTGTGCTCTATGGAGTGTGGCAACTTGAAGAGATGCACGTTTGTGCAAAGTTCTACGTTGAAACCAGTTAGTCAGTCTATAGATTACTTTTGTTGTTTCCTTTGATAAGCAAATGTGTATATTTTCAGAATACCTAGATCTTACTCATCTGATATTAGGAAACAGTAAATATTTATGAAAATGAACTAGAAAGGAACAGATTGTATCTTAATGAAAATCTATATGTTCCTTATAATTTTGTCAGAAAATTAAATAATTAATTTGGCATGATTCATGAACAGACGTCGAATCGTACGAAGAAGCGCATGAACTAGTGTTGACACTTAGGTAAAGCTTACGAAATAAGAGAACATGAGTAGATTGGTACTACTTCTACTGCAGGGAAAATAATTAATAGAAGAATACTGAAACTTTCTAGGATCTTGAAGACGACTAAAGATGTGAATACATCTTCGGGTTATCGTTAGTAGACTTATTCAATAAAATAATAATAATATTTCAGTAATGAAGTTGGTGAGGACGGAGCAGTAGGTAATGTCTTTTGCTGATATTTATTTATTTTATATTTTAAGTGACATGATGAAAAACGTCAAAGACCACCAATATTGGTTTGTTACACTGGTATTTGATTAAACCAATGCAAATGTAATTTGACATTTCAAGCTTATATGAATCATTGTCCACTTTAAACCGTAGATAATAATATGATTTATGTAAAAGTAACATAGGTGAAATAAACAAATCTTCATTCAAAAACGTTTTATTGTAGTTGGCGTTATCCAACAGGGATGCGAATGATTGGTCACTGTAGTACATCTTCGTTAAAAAAGTTCTGTTGATAAAGTCAGAGATTTGACCATTTTTTGTTGTTGATTGATTTGATCTTATAATGCATCATATCTGACTGCTCTTTTATGTATAATCTTATATCTGACCGAATTCATGTAATTGTGAACATCAACTTCTGATTTCTTTATCTATCGTAACTTTGTTGGATTGTATAAGTTTTTACAGTAGTCTTTGTTATTTCACTAATGTTATCGGTGATAGGCAAACATTTTCAACATCGACTGTAGCATAAATGCAATACAGTTCAAGCTGCCACACTTTACTTCAACACATCAAGTCATAGAAGGGAAACAAGGCAATGGAAAAATATTAGAATTCGTAGAATTCTATTGGCAAATAAGATAGATAAAGCTAAGTAAGTGATGTTGTATGGTGTTACTACTTAGATGAAAGGGGCAGATGGATGCAACCGTCCCACTGAGTTTGGTTCTTAGAGTTACTATTATTACTATTATTCTCTAGTCATCGCCTTCATTTTCAGCAGGTTACAATTATCCACATATCTCTAAACTAACGATGAGAGACTTTTCAGACTGATGTTATTTCTTGACCCAACTACTCCCAACCATTTAAGCAGTCTATATGCCGCTTTTGAACAGGTAGTGATTTAGACGTAAGCATAACAACTTGAAATTTCAAAGTAGCACACAGGGAAGGCATATGTTAACACGTCTTTGTTCTTCACGATGTTTCTGCATTTTAAGCTTAAATGTGTAATTGTATAATCACTGATTGATAATAATCACGCTTCCCTTGTGAAGTTAATATAAAGCTAGGTACTATTATAACTATACACACAATGAGTAGCGTCCATTGCTAAATGCATATGATCGATGAATTAAATCCTTCTTTTTCATTGGTTGTATATACTATTTTCAACTTGGTTTTAGAAGTAAACCAGTTAACCAAAACAGTTGTGTGTCAGAAAATTAGTATGCTTTTATTTTTATAATATTGACCGTAGATTGGAATATTGAATTCCTATTGGTTTGTTTTCAATGAAACTTGTCTCATGTGTTCTATTTTCATTGGTTTACAGGAAATATTTATATACTTCATTCGTTGGATAAATTGACCAATCGCTTTATGTATATATATATATATATATATATATATATTCCTCGACTCTACACGTTTCTTTTTTTATTCAGATTTCTGTAAATGTCAATGGTGGATAAAGGACTTGTATTAGTAACCGGCGGTTCTGGTTTCATTGGTAGTCATACAATTGTGGAACTTATTAATGACGGTTATGACGTCATTACACTGGACAATTTAAGTAATTCAAATCAAAGTAAGATTTCCTTTACATTGCATACATTTTAGAAAAAAAAATATTTTATTCCATATATTGTGATGAATGCATTAACTGTTGAATAATAAACACCGGAATAAACCTTTCTGTGCTTATTAGTTTATTAATTTGATCTAGTGATAGATAACTGTCTGAACATTATGTTATGTGATTAAAGCTTGAGCAGTTATATTATATTATGTACATTAAAAAACAGCATATTTTGACATTACTGCTATTGTCTCATTTTATACTTCATTTATTATCAAACTTATTTCACTATCCTTAAGCATATTGTTCAATTAGTGTATTTTCAGTTTCCGTTATTCATTTGAAAGACGACATTTAATTGAGAAAAGTGCAGTTTCCTCTGAGGCTGAGGGTTTGAAACTTTCTATTTTAGAAGCTATAAAAATTGACATTAAGACAAATGTTATTTGTTTTGTAACTATTAAATTTACTACCACTTTCCCACTGGTTTTGTTGTATCGTCAAATATTAGGAGATCTATGTGTCCGATCCCCTACTGATTAAATATTAACATTTCAGGACTTCGTAGTATTGTCCCACTTAGCCAAGTATTTTACATATTGTCAACTTTTGGTTTGTATTTATTTGATCGATTTCAGGATTTCGTTATGAGCTGATTTCGGTTTGAGAACCATTGGAAAACTAGCTGGGAGTACTAGACAGCTGTTTCGTCAGCCTAGTTTGGGACTCTGCTTCAGCAGTATGCACCCATAGCCTTCTGGTTACAAGGTGATTTCATAGACCATTAAGCCACTGGGACCCGATCCAATGTCCAGCCCATCGATTCCAACTTCTGCCAATTCGTGATATATTTAGCGCAACCGCCAGTCAGTGTCACTGACGAGTAACTGTCCTCTTGCCTGATTTGGTGGACCCTGCCGGTTACAACTTCTTACATGTGTTTTATGGATACTGATGAGTTAGTGAAACCTAACTCTTAAAGCTCTGAGCATTTCATTCAAATGCACATATTTTTCACACAACAACTAATCCGTTGTCTTTAATATCAACGCACATTCTACCCTACATCTTACATATCAAGTGTTGGCCATTATATATTAGGTGGAAGTATTGTTGATTATCTGAAGAAATCGTACTCATTACTTTAGTTCTGCTGCAATGTCAGATAAAATAAAACAATTTGGTTAATTCAGTTACCTTGAGACATTAGTAGCTTGTTTTATGTGAATCTGTAAATAAAGAGGTCACTAGAAATGTTTAGTTTATTTTTATTTTTCTATGATGATAATAGTTTCTTTATTAAGATATATTCTTCACCTCTTTTAATAAGGTGAAAAAAACATAATAAAATGGATAAAAATAGTCCATTGCACTTCTGTAGATTTTGTTCAGCATAAACAAAAATTTATAGATTAATCAGCCAATTGAATTAGTGATATTAGTTATCGATTAGTTCAGATATTCATGTTGCACTTCCCAATGTTTTTTATAGTAACTTACGGTTACCTTATTATACTGGTATGTGAAGTGAAAAAAAAGTGTACTGTGTAAATTTCATTTGAATTATTGCATTCAGAACTTATTGAGACAAAAACGAGTGTGAAATAATTTCAGTCTATTGAATTACAAAAGAAGCGTATTCAGAGCCACCACATGATAGAGTAAAAAAACAACTTGTTTCTCCAAATGAAGTCAAATGTTGAGCTAACTCAAGGGTTATAAATAATGACGATATAATGGAGTTTATTAAGATATATTTATGATTGATTGGAGGATTTCATTATGAGCTGACATCAGTTAAAGAGTACTGGACAGCTGTTTCGTTCTAGTTTTGGACTCTTCAGTAGTACGCACCCACCACCAGGGTTCGAACCCAGGACCTTCTGGTTACAAGGCGAGCTCGTAGACTACTAAGTCACTGGGACCCGATCCAATGGCCAGCCCATGAATTCTAACTTCTGCCAATTCATGAGTTAAATATGTAATAGCTTGTAATTTTGAGAATAACACTGAGAAAGAAGTAAAATGAGGATGTTATCTGAACAAAATACAAATTCGTACAGACAATAATTACACATTATATTCGAAGTAGACTCGTCTCTGTTTTGTGTTACTTCTTCGATTGTCTTTAACTTGTCAACTCTTTACTTGTTGGCTACGTTCATATTAATATGTTAAGAAGCATTTGACATGTGCTTGTCATGAAAGCTTTACTCTCATCAACGTTATCGGCGTGTGCTAACAGCTTTGAATTAAAACAAAGCAGATGTACAACGCTTCCTGCTTTCTCTTCAATGGCTTTCTAGCTGATCTCATTCTGCGACAAAATCTCTCCTTTGAAACAACACATGAAATTCATACAGATAAAACATTTGATGAGGCATAGTTATTTTTACCACTACTGTAGTGGGATTTATAAACTGTTCACTTTATCATAAAAATGAATCTGAGTATTTCGATAGGACTCCTTTTAACTGCATTAGGGAAACCGAAAGAATACTGAAGTTTTTGATAACCGTGATATTTAAAGAGTAACTGAAGTTCCGTTAAATTCTGTTATAATGAGAAAATTACTGATGTAATACAAGTTCTTAATTTCATCAGTAGTCTTTAATGAAAAGAAACGAGATGGTTGTAATTTTGATGCTATTGAATGTATTACAGTCTTCTATCTGGTATCTGCAATGGTTTTTGAAGTTCTGTAAGGCTTTTAACATTTCCAAATCATAACGAAGATACCATTGAATTTAGTCATCTTATGTATGATCATGAAAGAAAACATGTTATTCTGCTTCACTATTCATACTTTCACTTCAGCTTATGAAACAGATGCTATTTGTTAAAATTAACATTAGCCAGATTTAGTTATGTGTGTGTGTGGGGGGGGGGAGGAGAAAAACATTCGGTTTCTTTTACTGTAGTTTTTTTGTGAAGACATGTAGTATTCTCTTAATTCATACTACTTATATTTCTACCTGACCGTTTAGGTGAGGTTCAATGAATTGGTACGATGTAGTAACATCAAACATGGTTCTAATTCGAAAAGCCTAATGTACAAAAAATGAAGTGCGAACAGTTCTTGTATGAAGCTGGTATTTCTTTGTAGTAGGTGATTTTGCCTTTTCAATATATTCAGAGCAGTTATTATGCTTCACTTAGTCCCTTCTTCACACCTTAGTGCATCGAAATGTCTCTTCTTTAAAAATTCAGACTAATAAAGGATAGATATCCTAGTTCATTCATCACTTCCTTTTGATTGGCATTGAAATAATATAGAAAATGATTAAAATTGAGAAATATTTTGTTTTTCTTTTATCTTCGTTACTCCCTTGTTTCCAGTAATATCTAACTGATGTTACTGCTTGATTAAATCTACATTGAAATTAATCTGAATCCCTACAAAAATTTCGTAATCTGAATACCAACAGTTATGCTTAAAAATCAACAGTAAACCATTTGGGAAACCCTATTCAGTTGTAATTAAGTTCCCTTTCTGTGCTTACAGTGTTTGCTCTTTCTCATTTTCAGATTGCATACAACGCATTGAACTAATCACTGGAAAAAAACTTCCTTTTTATAAAGTAAACCTGTTAGACAAAGAAACGTTGAATGATATCTTCGATAAAGTATGTTCTCCATAGATTTATATTTATATATTGTTCATCCATTATATATATATATATATATATATATATATATATATATCCATTTAAGACGTGTAATCAAGCGGTCATTGTCTTGTTAATCTTTTATTGTAAGACAAGAAGGTGTGTACGAGTCTAATTGCTTGCTAAAATTTATATTCATATCCTCAAGTTTCACATTATGCATTGTACACTCGATGGTTGGACTTTTGATATTCGTATACTTTCTTTCATGTATTCCGTGTAAACTGGTTATAAGAAGATTAGGCTTTAAGAAATAAATTGTACCTGAAAGTTATAAATTGTTATTACTGGAAATATATGACTTGGTCAATAGTTTGTACTGATGAAGAGTCCCAAACTAGGACGAAACAGCTGTCCAGTACCCCCTGCAGGTTTTGCAATGGCTCTCTAACTGATGTCAGCTCATGATAAAATCCTCCAACCAATGAATCGAAATTCCCTATAAAACCAATACTTGAAAATCATTAAATTTGTTAACGCGTAATGGCCAGTGAACTGGGTTACTTACCAGCAAACTAAACAGCATTGAATTAACTCTACCTCAGACCAGTCAAAGGTTGACAGCTGAATACATAAATCTATGAAGATAGTGGGCTATAGTTTTCTTCACGAAATTCTGACTACGTCTACCTAGTAAGGCCTAGCCATGATGTGTTGACGCAGAACGAGAAGGGGGAATGGGAATCTGTAGTGTTCGTCTCCTGATCGAGGGGACACTTGAGGTTCATTCTGGTTCAAAATAACCAATGCATATAAACTCTACAATCGGAAGAAAATAAATGGTACATATACCTCTTTTGGACATGAGCAGCACTGGTATTGCAGCTGATGACAATACTCTTTTACTTCGGGATCAGACCTGAAGTCTAAGGCTCAGATAGTCGTTGTCTTGTGCACCGAAATCTCCTGATCCATGTATCAGTGCTTAATTGAAAATTAGTTTTTATTTAACTCAAATAAAGGCGTTAAAAATCCAATGATAACAACAACAATAACAAATACATAATAATAGTTATTATAATTGCTAGCATATTCCACTTGCCCTCAATGTTTCATTATAAACTTTTTTCTCTAATCTCTCTTTTCAACAATGCATTATCTGCAGGCCTTGTTTAATTCATCAGTAAATCAATGTTGTATTTGTTAGTTACGAGAATTACTAGAATATTCTTTTTGTTATTAATCAATAGGAATAAAGCAAGATATTAAATACCTTTTATATATATACTGCTCTTATTGATTTTTTAAATAAACACCAAGTGTTAGCGTTTTAAGTACGTACACTTATACGATGATTATCTCATAACTGTGCTTTTTGAAACATTAAACTGTAAATATTAATCATATTTCCCTTACTTGTGAAGCCGCATCAGCCCTAATTGACTAATTGTTGACGAAATCTCAAGATGGATACAAAAGGCTCGTGTGCCTTTTGCCGACTTACATCATCTTTGCCGTAGACGTGATATTCAGCTATCCACCAAAGGACGTGTGCACTTCACAGCAGTTTGCTCTGTCCTTCTTTGTATCTGTGAAACATGGCCATCGAAAGTGGAAGATATCAAAAGGCCAGCTGTGTTTGACCACAAGTCTTTACGTCCTGTCTTCCGTATTAAGTGGTATAATATGGTGAGCAGTAGTCAGGTTAGGTGCAGAGTGCTAGATAAGAAAGGGAAGCCAACCGATGGTGTTGTAAAGTCATATCGATCAAGATGACTAGGACACCTGTTGAGCTTCCTGAACCACTGCCTTCCTCGATGGGCAATTTTAGCTAGCTGACATAGGATTGGGCTGGAAAACAGTTAGGGGTGATAGACGAAAACGTGGGATCAGTCCATGAAGTCTTTGACAGTTGGGGAGGTGTAGGCTGCCTGTTTGGGGCACTTGGGATTCTAAGAACTCATGGCTAGAGACTATTAGTGATATGGTTCAAAATCCTTCTCAACAGCGTAGATGCATTCAGTCTTTGTGATCGCTCATATTCACCAAACCGTCGTGTTTTTCCAAGTCACTCTCTTTTTCTCCCCGTACATTCCTGCCTATTATAGTTTTTCTGAATCTCTTTTGTTTTCGTTTTTATGTCACAGGGAGTGTGACAACTTAAACTGCTGCTCAAAGTTCTATGTTGAGACTTTGTCGTTCAAGTGAAAATGTAACACAGACCCAGGTAGCAATATCATTCGTATCATTAGTTGCTTTTGTGTTTCAGGACGCAAGCTGTATTGACGAAGAACTTGTTGAAATTTTGTTCTGACCTAGGTTTCTCTCTGCATTGTAATCGTCACTTCGCCCACTACTTGGAATGTTTCAATAATAGCTAAGTGTATTCAATGTTAACTTACAGTAGGCACTATTGCTCGGGAAGTGTATATGAGTCATAGTTGAAATCTTATAGCTTGGTTGAAACATTACTGGTAAAAACACTACTGTCGCCACAGTAAGGCGAGTGAATTTATGTAGTGCTTTTAAACCCAGAGTTTCTATTTCAGGTACCGAGTCGCCAATAATTTGGCTATGTACAGGTAGCGTATTCGAAGTTTTTTGGTGAGATATTGTGGAACTCTTTCTATTACTTTGAAGCACTCATGCTGGATTACACGATGTCCACAGTTGACTCCCAGTTTTCTTTTTTTTCTCCTCTGGTTAGCTAATTTGGACAGTGTTCCGGAATACATTTGAAGTATTGACGTTGTGTACGTTGTACACACTTTGCTACACAGGAACGAGTAAACTGAATAATACATACTGAGATAACCAAGAGTGGTATCTTATCCTTAATGATTGACTGGTTTAACTGTCTGCTGAAGAATGGATTTCATAAGGTGGCTACCTAAAATGTTTCCTTCAAACATTTGGGAAGGCGGTTTGTAAGGATCTCTGCTTCAGTGTCATTTTTGAATTATAAATTCATAAAGACAGGTTCCTGAGGAACAGTGGCAATTATCGGCAATAGAGCCTTTTATTTAACGTTTTTGTTGATAAATCTGGGTGTATATCTGTCCTCCAGTAGGGTGTCACGTTATTTTAATTAAAATCCTATCGGATCTACAGAGCATATTTTTCGAATCCTTGAACATAAGGTACGTACTAGGTTTTGCTTTCAGATCATTGGGCCGAAGCTCCGGACATTAATAAACTGTCAAGTTCATGTAGGTTTGCGGTATGATTATCTTTCGATTGAGTTGTTTTGTCTTCTAGGGTGTAGCATATCCGTGAATGGAAACGGCATGTTTGATTCACGTTCTAGAGTGAATCTATTGAAGAGTGTGTCACGTTGAAAGTGTTGAAGAGATTGCCTAGATCACATTTTGCATCACGAGTTATAAAAGTATCATCTGCGAATCTTTTGTAGAAGTCAATCGACTGTTTTATGTGAGCAGTTTACCGTCTTTCTGCTAGATTTTTTCCATTTTATACAATTATATTGACTAGTTATTTTTCACACTTACTATGCCATTTCAAACTCTACCTCTTTTTTCTTATCTCCAACTTGTCATCCCCTTCTAGACTACACTTCACATTAGTTTTATAAATTTTTTGTTAAATATAAATACTGTTGTACAGCTCTGGAAAATTATTCGTTGGAAAGAAAATTTTCTTCGCTGTTCACGTCTTCTTTTTCTTGCTGATTATACACTGATTTATTTTGTTACTAAGTGACAATAACACTGCCGTCTTTCGTCGACTAACATTGTGTGTATAAAATCCACTAAATAACTGTACTGCTTTGAAATGAAGTGACGAAAAGAGAGCTCTTTGATGACTTATATGTTCATGATTACAGAACAGAAGTATTACTTTCTATGATTTATTCCTTACTTTGAGTATGATTATTAATATTGTGTTGGTGTGATACAGAAAATGGGTTCCAACAGAATATTATTCTCACAGTAAGAATCATTGTATTTGTTGGTGTTAAAGTCTGAATACTATTCCAACAGTTCACTAGTGCATTAGCCACAGAATGCTTCATATATTTGAACATTCTATTTCATGTCGGTTAATGTAAACCGAAATCACAAGCTTAGTGACTGGTTAAAGAATATAAACTGCATAGATATAAAAAGCTGTTTCATAACTTGAAAATATACCTTAGCTTCTGTGTCTTGCCTTCTGCTGTTACAAGATAACAATTTCTAGGTAAATATACCAGCTATTCCGTTATCGAATGTTATTCGAGAAATGTCCTTACTGCACTATCTGGCGTAGTTTTTAACCTTTCTCACTTGTCATCCACCTTATTAACAGATGATTTAAATGTTTTGTGAAATTACTGTTAATTCTTCATTGCATTGCTAACTCTGTTTCTTAATTTCACTTTATTTCTGTGTTAGGTCACCTTCACTGAGCAACACTCTGTTGTGACCAAATTTTTTGTGAAATGTACCCTTTGATACTGGTACGCCATGAGCAGATTATAATCGCCTAATGATGATATAAATATGTCCCTAGTACTTCTCTCGCGCGCACTGATGTTAGTTATGGAGCATTCTAAGTAAAAGATGCATATTAGGTGACTGAAGTCATTGAGTCATGCTTCATTACTGTCAAATAAGCGTCTTTCTGAACTAATTATACTAGTTGAATAGAGATTAAGTTGACAGAAAATTACGAGTATTAATACGAAACTATAGAACTTTCGACTGGTAGTTTGAGCCATGCATGGATGCATATATTGTTCAAATAGAGGCTTCAAAATTATCATAATTAACTGTTTTATTTATCCAAACCACCATCGATACTTTATTTTCTTATCCATTTTTATTTACAGTATACAAATCACTTCTATTTAAATGTTAAATTTGGTCAACACTTGCGAATTAGTGTTAATTCATAAGACATTTTTACAAGATTTCCATCTGAATATTTCTACGTACTGTTTGCATTCTGAACAACAGAAATATCAGTCAATTCGCATGTCTGCTATACTTATTCATTACTTCATTGTCTTTTGTGTTTTTAATCGAATAATCATTATCTATTATTAGTATCGTCCATATTATAATGTTTTATAGTTAATTGTATTCCAGACTGTTACATACATTTACTTCTTGTTTTTATTCTGTTACAATTACTTATATCTAATGGTCAGAAAAACAGATTTCTCTTTTTTATCGCTAATATTCTCTTCTTTATAATGTTTAGCATAAAGTCGACTATGTGATTCACTTCGCTGCTTTGAAATCTGTGTCAGAATCAACGGAACAACCATTACAGTATTATGAAAATAATGTTGTGGGTTTACTGAATTTATTAAGGGTTAGTTGATTTTATTACATTTATTAATTTAACTAATAACATTTATGAGCCACTGTTCCTTGTTTATATGACATTGAGACTAGGTCACATGAAAATTATGCAAGATTTCTCAGTAATATTGGCGTTCTTGTTATTGTATTGTCATATGAGGACTTGTAAATGGTATCCTTTGATTTTGAAAAACATAGTATTGTTGACTGGAAGCCTTTTTTTGTTTCTGGACGTGTTCTTGGGTTTAGATTAATATTTTTCTCCCCTTATTTAAATAAAAGTTGTGTATATTGGAATGCTTTTCTGGCATTATCCATAGTCAGTGTATATGCGCGATTACTTGAGCTTATCTGCGCTGACTAGTAACATTTATGTGCGACAATCTTTGGCTCGTCGGTTTAGACGCTCCATTTCCAGCTGTTTGGTTACTAGTTCGGTTCTCTCGATTTCCTTTTTTAAGCAGTAGAATTGGATTGCTAAATTGCCTACAACAAGTATGCTGAACTACCTAATATATTGAATCGCAATACATTTTATTTATTGACTAATGAATTTAGTATTATGTGTTTCAATATCACTTGTCTTTGCAACCCAGTAATTCTTTCACTTTCAATTTACAGTTGATTCACTCCCTCGCTTTAAACTGTTTATTTGTTTTACCATTTGAGATGAGTAGCCTACTTTGAAAGCTCATCAGATCGTCACTCATAGTTTTGGCTGTGCCATTTTACTCAAAATCAATTGACAATTATTTTTTTCCTATTTAGGTGATGAAATCACACCGTGTTAAGAATATTGTTTTCTCCAGTTCAGCCACCGTTTATGGGGAGCCTCAGTTTTTACCATTAACTGAAAAACATCCTATAGGCAATTGTCAAAATCCATATGGTGGTACAAAATTTTGCTGTGAAGTTATTCTAAAAGTAAGTCATTTTCCTAATATTAACCTTTCATCCTCCTTTAATTTATCGAGATTACTTTTCATTTGAATTACGAGTGATGTTTAAATAAGTGTATCAAGATATAATATCGATTTATCAATCAATTCTTATCCCTAGAAGTAGGATCTCGGCGGTAAGACTCTCACCAACTACACAAGTGGTCCGGGGTTCGATCCCTTCTTGACGCACCGCTTAACCCCGCTAAATTGTTAGTAAGTCCGATAAAGAGGGAATGTTAGGCGGGAAGCTGGCAACCCCTCCGACCCCATAGAAATAAAACCACTGCTACTGGAACTTCGAAGCGCTACGCTGAAGCCCAATGTTCCGCTGGGAACGTAAAGGTGTAAATAGACGTACTATAATCAATTATAAAATCTGGGTCTTTGAAATTTTCACTTAGTTTTTGTATGGTAATCTGCCATTCTCAAAAACTGCCATATCGCCTACTCGAATCCTCGTCAGGCCGTAAGTACGTTATCAATAGGAATTCTAAAGTAGCAGCTCACTAAAGTTTATGTTACAGGTGACTAAATTCCACTAAAATTAACAATTCATTAAAACTGGTGTTTGTAATACTAGTCACACTGAATGTTGCAATTAGTACAAATTTCATTATTATCCTCTTTTGTCTACTGATTTCAATTAAGAGTGAATCAATTCTTTGAAAAATATTCATCGTCATCCATACAACTGTGACTACTCAAACCTCCTGCTGAACTGACGATAGCCAATGGTGTATATCAGGGGTATTCAATTATGTTATAGATACAGTTATGAAAATAATACGTAAATGTAAAATACGTAGATTCGACCTTCTAAATCAAGTCATTTTGGATACATAACTGATTATTTCAGGTTCTAACGAGCCAGATGTACCATTAGACTCATCTCGCTCTCTTTCTGTCTTGTCCAAATGGTTCACTGTGTTCTTATTTTTTACATAATGGTCTCGTTATAATTTAATAAGAATCTGAATATTCCAAAATGGGACACGAGATTAGATACCCCTCAAATGGAACAGTCGGTAAGAATTTAATCTTCATACTGACAGATGCAGTCTTTTCAGACAAACAATCACTACGAAATATTTCAAAACGTTAAGTTCGTCATTCATCAAAAAACTCTAGAAGCTCATCTCATTTGACAGGATTGTAAATGATCAGGTCAGAGGAATCATCAAAAGGATTGGGGTTAGATTTACACATAATTCCATTATTTCGAAATTGTAATCTCTAATATCAACTTATACATGTTAAATATGTCAAGACTATGAATGCACTCCAGACTACTAGCTGTTATCTGTATGCCTACTTTTTGGTTGTTAACCTGTTTATTCATTGTCAGTTTAGTACTTTCTGACTTAGTGTTGAATGGTTCACACGTTTACAATGAGTAAGGATTTTTTTTTAATTCTATCAGTCGTTTTTAAAAGGTTTTCGAAAAACATTGTTTTCAGTGTTAATGGATAAATTTTGGATGCCAGTCAGATACACTGTCCATTTGTTCAGCTTGTGAAACTACCTTAATTTTGGTTTTTAAGGTAGTAAAAGCCTGTCTATCTCAGCCGGGTATTTTTTAAAAACTTTCTCTTAGTTGAATTCAAAAGACTTGGATTTCTCAGAAAGCGTTGTCATAGAGGTGATAGAGCAGTTAACAATTCTAAGTAGTGCACCTGGTGAGAGTTTGATTGTCTCTAAAGCGAAAAAAGTTTTTGCATTTGAAGAAAAAATTTTATCCCTAAGAACGATCGCACGGGTGGAATGTGCGATTTTGGCGACCAATGTTTTCTACTCTTTCCTTCTTGAAGGGGGAATCCAGCACATCTAAACTCTTGCGTGTCTGAGGAAAACATCTGATTGTGGCCACAGCTCTTTTTGTCAACAGTACCATTACACCTTCAAAATCCCGTCACAACTGAGGCCGCTTACGCTATGACAATAACTGTTTTTAGTCTAACAGTAATGTAGTCGGTTTTTCTAGAATTATAGGATATATGCACAAATAACTGTCAGGTTCATGATATATGCAGCTCTGATAAATGCATCAATATGGCAGCTGTCCACATGAGAAGAATGTGTTTGTGTTTAGTAAGTACCTTGGAAGTCATTTTCATCCAAGTGAAGTTGTGGTGAGAGCTGGCTACTAGCCGAAATCGGTAGACAGTATTTTACGTCAATGTTTATGTCCCCAATATTGGTCATGAGAAAAATATGAACAAAGACTGATTCAACAACCAACCACAGCAGATTTTGCTTAGGCAGATACAGTTAGCATATAGATGATCTGACATTAAAGAAACAGCCACAAAGAGATGATAGATTAACTTTCAGTGAGAAACAACCAATCAGAAGACTGTGCTTTTCTGCTAACAATAATCGATAATAATGTACATGAAAATCTATAAATATGTGTTGATTTCCTTAATAAACGATCTGTTGCCTGGCCCTTGTCTTCTGTCGTTACAAAGTGAATAAGGTGTTTTTACAACTCTCATTAGATTTCATAAAAGAAGGTTTATGTCTATCACTTAGATTAACTTCAGAAACTTCAGTTACATTATTCCTTTATTTCTCTCTTTTTCAACTTGTGGTCGTTTATACATGCATTCATGTAATATTTTTCTTTGGGTCTTATTTTATATAGGATTTATATGAGTCTGATCACTCATGGAATATTATAAGTTTACGTTATTTTAATCCAGTCGGTGCACATTCCAGTGGATTAATTGGTGAAGATCCTAATGGAATTCCAAATAATCTAATGCCTTATGTAACTCAAGTGGCTAGTGGTTTGAGACCTAAAGTTAATGTTTATGGAAATGATTATCCAACTATTGATGGAACAGGTAATTGCATTATTCTGGTTAATTTAGAAATATAAATGTATCAACACAAAGTAGCTCTCTCATTTTGTAAATATGTTTCTAGAAGGCACTGTCAACTTATCAGCGAAGAAGACTAGTCAAAAAGTGTATTTGTTGATGTCATAATTGCATTTCACATTTAATAATGTTCACTGTAATATTGCATCATCCATTGTTCAGATTAATAGTCAATGATAGCGTATTGGTTACCATTACAAACTGGACTGGATTATGCGTCAGACAGTGGGAAACGAGAAGACAGGGATATCCTGGACCGACGTGAAGAACCTAGAAGACCTAGATTTCGCGGATGATTTATGTTTGATGTCACACAAAATCGAAGATTTACAAGCGAAAACCGACAAACTGGTCGAAGAAGCAGCAAAGACAGGACTCCAGGTGAACATAGACAAGACGGAGGTTATCAAAATAACCAACCAACAACAACAACAACAGCAGCAACATCCAGCGCCAATCACCATCAACGGGAAGGATTAGAAAGAGGTTACTTCATTCACTTATCTAGGGATAATTGTCTCAACTACAGGAGGAACGGACGAAGATGTCAAATCGAGAATCGGAAAGGCGGAAACACATTCATCAACCTGAAACCAATCTGGAAATCTTCGTCACTCATCATCAACAACAAAATTCGGATTTTCAATACAAACGTCAAGTCAGTCAGTTCTTCTATACGGATCAGAAACTTGGCGGGTCACAAAGAATATTTCCAACAGCCTGTAGTAGACCTTTATCAACAACTGTCTTCGCTCTATACTGAAGATCAGATGGCCGGAAAGAATCACCAACAAGAAACTATGGGAACAAGCAAACGAAACAAGAACCAATCGGTCAACAAATATGCAGAAGAAAGTGGAGATGGATTAGACACTCGCTGAGGAGACCGCTATGTGACATCGCGCGTCAGGCCAGTGCTCGAGTGAAACCGGAAAGGGAAGCGGTGAGTGGGACGTCGAAGGGTGACATGGAGGAGATCGTGTGAAGAGGAGTTGAAACAGTATGGACTAACATGGATGCAAGTGAAAATTATAGCAGAAGACAGAAACAAGTGGAGGCGTGCAGTTGAAGCCCTATGTTCCACTAGGAACCCAAGGGAACAATAATAATAATAATACAAACTAAAATTCAAACCAAATATCTTTAGATAACTATAATACCTTTTGAAAGAGAAAAAAAGTTTTATAACAAAGTGTTAACAGTTTCTTTAAATTATTTTCATTAATATTACTCTTGTACAACTTACCCAATCTGCTACAGTAAAGTTGGCTTAATTTTCAAGTTGATGTATCCAACCACCTATCGTTCACATCACCAGTGTTAATGTGAAATACTTGAATTTTTTTTCTTACTAAAATTAATTCGATGGTGTATTACAATTTATTTGCTGTTACTGCTGATGAATTTTTTTTAACAAAGTAATGACTGTAAATCACTTCTCCTTTACACTATCTTGATCGTTTTCTCTCTGTTTCCAACGATCTAGGTGTTCGTGATTATATTCATATTGTTGATTTGGCTGTAGCACATACTATGTCATTAAATAAAATAAAACAGAATTGTGGTTTAAAGGTATGTAGCCCATATATAATACATTTCGTATTATAATAATATTAGAAAGTGTATCTATGTTTTGGTGCAATTGTCCTCTCCGAGTTGGATGGTTTATTCCCAAAGCTTTCATAGTCTCTCTAGGCAACATCTTCAACTGGGACTTCAATATGAAGTGAGTTTCTTTGTCACATGGCAAAAATTCAGATTCTAAGTCATTGGAACGGTCGAAACAAATGCAAATTAACAACCAGCTGCAACCAAGATCATCAATGGAGACAATTATATCATTCATGAGGAATTCAAAAAGCTCATGTCATGCTGAAGATTTCTAGAAAGACAATGAAAGCTTCGCAATTATTTCATCCGTGTCAGAGAACATAACCACACCGATAGCCGCCACCCACCTCTAATACAAATCTTCCTTATCGTGTCTGTGTATATATTCAAACATACTTAAGATATGATTACAGTATCTGTGATGTAAGAAATACACGAAGAAGAAGTTACAGTCACTTGTAGATTCTTGCGTGACTTTAATAATACGTGGTGTTATTCGTTCCTCTTCAAATGTTTTGTGTATGTATGAATGTTTGTTTTGTACATCTTGGAAACACTTCGACAGTTTATATTTATAGTAATAGTTAGTGCAATCTATCCATTTAGAATTAATTTCATCAATTAATTAATTAATCAATGAAAATAAAGACAAATGAATCAGTTAAAGCTAGGATCCACTGTCTAGCATCTGCTATAGTCAAGTAAATTTTCCAGAAAATTTCTCAACGGATTACATCTCTTAACTAATGTATTCTTTTGAAATATATTTTAGTATGTTTTATCATACTTATAATATCATTTTATGAAACTGTCTTGATGGTAGAGTTCAATATGAATAATGTTTGTTTTCATAAATAAATAATAGTACTTACATTACTACTGAATTTACTAATAAAATTAATTTAATTAGATATATAACTTGGGAACAGGTGAAGGACATTCTGTATTAGAAATGATTCATGCTATGGAGAAAGCAAGTGGCAAAAAGATTCCTTACACATTTTGTCCAAGGCGACCTGGTGATTGTGCAAGTGTTTACTCTGATGCGTCTTTGGCCCTACAAGAATTAGGATGGAAATCAAAATATGGAATTGACGTGAGTCAGACGAGTTATATATGTATAATGCATAAAACATGTTTTATCATTAATTAATTGATGTATTCATTGTCGAGCTTTCTATTTCGTAATGATGTCGGAGTAATCACACAACCGTATGATTATGTTCGATAAATTGTACTGGAAACGTTTCCCACTAAATAATTCTGTCTCACTGTATTTACCAAATAAACAAACTGACATGGAATCATACGCCATCACAGTGTCCTGATTTCACCCTTATATGAACTCCTTAATAATCCTGTAATAATGGAAGCAATAACTGTAAAATCTAGGTTAATAATTTTTCTTGTCATTATTCATTAAGCAGTTATAGAAGGAGGAAGGAACTATTTTTTTGAAAACGATAATCATTTGCGCTTATGTCTTCTCTTTTTTTTGTTATATCCATGTTTTGTAGAAAATGTGTGAAGACATGTGGAATTGGCAAGTGAAAAATCCACAAGGTTATCTTACTCTTAATCATTCAAGTGATAAATAAATAAATGACATATTCTCAGGTATCTTTCAATACTTGTTTCTATCTTGTTTTTCACTTTCTGTTTTTCTTGTTTGATTTTAAATAATTTCATGTCACTGTTTTTTAAAGCAACTGTGTTTTGTATACTTTTCCGAATCAAATTCGTCTCGCTATTTTTCGTATTTTAATTTTATTTATAAATAAACAGTTTGTGATATTTTGGCTGGCATTTTTATTCTCCTTTTTTGGCTAGGTGCTTTGGTGTGAGTGAAGTGAAATCATTTCTAAACGTACATATGTGGTGGTTAGGTGGCACTACATAACTGTTTCCATGTTTCTGGCTTGAATTCAATGGACTAAGTAACCAATTTGTTGTAGTACTTTTGAGTAAATGTTTGCTGATTAGCCTTTCGAAAATTCGAGCAATTTTTGATGTTTCACAGTTAGGAACTGCAAGCGATCATTGTAGGTCAGGTAATATTCTTCTTGTTCACTATCAAACTTCGATGAAGACTGTGACGTATAGTCCCCCTTCAATGCTATGTTAAAGACTGAAAAGCCATTACAAGGGGAGTTATTAGTGTAAGCCTAAGAGAAACCACGGGAATTTGTTAGTATAGGTCTACTCTAATGGAATGACATTCAGTCACTGGTTTAGTCACTCTTAAGTCTCAAAAGGTTGCTTAAGCGGTTCAAACCTGTTATATGTGGATTCGAAGCTCAACTTGGTTCTCATTGTAACAGGCAGTCTAGATAAAATTGCAAAGTATGAGGTCGGTGTCTATTCTGTAACCGGCTTCATGTATGTACAGCTGCAGGATTTAAAGACAGGAATTTTTCTCGTGCTGTGTGGAATCTACGTGTCGTCTTACTTTGGTTTCAATAACGCCTACGACTCTAACCGTTTGGAGAATGTTCAGAAAGGGATGACGGCAGTCATGGATCTGCGCAGTTGTAGGGGACCAAAGAAATTCGTCATTTCAATTGAATCTCAGCCATTTCTCTTCCAGCGGTCAATTTGTTTGTCCGTGTTAATTTAATCATAATGCGGACAGTTGAATATTCAAGGGACAAAAGCGCGGCTGCTACCTTGTAGTGTCATTGTGTATCCCTATATTTGTTTCTACTGTCGTCAATAAATGTTCTCTTGAACTGCCATAAGTATTATATTCTCCCTTCACTTTTGGAGTGTTAAGAACACCAGACTAAGTAGTCAGAAGGTAGCGTGGTCAAAGCGCAGATCTAGCAGCCTAGATGGTTACACAAAAATAATGAGCTATATTTCTTGTTGAAGCCAACTGGAGAGGAGCTGGATGTCTTTTAAGCAGCGTAACCAACTGGCTTCCCAGACAGTAAGCTCTTTGGTGACAGACTACGATGATCAGGATCTTAAGGACGAAATTGTCACCAAGTAAGCATTGAACTAAAAACTGACTGCGTGATAGGAATGAGCCAGGGTAACTCGAACAAAGAGAATAGTTATGGGCTTCCTCTTGGCAACCCATAAGTTATTGTTCACGGAAGATCTGAACTTCAGTGTAATTCCCTTTTTTGTTTCAGGTTTTTGGTAACTTTAATGTGCTGTCGACAGCTGTAGTCACTTTGCGGTATCGAGATGTTGATGCAGCAACTCACGAACCGCTTTCAACTAACTGGCAAATGCAGCTTCCACACACTTTCTCTAACTACTTTAACTAATTGCATAAGTTCATTGTCTCATTTATCTTTATTTCTCCCTGCTATAATTCTTTGTATGGATCTTGTTTATTTAGTTTCTGATTATTGTCGCTATAGCTGTTATTAGTACTGTCATCCTTTTAACTATCATCTTTTTTCCTTTAATTAATTCATACCGCTGACTGGTGAAATGGCTGTCACCGACCATAATATCGTCAAGATCCTAACATAATTTGTGTGCCGTCATTAGAATTCGACGAGCCTCCTAGAAGCTACTGAAAACATTGACAACTCGTGAATTCACTAGAGATCAGGAAGTGGTCCTCATCGTCAGTAGACAATCATAAAGAAATCAATTCGCTCTACAATACTTTTAAAAAGGATTGCAAACATTGCATTGACTAGAATCAGCTCGCGGTTAGTATATTGACGTGTCTGAGAGTCTCTTTCTCATTAGGAATATAACCACCTACTGAAAGACGAAACTAGCTGACAGGACGAGTGAAATCCATCAGGACTGCACCGTATTAATTTATTCGGACAATTGTACACTAGGTCTGCCTGTCTCACACTCAATACCACTTCTTCCAAATTATTATACAATCAGGACTTGTGTATCAATTACTAGAATTCTGCTGAAACATTCCGATTACCAAAGATATATCTGAAAAAGCTTTATATGACAGTTTAATTACTCCATTACTACTCACCTGTTATTTTATAATTCTGAATATTCGTTTGCTAATATGAGAGATGAAGATAGGTTTCAAGATGATGTACGATTTCGCCGAACATATTTGTTTAACACCAGTAAGAATGTCTTATTGTGGTTGTGACAGCATCCTCCTACCAGAGATATCAGAAAAGCTTCCTAGAAACTAACTTGTCTGCTGCTGGAATCTGAACTCCAGAAGAGTTGTGAAGTGTGAATACGTTGACATGATCGTCATCAGTGAATTGTGCTCCGAACACCAAAAAGTTATGGATGCTGTGTCAGTGTGTAATACTACCAAAAAATGATGTAGAATTGTATTATAACACACTGCCTAAAATTCGTTATTGGGCACTACGGTATTCCATGTGGTTGGTCAGAATTAGTTGACTGTTAGAAGGCAGTAACAAAGTTGAATTTGCATGTTTCCCTCATGGAATTTGGCAGTGATGCGACTTCCTACTGGCTGAAGTCACTGTCACTCCGAGGGTTAGTAGCTTCAAGAGTACGTTAGAAGACTATATGAAAAACCAGAGTTCTGTCAGGAAAGCATTCTGCATCCAGGAGATTGTAATAGCACTGTACCAGCTTTATTAAGCACAATGTGCTCACGTACACACACGAAGTCAGGGCCTTTCCTAACTTGCATGTGCTGATAACTAAATAAAAATAATGTGTGCTCCGGAGACCAATATCTTTAAATAGAATAAGTGTTATGATTTTTTAATACTGCAGGATGGGGGGAGATCTCATTGCAGTGTTTAAAATGTTAAATAATGACTACGGACATGATCTGTTCCCTCTCTTCTTTCCCACCAGGTCGGAACACTCCAGATGACAGCAGGAGAGTTAAAAAGCCTGACTATACAGCTGTAGAGTACTAGTTCTCACACCGAATCATCAACTCCTGGAGCCGACCCCCAGAAAAAGTGGTGTCAACGTCCTCAATTTACCCATTCAATAAGGTTTCGATAAGCACAGAAATATATTAGAAAGAGATTAACATAGGCTGTAAGCTTTCTATCTGCAATCAACAAATATGAATGTGAAGATGTGTGTGTTGTTTAGCGAACTGGTGTTCGAGCCTGACTGAATACGTACTCGTTAAGACAAAACTTAATGTACCTTACCCATTCCTTTCTCCATACACATTCTATACGCAGTCCTTTCGCTCTATCTTTTTATCTGTATGTTCATTTAGTTCCCTTATTTCCTTTCTACTCACCTAACAACAGGTGAGGATAAACGTTATCGAGTTTTAAATTTACCTCGCTTCAAGTATTCTCGTCTTTCATTGGCTAGAACAGTGGCTGTCAACTGGATTTCTGACTCGTCTTAGGTAGGTGCCATCGTGTGCGGTTTTGTGTGGTTTGCAAGCAACTATGATGAATATAAATGTAACATTTGACTATTCTAGCATTGTTTCACTGTTTTTTATACAGATACAATGCTCTTTTCCTTATAAACCCCCTTGAAACTAGTTAGCCATTATGGTGGTTATCAGTGACTACGATCCCATGGATCCAAACGCATTTCTTGAGTTGTGGTTTTAGGTGAAGTATTTTCTACTTCGATATTTCTCACTCACATAGTCTGGTATCCTGCGTTTCCTGCGAATTGACTGTGACAAGCTGTGCTTCACTAACGAGCCCTTTTTCTGGAATTTCATCGAGGTAACTAGTGCGAGCGGAAGCAGTACGTGTGTAAGAAGCTGCGGACGCATTAGAAGACTTTTAAAAGGTGAGGACCTTAAATGTTGCTAACAGTGACAACCTTTTTCACATACCAGTATGTGGCTTAGTTCACATGCAAGTAGGAACTGACAGTAGATTATACCAAGCGTTATCATCAACCGGGTGGGCGGGTCTGCATGTGAGAGGATCATAAAAGGCTAAAGATGATTGTACGCCAGGCGTTATGCAACCTACAATCGATTTTGGGATCTGGAACGTAAAGAATACAATCAATTTCTTCGTAGTGTAATATCTGTGTTAGGATTTTAACTAAAAGGCAGAGTTCATTGGCAAATGGGAGCGAAGCGGGTGGAAACCTCGTTGCCCAGTTTACCGAAGAAATGTATGCGAGCAAACATTTAGGTCGAACGTCGTTTTATGTGCTTCCGATGGGTGACGAAGAAGGGTACAAAGTATGTTTTTTATTGTTCTGTTAATCCGTTCCACTGAACCGTTTCCTTGGGAGTGATAGGACGTAGTGTGAGTCAGTCAACTGACGAAGCATGACAGATCTGAGCAGTAAGTGGACTCTGAAAAGCAGCGCCTTGACCTGAATGTGTATAGAAAAGGCGCCAACACGAAACATCCATTTGTCAATCAGTGTGCGACAGATTGTCGTTGCATCAATGGAATAGCTTCACACAATTTGGTGAAGTAATAATCCATGACAAGGATTTATCATGACATTTTTTCCCACCAGGTGGTTGCCGGCTGCAGTTAGTATAGGCACTAAGGGTGCCCCTGGTATTTGCGGAGGCTGCTTGATTTGAGCACATGTATCGAGCATGAGAGATCGAGAAATCATACTCTTGCAGGTGCAGCATCCATCGTGACAACTTCCCACATGGGTCTCTGGCGGTTCTCAGCCACTGCAACGGCTTATGATCAGTCTCTACGTGGAAGCGTTGACCCAGTAAATATGGTCTAGCGCCCACACAATTGCCAAACGCTCCTTCTCGATTGTTGAATACTTCTGTTCTGTGTGCATTAAAACACGGCTGGCGTGCTCAACGACTTCGTCACCCTGTCTGAGTACTGCACCTATTCCGTAATCGCTAGCATCGGTAGACACTATGAACGGCTCTCCCGGTACCGGTAGTCGCAGCGTCATTCTCTGGTGATCTAATAGCTGTTTGATGTGGTCAAATACTCTCTGCGAGTCTTCGGACCAGACAAACTTTGACTCGCCTAATAGCTGGTAGAGCAGGGCCGCTACTTTGTTGAAGCTTTTCACGAGTCGACTGTAGAACGCCGCTCTCCCCAAAAACTGTCTTAATTTCGTTTTCGATTTCGGGGGCTCAATGGACTTGATTGTTAAGATTTTTTCCGGCAGCGGTGTTATTTCGCCATTTCCCACCTTATGACCCAAAAGCGTAACGTTCTTCTTAGCAATCTGAGATTTCTCCTTGTTGATGCGTAGACCGAAATCTTCGATGGGCTTTAGAACTGCCTCTACATGCTCTACGTGCTCAGTCTCGCTCGTACTGTATATCACTAGGTCATCTCCATAAACTTCGACGTTCCTCAAATTCTTAATTAGCAACGTCATTAATCGTCTAAATGTAAACAGGGCACCTGCCAATCCAAAAGGCATGCTTATGAACCGATACTGTTTTTGTCCCACAAAGAACGCTGTCTTATCTCTATCTCCTCGTTCTAAAGGCAGTTGCCAGTACCCCGATCGCAGATCTAAGACTGTGAACAGCTTCGCACTTTGTAGGTGATCTAAAGCTTCTGCTATTGTTGGCATTGCACACGGTCTCAGCTCTGTTATACTGTTCATTTGTCTGAAATCAACACAAAATCTGTATTTCCCGTTGCTTTTCCTCACCAATATCACTGGAGAACTATACAGGCTATCGGCTTCTTCAATAATGTCATCCCCCAACATCTCTTCAACCTGTCTTGCAACCTCACTTTCTAAATGACACGGGACTCTTCGAGTAACAAATGGTCTCTCTTTCCCGCTTGTCACTGGAATTTCGTGCCTCACTTTATCACAGTAGCCGCATGGATCTCCCTCTCCAGTGAAAAGATGGTCGTATTTGCTGAGTAACTTTGCTATACTTCGGACTTCCGATGCCGCAATCCCTGCTACCTCACTATTCTCGTGCACGCTAAAACACCCGTACTTCGTAACGACAACCCTTTTCTTCATGTTAATCACTGCATCCACTTCTCGCAAAAAGTTGGCCCCATGGATTGTTCGGCGCAATTCAGGTACGACCAGGAATGGGAACGTCACGCAATCCTCTCCAATTCTAACCCTGCAGTCTGAAACTCCCGCGATTCTTAACATGTGACAGCCCACTGTTTGCACCGTCAACGAACACGGTCTTATACTCTCATATAAACTCCTTTCTACGAGTGAGACTGTTGCCTCTGTGTCGATTAAACACACCAACTCGCGATCATTTACCCGTACCTTCAAATATATCGCCCTCTTCTCCATCGCCCCTATTACCTCAAGTCTCGGTACACAGCAAGAAAACTTTGTATATCTTTTAAAAATTCTTCTTTGGCGTCTCTCCGGGCAGCGGTTTCTCCAGTGCCCCAGTTTGCCACATGTGAAACACCGGTCTCCCCGCACGCTCAGTCTCAGCGCGGCCACTTCACGTTGCAACTCTTCGATTTGTTTCTCACACTGCTCGGATTTTGGTGGCTCTACCCCTGCAAACGTCTTGCTTAACAGTTGTCTGGTCACCTTCGCAAGCCCCCCGATGTCCAATGGCTGTACGGCGTTAACTAGGTGTAGCTGTTGGGATATATGTTCTGGAACACTCTCCATAAACTGGGACGCCAACATTTGTGCGTCGGAATCTTCGTCCAGTGTTGGTAGAGCGCGACGAAGTAGGCTTGTCAAGGTCAGCGCCAATACGAAAGGATCACCGTCAACTCCCAGCTTCGTGGTGCGAAACTTCTGCATTACCCGCTCTCTGTCCATCGGGCTGTCAAACTCCTGCTTCAAGCGTTCAACCACTGACTTCCAAGTTGCTTGCCCTTTTTTGTTTGCCTCATACTATCATATGCTGCCTTCGCCCGGCCTCTCAGTAGCGTTCCAAGAACAACCGTCTTCGCTGATGGCTCTTGCACGCCATTCAACTCTGCAACAGCTTCGAAGTCCCTCAAGAAAATCCATACATCTCCTTCTTCAAAAGCTGCAGGCCATGGGATTTCATTTCGCGACAGGCAGCGATACCAAATGTAACAACAGAAGACAAGAGCCAGGCAACAGATCGTTTATTAAGGAAATCAACACATATTTATAGATTTTCATGTACATTATTATCGATTATTGTTAGCAGAAAAGCACAGTCTTCTGATTGGTTGTTTCTCACTGAAAGTTAATCTATCATCTCTTTGTGGCTGTTTCTTTAATGTCAGATCATCTATATGCTAACTGTATCTGCCTAAGCAAAATCTGCTGTGGTTGGTTGTTGAATCAGTCTTTGTTCATATTTTTCTCATGACCAATATTGGGGACATAAACATTGACGTAAAATACTGTCTACCGATTTCGGCTAGTAGACAGCTCTCATCACAAGCACATCGGGAATGCCTCATTGAATCTCATTGAAAAAATCTCGTTTTGTCACAGAGTCCAGTCTGCGTTGCTAAATATACTTTCTGAGCAGGTCGTTCTCCCTCTATTCCAAGATTATGAGTGACGCCAATGGATGATTGCCTTGGTCAAGATGACTTATAATGGATTATAAAACTGGGGTTGAGAGTGGAGGTGTATTCGTGCTGGCTGTTACTAATATATTCATATAACCTATCTATGTAGGACACACCAGTTGTACAGGCATGGATAGGTATTATTTAAATTACATGAATTTGATTTATAGTGAGATTACATGGTTGCTGTCCTCTCTGACATCAATTAGTGAGTACATTCTGATAGTTAGTCGTTCAATGGAGCACATGAAGAAATACAGAAATATTGTCTTCGCATTAACAAAAAAACCCAAGTATGTGTCGGATAAATTACAAATATATGGGAAAAAATAAAGCTTGAAGTCAATTCCTCCATATAACTTTGTTGTGTGCCGCATCGTATGTTGTTTTATGTTCAAATTGGGTATCAATTTAAAATGAGTGATTTATTTGCATGATTTTTACATCATTTTATTGCAAGTAATACTAGATGTGAGTTCAACTGAATGCAGATTAATATTGGTCATTGTCGAGCAGATTTGTTTTACTGCACTCAAGTCACCCATAGCCCGCCATTTGTCAGAGCATGGTCGTTCCGTGCGAGTAAGTTGATAAACACGTAGAAAGCTATATGCAAGCCATATTAGTTCATTGACAGTGCTTGTATAGGATGCTGTACAGCGTCTTGTTATGGTGACAGTGGATTTCATCAAGGATGCTGAGCCATTACTAGCCAAACCTTGAGGGATGATGTATGAGTAAGTGACTTCAATTGTTTCTCAGCTTCAGTCGGAATGTAGATTAATGCAGCTTGTACTACAAAGCAAATACAACAGGAATGTACCAGAGGGCAGAGAAAAAGTATGTAGAGTGGGACATACATGTTTATATTCGTTGTACATTGTAATTTAGTGAACAAGTGTTTATTTCTACTATGTCTTTTTATGCGTCTATGCTACTAGTTTACTTAGAGTTTTAGAGTAGTAAAGGAATTTAAGCGCGTTTAGGTACTGTAGTAGACTGATAGTTGATTCGTTCTAGGAATAAATAGGTTATTTATATAATCAGAAGAGTTAAACTGGATATTTTCGGCTGGAAACAAACTGTCAATATCCATACAAGGGGAGACTATGTACTAGACTTAATATTCTGTCACGATATAAGCCCCCTCTCAATCTTAGTGGGTTCTAAGTTTTCAGGTAGTGACCACAAAACAGTGATGTGTGCTCTGCCACTTCCACTGAATAGCAATGCAGCTCATACCTCCACTTCACAACAAGTAATATGTAGGAACTATAGTAAGGCAAACTGGACCTTAGTAGAATCAGTGCTAAGATCCTCCGAATGGGGCGAATACTTCACTACTGATGACCTCTCGAGAGCTCTGAGCATCTTCTACCATAACTCGAACACATGCTTAGATGCTGTCATTCCACTGCAAACACTTGAGCTGTCCCCACATAGGAAGTCATTCATAAAACCAAAGGATTGTATGAAACTGAAGAAACTCTCAACAACTTACTTCAAACACCACGACTTTGGCACACTAGGTTTAATACTTAACACCCTTAGTTCCATCTCACAAGCTGGAGATTTCCGTATGAGAAACGAAGTACGCATCGCAGTAGCCAGTCCTGCTAGAGTGTATGCACTCACAGAAATCTTAAAGAAGCGAATGAATCGCAAAAATCATGGCCTTTCCCTCCTCATAGACAAAGGTAGGCTATGCACCAATTCTACAGACATGTGTGAATTATTTAACTCAACTTTTGCAGGTAACTAACTTAAGCCCACAGTCTGGTTACTCAATATACAGCCTGCTACTAATGTGGCACAAACTCCATCTCCACACACACCAAACTTAATTAGTACTGTTGAATTTAATTATACTAACATTAAACAAACTATAAGAACCCTGAAATGCCCAAAAGGTTTCGGTACTGACGGTAGATCATCCTATTTTTATAAGTATGGTGGCCCTGACGTTCCCTTACTACTGCTTAAGATATTCACAATGTCCTTAGAAACCCAAACTTACCCTGATATGTGGAAAACAACATTTATTATGCCTAAACACAAATCTGGCTCGAAAACAGAGGTCAGTAACTACAGGCCGATCAGTATCACACCTATAGCATCTAGAATTATGGAGGGACTAGTTAAAGACAATCTAATCAAGCATATGCCTAGCTGCAACATTATAAGTCCGAACCAACATGGATTCCTAAAATCCAGATCTTGTTTAACATGCCACTTAGACTTCTTTAACTTTGTGACCAGCAGTCGAGACAGACGACAACTAGTACTTGTCATCTACTTTGACATCTCAAAGGCATTTGACCGTGTCGACCATTTACTACTAGTGCATAAGCTGAAATCCTTAGCAATACGCGACCCACTATTAGGATGGCTTAAATCATTTTTAGCAATAGGACCCGAATAGTTAAACTCGGATCTACAACTTCGAAACCTAGCCCAATCACCTCTGGTGAAGTACAAGGTAGTGTCATTGGACCCCTTCTATTTACTCTATATATTAACGACATATGCGCCTGCTTCTCTCATGGGAAACCATACATCTTCGCAGATGACCTAAGAGTCGCTTATACATTCCAATCTGACGACCTAGGGTACTTCCAGAATGTTGTACAAAAAGAACTAGATAAAGTGACTGCTTGGTCGTCTTTATGGAACCTCCAATTTAACCTTAAAAAATGTGGCTGGATCTGCTTCGGTGCACCCTCAATCGACATAAAGTTAACGCTTCAATCGGCTAACCTAACCAAACTCCAAAGTGTCGTTGACCTAGGTCTGAGGTACTCGAGTAACCTAAAATTCTCTGAGCAAAAGGCATCACAGACTCAAAAGTCGAGGATGCTGTTAGGATGCATACTTAGGAACTTTCACGACAATGAAGCAAAGCTAATTCTGCACAAAACCTGTGTGAGGCCACTACTAGAATACTGTCCATTTATTATTAGCAGCACTCACGCACGTGAAAAGCTAAGAATAGAAATTATCCAACGATATTTTACCTCAAATCTACTTGGCTACGAATGTAAGAAAGACTACAACTCATGGTGCATGATTCTACAACTTGACCCACTCTGGACAAGACGACTAATTATAAACCTAGTATTCTTCTATAAGGTCCTACACAAAATATCATTCTCAGACAGTAAGGACATACAATTCGCACAAGAAGGCTCCTACGATCTGCGTAACCAAACTTGCACAGTGACAATAAAAGCCTTTAAGTCAACACCCCGCGAAAACTTCTTCACAGTCATGTATTCTAAAATATTTATTCCTAGAACGAACCAACTACTATTCTACTACAGTATAATATAATATATATTTCCTATCTATGTAGGACACACCAGTTGTACAGGCATGGATAGGTATTATTTAAATTACATGAATTTGATTTATAGTGAGATTACATGGTTGCTGTCCTCTCTGACATCAATTAGTGAGTACATTCTGATAGTTAGTCGTTCAACCAAAACTCTACTGAAGACAGAGGACGCCTGCAAGTTTTACTCAAGGCAAGTAGGTTGCTGAGATGGATACTTGGTCATAGATACTTAGTCAATGGTAACCCGTGAGTGAGCAGCTTCTGTGAAAGCGGGGAAATTTCGGATTGAGTATCAGATCCCATGTAATCTTGTCATAGATAAGAAACGGATGAATGACGCTAATTATTTTCACGTTTTACGTGTAAGCTTGAGCTTCCATCTTAGCATCGTTAGTCGTTCTCGCAGCGTTGTGAGCAGGTGATGGTGGTGGGTGTTAGGGCAAAGATTAGAGGGACAAATTTCTTGGGGGACACCAACACGCCAACATTTCAGAGTGCATTTCGGTGATGAGTCTCCATAAAATTCATGGTGCAACATTATATGAGCATGTAGACAAATTATGAATCGGTGACTTACTTTGTTGAGCCTGACGGTTGTGACCACGTTTGCGCGCATTAAGGTACAACGTGATGGTTGTTGGCAGCCGCAGAATATATGCCAGTAGATTGCACGGAAGTAAACCGCTCACGAACCGCATGCGACCATTTTTTCCATTCACCACACCACTAGGCATGTCGGCGTGAGCCATAATAATAATCTGGAGAATGTGGAAATAGTCTGGAGGACTCTCTCCAGGCATTTGTCGTCGGCCAAGCAGCTCCAACATCGTGTGACAAGTGCCAAAATGAAAGTCGAAACAGGAGCCTCGAATACTGCAGATTTCATTGGCAGAATAATTGCTACGAGACCCAGCAGCATCATGTCTTGCAAAGGCTTTACCAGAGGGGGTAATGAGGATATGAGCATTATAGTGACCCACGAGGCCAAACTGTTAAATGCCTTCATGTGTTTCTTCCATACTGAGTAATCTGAAGCGGGTTAGAAGACTGGTGGTCGGCGAAAAGCAGGCAGACTAGAAGTAGTTGATGCTCTTTCCTCTGGGAGAAGCTTTGGAGGTCCATAATCTGATTAGAGACCCTTTTTTAAACAATCTGACACCTCCGACACCGCTTTCTAGCACAACGAGCAATCACACAGGCGAGGAAGGTAGAGCACGAGATCTGAAAGGACGTTTATTCAGTACAGTGCCGAAATTCAGACTGCGACGTCTAATCCTGTCACAAGCAATCAGGCTTTTGGTCATCATTGGTGTCAATTCTTGGCAGAAGTTGTTCGTCTTTCTCCTAGGAATCGACTCCCTGGTATTATCCTGAAAGAAGAAGAAGACAGTATCGTTTATTGCTTTGTCCTCACAGGTTCTTATTCTATCATTTACACAGCTTTTAACGCAACAACATGAGTAAACTCTGCAAATTTTTAGCTTCTGATATATTTTCGACCATTTTAGGAGCATTCACTTCTTGGTTCTGGACCAGTAGTGTTTAGAAATGTTTCCTGATTTTCGATGGTGTGACTGCAGGAGATATATTTCTTCCGTTGATTAGGGTTCCCCTAACTCAGAATCTAGGTATGGATGCTTATGTAAGCGAGTGAAATCATCCCGCGTGCTCAGGATCATTGGAAAAATCAGACACCTGAAGGACACTTTCGTCCATATTAGTCAGCTATGTTGGATTGCCGTTCTCTTACCGTTCGTTGACAAATCGCCTTTATGTTTATTCTGTAGTTATTCACAGCTTGTAGTGATGCATATTATTCACCTTATTTTTGTTTCCGTTGCTGTTAAAATTAGTTATTTCGTTTGTTTCGAGAGTTTTTACCACCAGGTTAGTTCATTCATTTCAGTGTAGTTATTTCATACGTTGCATTCATGCGTGGTTAAAGTGTTTTAGTTTTTTCAGATTCTAAAAAATTATACTCTGTAGAAGTTTTTGAATTCATGTATATGGGTATGTTTGGGTGACAAAAGCTGTTTCCAGTTCATTTGTTGTTTGCCGCTGTTGTTGCTGGCTCAGTTGGGTACTTAATATATGGAAATCTGGAAAAAACAATGTTTTTCACGTTCATGTTCACAGCATCCAACAATTTACAAGTCATTCTTGTGAAGAGAGCACGATCAGAGTTGACATTAGCAAAGTTATCGAAGGACATTAAACCTGGAGAATTTAGAACATGGGTTTAAGTTTGAGAAGCTTTCGAGCTTTTCGAGAAGGTGAGTATGCCATCAGTGTGTCTATTATCAGTTGAAAAACCTGACATGATATTGTGAGAGAATCGAAATTAAACAAGTATGAGCCGCATGTGGAGTATGAATATGTGGTGTTTGTATGTACTTCTGTAAACAGAATGAAATCGAAAGGCAATCAGAAACCTCTAAATGTAAGTGTTGCCTATAGTTGTAAATGCCTAAAATACTAGATCGAAATACATGGAGTAGAGCTGCCTGTAGTAAAGCCAATGTTAACAGCCACTTTAATATGCTGCAAAACGATTTAAAAACAGATAACATACGATGTTCTAATGAGTGTACGCGCTACCATAGTTGGACTTTAATCAACAAGAATAATGATTCTGATTAAGGTCTACAATCGGTGGTTTTTAGGAAGTTACATGAAGCTTACACTGCAAAGAACTTATACTACACATGATCGTAGCTCAGACAGCCGAGACTAATAATAATTATTTATTTCTGGAACAGAAACCAGCCATTTTTACAGGCATGAACAAATGTACACTAATTAGAACTTATAGAATATATATGATTTGTTAATCTAGAAATAGATTGAATACTGGTAAATTTGAGAGAAATATTTAAAAAGAAATGTACAAATAAGGCAATAGGTAATTTTCGAGATATGCTTTCAACTGAATAATTCATGAGAAATAGCATCAAATCAAAACTGTAATTGAAAAAAAATACGGTATGTCAATTTCACGCGGGAATTATAAACGATTACGTTAATTGTGGAAGGTAAGTAGCATTTTTGTACAGGTGCTGGCGTGAAATATAAGAGATGCGGAATGAACAGTAATTGTAAGTAAATGATTCATAGAGTGTTTGAAAGTCCATAAAACTTCAAATTCACCGGTAAGTACACCATAATTGTGACATTTCCAGTTGTATATGAGACCAACTTTGAACTTGTCGGCAGATTTCATGATAGAGGTGGTTCCGTTATTCACCAGGTGGGCTAGCAATATTCCGAGGATAGCGGCACTGTTTCAGTACCTTCGTTTAAGGCAGTACCTTTGAAAAGAGAAGAAGACACAAGGAAACCGACAGAGAGGTGCAGAAGTATGTAATAGGTGTTAATAATTCAAAACATATGTAAAAAAACATGGGTTCATCAATTTTTTGTTTTTTCTTCATTTAAAAAATACTACTAGGTCACTAGTTTTCTAACCGGTCCCAAGCCCGGATAAAGATGGAGGATTGGGGCGTGGTGCTAGCAACTCCACCCGCAAAACTTAACCAAATTGCTACAAAAACTTCAACGCACAAATTTATCAAAAATTCTAAAAATACAAACAATAACCTTATTTTTCGCTGGAATCAGGGAAGTGAAATGACGCAGGCTGGTGAAAGCCTTCGGGAAGCCAGTCAGCCGATGTGCCTTCTTTCCATGAAAGCAAAAATAAGGATGGGGACGTGGAATGTTCGTACAATGTACGAAGCTGGGAAGGCTGCTCAGGTAGCCGCAGAAATGAGGAGATATAAAATAGAAGTGTTGGGAATCTGCGAGAACAGATGGAACGGATGCGGAAGGTGCCAACTACCAACTGGAGAGACAATAATCTACTCCGGTCACCCAGAGGACGATCACGAGCACACCGAGGGAGTAGCCATCATGATGTCACCAACAGCGGCTAAAGCTCTCATGCAGTGGGAACCAATCTCCTATAGGATAATGACAGCTAGGTTCAACTCAAAAGGAAGGAAGGTTACAATCATTCAATGCTATGCGCCTACAAACGTCTCAGAAAAAGAGAAGAAGGAGGATTTCTACAGTCAACTACAAACAGTAATGAACACCGTCCCAAAGAACGATATCAAAATCCTGGTGGGTGATATGAATGCGAAGCTGGGAGAAGACAATACAGGAAGAGAACTCACTTCGGTGAAATGAACGACGATGGTGAACTCTTCTCAGACTTCTGCGACTTCAATGATTTGGTGATTGATGGCAGTGTGTTCAAACACAAGGTTATACACAAGGTGACATGGATTTCACCAGATGGACACACCAAAATCCAGACAGACTTCATTTCAATCTCAAGGAAGTGGAGACAGAGCCTACTGGACACAAGATCGAGGAGAGGAGCAGATGTGGGTTCAGACCATTATCTAGTACAAGGGACTTTCAAGGTGAAGCTGAAAGCCTCGAGGATACCTGGGGATAGGCCACCATGCAAGTTCAACACGCAAAAACTGAAGGACACAATCACACAGGACACTTTCCCTGCAACTGTCAGAGCAAAGCAGGAAACACTACGTGACATCACGGAAGAATCATGCGTGGAGGACCATTGAAACTCTCTGAAGGTGATTTTCAATGAAACGTGTTCAACAGTTTCAGGAAGAAAAAAGAGACAAGATAAGGAATGGCTCTCAATGGACACTTGGAAGCTAATAGAGGAGAGGAGAATGGTGAGAGAGAAAATGATTCAACGCAAAGACGGGCAAGAGAAAGAGACGCTGAGTTCAACTTACACAGCACTGGACAAAGAAGTGAAGAAGAGTGCCAGGAAGGACAAAAGACAATTCTAAGACAACCTGGCTACTGAAGCTGAGAAGGCAGTAGGCAAAAGGGACCTGAAGACACTATATCAGATAACCAAGTCTCTATCCGGGAAGAGATCAGCACAAGTGAAACGTATAAAAGACACCCACGGGAACCCAATTAACAAGGAAGAGAGACGGATTAAACAGTGGGCGAACCACTTCAAAGGACTCTTGAACCGACCACCACCTACAACTCCCCCAGAAATACCGAAAACAGCAAGTACACAACTGCAAGTTGATACCAGTCCTCCAACAAAAGCTGAAGTCTTGAATGCAATCAAGCTTCTGAAAGCTGGAAAAGCAGCTGGACCAGATAAAGTACCCCCTGAAGCACTGAAAGCGAACCCAGGGACGACAGCAGATATGCTGACTCCATGATCGCAAAGGGTCTGGAAGGAGGGAAAGTTACCTACTGACAGGAGGAAAGGTTACCTGATGAAACTACCAAAGAAATGCAACTTAGGACTCTGCAAGAACTGGCGAGGAATCATGCTCCTGTCGAAACCAAGTAAATTTCTGAGTCGCATCATCCTGGAGAAAATAAGGAACGCACTGGATACAGAACTCCGACAAGAACAAGCTGGATTCAGGAAAGGCAAATCATGTTCTGATCACATTGCAACTCTACGCATCATCATCGAACAAAGCATGGAATGGCAATCAAACCTCTACCTCAACTGTATAGACTTTGAGAAGGCCTTCGGCAGCGTCGACCGCGAAGTAATTTGGAAACTACTCGAGTACTACGGTATACCCCAAATATTCATCAACCTTATTCAACAGCTGTACGACAACGGCACATGTCAAGTGATCCACAACGGAAAACTCAGCGAGGCGTTTGGAGTAAACACAGGAGTCAGACAAGGGTGCTTATTATCACCAATGATATTCCTAATTGTGGTGGACTGGATTATGCGTCAGACAGTGGGAAACGGGAAGACAGGGATATCCTAGACCGACGTGAAGAACCTAGAAGACCTGGATTTCGCGGATGATTTATGTTTGATGTCACACAAAATCGAAGATTTACAAGCGAAAACCGACAAACTGGTCGAAGAAGCAGCAAAGACAGGACTCCAGGTGAACATAGACAAGACGGAGGTTATCAAAATAACCAACCAACAACAACAACAGCAGCAACATCCAGCGCCAATCACCATCAACGGGAAGGATTAGAAAGAGGTTACTTCATTCACTTATCTAGGGATAATTGTCTCAACTACAGGAGGAACGGACGAAGATGTCAAATCGAGAATCGGAAAGGCGGAAACACATTCATCAACCTGAAACCAATCTGGAAATCTTCGTCACTCATCATCAACAACAAAATTCGGATTTTCAATACAAACGTCAAATCAGTTCTTCTATACGGATCAGAAACTTGGCGGGTCACAAAGAATATTTCCAACAGCCTGTAGTAGACCTTTATCAACAACTGTCTTCGCTCTATACTGAAGATCAGATGGCCGGAAAGAATCACCAACAAGAAACTATGGGAACAAGCAAACGAAACAAGAACCAATCGGTCAACAAATATGCAGAAGAAAGTGGAGATGGATTAGACACTCGCTGAGGAGACCGCTATGTGACATCGCGCGTCAGGCCAGTGCTCGAGTGAAACCGGAAAGGGAAGCGGTGAGTGGGACGTCGAAGGGTGACATGGAGGAGATCGTGTGAAGAGGAGTTGAAACAGTATGGACTAACATGGATGCAAGTGAAAATTATAGCAGAAGACAGAAACAAGTGGAGGCGTGCAGTTGAAGCCCTATGTTCCACTAGGAACCCAAGGGAACAATAATAATAATGCAAGAAGATTATTATTGTTCAAGGTGAAAACATTGGCTGAATACAAATTGCTTGTTTCAGTTGATATAATGAGATACTTTTTTTTCGGATGTTTGCAATTTCTCCGGGGCTATAAATACAGATGTTTATGATTTTGAAGAAAACTTTAAATAAATTTTCCTTTAAGGAGCAGTCTTTTTCTTGGCGAAATATATGTTGATACGATTAGAAGATTGGGTAGCAAAGTAGAATGTGCTGTTGCAGAGAATCAAAGTCGCTGTGTTTCGAATTAATATCGCGAGTCTAACTGTTTTAATCCCATGGATATAGCTCCTCCCTCATGGTGTATTATAACATCTAGAAATTATAAGTACACTGTCTTCGGTAAATTTATTCTTACTTTTTTAAGTGAGTGAAAATATTGAGTCATTCGAGGTGATAGGATAAATAACTCCAAACGCTTTCGTGAAGATTAGAATATATTTATTTTTTCGACTAGGAGACGATCTTTTTACGAAGAAAGTTCTCAGGATGACCACTTTTACTTCGTAATTCAAAGATAGCGTTAAGTTGCTCACTGAGGTAGTAGCTACAGGAGATTACCTTCAGAGTACACCATTTTCAGTTAGCTGAGTAGCTTTAGGTAATGCGTCACAGAAGTAAGCAGCGTAGGTTAATTGTGTCGAAATATATTAAACGTTGTATAGCTGGTTAAATCGTAGTGTTTACATACTAGTTAGTCTTATAAATAATGAATGTACAAGTGTTTAATTTGATTTGCATACCTGGCTCACACACATTATACCTGCATGTAGTAAACAGCGTGCTGATTTCTTCCCGATAAATAAGAATGCAGCCATTTGACAATCAAACACTCAGTTTGATTTTCAGTAAGCTTATTTAACAAAATATCCCTGGTACTGAGTCGAAAGCAGATGTGCAATCTAGGAAGGTGCAGTGGACGAACTGAACCCCTCTGTTTAAACTAGAGACAGTGTTATGATGCAAGGCTGCAGCTGCATCTAAGGTACTTCCACTGTGTTTATATACATATTGTTTGGGATCGGTAAAGGCTTTAAGTGAAGGTTCAAGATTAAGTGAGAGTGACTTTTTCCACAGCTTTTAGAAAAGGAGAGGTAGCAGCAACGGGTCTAAGTTTAACATATGTTCCAGTACTGTATTAATGTCCTTCCGAACGGCTGGCACAACATTTCTGGAAGAAGTTTCATTAAATATGTTTATGAGAGGATAACAGGATATCTGCAGATTTTTTGAGAATAACTCTAGGCAAACCATCTGGTCCTAGGCTACAATAAGGGTTCAGAGACTGGAGACAGTTTAGTGCATCATTTGTATTGAAACCAGGGAAGCAGGTTCCATTAACACTTGTGACACTAGAAAGCTTGGTATTTGTTGGGGAATGTATTAATGACTTTTTCAGTGAACATACATCAAATGAATGGGGACTTCGCGTTAAGCAGTATACAGACTTGCAACTAGCTAGATAAAGCGACTTTAGCGTATCGAACAGCACAGATTTATTATTCAACTTGTTAAATCCTACTTATTTTTTACAATGTGCTATTGTATAGAAACAGGCGCAAAAACTTATGAATGTCTAAAGTAACAGTCTCATAATACTACAGTAAATCTCGATTCCACTAACTAAGCTTAACGTGCTTGAATCCGAGTCCACATATTACAAAAGCGCATAGTATAGCGACACACTGAAGAAGTCCAGAAGAAGTAGAAATTCGGAGTATATTGAACATTCCATTAATTGACAGAGGAAATTCTGATGAAGGGTATTAGCGTTAGTTTGACAGATTGAAATTTCCGCTCATTTCATATTCACCAACCTCCATATACCTAAAATATAAAGCACATGTAAGGACTGGCACAATATGAAGTTATAAAAGGTAATTCTACAAATTAGTACACAATACGAATACACTGACTCTATTAATACTGAGTGAAATTCCCATGCAAATAAAAGTATTTGTAGTCCACAGTTGGTCTTCATATTGACATCGTATGCACAAATAGACCTCATATTCTTTCCAGTATCAGAGGATTATACGCAAATTTCAAGGCAATCTCTGAAATATCCATACTGTTGAGGCGTCATTCGCTCATCAAGATCAGATGAGCGAGCAGATCAACTTCACACTAAATACGTTTACGTTAAAGAAAGCACTGCGAATATATAACTTGGAAATTAATCCACAACCTCATTAATGTCTAGTGAACATGGTTTTGTGAATCCTACAGAAATTACATGCTCATATTTAGTAAACTACAGCCATCAAATATAAGCTGAATATATCTCATTTATAAACACCTATGCACAGTGTTAGCAGCATAAATAAGAACTTATAATATTGAAGGATACACAGACCTATTGTGTTGATGAAGATACCAATGTCATATAATGCAACCTAGACATTCAATCGTGATACTGCATCTGTACTGCTTCATGTAAATGGAAATTTCAGAAGGAATACATCTCCACTATTGGTGATCAAAAATATTGCAGAATTAAGTATGCAATGTCAGTGGGAATGGTATAACAGACAGTAGATTGATAATAATAGAGCTGACTATATTCAGTTCACCTAATCAACACAATCCACATGTATAATACTACTATACACTGAAATAGTGAGTGAAATGAAACAAGTTATTGCTTTTTCCACTGCACTGCTCTTGCTGCAATTATGAGAACCACCTACATTTGTTAGCCTAGCAGTCAGCTAAGCAGGCAAAGACACAATATTAATAAAGTTGAGATATTTTTTATACATTGAATCCGCATAAAACACATTGCACTGCAACAGTCAGTGCAAATTTGGACTAAATACACTTAGAGATAACCTGTCAACCTACGATAATTCTGTTAGCATTTGTAGGTGACTTTTATGTGCTGATGGCATTCTTTTGTCAAACAGTACTGTTTTCCACACAGAAGTATGCTGCTTTGATATTTTAGAGGCCAAAGGTATTGACGTTCGCGGGAAGTTCATGATCGAATACCCACAACTTCTATAATTTTCGTTCCGCGTAGAACAAAGGCAAAGCAAAACACCAGAATCGATTGTCCAAATTATGAGTTATAAGTTGGGACCAAATCGGAGTGCGAGGTGATTGCTTAACTAGCTAGGGGTCGTGCACGAACGAAAGAAAGTAACACGACTGCGTGTCGAATGGCGTGGATGCTTGACCGGAAGCCCTCGGCTAAACAAGTTGACCTGAAGATTGAGTGTCAGCATCCAATGTTCAGTGATGAATGCTGTGGCAAATAATTCTGGGGAATTACCTACCACTACAATATCTTGAAACGTGAAATATTTATTGAATGATAGTATGCCGAAAGGTGCAGACTATTTTTGTGTATGACATTACCCTTCGACTATCCCATCTTGCTCATCATAGTGACATTTTGACACAGTCCTCCTGAAACACTAATCATTGCAACCACTATGTTGAGAGTGTCGCAATCACATCACATGACGCGGACACCAACATGACTTGTCAGAAAATGAGAATTCCTATCGGTCCAGAAAACATTTAACACAATTAAGTTAAAAGTTATTCACAAAGAAAGTTTACCAGGCAAAATTTAAACCAACATGCCGGATAAGTCTAGCTATGTAAACTGGTTGTGCAATGACTGTTGTAGTACTACCAAACTCCGTATTACAGAAGCCATTGCCACTCTTAGCGGGGCTTTAAAGCTCATGGACTGCAAGGGTCTTCCATCACAGGAGAAGACTAACTGCTTCTCAGACACCGTAGATGTGACTAGCGTCATCGACAGAACAGTACATGTTCCTAATGAGTCTTTGTCAATGACTGAGTGCCCTTCAGCACAGAAGAGCACTCACCATATTCCAGTCACCCAGGCTGCCCCCACGATACTGGATAAGCCCTCCAGTGACAGTAACAGAAAGACTGCCACAAAGAAGAGGCGTACCAGGGGTCGTAAACCCGCAACTCAAGTCACCCAGGTACTAGTGGATCAAGCCTCGTCCACACCGGTGAGTAGCAGGCAGATAAATCCTGCTACGACTAGTGAAGAGAACGCAAATGAATGGCGTAACGTAGTCTCTCGCAAAAAGCGAGATAAGGACAATACATTGGCCACACTGCCCACGAAGGACAGGAAGACATTCACGCCGCAGAGCAAGAAAACCACGGCAAGCAAACCTGATCTCTCTGACAGGTCGCTCATTCTCCACAAAGTGGAAGAGTCATTGGCCCCCGAACCCAAGACTAGATTTGAGCATGACCTTAACTTGGTTAAGCCCCTTTTAGACAAGCTACTGCCACAAACAGTATCAGGCATTACTATACACAGTGTATATAGAATAGGCCAAAAGCCTTACCCTACAGTAAGTCAGCCTGTACGTCTCCTCAAAGTCGTACTAAACTCTAAAGAAGAGAGGGATGCTATTCTAAACAACTCTCATATACTTAAAGGATCAGGCATATATGTCCGCGCCGACTTAAGCCTGGCAGACCGTATCAAAAGACAGTCTGCGGCCCTAGAATTAAGCGAACGACGCCGAAACGGCGAAAAGAACGTTAAGATTAAGGGTTTTCGGGTCGTTCAAGTTCGCAGTTTAATGATCCCGAAACCTCTGTGGGTAGGCCGGGGAAGCACCAAACTGGATTAACAGTTTGCTACACAAACGCCCGCAGCCTGTTAAATAGACGGACTGAGCTGGTTAACACGATAGACTCCGGAAACCCGGATGTAATTATTATCACAGAGACATGGCTCACACCCGATGTCACTGACAGCGAAGTTAACCTGCCAAACTTCGAAGTGCATAGGGTAGACCGACTAAACCGCAAAGGAGGTGGCGTAGTCATTTACCTCAAGAAATGCTTAACCGTGCGTAGTATCGAAGCACTCGCTCACGAAAGTGAGTCGTGCGAACTTCTACGCTGCAGACTTAAATGCATAGGCCAAGACATTGACCTCATTGCTATGTACCGCAGTCCTAACTGCAGTGCAGATGACTTCCTGATAGAGGAGCTAGGCTCCTGGACCTCGAAATGTCGAAGTCTCGTAGTTGGCGACTTCAATGCCCCAACAGTTGACTGGACGAGCCTAACAACTCCATCCTCAGTCAACTCCTTTGATTATAAACTACTGGAATCTAGTATATCGTTAGCTCTAGTCCAACATATCATAAAGCCCACGCGCTATGACTCACAGCACTCCTCCTCAACTCTGGACCTAGTGTTCTCCCATGGTGAGGATGTATATCTCATACAACATCTTCCTCCTTTAGGAAGAAGTGACCATGCTGTGCTCACTTTCAAGTTCACAGCAACGGCAGCAAGGGCCAAAACCCCATCTCGACCAAACGTTTGGAAAGCTGATATAAATGCAATCATCTCAGCAGCCAACTCAGTAAACTGGTACATCAACCCAGAGTCTCAAGTAGAAGCCGCATGGAACCAATTTAAACAACTTTACGCCCAAGTAACTGAACCTTTCATCCCTTGGTCTGTCCCAAAGGGTCGGAAACACTGCCCTCCTTGGATAAACCGAGAGATTCGTAAGTTACTTAGACGTAAACACAAATGTTGGAACTTGTTTGCCACACTTGAGACTTCTGAGACCAGGCAATTATATAACACTGCTAGAAATAAAGCTATTGCAGAAATCCGCAAATCAAGGATGAAATTCGAAGCACACCTGGCTAAAAATGCAAAGGCACAACCTAAGAAAATTTTCTCATACATGAACTTCAGGAATAAAACATCCAATGGTGTCCCAAACCTGACTATTGACAATGATACAATCGAAGAAGATCAAGAAAAAGCAGAAGCAATGGCAAACTACTTCTCCCAAGTCTTCACTCAGGAGTCGTCACTGCCTACCGGATCAGCTCTGGCTGCATCAGAAGAACATGGGATAGATTCCGTCGACATCGACCAAGGCATCGTGCTCAACTGCCTAAGGAAACTAGATGCAGGGAAATCAATGGGTCCTGATAATCTTCACCCAATGCTTCTCAAGGAGTTATCAGCACACATAGCCGGCCCTTTGACTACGATCTTCAAGCTTTCTCTCCAAAATGGAGTGTTACCGCGTGACTGGAAAGACGCCATAGTAACCCCCATCCACAAAGGAGGATCAAGGCAAAGCCCTTCAAATTACAGGCCTATCAGTCTCACCAGCACTTTAATTAAGACACTAGAGAGAATCATCAAGAAAAGCATAATGGCATATCTAGAAAGTAGAAGCTTATTATCAAGAGCACAGCATGGCTTCCGAAGGAACCTCTCATGCCTGTCAAATCTTCTCACTGCAAGAGAAAGCTGGGTTAAATCCAGGGACAACAGAAGACCCGTTGACGTCGTCTTCATAGACTTCAGCAAAGCCTTTGATAAAGTACCTCACAAAAGACTACTCATGAAGTTGGAAAGTCTTGGTATCAAAGGCAGCTTACTAAACTGGCTCAGGGAATTCCTCACACATAGGAGGCAGAGGGTTAGGATCAACTCGAAACTCTCCTCTTGGACAGCAGTACGCAGCGGAGTGCCACAAGGCACGGTACTTGGACCTCTCCTATTTATTTTGTATATCAATGAGTTATCTCTGCTCACCGATTCCCCTATGGTCCTATACGCAGATGACTTAAAAATTTGGAGAGAGCTGAAGGGCAACAGTGACACGTCCACGTTGCAAGAGGACCTCAACAAATTGTCAGAGTGGTCCATAGAATGGATGCTCCCGATAAACGTGACAAAATGTGCAACCATGCGCATTGGACAAGCAAGCACGAGCTCTTATGAACTAGAGGGAATTACACTTCCATCAGTTCAGACTTACTTGGACTTAGGTGTCATAGTTAGCCACGACTTAAAAACTACAGCACACTGTCGCGCGGTGGCTGCACGTAGTTTCAGGTCATTATGGGCAATTCGTAGAGCCTTCACTAGAATCACCAGAGATATGTTCACCTCCTTATATACATCTCTGGTGAGGTCAAGACTGGAAAACTGCATCCAGGCCGCCAGCCCTTGTCTAAAAGGGGACTCACTTATTCTAGAAAGGGTTCAAAGGAAAGCAACACGTATGATTCATGGCATGACTAACTTATCATACGAGGAAAGACTAGACAGTTTAAACCTCTTCTCCTTGTCATACCGTAGGCAGAGAGGAGATTTAATCACAATGTTTAAAATTTTAAATAATGACTACGGACCTGACCTATTTTCTCTTTTCCTTCCCACCAGGTCGGAACACCTTAGAGGACATAGCAGGAGAGTTCAAAAGCCAAGAAGAAATCATATTGCTGTTGAGTACTGGTTCTCACACCGGGTCGTAAACTCTTGGAATCGACTCCCAGAAGAAGTGGTGTCTGCAACCTCAGTTGATTCGTTCAAGAAGGGTTTGGACAACCACAGAATTTTACTAGGAAAGGATTAACATAGGCTCCAAGCCTTCTATCCTCAACAAATAAATCTGAAATCTGGTTAAGAAGACATTGGACGCTCTAACATTTGAGGAGCGTATTTCTGTTGTGGCGTTACAAGGTGAGGAGGTCGGGATTAGAAGACAGCGTAATCAATTCAAAGTCTTGATGGGTTCCCATGTCGACTGGTTATATGTTTTCGTGAATTCGTTTGCCATTAAAATTTAAAGCTTTTGTCCACGTTTTGCATATTTAAAAGTGTCGAGGTCAATTTTTGACACTGAATGCTACTATAAAGCTTATTTTTAGTCTGAAGGTCACAGTTATTAAGTCGATAGTTAGTGATAATGGTAAACCAGGGATCACTGAGCTTATTCGCGTACACTAGGTTAAGTTAGTAAACTGTTCATAGCACTAAATGAGATTTAATTGCAGTCTCCCAAGCTAACTATAATGTAGAATTAAATATCGCTTCTTCTGAACTATCTGGAACATTCTATGGTGAGTAAACTCTGAAACTGTTCTTAAATTGCTTGATTGTTTGCACAAACTGGAACTGTCTGGTAGTTCATCAGCATGACTGGTACTCATTCAGCACCGAGTTCTTCTTCTACGCATATTGCGAAGTAATTCATCAGCCTTGTTTCACCCCTCTTAGCCAATATTCAGCGTCCAATACCCTTTTTTAAGAACGACCAAGGTTATTTCAGTACATCCTGGGTTCATTTCAGGTAGGTAAAATATTCATTTAGCGTAAAAAGACGTTATTGACGCGTAGGTTAGAATTAGTTCAAAACTGTTGTAAGGTTGGGCGTTTCAGCGTTGCTACGGTATAAGTGATAGATCCTGTTTGTCACCGTTACTCAAGATATGATATGAACCAGTAATTTTTGGCTGATAAAAAATAGTTTAGACGTACATGTTTATATCATGAATAAATACGGAAACATTGTAATACTAACATTTTCACCAGAATAAGCGATTAATAGGGGCACATCGTATTGCGGTTGTTTTAATAGCAAACGATCCAACCTTTTGGTGAAATCTGTTATTTCCCGCAGTGCAGCATCAGTATTTCGTTGGTTCAAGCTGATGAGGCGACATCTTACCTTTCATAAACATTACGAAACACGTTCTTTGGTTGCAGTGTTAAGCGGGTGGCACGCGGAATGTTGTCCCTGGTGTTATACTGACGTTCTCACCTCTCGCTGTTTGTCGGAATATCTAAGAGTGACATTTAAGGAAAGGTGATAGACCATAGTTTAGATTTGAATCCCAGAAAGCCGCAAAGACATGCGCACATGGCAAACTATATGCGCAGTATGTCCGACATGTGCATTTAGCCTCATTCCTGTTTACGAAGATGTGACTACCTTCTGCGTAATTAACTGAGGTGGAGGATATTGACTAAAAGAAGAAAAAGCGCCTTTCCAAGCCTAAAATAACTTTCTGAACGCCTGGCATACATGGAAAAAACAAAAAACAATGCTGCATCTAGGGAATTCCTCCTTCAAAGCATTCATCTGCGAAGTTACACAGTCGACAGTGAATGCTACTGTTTTGGATATATCACTCATAAATCTCTCAAACGTTTGCAAGATTTTTTTTGACATCTGAAAACCTTTGCCTCCTAGTAAGAGCGAATAAAACAGTCCTTCCTCTTCCAAATCCATCAGTAACAACAAACTGATATAAAAGCCATCTGTAATAAATTTAGAGAAGAAAGTATACCTTGTACTGCCACTTACTCTATCTTATTCGTTTTATAAGTACAATTAATTCCAACTACTGGAAACTTATGACAGAGGTCTATCATCTCATTACAAGCGAAAATGATTTTTGATACAAAACCTTTTGGTGTAGTTGTGTTCTCTGAGCTGGATGGTTTGGTTGCGAAGCTTTCATCGCTCTACTGAGCAACATCTTCAGCGCATACTTCGATGTGAAGTGAGCTTTTAGAATTCTCTATGAGTTTATTAGTCATCTCTTCTAGTAACCCTGAACGTGATTGGTTGTTTTCGTGTGACATTTCACGAAAACAACCAATCACGTTCAGGGTTACTAGAAGAGATGACTAATAAACTCATAGAGAATTCTAAAAGCTCACTTCACATCGAAGTATGCGCTGAAGATGTTGCTCAGTAGAGCGATGAAAGCTTCGCAACCAAACCATCCAGCTCAGAGAACACAACCACACCAAAATCATCCACCTGAGCTACAAATCTCTATTATATCTGATACAAAACCTGCATTGTCAAGAAGAACACTAACTGAATCTGTCTGCCTCAGTCGATGAAGCAGGTCTTGTAAACTACCGGTTTCTATTCTGCTGTCACATTTATTTTGATAAGACTTATGTTTATTAATCCTAGCTCGTATATTCCTAATATCATCATATAGGATACATTTACCGAATCTCTCATGCGCTAAATCCACTATTTCTTGAACATCAGTGTTCCCTTCAACAAACTCTTGTACAACTGTCATTTACTCTGATGACAGCCGACTTCTGGAAATAAAACTTTCTGTGCATGGATGGTTATGCACAGTCTTGTAGGTTGTTATGTTGTATTCTTCAGCTGTACGCCATACTATATATGTCCACTGACATGAAATACCTTGGGACCTAAAAAATTTAAAATATACATGCTTAGCCAAATTACCCTTTATTCCTCAAGCCAGCACCTCCAGGAGCACGATAACTTCCAAAAGTGCATTCATACCTCACATACTTCTATTCCATAGGACCGCATTTGTCCTTCTTACGAATTGAAGCAACCCCGTATGGTGTGTTTGATTCCTTTCAAAGAAATAATGAACAAGTTAGTTATTACCTTCATAAATTTATCAAAAGCTTGCTTACATTGCGCCCACTTATAAAATATACACGAAAGCATTATTCTCTGGAATATACCCGTTACATCGGAATACGTACGTGGCACATTTTGTGAAGTAGAGACAGTAGGAGTATTTTGTAACATCATGAAATGGCGTTACCAATGCTTAGCGAGCACAACACAATGGATTTTAGTAGATGAATAATATATATATATATATATATATATATATATATATATATATACTTCAGTGCTTATATACCACTGTCGTGACCTAGTAAACTGCAATTGCATTATGGGTAAAATTTTATTTTGATAAAGTCACACAGTGTTATACAGTAATATTTACTGATGACGTTTTGAGGAAAATTCATTGCTCATAATCATGTGGTCAAAATAAAATTTTATCCATAATAGAATAATACTCTACCAGTGTCCAAGTTTTATCCTTATGTCTAGTAAATCGCAGTTGAATTATATTCACCTAGTAAGCAAAAATCACATAGGTCACTGAATTGACAACTTAAAAAATGTGTCAATTAAAATATGTATATATCCTAATCAAAGACATAGAATAAATATTTAGAAACTGTAGTTGAATTATATTCACCTAGTCAGCAAAAAATGTATATATCCTATTTTGGGACTTAAATATCTCATAATTATTGTTGAATAGCATTCACCTAGTAAAAATTCTTATACTTATCTCAATATACTTTCAAAAGCACTAATGCATCCAAATAGTATGTGACTCATCACACTACACTCACACTAAAAGAATTCACACGCCATTATAGTATGGTAAGTCTTTAATTCCACTGCCTATTCTGCCTGTCACTATCCGTGTGAAAGTAAAAAACTTTCTGCTTTGACAAATGTTTTAGACCAATAGGAGGCCAACTAGCCAACAGTCAATCAAAACCCGTATATATCGATTTTCATGGAGATTTAATAATCACCTTATTAGTACTGACATGTTTATATTACATGACTAGAATCGCCCAAAGAAGAGTATTCTGACATTAAGTAGGCATGGGTTTCCTTATAGCAATCCACGAAGGATAGCTCACCAGAGGGCAAAGACTCGAATACGCCCCAATTTCTTTTCACTGCGGGTTTGCCGTCCCCATAGCTACGGCACCGTCCGTGGACAGCTCTAAGCGAAGGCTGGGCAATCATGCAGAGACACAAGGACTGCGTCCAAACGGCTCATCTCCTTAAAATCTCATACATTTATAATGGGTAGATATCTAAACTCATCGTTTTACTTCTTCACATTCTCTCGTGTTACTTTTCATACTACTACAACTATTACGTCCCTTACACTATTATTATTGACACATGTAGGTACCATATATATATATATAAGTATATATATATATATATATCACTTCCCAGTTTCATTAACTATCTGTTTTTAAGTTCTTTCTTTCCAGTCTACATAGTCTACACTAATCATATCTGTTATTATTATTGTTATCTCTCTTTTCGACGACACTGGACGACTAACGGTTGGAAGGATCAACTCCATTCACACTAGTGACACGGTCTTAATACACTGCATGCTACAAATTACATACAGTCAATCCCAGCACCTCACCTTTTGGAGTCATCCAAAGCTATGACAGTCGAGAGGTGGGACGAACTACTCAAAAGTTTGCCAAAGACTAGGAACGTCTACCTTACAACCAAAAAGCTATCACAAAAAACCAAATTGGTTTACACTAGCTCGTAAAAACGATACTGGATATGGTACAACAAAGAATTGCGATATTTCCTTTGTGCTTGTTGTAAAGTATTACTCGCAGTAATCCGATGCTTACTGGTATCTCTCAATATCAACTCTTCAAGCCCCAATTAAACACTGACTGAGCATTGCCCAGATCTATTCTGGCGCTCTTCAAGCGCTAGTTCAGCATTTATTGATTTTCTGAAGTAACTGGTATACTCAACACATCATCTAACTACTAACAGCATCTGTCTGTCTGTTTTCAACATAGAACTTTGCACCGATGTGCAGCGGTTCAAGTCGCCACACTCCATGTAGCACACAAAGCAAGAGAAGGAATGCAAAATAGAGACAGAAGACGGGTTTATGAGACAAAATGAATAATAATAACAAAGAACGATATAGTTTCATTGGAAATTATAAGTCACAAGGAGTAGACGCATCTACGCCATTGAGAACGATTTTGAGCCATATCACCGATTGTCTCCATTCATTGGTTTTTACTGTCCAGAGGACCCCAACCAGGAAGTCTACACCTTCCTACCTGGCTTAAACTAACAATTGTGGATTTCATTGACTAGTGCCATGTTTTGGTTTTACCACCGCCGGCTCTTTTCTAGCCTGACCCTATGTCAGCTAACATTGCCCGTCGAGGAAGACTAACAGCATAATTATGTCTATCATCTTGTGCTAATTATTACTTACTATACCTAATACTTTCGAAATTCATTGAATTTACATTAGGAAATCACTTTTTTAATTAGAATGTTTTATTTGAAAATAGAAGAGTACTGTCTGACTATGAATCAGTCAAGCAGAGTTAACAGGCAATATCCTGCAAATAAACAACATTCAAAATTAGTTGAAGAATACACAGAGATTTTGATCAGTAACATTTCGAAAAGGGGAACTAACACCGTTTCCTTCCTCGATGTTTCTTTCAAGCGCCTAGAAGTAAAAGACTATTGTTACTATGTTTCGCATTAACCACAATTTTTAAAGTTGAGTTTATGTATTTTGTAACATTACCTGACTTCCTTTTTTCGTCATTCACTCGTGGACATGATCTGTCAAATTTTGATAGTAAGACTGTATGACTTTGTCCATCACATCTCCAGCCTCCTTATGCGACGTTAGTGTCACAGAACTCCGCCGTAATTACGGCTATATAAATGATAGTTCCATTAATGAACCTTACATCTGATTATTTTATAGAAAGTAGGAGCACAGTCCTGACCAAAACATAATTATATGCTTGGAATTCTCCCGCATTATCCGCCCACTAGCATTATTTTTCTCACTGCTCAAATTAGTTCATTGCCTACTGGGATTATTTCAACTCCTTTTGTCACACTTTCAGATCAAATTCAGTAATGACTAGCATTACTTAGGCGTGAACTGTCATTTTTCATAGTTCAGCATATACTTCATTCTCACACTAATCGGCATTTTCAACGCATTTACCATATTTTTAAATCATCCATTGCTGTTTTTTAGCACTTCCTGTACTAGTTCGTTACATACCAGGCTTTTCACAGCACACAAAACATCATTTTGGTATTAGAGCTCACAGGTCAGAATTAGTTGTGCCTTATTATCGTGACTACACCATCAATAAAGTTCCTCTCGCATTGTGCATTTTAGTTCACCCAAAGTTTTGTACATTCATTTACCTAAAATTATAAAAACGTCTGCTAATTGTTTATAATTAACATTAGAGGACCGCAATCCTAACTGTACTTGTTCTTCCTTGGTTGCAGCTTGACGCTGAAGATTATATTGTTTCCTGCATAATAGAGATACCTTACAGTGGAATTTCAGAAGTATTAAGCACCACAGACAACAATAGTAACTATACAGCTACGACATTTCTATCGATTAGTCATAAATATCCAATTTTCTGTCGACAGATTTTTGAAGGATCTCAAGAATGACTCACTAGTAATTAATGTATATGTGATTCTTAAAAAAAGTTAGTAATAGAGAGTTAGTTTAAATTCAGTTTTTCAAAACCGATTTCTTGTGTACCGTGCAACAAGCCAAACTTATTGTATGAAGGCTGGTAACACTACCTACTGGGCATGGTTTAAGTTAAAGCGGCGTTTGAACTAAGAATCCGTTGACCGATTGCCAGAGCGTCACATCTTCAAAACCATGTAGTTTAGGGGAATAAGCAGTAAAATGTTCAGACGCATTGACTGTTACTTATTTGGTAAGTTATGTCAACCCTAATAGATTGGTTATTAATGAATTGAGAAAAGTTGGTTTATTCAAGTTAACGTGAATCACGTTTGCAACCGGTGTAGTATCCGGATATCTGTCAAAAGACGATTGTACTAAGCAGCAGTCTTTCTTGATGAACTTTACAGCTGAGGCATGGCCACCAAAATCAGAAGTTAAGAATCACGGCGAACTTAAAGCCTAGTGTCTCAATTCAATATGACCTTGGACAACGAGTGTAGTGATTGATATTGATGAATAAGATATTTGTAGTGGTAAAATGCATTTACTGTGTTTACAATTTGAATGCGAAACATAATAACCAATTTTGATTTTCCTTGAGCCATAAAAACTGTAGCCAATCCCTTGAAATGAATATTATACCCCAGTGTAATGTAGGGTTTTTATGTTGGCGATGTAAATGTTCAAATTGAGTTCATTTTCGGAGAAATCAAAGAATTCTGTAGCTCCGTCACGACCCTACTTCCTGAAAGAATCCACTGAAACGGCGACTGCAGCTTGATCTGATATGTCCCATTTCGTTACTTAGTTTATCCATTCTATTTCGCTTTACGAGGTTCCACAACACATGGCTATTGCTTAAGTCTTCTATTCTGGTTATAAGCAGTCTCATCTCAAAGTGATAGAGTTTTGATTCTATTAACGCGATTTAGGATGTGGAATTCAACGATATCGGAGTTTACCGAGACGTGAATGATAAATTAACCTAGCTTTTATATGAATCTAAGGTGAATTAAATTCTGTTGTGCCTGTGTTTATACTTTTGCTTTTTTCATTCTAATCCACTCTAGGTATTGAATTATTTTTTAGATGTCAGAGGATGTAGGAAATTTGAAAACGATAGTTGTCAAGCCTATAGTTTACGGAAACGTTTCACGCTATCTAGGTAAAAAGCGCGAAGAAGATGGAAGAACACATCAATGGACTGCGTTTCTTCGTCCTTACAACAATAATGAAGACTTATCAACATTCATTAAAAAAGTGCACTTCAAACTGCATGAGAGTTATTCGAATCCTATTCGAATTGTTAATAAACCCCCTTTTGAACTAACGGAAACAGGATGGGGAGAATTCGATATAACAATCAAAGTCATATTTACTGATCCAAATGAAAAGCCCTTAGTAATAACTCATCTTATTAAATTATTTCATTGTGATCATGAAATAATGATGGGTCATAGGAGTTTGGTTCGAGAAATTTACGATGAAATGGTGTTTGTTGACCCTTCCCCAACCTTTTATCGTGCGTTAATGACCAGGTCTCAAATTCCTCCAAATATACCAACGATTCCACATGAAACGGACTTCAAAGAAACGAAACGTCAAGCTCTGTATTCCATTCAAGAACTAAACAGGAAGGTAACTGAAGCAATTGAAGTGTATAAAAAGCAACTGATATCAAGAAAAGCAATTATCGAGGAAGTAAAGTTAATTGTTAATGAAGTAGATGCTACAACTGTTGGTACTATCATGCAGTAATAATGTATATACTTGTAAATATTTAAAAGTATAACCAGCATTTATTTTTTAAAGCACTATGTACACTTAATTGTTGAGAATTTTGAAGCTTAATGGTGATTATGGATTATTTTAGATAATTATTTTATCGCTAAGTGAATATTACTTCTGGTTGCACAAGTCGCCAATGTACGTTAGGTAATTTTTATCTAGTAGTTTCTAAGTTTGGGATACGATAACAGGATTGCAACCGTTTTAAATAGTCTATACAGTTCCACTATGAATAGTACTCACGCTGGATAACAGAACTGATTCTAGAATGCTATAATAAAATGCCATTTCCTTAGATAGTGTTACAAGTCAAATTATTCATGTCATCTTTCTTGAGTTATTCAACAACTCACCTTCTTTGTGATAATCTTTCAGACACTAGAGGACATACAGCGTAAGGCATTGAGTACCGAAACAATTTCCTATGATTCAATGGATTCAGTTTGATGAAGGCAAATCTTAATTCAAGTTCGTCCTTATCGATGTCTTTGTCAGGCACTAAGAGCTGTACTGAAGCAAAATAATATCCAGGGGTTAAACAGTGTATACTACTCCTCATTATACTAAAGGACTCATCGATAATTAAGCTGACCACCGAGTGATTTGTGGAACTCAAAAACATGATTTGTTTTATGCACAACAGTGTACTTCCAGATAACAATGACTAGTAAAAGCATAAATGTGGAGTAGTAGGGCTTATTGCTGTAAAAAACATTTTCGAACAACAGTGATGAGCAATAAGGATATAGCAAACCCAAATCACGATCAAAGACTAAAACTGTGCAATCACACAGCAACCAGTAAAACTATTGCAGGATGATAGCATGACAATTTTAACGGTAATGATTCAAATGAAACGTAGATGAAACACGTCTTGTGTTATCCAATATTAATATAATGATTATAAGACCGTCAAGATACAAGGATAGCGAAGAAATAAAAGATTGAGAAAAAAGAGACTTAACAATCAGTATGACTAATTTTGCATTACTAGATAACTACTTAGGTGTATGTAAAATAACTATTTGCAAGGAGGGGTCACCGTTATTGATGCTATTAATACAAAGCAGTTCAGTCTTAACCGTTAGAATCATGTTTCCTCCCCACAGAACTGTGGATTCAAAGATCTAATCAACCGCGATCATTTCGGTACAGCTGTCTGTTTTCTTCTGGACTATTTATTTATCCCACACCTGACACCACTTTTTGCGTCGGTGGCACAGCGGTTAGGACGCTCGCCGACCATGCACATGGCCCGGGGTTCGATCTCCGGCCGACGCACTTCCTTTGCCTCACTAAGCCAGAAATAATGCTGGCGAAGTGGAGAGGTTGGGCATGAGGCTAGCAACCCCATCTCGTAAAAATAAACACTGCTACAGAAACTTCAAGCCTCTAGTTTGAAGCCCTATATTCCACTGGGAACGTAAAGGAATAAAAAAAATTTATCCTACAACACCATTTCATTTATTTAGAGGAAGTAACTCTTTCCTTTCATTTTACTTGACTCCGATACAGACAAAAAGTAATGGAAGGATTAAATACTAAGAAAATATGAGTCGCAGTGGACTTTGAGCTAAACAGCACACATACACGTATATAACCTGCACTTTCCTGAAGGGACTCAACGTAGCAGAAAGTTATTTCACGCTCACAAATTGCCGTGCAAAATTATCAAATAATGTTTCCGAAACAATATAGAAAGCATATGCATTCACAACAAATTCGAATGATTCTTTTTTCTACAGCAATTATAACACTGATGAGTAAGCTGCAATGTTATACATAATTAACAGCCATCAGTTACATGTTGTGTCGACCTGAAAAATGCACTAAGTAAAATAACATAAGAAGTGTGATGTAAATTATGGCATTAATAATAAGTAGATTCAAATATAGTGAATGCATCAAACTGCTTAAGACTTATTGTTAGGACGAGGAATGTTTTCGGGACGTACTACCTGTAATTGAAGAGTTCATGGAGGCTAAGGTACCTTTCGAGTAATGAATAGTCCCATACAGGAGTTTGGACGTTAAGTTGTCTTCTGTTAAGCATATAATTGGTCCAGGCAAAATCAATCTGCAAGTCTAGTGGTTTCAAACAGATGCTTTATCAGTGTAACAACCATGAAGCACGATTTATTACCATTCACGGTCAGAGCTCACATTTTGCAAAGACGTTAGAACATCTAATCGCCACCACCTATACTCGTCTGTCAATCGATCTTGTGGTATGTATGGTGTAAGAACTGCTAAAACCTAGTCAGGTGAAGAGATTAAAAGCTGTGATCCACTAATCTTGCAGATGTACGGCAACATGTTGATATTTTAAAAGTGTCACTACCCATACATAAACATTGTTGAGCTCGACCTACATAATATATATTGTATTATTATTAATAATTCTGTAAACATGTAAGGAATACCAGCTACACTAGATTGAACGTAGCACGTACAGTTTTTAGATATTTCTGTCTAGGAGAAGTGTTTAGTTTCCCAAGCTGACTGCACTCTATTACATAAGGTGTACTCTTGATTCAGCTATTCAGGGAAATTCTGCTGGCGGTTTTTTATGATAAGGTTTAAGTCTAATTTTGCTACGGTTTTACCGAAGCATAGATAATTTTTGATGATAAGTTCAATTAACGTAGTTTACACATACAGTGCCTCTGTTGCATCACTTGAATTCAGTCAAAGATGGAGTCCCAAATAACAACAAAAATAGGACATCATTGAGTTTCGGTACGAAGTACTGCACTACTCCTTGGTGTCTTGTTATGATCTCCGTCTACGTCCCGACCAACTGCTGTTCGAGAGGAGTAAATGATGAGTTCTGTCGAAAACTGTCTAGTTTGCTGTGCTCAGGAATAGTCATCTTAGCAGGTAACTTCAATGCTCAAGTGGAGAAGTTGTATCAGTTTGAGAAGTGTGTTTGCGGCCGACAAATCGCACCCTAGTGAGTCCTCATGATAGACGACTGTAACGTTGGAAGAAACATTTTGAGAATTTTAACTGGCATACATTAACGCTCAACCAACTGAGCACCCAACACCTCCCTGAATGTGATATAAACACCGGTTCTCTATCTATAATTGTGGTTAAAAATGCTGTGTCTTATCTGAAACGAGACAAAGCAGCGGGACCTAATGGAACGACTCCAGAGGTGTTTAAGGACGGTGGAGACAGTTTACTGTCTGCGTTAACTAAGGTACTAGGCAGCGTCTGGGAATCAGAAGTCCTGTTGCGCAGGTTTAAGTCATTGATTATCTTGATATACAAGTCTTCCTGTGATAATCACAGGGAGATTAGCTTGACTAATGTGGTATCTGAAGTTCTAGGCTCAACGATCATGCGTAGACTAAGTGGTGCTTGGGAGGAACAAACAAGAGGAAACTGGGAAGGCTTTAGACCAAGAAGTCGGTGTGTTGGCCATATCTTCACCCTTCAACAGATTCTGGAACATTGGCATACTTACTGGCATCCAACAATCGTCATATTTCTTGACGTAAATGCGGCATTCGACTCCGTCGACCGAATGAGATTTGCTCCTGTCAAATGTAAGATGATGCTAAAGGACTAGATTACACATACCACTAGCTTAAAGATACAAAGTGAAGTGGTAGAATATGATGGCCACTTCACTTATTCAGGAAGTTGCGTCAGCCCCAATCGACTGATTGCTGACGAAATCGTAGCACGGATACAAAAGGCTCGTGTAACAATTGCCATTGACGTGATATGCTGTAGTTCACTAAAGGACGTGTGTACTGCTCAGTAGTTCTTTCTGTCCTTCTTTATGGCTGTGAGACATGGCCATTGAAAATGAAAAGGCCAGCTATATTTCATCATGTCTGCGTTTTATTTCCCGTGTTAAATGGTACGATAGGGTGTGTGATACTGAGGTAGCTCGAAATCGTCGCAAACGCATTTATTCTTTGTGACTTCCCACGTCTATTAAATCCTATAGTTTTGCCGTGTTACCATAGTCCTTCCCTGCAATCTTGCTCATTACACTTCTTTCGAATCTCTCTTGTTTGCTTGTGCGCTACATGGAGCTTGGCAACTAGAACTGCTGCACCTGTGTGTGAAGTCAGTCACAAAGACGCAACCGATGCGAACGACACAAAATGTCTGCAGCCATTGAAAGTGCGGAATAAAAGCGTTATTATTATGAAGAGAAAAACTAAAGTTTTGACTTAATTTCTGAACACGGAGAAAAAGTTCAACTGCAGGTATCGCTTCATAAATGTCTGATTACGTCGTGATCTGGTAGATACACTGGAGAAAATAGGGAACTTAGCCTAGCGTATAGGACTCATTTGATGCGTCAGCAATTCCCTAACGACTGAAACTGATTTCAAAATAGATTTCTTCAGCGAGGAAGAGTAATTACATTTTCCCTATGGAACTTTCCTCTAGACCTGTTTCGACTGTCTGTAAAAACCACAGATGGACACCAATTGCAGTCGCGATGCACTACACTTCTCACAATTATGGAGATCAAGGATTTTGATCTTTCGAAACGAATAAACAGACGTGGAGTAAGAAATAGTTACTGCACGATAATACGTCTTAAGGTCTGAAACCACTATTAATTAGAGAAGTTATCGACCCGGACGTTCGGTTCTTAAGCATATCACTCATCTCCAGCATTACTTTCATAAATTAGTCAATATTCAAAGATAAAACTACGTAGATCAAACTTATTTAATGATGAAAGTAAATACCGCCTCTCCCTATTACTCACGAATAGGTAAAAAGACACATACCGTTTAGTAATTCCGCTTTGTAACAAAACAACTCAGTAAGCTTTACATCAAGTATAGAAGTTCATATTACTCATCATCTCTGTATTTAACTATTCCCTTTGATATCAGATCAGGTATCTCCACTGCTAGCCAAGGACCCAAACCGAGTGCAATTGCGTGAGCGATGCCGAATTTCGGAACATTCCTACACCACAAAGGTTTGAAATGATCGGTAAGGCATATTTTGCCCCCTCTGTACATTTTTGCCGTCTTTCCATCAAGCTCTGGTAAAGCAAGTTCCGGATTTGTACTTGGGTAGGAGACAGGTATATCAAAATTGAGATCGAATTCATATTTCTTCATGTCACTTATATACCTACGAATACAGTTAGCATGACGAAGAAACTTACCAACATTTTCCATACCACCTGGTTCCGTTTTGATTTGACTCAATTCGAAACCAATCGTTGTCCGCTGCCTTATTATTTTCAACATATTTTATCAGGGCTTGGTACTCCTCTTTTAATCTTTGTACCCACATTTCTCCATCTAAAGGACCAGCTTTAGTTTTGAGGAGTGGTATGGCAGCAAGAGTCTTCTTAGTAGCTTCATCGACCATCAGCCAGTTTCGTAATACGTAGCAAATGATTTAGTCTGTCCGCCGTTCCAATATCCAATTTCGTTTTTCCAATATCTTTTTACGAGCTAGTATAAACCAATTTGATTTCTTTGCTCTCGCCTCTTGATTGTAAGGTAGAGGTTCCTGATCTTTGGTAAACGTCTGTGTAGCTCGTCCCGCCACTCGACTGTCGTAGCTTTGGTTGACTCCAACAGGAGTAGTGCTGGGATTAATTATATGGCGTCTGTAGTATGAAGTGTGTTAAGACTGTTACTACTGTGAATGGAGTTGATCCTTTCACCAGTTAGTCTTTCGGTATCGTCGTCAATGGAAAAGAGATAATAATAATAATAATAGATATAATTGGTAAAGGTATTCAGACTAACAGACAGAGAAAAAATAAGAAAACGTAACAACAGTCAGTCAACCGGTATACATATATATATATAATATATACCAGTAATAACGATAATAATAATAATAACAATAATAATAATAAGTATAGTTAAAGCTGTCAGGAGAGTAAGACTGAAGGGAATGTGAAGAAGTAAAACGACCAGTTTAATTGTCTATCTTTGAATGGTATATGCGATTTTAAGGGGATAGGCCATTTGGATACAGTCCTTGTGTCACTGCAAGGTTGTCCAGCCTTCGCTTAAAGGCGTCCACAGATGGTGCCATAGCTACATCTGCCGGTAAGGAATTCCAGGGACGGCAAACCCGCAGGGAAAAGAAGTGGGAGCGCACCCGGGTCCTTGCCCTCTGATGAGCTATCCTTCTGGGATTTCCACGAGGGAGCCTATACCTACTCAATGGCAGAACACCTTTGTTCGGGTGATTCTGATCATTTGTTATTTTGTAGGCAGTAATTAAATCCCCCCTCAGGCGACGGTAACTGAGTGTGAATAGGCCTAATTTCTTCAGCCTTTCGTCATATGGTTTATTTCGGAGACCAACCACTCCTTTTGTTGCCCGTCGTTGGGCTCTTTCCAAGAGGTTGGCGACTCTTTTAAGCAGTGGGGGTGCAATGATATTATGCACTTCAAGATGCGGTCTGACGTATGTTTTATACAACCTTAGAAAGAGCTCAGGAGTGAGTGCACCTAATTGTCTATGTGTAAAGTGTATGACCGCATATGCCCTCGCTACATCCCCCGTGTAATTCACGCTTGTGTCCATTTTCTCCGTTAGAACTAGACCTAAGTCACGTTCCGACGTTGAGCAGGACAAGCTTTCATTGCACAGGGTGTAACTTGCATTTTGCAGTCTACAGGTGCGTAACTTCACTACTTTGCACTTTTTCAGGTTGAAAGTCATTCCACTGGTTACCGCCCAGTCTTCCAGAAGCCTTAGGTCTGCCTGCAGCCTATCTGAGTCCTCCGGACACTTTATCGCCCTCCATATCTTCACATCATCAGCGTATAGAAGAGTCGGGCAGTTTAGACGGCATGGTAAATCATTGATAAAAATCAAGAACATCAGTGGTCCCAGGATAGAACCCTGCGACACTCCTGATGACGAGCTGTGCCAAGATGATCGGACTCGATTGACCTTGGTGCAAAATTGCCTTTCAGTTAGGTAGTCCTTCAACCATGACAGAAGTGGTTTACCTAGACCTACCTGGCTTATTTTGTGTAGGAGAAGGTCATGGTGAACAGTGTCAAATGCCTTCTCAAAGTCTAGAAAGATCACATGGACTGGAACATTCATATCCCAGCATGATGTCCAGTCGTCCCAAGCTGATAATAAGTTAGTGACGCAGGATCTTCCTTTCCTGAAACCGTGTTGGGCTTCATGGAGTATTTTAGACCTATCAAGATATTCCCTGATGTGATCATCAATAACACTTTCCAGTACTTTCGATACCACTGGGAGTAGAGCTACTGGTCTATAACTGGTGGGATTTTGCCTATCCCCACCCTTGAAGATCGGAGAAAGGATGCTTCTTTTCCATTCCTTTGGCAGTTTCCCCGATTCCATGGAGTGTTGGAACAAGTCGCATAAAGGCCTACAGAGAGCTTCGGCGCACTGTTTCAGAACAGATGGCCTGATGTCATCACAACCTGGGGACTTCCCAGGTATAAGTCGCTGCAGCTTTCTCAGTACTATTGCAGGGTTTATTTGAGGGGTGGCTATTTGGTCTTCCTCCTGTGAAATAGTCATGCCACCATTTTGGTTCGTAACGGTAATACCCACATTGCTGTTTAGCTGTTTGGCGAAGGCTAAACTGAATGTTTCAGCCATCTCCAGACTAGTGAGATATTGACCGTTTTGGCCTACTAAGGCGCAAGCCCCTTGGTTGGTTGGTTTCCTTTCCGACATGAATCGGTACAAATTCTTCGGGTTTGCCAGGAGTTTTTTAGCAAGGTTAGCCTGGAATGACCTTCTGTCCCTCCTAACTCTTGCATTGCACCGGTTCCTGAGTTCCAGGTATGCATCATGGTCGATCTGGCTTCTAGATACGCGCCACGTAAACCAAGCCTTCCTCTTTGCTTGCAGAATACGCTGCGTGCCTCTCTTTAACCATGATGATTTTCTTTTTGGCTGTGCTGTGACTAAAGGGACGGTATCCGAGATCGCTGTATGAATAATCTTTTTTACCGCTTCCCAGTGTTCATCCACAGACAGCTCATCCCATGCTAAGGGCCAGTCTGCATCGAACAAGAGCCTCCGCATTTCAGCGTAGTCAGCCTTGCTGTAACACAGACATGGTTGCGTAGCGTCCCACTGCAAGTGCTCACGGAGAACGAGGTCGAAACCTATGACTGCATGGTCACTACTTCCTAGAGGAGTCATGACCTGGACCTTTTCGACGAGTAGTTGGTCACTAGTTAGAATGTAGTCTAGTTTTGATGACTTTCCACTAGGGCCCCACCTAGTGTCGTCTCCAACATTCTCAGTAAGTCCCGTGTCCCGAATAGCTTGCAGTAGATTTCGGCCGAATTTTCCCTTAGCATACCCCGAGCCAAGGTTCAGTGATGGGGCATTGAAATCTCCAGCAATGGTGATTTGGTCATAGTCCAAGTCTCGTATCCCTGTGATAGTGCTGAGCAGTAGCTGATTGTGCTCTGCCCCACAGGTGGGAGATCGGTAGATGCCATCAAGTAAATGCTTGGTGTGGCCTACGGTGAAATGACACCATATGGAGTCTGGGAGTTCAATAAGTGGTGGGTCCGTTGCGCGAACACATTTAAGTTGCCTATCAAAGTATATGGCAACTCCCCCTCCTTCCTTATTGTCCCTGTCTCTCTTGACCAAAACCATATCACCTATACTGATTTCATTATCGGCGATAGTGGGGGTTAGCCATGTTTCGGTGAGAATGATTATTTTCAGTTGTAGGTGTGCTTGGAGATTTCGGAGTTCACCTATTTTTACTCTCAGCCCCCTCACATTGCTATACAGGCAGCTGACAGTGAGTCTTACAACCTCAGCGTGTTGTGGGGTAGTTGACGTGAAGCTATCTGCTGGTAGGGAACTTAGTGTTGGGACTAATTGGCCAGTTCCGATGGAACCGGCAAGTGTAAACCAATTTGATTTCTTTGTGCTCACCTCTTGATTGTGAGGTATAGGTTCCTGATCTTCCGTAAAATTCTGCGTAGCCCATCCCGCCAGTCGACTGTCGTAGCTTTGGTTGACTTCAAAAGAAAAAGTGCTGGGATTAATTATATGTGGTTTGTAGTATGAGATATGTTAACACTGTCACTACAGTGAATGGAGTTGATCCTTTCACCAGTAAGTCCTCCAGTATCGTCGTCAGAACAGATGGCCTGATTTCGTCACAACCTGGGGACTTCCCAGGTGTGAGTCGCTGTAGCTACCCTAGTACTATTGCCGGGTTTATTTGGGGAGTAGGCAATAGGTCTTCCTCCTGTGAAATAGTAGTGCCACCATTTTGGTACCGGTAATGCACACACTGCTGTTTAACGGTTTGGCGAAGACTAAACTGAATGTTTCCGCCATCTTCAGACTAGTGAGGTATTGACCGTTTTGGCCTACTAAGGCGCAAGCCCCTTGGTTGGTTGGTTTCCTTTCCGACATGAATCGGTACAAATTCTTCGGGTTTGCCAGGAGTTTTTTAGCAAGGTTAGCCTGGAATGACCTTCTGTCCCTCCTAACTCTTGCATTGCACCGGTTCCTGAGTTCCAGGTATGCATCATGGTCGATCTGGCTTCTAGATACGCGCCACGTAAACCAAGCCTTCCTCTTTGCTTGCAGAATACGCTGCGTGCCTCTCTTTAACCATGATGATTTTCTTTTTGGCTGTGCTGTGACTAAAGGGACGGTATCCGAGATCGCTGTATGAATAATCTTTTTTACCGCTTCCCAGTGTTCATCCACAGACAGCTCATCCCATGCTAAGGGCCAGTCTGCATCGAACAAGAGCCTCCGCATTTCAGCGTAGTCAGCCTTGCTGTAACACAGACATGGTTGCGTAGCGTCCCACTGCAAGTGCTCACGGAGAACGAGGTCGAAACCTATGACTGCATGGTCACTACTTCCTAGAGGAGTCATGACCTGGACCTTTTCGACGAGTAGTTGGTCACTAGTTAGAATGTAGTCTAGTTTTGATGACTTTCCACTAGGGCCCCACCTAGTGTCGTCTCCAACATTCTCAGTAAGTCCCGTGTCCCGAATAGCTTGCAGTAGATTTCGGCCGAATTTTCCCTTAGCATACCCCGAGCCAAGGTTCAGTGATGGGGCATTGAAATCTCCAGCAATGGTGATTTGGTCATAGTCCAAGTCTCGTATCCCTGTGATAGTGCTGAGCAGTAGCTGATTGTGCTCTGCCCCACAGGTGGGAGATCGGTAGATGCCATCAAGTAAATGCTTGGTGTGGCCTACGGTGAAATGACACCATATGGAGTCTGGGAGTTCAATAAGTGGTGGGTCCGTTGCGCGAACACATTTAAGTTGCCTATCAAAGTATATGGCAACTCCCCCTCCTTCCTTATTGTCCCTGTCTCTCTTGACCAAAACCATATCACCTATACTGATTTCATTATCGGCGATAGTGGGGGTTAGCCATGTTTCGGTGAGAATGATTATTTTCAGTTGTAGGTGTGCTTGGAGATTTCGGAGTTCACCTATTTTTACTCTCAGCCCCCTCACATTGCTATACAGGCAGCTGACAGTGAGTCTTACAACCTCAGCGTGTTGTGGGGTAGTTGACGTGAAGCTATCTGCTGGTAGGGAACTTAGTGTTGGGACTAATTGGCCAGTTCCGATGGAACCGGCAAGTGTAAACCAATTTGATTTCTTTGTGCTCACCTCTTGATTGTGAGGTATAGGTTCCTGATCTTCCGTAAAATTCTGCGTAGCCCATCCCGCCAGTCGACTGTCGTAGCTTTGGTTGACTTCAAAAGAAAAAGTGCTGGGATTAATTATATGTGGTTTGTAGTATGAGATATGTTAACACTGTCACTACAGTGAATGGAGTTGATCCTTTCACCAGTAAGTCCTCCAGTATCGTCGTCAGAACAGATGGCCTGATTTCGTCACAACCTGGGGACTTCCCAGGTGTGAGTCGCTGTAGCTACCCTAGTACTATTGCCGGGTTTATTTGGGGAGTAGGCAATAGGTCTTCCTCCTGTGAAATAGTAGTGCCACCATTTTGGTACCGGTAATGCACACACTGCTGTTTAACGGTTTGGCGAAGACTAAACTGAATGTTTCCGCCATCTTCAGACTAGTGAGGTATTGATCGTTTGGGCCTACTAAGGCGCATGCCCCTTGGTTGGTTGGTTTTCTTTCCGACATGGATCGATACAAGTTTTCGGTGTGTGCTAGGAGTTTTTTGGCAAGGTTACCCTGGAATAACCTCTTGTCACTCCTGACTCTCACGTTGCACCGGTTCCTGAGTTCCCGGTATGTGTTGTAGTCGGTCTGACTCTTAGATATGCGCCACGTAAACGAAGCCTTCCGCCTTGCTTACAGAATACGTTGCGTGCCTCTCTTCAGCCATGATGACATTTTTGGGCTGTGTTGCGACTAAGGGGTTGTTTTCCGAGATTGCTGTATGAATAATCTTTTTAACTACTTCCCAGTGTTCATCCACAGACAGCTCCTCCCATGCTAAGGGCCAGTCTGCGTCGGACAAGAGCCTCCGCATTTCAACATAGTCAGCCTTACTATAACACAGACATGGTTGCGTAGCGTCCCCCTACAGGTGCTCACGGAGAACAACATCGAAACCTATGACTGCATAGTCACTACTTCCCAGGGGAGTCATGATCTGGTTCTTTTCGACGAGTAGTTGATCACTAGTTAGAATGTAGTCTAGTTTCGATGACTTTTCACTAGGGCTCCACTTAGCGTCTCCAACATTCTCAGTCAGTCCTGTTTTTCGAATAGTTTGCAGTAGATTTCGGCTGAATTTTCCCCTAGCATACCCCGAGCCAAGGTTCAGTGATGGTGCATTGAAATCTCCAGCTATGGTGATTCAGTCATAGCCCAAGTACCGTATCCCTGTTGTCACATTCAGTGTACAGAGTCTGATCCCGTATATCCAAAAACTTTTTGTGGAAATTGTATGAACCTTGCGATTTCCTGGCAGCCACTTCATACTGTTTCGGAACGATTCCATGACTTCGACAGATTTCTGTATGATCTACTCCGTCGACTGCAGCTACATAGCTAAAAGCAAAAGGGGAAGGTACACCAGTTATTTTCGTTGGGATGTATGTTTTTTACCAGAGTAGCCGCACTACTGATAAATTTCACCCTGGTGGGCAACTGAGTCGATGAACATTGTAGAGAAAGCTCCAGTATCTAATTTACTGCAAAACAGAGAGAAAGAGCATATTTATACGAACGTAAAAATTAGTTAAAATTTTCAAATGTGCGATGCGTCAACTTGAATTGCTGTATTTCCGCGACAAATTGCATGTTTAAACTCAGTCATTAAGCATTTATTATTACAATTTCCCAGCATCAAGCCTCACTGAAGTGTTAATTGGCTTAATAACTTATTCATTTCGTTCTCTAAGTATTCCTGCGCGCCTTTCCTCAGTTCTCTGAATTGTCTAGGTAAAGTGAACCAAAGAAAAAACGGTGAGCTATTATTCAATAAAAAGGGGATAAGAAACACTAGGAGTTAAAGTGGATGAAATGAGTAAGTCATTTTTGTTATCTTTGTGGCACCTACACTTTAGATACTTATCCTACGCATTTTTTCATTTTCCGTTTTATTATAGCTTGAATGAACACCGCATTTTGGTACAAGTATGGAATTTTCAGCACGTGATAATGGTAGCCTAAATTTAACAGGCCGGATATTGATATCAAGTTTGCGTCGGTCGAAAATCGAACTCCGTACCATGTGCATGGTCGGCGAGCGTCCTAACCAATGTGACACCAACGCACTATAAGGTGTCTACTGTTTAGTCTTTCAAATTGCAGACTATCAGTCTTCGTAGACATTCCTCAAGATGCCGTAATGTATACTGTCTCCAAGCAGCCTCTCTATGCATCTAATTCCCACAAAGCTGTTAGTGAGAAGGCTTGCAATTATTTGCACTGGATTTCACCACCATTAGCAAGTTTTTACTGCCAATGAAATGACATGCAAGGTTTGTACGCCTTATTGTTAAGCATGCCTGTAATGAAGTTGCCTACATAATAAATGCAATGCTTACGACAACGAGTCTTCGACACCTTTTGATTGTGGGAACAATCCATTATTTTGATGGTTGTGTGTATACAATAAAAAAGGCCGACCTTGTCATTTAGTTTTCGAAAATACTCCCAACAATATGGACACTCCTACCTAGTATGAAGTGCTAATCATGGCCTATAAAATACTTTTTCCTGTGTTTAAAAATAAACAGTAAATTTATGTCACGTTAATTGCCAGCGAAAATCGGAAGGCAGGCATCAAACAGGAACACAGTGGTCAGTTTAATGTAGACTGACTTCACATCTTAGGGCGAAATAACTAGGGTGTCAGTTCACTTTCGGAATAAAACTCTAATTCGAGCAATATAAACAAGTTGAGAGTGTCGATACTGGAGCTGAGCATTCGTGAAATGTGGAGGTACTCCACGGAGTCACGTAGACGAAAGGCTGGTGAAATGCGAAACTCATATAGATACATTACAGAGAAGCAGGCGTGTTTTTTTCCTTCACGTTCACCAGTGGAATATAGGGCTTCAAACTAGAGGCTTGAAGTTTCTGTAGCAGTGTTTATTTTTACGAGATGGGGTTGCTAGCCTCATGCCCAACCTCTCCACTTCGCCAGCATTATTTCTGGCTTGGCGAGGCAAGGGAGTGCGTGGGCCGGGGATTGAACCCTGGACCATATGCATGGTCGGCGAGCGTCGTAACCGTTGTGTCACCGACGCACGAGCAGGCGTGTTACTTTACATGTACTCTGGACTGTATCAAGGAGGCGTTTCTCCCAATCACTCCTCCACTGTATGCTCACTTCTTACTTTTTATGTTGCTGCAACTTCTTGATGCGTCTCCTAGTTTGTCTATAATTATGGATTGTACATAATTTTTAAGAAAACTTCCAATTTATTTTCCTCCGCTAATTTAATTGGCGGAACATATGTTGACATGATTGGACGAATAGACAGCGATGTGGTGTGCTCTTCGGGAGCAAACCGTAGGCATTTTGTTTAAAATGAATACCGCACGTCTGAGTGTATAACCCTGTATATTTGGTTTTTTCTTCATGGTACATTACCGTATCCAGGAGCCAGAAGAACGATGTTTCCGACGGATTTACTTTTACTTAATAAGTGACTGTGAGTGGCGGATCTTTCGAGGTGTTGTAGAGATAGAAAGAACAACTCCAAACTCTTTGTAAATCTAAACATTTTTTTGCAGAATCGTACACACTTATGTTCTTTGGAGATGACATAGTACTTTTCACTGAGGTACTTCTCGGAATGTCCAATTTCGCTTAGTATTTCAAATATAACCGTATGTCACTCACCAAGGTGGTGGTTTAAAAACACCGCCACACTAATGTCAACGAAACAGTTTGTCCAAATGCTGCTTGATTCAGAGTACGATTATGTTTCTTAACCATACATTCGTTTTTACTGTTCTTATTTTCATACATTTATTCCCCTTAATGAATTTGAACAAAGCAACAACTACAGTTCTAGCAGAATAAAATGGTAACACCTTTTATTTCGTTGCCTCCTCTACAGCTGCTTACAGAGCAAAGACATTATTAAATATATCTACAAAAACAATTTTAACATACTTGCACAGAGTTCATTTTAAACAAAAATCAATCGATCAGTATACACATACACTAATACTATATAGAGGTAGTAGAGTACTTGTGCAAGTATTACAACAAGATAAATTTTATGTAACGAATCACGCAAAAATGTAACGCGAACGTTGGACGTACCGCGTTATACATATATATATATATTCAATATTGAACACAATTCCGAGCAATAATAATCAGACACAATGAAAACTTTTCAGTATCTCGCATTTCGAATGAAAAATATCCAGTTACCAGGGCAAAGAAAGACTGATAACTGCTTCTTTCTGAACGCACAAATCAGGCGCTTGACGGAAAAGGCTTCAGCAAACTTAAGGAGAATTGAACTCTTTCGCTTATTGATAATTTCGAACGACTTTTCGACGTTTACCTCGTGAACCGTGCCAAGAAGATGCCTAGCGATGGCACTGTTTGAAGCATTTGCTCCCTTTAGACGTAAGCTTTTTGGCACATGTTCAGAAGATCGTAGATATGCTCTTCTTTCTGCTCTTCCAATGTAACTGCTCCCGCAGATACACGTAAATTTGTACATACAGTTGGAGTTAACATGAGAAGGATATCTATCGATTTTCGATTGCATCAAAGAGCAAGTTGTTCGACAGATGGGAACGAGCTTAGCTGCAGGATAGGCTATGGCTAGTGATGTGCTCAGCATATTCCCCTCGCTCTATAGAGAAATTAGAGGTAGAATTTGAGTTTCTTGAAAAGATATCGAAGAGCAATGGGTACCCTAAAAGGTTCATCAACAAGTACGGAAGATCTGAAGTCACAAATGTAAAACAAATCACAGTAGGAAAAAAGCCAATCTACTTTCAGCTTGATTATAAAGGTGAAAACATTGCAGCGATGATCAACAGAAGGCTGTTACCCTTATGTCAGTGTACAACCTGGACACTGTAGTAGAATGTCAGAAGAGCTTAGTGTTCCGAAATAGGTTCTCACTTAGAATTGCTGATTTAAACACTGAATCACAATAACCATGGAGACTACACCACCAAACCCACACACATATTCTGCCCCCAAAATACTTTTCCGTCTAAATCTGCAACTTAGTGTTGACACATTAGATGAAAAATTAGGAATTCCATATTAGATAAGTTTGTTTGATACATCACTCATTAATGCATTATTAACAACTGGATAACATTTTGAGCAAATTTCATTGCTCATAATCGTATCAATTTGGTCACATGGCTTCACGATTTGTCTAGTTGGTTGAGTGTTCAGTGGAACTGCATATTCGAACCAGTTCCCTGTTCGTTGAGGGCAATAGTCACTGTCGTGCTTCACAGGTTTGCTCTTTGACGGGAAACGAAAGCAACGTGATCAGAAGTATTATCGTATATTCTGCTGACGTTACTTGTAGACATTTTTCTGTGTATTGATAGTAACTAATTGTGAATCACATGGTCAAGCTGCTATGTAGTTAACTTGGTATACTGGTTTATACTCGTTTGATCAATAAATCTTCGACTTACCTCTTAATATCGCTTGCGTTGAAATCACATTCATTATCATATACATCAAATAGTATTCTCAGTTCCAGAGAGTTGTCTTCTGGCTACAGAAAGTCATCCTGTCACTGGCATTCACGCATGACTATTTTAGAAACTGAGTAAATTTTGATTTTGGTGGCACAGCATAGCCACGAAAACGTCTTGACAGCAGTTTTTTGTGGAAATTTGTCGAATGTCTTGGAGAATACGAAACTGCACTGAAAAATATTCCTCATCCTTGCATAATTTTATGGATACCAGCCACTTTCGGTCCCAAAAGGCAGCTCTGATCCAGTGATTGCTTCGATTAGGAGAATGGACGATGCGGACAATTGTTAGAGCTGGAATTAGAACACTATCCATATCGCATTGTCAGGGACACCTTTCATCCAATTTCTAGAGTCCTGTGTCCGCACCGCGATGAGAATTTGTTAACGCAGAGACCTATCAGAGACAGAATAAACTCAAAGGATATAAATAAAAGAGACAGAAATGGTATAAACAATGTGTCGAAAAATGAAACCTTTTTTCCGTTTTCTCGTGAACAGTTATGACTTTTTTTCTTTTTATCAACGACTTATAAAATGAATATTGAATGAAAGGCAGATATTTGGAGATCCTCATATAAGGTTACATTATGTGAGAAATAAAGTAGTTAGATGAAAGGTTAAATCGGCCCAGTTTACAAAGTCTGCATACCGCTTAGGCCGTACACATGCCGACTAGTGTGTGTATAAGGCACTTCACCATTGTTTCCAGAAGCAGTGCCGGAATGTATGAGAGAGTTTTCAATAAATGAGTCTGGTTCGAGGTTTGAATCAAAGGAGTTTTGACGACGCAGAGGCCACTGGTTCACCCTTGATGCAAGTTGCTTTAAGTTGATCAAGACTGAAGGTTTACTGGCGTCTTGCCCGGTCAGTGACGACAATTTTTTTCCGGCTAATGACCCTGAAAGATCTTTGAGGTATTGCAGGTATCGACGTTCGCGAGTTGTACGGATTATACTAACGCAAGATCTTATACCAACAACTTCTATAGTGTTCGTTCTTCGAGTACCAAAGATAAAGCAAAAGACCAGATTTTGTCGTCCAAAGTACGTAGTATATTTCGGGACAAAATTGCGAGTAGAGATGAATGCTTAGCTAGCTAGTAATCGTGCACGTACGTGACACGACGGAGTACCAAATGGCGGGGATGCTTGACCGTAAGCCTTCAGCTAAACAAGTCGACTTAAACAGTGATGGTCAGCATCCAATGTTGAGTGATGATTGCTGTGGTTAATAATTTTGGGGAACTATTTACCGCTACAGCTCACTCCCCCCCTAGTGGGTTTGTGAGGACCCTAAGACATGACCAGCCGGAAGTAAAAAAATTTCGATGGTTTCCTGATGGGTGAAAAAAATCTTCCGAGCGGCTTGATGGAGAGCGTGCTGGTCTGTCTGCCTATGCTAATAGGGTGTCTGTACATAGCTTCCTCGATGTTGTTCGTTGGATCCGGTGCTTCGTTTGTTTCCTGTCCAGTGCCCGTTGCACCTGGAAAAGAAAACAAGAATGCTGAGAACCTTGTCAAGAAAAATGTACCAAATAAGCGTCTTTTTACCAAAAAAATATGACATGCATCTACTATACAGTAAAATAATGTAAAGTTCAAAATATCGGGAAAAAAATATACATCTAATTTAATTTTATGTACGGTTATAGGAAAAATATCATTTACTTGTGTTAAATGACGCAACATAAAAAAATTGATGTGTCACTCAGTTATGTGAAATAGGTGTGAAGGTATTCTGGGAATCTAACGTGACGTCCAGAACGCGTTTTCTTAGAGTGATCGACCGAAGTTTCGGTGGCTTTCGCCGTGCTAGGAAGTTCTTCGAAGACTACAGGATATTCTATTACTTGTGGATTATTAGGTACGCTCAGCTCTAGGCTAATAGGATTACCTTCCAAGTAAGCCGGTTTGAGACGGTCGATACTGACGGTGTCTTCGTGGCCTTTCTTTTTTAAGACGAAGAATTTATCCATACGTTTAATTACTTTATATGGTCCGTCATATGGGGGTTCTAGAGGACGACGTACCGAGTCGCGACGAACAAATACGTGTGGAGAAGTTTTTAAACAAGGGTGAACGAAAACATCAATGGACTGTGGTCGGAGGGGAGCAGGTGTAACTGAACGCATTGCGTTTGTAAGCCTACTGACGTATGAGGTGTGATCTACCGTTGGTGGGAAGCTCGAGGGAGAAACAAACTCACCTGGCAGTCGTAGTGTCGTGCCATATACTAGCTCAAAGGTAGTACAACCAGCATCGGTTTTTAAAGCGTTTCGTATCCCTAGGAGAACTAACGGAAGGGATTCAGTCCAATGGGTGTTATTTGCAGCTGATAAACCAGCTTTCAACTGTCTGTGTAGACGTTCTACCATACCATTAGCTTGTGGGTGGTAGGCTGTTGTTCGAAAACGCATGCAACCAAGGATTTTAGTCAAAGCGAAGAATAAACCGCTTTCGAATTGCCGCCCACGATCAGCTTTTATGGAAGATGGGCATCCAAAGTTTGCGATCCATCTGTCTACAAGGACGCGTGCGACGGTTTCAGCAGATATATCCTTGATGGGTACTGCTTCAGGCCATCGTGTGAAGCGATTGATGCAGGTTAACATATAGGTATATCCATGAGATTCTGGAAGGGGGCCAGCTAAATCTATATGGACGTGTTCGAAACGGGCATCGGGGATAAGAAAGGTGCCAAGGGGGCTTTTAGTGTGTCTTATTACCTTGCACTTTTGGCAAGCTAAGCACGTCTGTGCCAATTCCCTTACTTCCTTGTTAATACCAGGCAACAAAACCTACTAGTTACGAGTTTGACGGTAGTTCGAATACCTGGGTGTGATAAGCCATGCAACGTATTGAAGACGTTACGGCGATAACTTTTAGGTACGATAGGGCGAGGAGTACTAGTGGAAATGTCGCAGAGAATAGTATCCTTTCCTATCCCTAAGGGTTTCTCGGCTAATTGTAGAGTTGTTTTCGACAACTCACGCTGAAGCTCGGAATCTTCTTTTTGAAGACGAGCCAGTTTTACAAGGTCTATGCTGTCGATTTGGGTGAAGGAACAAATACGTGACAAGGCATCTGCCACAGTATTGTTCACTCCGGATACATGGCGAATATCGGATGTAAACTGTGAAACGTAATCTAGTTGTCGTGATTCCCTGGGTGAATACTTATCTGAAGTTGAGTTCAGAGAGTACGTCAGAGGTTTGTGGTCAGTGAAAATGATGAATTCACGACCCTCAACTGAATGTCGAAAATGACGTAGAGCACAGTACATAGCTAGAAGTTCTCTTCCGAATGTGCTGTACTTCGTTTCAGCTAATTGAAGGCGCCTCGAGAAAAAGGCGAGTGGTTGCCACTTGTTGTTAACTAGTTGTTGCAGAACTGCGCCGATTGCAGTGTCTGATGCATCAACCGAGATACTCAACGGTGCCGTTGAATCCTGATACATAAGAAGGGTGGCATCCGCAATAGCTTTCTTTACCTGAGTAAAAGCATGTCGAGCAGACGTGTCGAGTTCGATAGCCTTGTTGTTCCCTCGAAGGAAATCTGTTAATGGCTGAATTAGAGAAGCACAATTAGGAATAAAACGTCGGTAATAACTTACCAAGCCGTTAAAAGTGCGAAGGCATTTTACTGTCTTTGGCTCCGGAAAGTTCAGTATCGCTTCGACTTTAGCAGCCAGTGGGAGTATGCCCTGACAGTCAATAGTGTGACCCAGAAAATCGAGTGAGTCAACGCCTATCTGACACTTCTGTATATTGATGGTAACACCATGTTGGCGTAACCTTTCAAATGCCAAGTCCAAGTGTCTAAGGTGAGTTTCCTTATCTGGACTGGCAATGAGGCAGTCGTCTAAGTATGCGTATACAAAGTCGAGACCGCGAAATACTTCATCGATGAAGCGTTGGAATGTTTGGGCCGCATTCCGGAGGCCGAATGGCATACGTAGGAATTCGAAAAGTCCGAAAGGCGTGATGATAGCCGTTTTCGGAATATCTTCTGTTGCCATCGGGATTTGGTTATATGCTTTAACCAAGTCGATTTTGGAGAATATGGATGCTCCAGATAACGTTGCCGTCAAGTCGTGTATGTGAGGCAAAGGGTAGCAATCAGGGGTTGTTTTGGCGTTCACTCGCCGGTAATCACCAGTGGGTCGCCAATCGTTGCTATCCTTTTTCGGTACCATATGCAACGGGGATGTCCATGGACTATTCGATGGCCGAATGATGCCAAGGGTGAGCATATGATCGAATTCGTTTCTGGCAATTCTCAGTTTGTCAGGGGCCAGTCGTCGTGCTTTAGATGTCACGGGCTGTCCTGAGGTTATGATGTGGTGCATAACATTGCTGGTTATGCACGGGAGATCGTTAGATGGGCAATTGAGTTCCGGGTATTTGTCAACAATCGGTTGAAAAGTTGGATCGAGGATTGCTTTCATCTTAACGATTGACAAGCTGGGGCCTACGTAAGTTATGCGTTTTATAGACAAACTAGTACTGTTGTCAACTAGTCGTTTACGGCGGACGTCTACGAGCAAATCGTGATGATTAAGTAGGTCCGTGCCAATGATGGGCATTGTGACGTCAGCGATTAGGAAAATCCACTGAATAGGTTTGCGTAAACCCACGTTCAGATAGACGTATTTCCGACCATAGGTTGCAATTGGTTTTCCATTTGCAGCCTGTAGGTTGAAGTTAGGATCCTTCTGTCGATCTGCTGCTGTAGCAGGAAGGACGCTGACTTCGGCGCCTGTGTCGACTAGATATCTGGTCTGGCTCATTACATCATGGATGTAAAGTAAGCGGCCAGTGCCACCGGCGACGGTCGCCGCTAACGCGTGTCGGCGGGATAGTTTCCCACAGACTTGGGGGCTTTGCCGAAATCACAAGGTTTTCGACAATATTTTGCTTCCTTGCCATAGGTGTTGTGATACCAACACCAGTCAGGATTTTTGAGAGAACGTGTGTTAGACTTAGATCGTCCACGTGCGTTTTGCCGTTGAGGGGATTTAGAACGACGGTAGGAGGAATTGCTAGGCTTGTTTGACCTAAGCATCTGCTGGGCGGAGTTGCATAACTCTATCATTGCAGAATCCTTCTTAGAAGTCTGTTCGGTAACTGGCCGTTTCGTTATCTCTAGAATTCTATCTGCAGAGACAGCTAAGTCATCTATGAGAACACTTTGAAGTGTCACAAGTACAGTCTGAACTGACTGTGGCAGTTTGGATAAAAATAGTTCTCTAAACAGTCCTTCATCGAACTGACTTTGGCCAATGATCTCTTTCATTCTTGCCAGCATGCTCACGGCTGACTGATCTCCTAACTCGATGTTACGAAATAACTCATCCAGACGTTGTCGATCTGTGAGAACGTTTCTCTTGAGGATGGATGCTTTGAGCAACTCGTACGAGTTACTTACCGATATCTGCATAGTTACGCACCTGCTGAATTCCCGCGGTAGGGCGTGAATAACTGCAAGGAACTGTGAACGTTGATCAGTTATGCCATGTTCACAAAAATCAGACTCAGCAATCTGAAACCACGTTTCAGCATTATCTGGCCAATATGGTACTAGCTGGATTGTTTTGGCGGTTGAGCGAATCCGAATAACCTTGGGGCTAGGATCACTCATGACGAAAAGTATGCCGATAACGATATAGTACAAGAATAAACACAAAAAGGAACGAACTCACCGGGTTTATCTGCGTGTGAATTGAAGATGTACTTCGTGGTCGGGCTCACCAGTTTAGGTGATTGACGGTATCGACGTTCGCGAGTTGTACGGATTATACTAACGCAAGATCTTATACCAACAACTTCTATAGTGTTCGTTCTTCGAGTACCAAAGATAAAGCAAAAGACCAGATTTTGTCGTCCAAAGTACGTAGTATATTTCGGGACAAAATTGCGAGTAGAGATGAATGCTTAGCTAGCTAGTAATCGTGCACGTACGTGACACGACGGAGTACCAAATGGCGGGGATGCTTGACCGTAAGCCTTCAGCTAAACAAGTCGACTTAAACAGTGATGGTCAGCATCCAATGTTGAGTGATGATTGCTGTGGTTAATAATTTTGGGGAACTATTTACCGCTACAATCTCGCTGTCGAAGAGCTTGTAATGGTTAGGTGACAGCGTCACAGCATGCAAAACGTGGGTCCAGTCCTGAAGTTAGGCATCTGGCAGCACTTTCTTGAACGGTACACGTTTTGGAGTTGGTTGGAGTCGAAGCATAAGATATCCTGGATACTGAGGATAACTGTGAACATCAGAAATTTTTGGTTCACCGCACTGTAGATCCACTTCAAGAGTAGAACGTACTCTGCGAAGGTTTGGAGGAAGAGGATCTGCCCATTTGGTGTTATCAACAATAATTAAAGAAGGTCCCAAACCGGGGAACCGATCTTTCCATAAATACGAGATAGGTTGTTTCAGCTGTTGTGTCTACCGTAGGGATTACCTCTGGCCAACGAGTAAGGCAATCTGCACATATGAGTAAGTTCAATTGGCCAATAGAAGGGGGTAGTGGACCTGCGATATCTCGATGAACCTGACTGAAACGTACATCAGACATAGCTAATGGCCCAGCCGAAGTAACGTTGTCACTATGAATTTTGAAGAGTTGGCACTTTATATAAGAACGCGTTCAGTTAGGCATATCTCGGTTTACACCAGGCGAGAAAAATTTAGCTGATTTCACTTTGTCTGTAGGATATTTTCTGGGGCGTGAAAGGTTGCGGAGAAATTCAAAGACTGCACAGCGTAAAAATAGAGGGACAACAGGTGTTGGGGTAACTGTGGACATATCGCAAATAATAGTATCGTCACAATCGGGAAGAGGCACACGCTCTATCTTCAGGGAAGCGTTGTGATAAAGTTTATCTAAATCCACGCTTAAAACTGTATTTCTGCCACTTCTTGGAAGTCAATGGTTGGCGGAACTGTAATGGTACCGATTCGTGATAATGCATCTGCCACTGGGTTATTTGCACGAGAAACATATATTATATCCGACGTGAATTGTGAAATGTAGCTCAAGTGACGTACGTATTTATCCGTCGCAGTCTGAAGGTTATAGGTCAGAGGTTTGTGGCCAGTAACCATAGTGAACTGACGACTGTCAGCAAAGCTACGAAAATGTTTGATGGAAACGTAAATGGCAAAGCGTTCCCAACCAAAAGTACTGCGTCTCGTTTCACGTGCAAGGCTTGAGATGTCCACGTACTATTCATGGGCTGCTGTAGGACAGCTCTTCTAGCCGCGTTAGACGCATCTGCAAGCACTAATATAGGGGCGTCTGCAATAGGTATCTCGATTTGCCTAAGTGTTCCCAGTGCTTCAGTAGTAAACGTTTGTTTTTTACACTTACCTTTCAGAAGACTAGTCAAAGCCATCAAAGTATACGCTAATCGGGAAACAAAACAATAGTAGTAAACCACCATTCTGAGAAATGTGCTAGATGATTTCAGTAATGTTAAAGCTGGGAGTTTCTCAGGTTAAGGATGAATCCGTTGTTTATCGAAAAGATGTCCTAAGAAAGACAAGGATTGAAAGTCAGTCTGGCGTTTGCCTAGGTTTATCATGCGTGCTGATCAGTAAATATGACAGTTGTCACAAATGTGAATCGCTCCAATCTGTAGGACAGCAACACGCATTTTTACACCTCAGTAATTAAACTTGAGCTTAGATTTTCAACCTGAAAAGCAACAGTGCATTCACAGATCAAAATTATAAAAAGGTTGTTTTTGCTTCTAACATCTACAAGCCTGCTCAGCTACTTGACAAGATGCCAGACATCTCACAAGTCAGCAGATCCTACAAGTTTTAAGCTTTCAAGCTACGTCTCTACGAAATGTCACTTATATACTTCACGATAATCTTTTTATCTAAGAACTAGTATAATCTATTTTACATTAACTACCTAGGCCTTTAACAAAGCCAATACTTACTCCATTCACTCACATTCTCCGCTCGCCTAAAGTTTGGTTGCTCTGATGAAAAAAACATAACAAAAGCACTCATGTTTGAGCAAAGCTATATTTCCATCGGAAACGTCACAGTTTCCATGTTAAGACCGATTTGGTTAGCAATAAAACATTCCAACATGACCTTATCTAGTTTTCGTATCCACGATCAAATTTCTTTCCTGTTGTAAAACTACGATAAGACTGCTGAAAAAAGGGAATAAATACATCACTGACCTCAAAATAATACATCAATAAACTTTAAGTCAAGGATGCTGTTCACAACAAAGTTATATGGGAGACTTGACTTCAAGCTTTATTTTTCCCAAATATTTGTATGACATTCATCTGATGTCTGGGTTTTTTGTTAATTCGAAGACAATATTTCTATATCTCTTTATGTGTTACACAGACAGACTACTTAGCACACTGTTCCGACTGACTCTAATGTCAGAAAGAACAAACAAACTGTAAATTCACCATGCATCGAAGTATATGTAATTTATATAATCACTCATCCATGCCTGTACAACTGGTATGTCCCTGTATAAACAGGAATAAATATGTATATTATTGTCAATAAATATTGCAAATTTATACCATCATTACAAGGATTCTATAGCTCCTAGTGTGGTGAGAACTGGCTGCTAGCCAGATTGGTTATACAATAATTTACGTCAATGTTTATGTCCCAAATATTAGTCATGTGAAAACAAGAACAAAGACTAATAGTAGACTGTGCGTAGGCGGATACAATTAGCAGACGGATGATCCGACATTCAAGAGACAGCCACAAAGATATGAAAGATTAACTTTCAGTGAGAAACAACCGATCAGAAGACTGTGCTTTTCTGCTAACAATAATCGATAATAATGTACATGAAAATCTATAAATATATGTTGATTTCCATAATACATGATCTGTTGCCTGACTCTTGCCTTCTGTTGTTACACTAGTATTTAACCTGTAAATGTACTTTCAGTGATGGATTATCCATAATTGTATTTCATACCATTCTGCAGCTTTCAAAGAAGTTCTCCACTTCCTGAAATAGCCTTCAGTCACGTGGAGGTATAGCACTTACCCAAATATACGCGGATAGGTGCAAAATATATGGACTTCAGTCACTTTGGTTAAGGCGCCTGAAACTCAACCTAACAATCTTCTTTCGCCTTCTACTTGGCTACGTCAAAAGCTGTAATCCAATGGCTTTCAACAACACAACCATATACACTCTTAGGTATCTTAAAAATACTCCATCTATAACCCTGTACCGGACAAAACTGCGTCCACGTTTCTTCGAAATACAGTACATTGCATTGTGGATCAAACTTCGACTTACTGTACGAAGTTGCAGATCTCCCTAAGGAGTTCCTGTCAACAGAAGTCCATACTTTACCCATATAGGCTTTTCAGCTAATTTCAGTACTACGGATCGCAGTACAATATCCCCAATCTGAGGAAATTCATTTGCCTCAGGCATCGTATCACATCTAAAGCAAGATTAAACTCGCCTAATTTTTCCCTCAGTGCTTGACCTAAGTTTTGGTTATTAAGCTTATTAGAAATCCTGTCAATATCTCATTAAACAGGTTTGCAGAGTCAAAAAACTATTTATAATTATCCTGGACGTATAATCCTAAAGTGGTTGTAATAGTTTTTCGATAATATAAGCAAACAGGTACAATGTAATGTCTAAAGCATGCCATATAAAGAGTGGTCTTAGAAACTTAGCAGTAATAAGCCCAGTCAATCAACCATTTTCCTCAAGTTCATTCCACCTGCCTTTATCCTTAATCGTTCCACTATTCATTTCACTCTACTCAGTAGATTATGACTTAATTTACTCTAGTACCCAAAACTCTTATACCTTACACTTTTCAAAACTTTTTAACTGCTACCTGTGCTGCAACCGTTCAACCAACTCACTGATTTTCTCTTCACTGTGACCTTCAACAAGTTGGATCAGCATAATTGTTTCCGGAAGCAATTATATTAGCAACCATATCCTTCAATATTTTACATATATACTTATATTATTAGTATAATACACTGTACTATTTTTGTGTTGAAATGACTATCTTCAGTCAATAGCTACCCATTTTCATATAGTTCTCTAAAATTCCTAATGTTAAAGCCATGTAGTACTTTTTTCTGTGATGTAAGTTGATGAGTCACTTTGCAGTGCATAAGGCTCACCATATAAAAATCGGGACTACTCTATATAACTTTACCACTAATTGTTCTATTACTCACATCACTCTGCTAAATAGAATATAACTTAGTTGCTGTAATACCAGCTATTTCTATACTTCATAACTCCTAAGGGGAACTTAAATTTTTAGTCTTTTGTAGCAGCCAACGTGTACACATGTAAGCATGTATGAATACAATACTGTTAAGAATGTCCTCGGGTAATAATGTGTCCGGTGAATTAATGGGAAGCACTTGTCATGAAAGCTGTTAATGTGCAGCATACTGTATGATTGGGACGATGCCAAAGCAGTGCAATACTGTAACGTTGATCATTTAATCCATGCTCGCTAAAATCAGACTCAGCTATCCCAAGCCATGATTCAGCGTTATCTGGCCAAAATGGTAAAAGCTGAATGGCTTAGGCAGTTCAGCGAATACGACTGACCTTAGGACTATAATCACTCATGACGAAATCTATATAGTTTGAAAATAGTACAAGAACAAATAGAAAATGGAACGAACTCACCAGATTCGTCTGTGTATTTACCAAAGATGAAGTTCACGGTTGGGCTCACCAGTTTAAAGGCTGACAGTATTGACGTTCGCAGATTGTGCGAATTATACTAACGCCAGATCTAATACCCACAACTTCTATAGTATTCTTTCCGTGTGGAGCCAAGTCAAAGAAAAACACGATATATGATCGTCCGAATTACGAGATATATTTCGGGACCAAATTGGAGTGCAAGATGATTACTTAGCTGGCTAGTGATCGTGCACGAACGTGACACGACGGGGTACTAAATAGCGTGGATGCTTAACCGGAAGCCTTCAGCTAAACAGGTCGACTCAAACAGTGATGGTCAGAATCCAATATTCAGTGATGAGTGCTGTGGTCAATAATTTTGAGGGATTATATACCGCTACAACCTAATGGGGGGCACTTGTCATGAAAGCTGTTAATGTGCAGCATACTGTATGATTGGGACGAGGCCAAAGCAGTTCAATACTGTAGCTTCAGTCCTTGCAAATATATATCAGAGCTTAACATCAAAAAAGGAGGGAGGGTTAAGCATGCTGACCAGCAGATATGGTGGCGGTCACAAATGTGAATCGCCTCAAAATGTAGCACAGCAATATGCATCTCTGACAGCTCGAGAATTAAACATGAGTTTAGACCCTCAATATAAAAAAACTTAAAATAAAACAATAATGACTGCACAGATCTAAATTATAAAAAGATTGTTTTTGCTCCTAAAATCTTCAAGCCTGCTCAGCTTCTTGTCAAGATGCTACTCCATGGGCCCTACACAAACTTGGCAGACATCTTACAGGTCAGCATATCCTACAGGTTCTAAGCTTTCAAGTCACATCTCTCCGAAATGTCACTTATACACTTCACCATAATCTTTTTATCTAAGAACTAGTATACTCTATTTTATATTAACTACCTATTTTCATTTGCATTCTTCGCTCGCTTAAAGGCTGGTTGCTGTAATGAAAAAAACATAACAACAACACTCATGTTTGCGCAAAGCTATATTTCCATCGGAAACACCATAGTTTCCACAATATGACAGATGTAGTTGGCATAACACATTGCAAATTTATACCACCATTGCTAAGACTTGTTGCTGCTATATTTTGACTGAACTAGAATACACGTATCTTCTAGCACTTCCTCGCGTTTACAATTGTGCCCTAACGTTGCGATTACTCGACATCCGCAACGTAATTCAAAAGGCACTTGCGAAGGAATACGATAGTGTATTATTGCAGCAATCAAGATTCAAAAATCGAGCGAGTGCAAAAGTATCAATTGTTAACATGCCAGATTTAGAGTAATAAACAAATCGAAGTACAATTACATAATGAAAGTATACTGCGATGATGAGTAATAAAACGGGTCACTACAATAGCCCCTCCGTAGAATGCAGGTAAATGAAGTTTACCTGTATTCGGAATGATATTGTAAATTACAATTACAGAAGAAATATATACGAGTTTGTGGTATGAAAACCGAATTGAGGATTTTAAGTTTTTGAGGTTTGATAATATAACTGTATATATGCGAAAATGTTAACAACTTCGAAACGAACCAAAATGTTTAGAAAGTTGTGCAAAATGTAACAATAAAAGCAGAAAAATTATTATTAGAATAATCATGAGGTTGTAATTGTAAAGAGTTACAGAATAGATTTATATCTTAACATACAGTTAATAGTATAGTAATAAGGTAGTATGGAAATGAATTGGGTAAATATTCAGTTACCTCTGTTTCCATGAAAGCTGGTTGTACAAGTGGAATTGTACAAGAAGAGATGGCTGTGCCAGAGAAGAGTGCAGCAGTAGCTGCTGCTGCTGATACGGTTGAAAGTGAACGTCCGTCAGCATGTTGTTGCTGTTGCTGGGGTGTTGTTACTCGGCGTTGAGGAGTAACTTGAATTGATGTTTGCTGAGGTTGGAGAGTAGAAGTTGGTTGATTGATAGCCATTCCAACAAGAGCAGTTGGCACAAGCTGTGGTAAACCAGTGGTTTGTATCAGCTGACCGTTAGGAACAACAGTCATAACTTTTAATGGAGCTCCTGGTGCCAGAGTGATAAACTGGGGAGTAGCATAGGAGCGTGCAGCTACAGTACCAGGTTGACCACTGACAGGGACGTCAGTTGCCATCATTGTTGGTTGTTGCTGATGTTGTTGGATATAAGTTGGCTGTTGAGCTGGTTGTAACTGATGAGCTTGTGCTTGAATCTGTTGTTGTTGTTGAGGTGATTGGGTAAACTGTTGTAATTGAACAGCTGTGGGACCGGCTTCAGTAAATGGAGTTGCAGACCATTGTAAGAGTGTTTGCACACCTGTAGACAATGCTGAAGCTTGAGGACAGAGAACTGGAATTGAGGTGTTGCATAACAGCCAGCTGCTTGAGTATCAGGGTGAACTGGGATAGCAGTCGCTGTGCCGCCAGGTCCGGAGGTACATTTAGCAGAAATATCAGTAATTATACATCCAAATGTTATGAAGTTATAAAAGTTAATGTGATGGCAAAGATGATTTATTCCACTGTGTATACTTCGAAATGATGTAGTCCATCAATCAGCTATGTCGGGCTCACCAATTGTTGTGCTATGAGCAAACACAAAAATGAGTTCGGGATATCTAATAAATATATAGATCCACGAAGGTTAAAGTTTTATTAATCCAACAAGTGTAACAACATGTCGAGGTCAAAAGTCGTCGTCGTCGAGGTCAGCAAGTTGTCGTCGGGGTCAGCAAGTTGTCGTCGGGCTCACCAATTGTTGTGCTGCTATATTTTGATTAAACGGGCGTACACGCATATCTTAGTACTTCTTCGCGTTTATGATTGTGTGCTAACGTTGCGATTACTCGACATCCACAACGTAATTCAAAAGGCACTTGCGAAGGAATATGATAGTGTATTATTGCAGCAATCACAATTCAAAAACCGGGCGAGCACAAAAGTATCAATTGTTAACATGCAAGATTTAGAGTAATAACAAATCAAAGTCCAATTACATAGTGAAAGTATACTGCGATGATGAGTAATAAAACTGGTCACTACACTGTAAAAACAATGAATTATGCGAAGCGCTTCGAAGTGAATTAGCATAAGAAAGTCTTACACAGGTACTAGCTGCAAATGGAAGTCAACGGTCATCATGTAAATGCCTAATTTATGTGAATAAAATACTAATAACAATAGGAGAACGTTTTTCTCATGGATTAGATGTGCTCTCTGATAAATGATTTACAAAGGAAAGCAAAAGTGAACGAATGAAACAGTCCAGTTATATAGCTTCACATCAACAGTGCAGACAGAGGATAGCGGCACAAATGACATACGGAGAGGCTGAGTGCTTGAAGGTCGCTTGTACACATTGCGATTAGTAGAATTTCCGTTGCGGCCAGTGCGCGGTATTTAACCGACTGGCGCTCCTCGAATACGACTTGCTGAATTTTATGAAATCTGGTTTATCAGACTTATTTTTATTATTGCCACATACCTAACGGCTAATTTATTTGCTTTCTTTACGATGAACTTTCATTGAAAACTTCCTATTGGATAGTTCATGAGTAGTGATTTAAGATGACTTATTATCCTTTTATTTTTTTTATGTCTTTATGACGTCCTTACGGTATTCCCTATGAGGGACTAATTCCTACTGATAAACAAAAGTATGTGAAAATCGTATTGTAACTCGTTTTATCAAGTTTTACAGTTTATAATCAATGTTGAATAGAAGCTTGGGAATAAAATAGATCCGTGTTACTCCACACTACTGTTTGTCCCTACTGTTTTGAAATTTTAGATTCTTGTTTATCGGACGGCTGTATATAGGTCAAAGATAACTGCTAACTTGTAACTTCTTTTCAACAACTCATCTAGAATGCTTATTAACTTTCAAGAGTTGGTTTGTAGGGATTTCATTTTTCTCACTGTTAGGCGTATGCAAATGCAGATAGGTGGTAGATGTTAGGTAACATTTCATTTTTTTGAATTACAATTAAATGAATTTCATAAACTTTATACACAAATTCCTTTTTAAAAAATTTGAAAAGAGAAAGAAGGAACATTAGTGCAGAATAACACAGACTCATTTTATTTCAAAGGTTCTTCTCAGCTGCACGTACAACCTGTAAGACTTAATGAAAACGCGTTAAAATACAATTTTCACATACTTTTGTTTCAATATAGAAAAAATCCCCATTTAGACATTTAGAAGGCAAAACGATTGAGCGAAGGTATATTTACTTTTTAATTAGTTTCTCATCCCTGACTCTACTGTAATATTGTTGGTATTAGACGGTTGGAGGCAATCAGCAGGAAGCCTTGCCGGGACCCAGGTTTCGTGCTAGTTGGAACTCATCATCAGAGTGCATCTGCAACCTCGAAGGAACTCATGTCCCTCTTGCGTTTCGAACCCGCGTCACTCAGTGACGCAGTCACAGACCTCACCACTGAGCTATTCAGGCTCGCAATTCACCTCCTGTAGGACTGTACTGAATATTTTTGATTGAACACACTACTTACTGATCAGTGTCCAATCAACAATATCTACTCTTATATACATAGCATATAATACAATACAAAAGTCTTTACCAATCTAGTGGCACTGATATCTTTGTTCACAATAATTAGTCAGCATCAACACGTCAAGGAGGTGATAATTAACCCAGAAAACTAATACACACAATTAAGGGTTAGAAATGATCACAACAAGTGGGTTGCATAATGCGTAATTTCGGAGAAAATGTAGAGTTGTTAAGAAATAAACAAGTCTTTAGGCTGATTACATAACAGGTAGTTTCATGAACAATGGCTTTTTCGGAGCTGTTGCCATACTGGCTTGTTTTGGTGTTAAATTCATATTTTGTTAGCAATGAACTGATCTGGATAACGATTTTTTTACGAAGTATTTCTGTAATAATTTTAAGGTCCCCATTATGAGACAGAGACAGAGAGTTGTTTGAACAAATTATCCCAGATCGATGAACCAAACACTATGGTTTAATACTACCTCGGTGATGTTAATCAGCGAGATAGTAACACAGTGCCTGAGGAATGCAGTTAAAAGAGTACTCGATGCAGGAGACGTACGTTGTCTCTTCATCACTACTCTTTCACTTTTGAGAATCAAGGATAAACTTCCTAATTTTGCCTCCTCTATGTGAATCAACCAGTTTGACTACACCTGCAAAGTGAACTACATTGGGCGTATAGTTAAATAAGTTCATCACTGTATCTCCGAACATCATCTCGCCTCCACATCAGGGGGTAAAACCTGTGTGTTCACAAGAAATTCGTATAACCACTTTCCTTACCTTGGTCATCGTTATACAAATGTAAACACCTGACTATTTCGCCATCCACCTAAGCCTTTTAAGAACTATAATTGTTCAAATTATCTAATTATTTCCTCTGACTACTTCATCTTTATTTACATGCAATCATTGTGCAAATATTTTATTTTCCTTTGATTACCCATCGCATAATTAACCTGAGCACTTGTTTTTTCTAAATTGCGCTTTATTTTTCCAAAATTCTGCATTGCACAATCCATGTGTTGCAACGATTTCTACCTTTTAATTGTGTGTGTGTTAATTTTCTTCATTAATTATCCCCCTATTCACATGTTGACATGTTGTTGGCTAATTACTATCAACAAGCATATGAGTGCCACGCGATTGGCAAATTGTTGTGGTATATTTATTAGAGTAGAGCCACAGATCAGGATCTAATTGGAGAGTAAAAATACCTTCGCTCAATCCTTTCGCCCTTTAAATACTTTTGTTAATCAATAGGGATCGGCTCTCCATAAGGAATAGCCTAAGAAATAAAATATAAGCATGATAAGTCATCTTAAAGTATTACTGCGTCGTATACGCTTCAACAACATGTATCATCTACCTGGAGAAGCAGTTACATTCGGAGAACAGGAGGAAGAGCCTATGTCAGATTCTTCGAACATGTACTGAAAAGCCTTCGATTAAAGAAGCCGATTAGTTGAACTAGTCAATCACCAGAAACTCTGATTGACACACAGTCAACTTGTTGATGCTAATTAAGAGACAAAGACAGTAATAGTTTCCAGTTTGCTGGTGTTATTGCAGTGAAACGGCCGAAGACTGACTTTCGCGTAAATACGATCCGTCGTTGGAATTAAGTTGCCATGATAACTCTGTCCTAAGGAACTCTATTTTTTCGGTTGCATCATTTTGCTTACCCTGTGTTTCCTTTGACTTTTATAAAAGACTTAGTTTTGATCCTCACAGTTCCACTGGCTCTACTATCATAATTCCTATCATAATTGACATTTTATAACGAATTCTGACATTTCGTACGCACCTCAGCATGTTCATTCGATGAAAAGACAGCATTCTGTCAACACACTGAAAACGACTATTTTTCTCACTTTTAACACGTGCTTTATTTAAAATACGTGTGGTGAGAGCTGGCTGCTAGCCAAAGTTGGTAGACAGTAATTGACGTCGCGAATATTGGTGGTGAGAAAATGAGAACAAAGGCTTTGCTTAGGTGGATACAGTTAGCATATGAATGATGTGACACAGCCACAAAGAGATGCAAGGTTAACTTTCTTTGAGAAACAACCAATCAAAAGACTATATTTTCTACTAACAATAATCTACAATAATGTACATTAAAATCTATAAATACGTGTTGATTTTCCTTAATAAACGATCTTTTGCCTGGCCCTTGTATTCTGTTGTAACATCCGGTATTTAAAATGGATTGTAGGGGACTGTGGGTGATGATAAACGTTATAGTGATATATTATCGCGCAATGTATGGGTTATCGTGTTAACGCCTATAGAGGCGTTAGAATAATCAAATTTTACATTTATTCCCATCAAATATGCTTGTAAACAACGCAGAGCCAGTTTATTAACATAACAAATATGCGAATAAAAATCCAAGTCAATGAGAGTACAATGCAACAATGTATTATCAATATGCAGTAATGAGTTATATTAATTAATAAGTTTCTTGGATATGTTGTTAAAGTCCACTGCTACAAATTATTTATATAATCCACAGGAGCGTCGACTGTTGGAATCGTGTCTACTGATAGAAGCTGTGTTCCGGTTGTAGATTTTGTCTTCGGATAAGGATGATATGTTCCTGCAATAAATCCAAAGTATACAACATGGTTTGAGTTGGGTGAGTAGACAGAAATGGCCAGAGAGAAGGCGCAGCTACCAACAGTATACTGTATTTCAAATTGTGCTCGGAAGTTATATGCATTTAAACATAAATCGTTTTAAACAAGAGTCATGTACAATGTTTCTAATTTCAACATCTAAAAAAAAAGTGTACAGTCATATGGTTGCGTACTCCACAGGATTTCTATCGAAAAAACAACGTAGAATAACGTAAACACGATAACACCTGATATCTGCAGCAATCAACTGATTTATGCCTCTGCTGACAGTACAACTCGAGCACATGTCGTAAAAGGCACTATTAGGTGAAAATATATGAAATAGTTCATCCCAATTGTAATCTTAAAGATTCACTACTAATCCTAATTCCGTATAGAATTCAGGAATAAATTCAAATGATTTCGATAGAAATAATAGCACAGAATCAGTAAAGGTTTTGACAAACAAACTGAGCCTCAACGTAAACTTGTAGGAAGATATTTGACATGTTTAACAGCTTCTAATACTTTATTGTTTAAACATTCACTGTCGTTTGTTAATATTTCTTATTATCATGCAATTCAAATAATTTTGCCAAATACGAATTCCTGACTACTGCCCTCTCTGTCTTGTTCTCTGATTTCCTGGAATCCGGTCATTGCAAAGTAAAATTGCAAACTAGGTATCACACACTGCTTTGTTTGATATGCACAGAGTATGATGTGCTTCAGTGTGCCACTGGATTTCACGGATCATTAGTAGAAGAGACTAGGTTGACACTCGATTTCTTTTCTGGTGTAAGGCTATTAAGTGGACTATTCTTGAACCTTATCTGGTCACGAATATTCGTTTTCTAATATGATCTACTTTGTTTAAGTAGATTCAGACCCTTGTGTTCTGCTACATCAAAAATTTGGATACTCAGAAGTTTTGTAGAGGGATTGGGCATTAAGGTTCTAACGCAAGTCGTAGAACCCATTCTTTGGATTGGCGTTTTTTCCACAAACTAAATTAATCATATGGTAACGTATGTTTTTCAGTAGTGCTTGCGCACTGTAAAAAATATCTCCATTAGACTTTGAGTCCAATTTTGGCACAAATAGACAAGACTTGTTTTTCTGAGACTTTGTCAGTCGATGGCAGCTGAACAAAATATTGTTCATGGGGCATAAGAATAGAAGAGTACCTTTGATGTTGTTAATCTGTACATTATCCAGAATGTTTTAAATAATAATGTTCTTCTCGCGTGCTCACGTGTTGATGAACTTCAGTTGAAGCGTACTTTATCAGGTTGGTGGCAGTTTTAGATGAAATACTACTACTAATGCTACCAATGTGACAAGACAATATCAGTTTTGATATATATTTTTTTCAGCCAATTAATAAAGTAAAATAATTCAACTTTTCAAGTGTTGGTTTGTAGGGATTTGATTGCTTACAGGATTTCATCGTGAGCTGACATTGGTTAGAGAACCAATGGAAAACCTGGGAGTACTGGGCAGCTGTTTCCTCCTAGTTTGGGACTCTTCAGCGGTACGCAGTACGGGAAAATCTAAAATTCAATTAAATAATTAATATGACCCGTTGCACAAGAGGTGGCTCTCGTGGCCCAAGTGGTCTGGTGGATAACGCTTTGGCGTTTGAAACTATGGGCACTGGGTTCGAGCCTCGGTGGGAACATCATCACTTACTGGGAGATGCAGGTATATCCAGACGACGAGTCCCAAATAGGACGAAATGCGTGTTACCCTGGATTCCACTGCTAGTTACCATCCACTAATTAAATTTCTGACTTGTGACTTATATCACAAAAGGCTTTGTAACTATCTGCAAAGTCCAGATTGTTGTGCACATTGTCACTATGTGTATCACTCATGATGTTATTTACTGCGCAAGAAGGTGATGGAAGTATAATATGCGGACTTAATGTGTCTGCTTCAGTAGAACAGGTAGATGTAAAATTATTGAATGTTTTGTTTAATAGGTCTATTCAATTTGCCCTCTTTTGCTAGGATTCGCAGCAGATAGTGGAGTTAGACGCTTAGGTTGGATTGCTGGTAGTTTAGATAGATATAAGAATATAACTTGTGCACTGTGCTAGAGTATAAATCCATTATAGGTAAAATTTGTTTTGATAAAGTCTCACAGTGTTACACAGTAATATTAACTGATGACGTTTCGAGCACAATTTATTGCTCATAATCATATCATACCTGCACCAATATACTGACAATAAATCTTGCCAGTAGCATACATCATGGATCAGACGGATGCTGAAGAGAACGTTGAGTGACATCGCGCACCAGGCCGTCGAGTGGCAGACGACAACTTGGGTGTCTGAGGATGACATGAAGGAGATAGTATGAGGAGAAGATGAGAGCTTATGGGCAATCGTGGGACCACATGAGGAGGACTACAGAGTACAGTATAAGATGGAGACGTGCTGTTGAAGCCCCATGTTCCACTTGAAACCCAAGGGGATATTGATAAATAATAATAAAATAATACAGCAGTTCGTTCACCGTGTTCAAAGCTGGTTAATGTCAGTTCAGTGAGAAAAGTCTATAAATAAACATCAATCTGACATGTCTCGATACTTCTGATCGTGTCGCTCTGGTCTTTTGCCAACCAGCAAATGCTAAGGCCACAGTAGGGTTTGTCACCTCGAACGAAGATGAAATCAGTCCGAATAGACAAGGTCACTTAACATTCCTTTAATGTCCGTCAGTACTAACAAAAGGGGAAAGTAAAACAAACGAAATAATGGACAATAGATTGGTTTTTGCTTAGCGGTATTTCTGAGCCGTTCTTGAATCCCTTTGAATTTTTGAATCTCGTATAGTCTTTAAAAAAATTTGGGTAGCAACTCTGTATACGCGGATATCAAGCTTATGAGCTCACTGATCAGAGATTCGAAATACTGACAATACTATTACTAGGAGAATGGTGGATTGCGTCTATGTGACAAAGCTCACGTGATGTTTTGATCAGTTTGCACTACCAGTGCTTGTAGATCTGCGTTGCTGTATCTATAACTTTCTTGAATTCAACGTAACCATTAAATTCACTGGAAAATCATGATTTAATAACGTCAAAATACTTGTGTTACCATCAGGGAAGTCACTATTCTAACATAAAATGAACAAGACTAGGGACCAAAGAACTCAATCGCATGGCGAACGATATGAATAAAAGTGAACACAAAGCAATGATGAGGAGACGTATTTTAAATAACATGATTTCACGACAATTTTGAATGCGTAATCTTCTCAAACTTATTGGTTTAAAAACCAACAAAAGTATTCATCAAAAGGGGGTTATTAATTTTCATAAACACGTGACTAGACTGACCTATACTTCATTGGGACCGTTGACCTGCGTTAGTTTTGTAGCGTTCACATTTTCCCCAAAACCCCTTTTTTGCCCCCTAAATGGCCGAAACATCCCCAAATTTTTTATTTGGGGGAGGTAGTTTATCACTACTGCCAACCATGGACTTAACAGAATATTCAAGTCCTTTGTGCACACTCAAATCCTTCCATAATAAGTAACCAAAGATTCTGCTGACTTTATCAGCGAATGGAAAGGTGGGTGTTCATCCACAAAATGTACCTTCATGAGGTCAAAAAATAAATTATCTCACCATCGAAATCTCTAAATAACCATAAAGTTTTCCTTCCATAGATAAATAATCGCAGGGAACCTCGTAGAGATTTTCGAGTGCAGTTATAAAGTACTGAATCGTCCTTATAGTCCTGTAGCTTTGTGTCTGTGTCAGTCTACCCTGTGTTCAGAGTGATGTTATCTGAAAGTGACACATGAAGAACATTCAGCTTTCACACAGCTATTTACACTAAGAGGATTTCACTCACCTCTGAAATAACTAATTTGTAGGATAAACTTAGTATGGTTTGTAAACCAGTTTAGCCGGAGTGAATTAATTATCCAAGCTGAATGTACAGAGTAAATGCTCAGAAAGAGTGATGGTGGTAAACTTGTTCATTTCATTTTGTCATATAAACCCATAAGGTTCTAAATCATGATGGAATTTTTCCATGGTGATATTAGACACAGTGATATACAGTGGCGTGAATGTGTCTGAATCCCAACAAATCGAAAATCTTCTTGAAAGTAATAGATTCAAATTGTTGTCATCAGCTAGTTGTCAAAGTAAGTGGCATACATACAGTGTCAACCATCTTTGACTGAAAAAATCGACAGATCATGTCATCGGTCGTATTTGACTACAGTTAGCCTCTGATAAGCTGGTACGCTGATCTGTAGACTTCAAAAGATAGAAGTGATCATTATAGTGTGGAAGGGAATCACCGATAATGTAATGAAAATGTAAAACTCTTGCATAAGTTGTGTCCATAAGTTCACCTGGTATGATCTAATGTCAGCGTGCTTTGGATAGCTGATATTCTATTTCAAAATCCAAACGACAAAGGCTCTTTGGGAGCACGAACAGAGAGTTGTCCTATCCAAAGATTCTTCAGTCCCTGTGGATGTATCTTACAAGATGATACCCTCAATATTCATGACTGATGGGTTATACATTCTTAACGATATGAGATGTTGTAGTCATTTTGTATGCTCATTATAACTTCGAAGTTTGGCTACTTTTCCCAAATCAGGTGTTTCAGACATTGTAGCAGTTTAAATGCGAGGTAATGGGTCTACAATTGATTTATTTATACAGGAGATATGATTAATGTTAGGCAATAACGGCAAGATGTTTCTCTTTCTGCCAGCCTGGTAAGAATAATATTGTTTGTGTTGATTTTCATCAGTTATTGGTTCCAAATATTTTTCTGACAATTTCAAACCATATGGATGGTCCCATGAAAACTGATTCCACTCAAATTAGTCTGTATGACGGGAATATTTCACGGGAGGAATCCAGGTTTGCCCTGACTCACGTAACTACTGTAGGTCTATTGCAACATTGAGTATATTAAGTCCATTAGGATTACCAATTCTTTTCTCAACATTAGCCAATTTGCTAAATTTAGTCAGTTTGCTTCCTACGCATGCACAACATAATGCAACGATGCTAACATGGAAGTAGACTGCCTTAGGAGACTATGGGTGTCGACTATTAAGCAGAATACACTGTTTAAATGCAATTGCTCATCCTGTAACTCTCAAAGTACTTGTTCTACAGAGACCAGAGACAAATAGAAACACCAAACTGATTGTCAAAAATGCGAGATATACTTCGGGATCAGAAAGGCAGAATGGTAATGACTACTTCATTAGCTAAGGTTCGTGCATGAACGACTGAACACAACGTTTCAGCGTGCCAAAGGACGAGAATTCTTTGCAAGTTGACCTGAACAGTTAACATTAACCTCCAGTGTCGACTGAAGAATGCTGCAGACTGATAATGCTGGGGGGATTATTCACTGCATTCATCTAGTTAGGACTCAAATTCAGATCAACAAGTTAAACAGTGTCAGAGAAGAATATTTTAGAATGCCAGCTGCTTATTAGTGCTCCTAGAACACGGCAGTTCTTGTAATGGATATCTGTACAAATACTGAGGTATAAATTGTGCTCGAAACTTCATTAGTAAAAAATACTGTCACTTTGTGTTTCCGTACAAGTCAGTAGAATGGTAATTACTCCCACTTGAAGTCAGTTTTTGACTAAAAACTCTTGATATTTCATATACATAAAGAACTTGAGAACTGCAAGAGAATTTAATTCCATGTTAGATAAGTTTATTTCAGATATCACACAGTGATGCAGTATAAACAACTGGATGACGTTTCGAGCATAAATTATCGCTTATAACCATATTAATTTCTTGATATTTTTTAGTGAATACAAAGTGTAGAAAGTTTGTAAAATTATAGTAACTCTTGGAGCTACTTACAAACAGACGTATGCAAAAATTATATTTGTAAAATCTCAGCAGAACTGAAAAAAGTAATTCTCACTCAGCACCCAACTATTGTGAAAGTACAGGATTTCATCATGAGCTGATATTAGTTAGAGAACCATTGGAAAACCTGGGAGTACTGGACAGCTGTTTCGTCCTGGTTTGGGACTCTTCATCAGTGCGCACCCACCGGGGTTCGAACCCACTAGCGACTTGCCCTATTCAGGTAGGTAGTTGCCTGGGGTTCTAGTGAGAAGTCGTGACCAGTAGGGCGTAGCAGGTCGGGTGTGAAGACAAATACTCGCCGAAGACATTGGCTAGGGGTCGCGCTGTGACGTGAATTGGCAGAAGATAGAATTCATGGGCCAGTGGATCGGGTCCCAGTGGCTTAATGGTATACGAGCTCGCCTTATAACCAGAAGGTCCCGGGTTCGAATCCCGGTGGGTGCGTACTGATGAAGAGTCCCAAACTAAGACGAAAGAGTTGTCCATTACTCCCAGGTTTTCCAATGGTCCTCTAACCAATATCAGCTCATGATGAAATCCTGTAAGCAGTCAAATCCCTACAAACCAACACTTGAATATTGTGGAACTATTCGGTCAAATTTTCATTACACTGCATAGAAACTACTTACAAGTAGTTCGCACGATGTGACGAAAGATGAAATCAACTGAAATAGATGAAGCAATAAAATTTATAACTAACTTTCAGCACTTTGTTTGTGCACACCATATGTATTTATTTTTTCTTGTTATGCTGTGACAAGCGAATTAACCCAGTGAAATATTTTAATTACTTGAGTGTACCCTTAAATTCAACTGTTTATAAAATTTCAGTCTTTTGCTATTAGCTTGGTTTCCGAAATTCGGCTGGAGTTAATCACAGCTAAGACATACATCAGCGAAGAATATTCCTTCTGTAACTCCTCTTCAAAGCTCTACAATTTCCATTGACCCAAAAGGTCATAAAAATGCCTGTAGACATCGATTATTACTTTCACTTATTTACAAAACATATATATCAGGAAAAATGGATAAATTGCGAAACTTGTTTAAGTAGTCTTACGTAATCTAAAGACATTCAGCTATAAATGCTGCTCCGATAGTGACATCCATTATTTACTGTTATTGGTAAGGAGACAGCATTTATGGAGTAATTTTGAAATCAGTATTTTGGGGGGTACTTGAGAATAGGTAAGCAAGTATGTTATCCATCATTGTAAATATGTGTCATAAGTGTAAAAAATTCTTGTCCTTTTCCATAAGCTGAACATTGCCTGCTTTACATTAATTAATTTTTCAGAGGGTCTACCATGTTGTCTTTGTTGTTAATCGACTATAGCTCGGTAGACTTAGTCGTTAAATTCCATACAAGCGACTATCCACCTAGTTTTTAACTGCAAATTAATTCTAGCTGTTTTTACGAACAGTACGACGGGGATAGTTGAATAGTTAAATCTCAGTATGGTCGATGGGCTACACTTATTCAGCTAAAACTTAACCTGGTGCGTAGAAATTATTGTGGAGAAGAAGAGCATATATTACTTATGATTCCTAAACAGTAGTTTTACCTACTTATCCTCGTTTTAATTCTTGATGTCTCAAAAACGCTTTCTGTTCCACTCATAATCAGAAGCGAAAGAGTTGATCATCTAATATGAATTATTTTCTCCTTAATCGGCTATCCTGAACTATATCAAGGGTGATGCAAAATCACATGCCCATAATTTCCTTTCACGTGAGTTGATAGTTTTACACTAAAAATAGCCATCCTTTGTTCTAACGTGGTCTGGTTCACTAACGTTGACAGATTCACTTTACAAAATGCTTCATGGAAATTTAATTAAAATATCCTACGAAAATCGTCAAAAATCCAGTGTATTCCAACAGATTTATGAAAATTAAAGCCTGCAAGTTGTTCACCAGTGTTATTTTGGAAAATTGTGGGGATGTCGAAATGTGTCAGAAACAAGGTAAAATTCAGATATTTTAAAATAGAAAAATTTAACTTGTCGTAACTAATACTCAGTGGAATTTAAAAATTGTCAACTTATATTTTTAATGGCCATTCGGATGTCCAGTAAATACATGAATTCTTCTTTCAAGCGTTGTAAAAATATCGCAAAATAAATAAAATTTCAGTTTAGTCTGTGTTGAAGCGTCCATACAGGCAGTCTATCAAAAGCAGATGAAGAGAAAACATTGAGAATCAGTCCAAAATACACAGTAGATGAAATTCATAATTTATCAATTAATTTATGAGCAGCAGTTGACATAGTGCGATGCTACAGTAACTCAGCTTTCTGAGCTGAGTCGAACCTAGTACACTGCTGATGAGCTCAGTCACAAACGAGGGAAACGGCCGCCCACTGCTTATACCACCTTGATCTGACTAGCCAGCACTATTGTTTGATATATTGGTATCCAACTACTCATTTCAGTCAATCAGTAGTACATAGCATCATGCATAAACTGCTCAATAGTCAAAGAGGATTAATTTTTTATAAGTAAAACACAAGTCACAACGTTTCTTATCTGTTCTAGAATACAAAAAAATGGGAACACGCTAGTCAGATACTGAAAAGAAATGGAGTTTCCGAATCCTGGAACAAAGATCAGATGATACTATAAACCTTAAATTCTGTAGGCGATTATTTTCTTACTATAAATGCAAATAAAATATAAAGCGATGAGAACCGGTGCTAAAATGTAAGCCTCAAGACAGTGGCACCTGTGTTATTGGGACTTCACAAACTGTTTTACTGGATTTAATCCCATTACATCGAGACAGATTCAAGAAGCGTAGCAACCTCAGATAGTCAGACCCACGCTTAGTTTTCTTTTAGAGGACAAAAGATGTCACCAAGTACATAAGATACAATGATCTGGTATAAGCTCCTCCACCCTCAAATGTATTGGTTCGAAATGATCAGGGAAAAGTAACAAAGCCCAAATAGAACAATTGTGTCATGTTCCAAACTGCGAAATGTGTTATGAGATAGTTATGTGTAGCTAAATCACACTGTAGTTGGGTAAAATCCTCAAAGATTTAACTCAAATTAAGACCTGAATGGTGTTTGATCTCATATTGAGGTCATCAGAATTTCGTGCCAACAAGTAACGCGGATGCTACCGACTCAAATTTTGCTGCGATCCAAACCTCGTCTGCAGTCTTTCCCCCGATGCCATTGAAGCGAATTCCTGAACCAGAGCAATCTGTGCAGTAAGTGGACTTTACCAAAACCATGTATCATGCTTCTAACTTCAAGTGATATTTAATTAGATTAACTGGATATGTAACAATGAAATTCAAACATTTTATTGAAACCAAAAAGGAAACAAACTGAAATTTCATATATGCATCCTGTTTATTAGACTAGGAAGTAGATTTATACTTTTAGTCATTCCCCAGTACATTCTTCTGAACATATCGACTATATGTATTTAACAATTCCATTCTGGGATTTTTTATTCCCAGTGTAGCGAAATAGTTTTAAGAGAAAAAATTTTAAAAACAACTAATTATCGTTTTTGAAAGCCAGACAAGAAAAACGTAAGGCATAAGAATATTACTTGCCGTCCTGAAAGTCACATCTTACAATAACATATAAAGCCATCAGTTCGGAAATACTAGGTGGAAAAATTCCATTGGGAAAGTTATCAGTACAATAAGGTTTAGTTACGAGGATTGTGCATTAGGTGATGACTCATGATTTTCGATCTCTGTCATTTCGTGATGTATGATCACCACCTGGTCCTCATATTTCTTGTGGGATCATGAGTGCAAACTGTTAAAGAAACTCAAACTAATTTGAAACGGTTACCCAGTGCTCTTTGTTTTCAACGGAACTTAAATCAACTTTAGTTCCTATCAAAATTCTCCTTAAAATCAATCTCACACCCACAAACCTAACGCCTTAAGAATGGAATATATTTCATTTTCTAATACAAAAACCTTTACCCTTTAAGAGCTTCAAAAAATTGCGAGAATGTTATTGGTGAATTCTTGAAGCATATTCAGATCAATTCAATCCACACTGTTAAAGAAATAATAATTTTTACCAAAATCTGATGGTAAATAGCATCACAAATGGGGTATCAGCTACAATGTTTCCGTGTGTTGATAACAACATAAAATGTTCAGCTCTGAGAGTTTGAAAACGGTGGACAGACAATGTCGAACCTACTTATTGTAGTGGTTAACAGTTATCAGTGGCCTTACTTTTCACCTGAACTCGTAGATTAAAACAGTTATTATTAAGTGTACCAGGTAAAGAAGTTGTCCCATAATTATTTAAGCTAAAACTTACTCATTGTACAAGTAAACAAGACATACAGTCCGTTCATAACGTTTAAATAATAAGTGTTACTCTTTAGTTATGTTCAGGTAGTAATTAGATGGTTGTTTTTAAAAGTTCTTTTATTAGGATACATCGGTAGATTACTCCATTATGGATAAGATTTTATTTTGATAAATCACACAGTGTTGTACAGTAATATTAACTATTAATATCAGCTGGAGAATCAAAGGAAACGAAGGATCACTGGACGGTTGCTTCTTCTTACTAGGACTCTTCAAAATTGTGCACCCAGTATTCCGATAAGGATCAAACTCAAGACTTCAAGGTTATGAGGTAAGCGAGTTGATATTCAAGCAATGAGTCTGAATCAAATGAATCACTAATCCTAACAGCTTTTCAATGTTCTTAGGATTTTAATGATTTTATAGCCAACATTTATTCAAGCTATCACTGAACTGTTTCAAACAATGAATCTTTAACAGCTGAAAGAATATGCATAATCTTATTATTCATTTTGCTTTTCACTTGAATGTTCATATGTTGTCATTTTGATGAAGTTTATTGTTAGAGTTTCTCCTCTTTGTTTCTTGTTTCCCTTTAAAAACACCGACAGTCATTCTAGCGGTGAACTTTTAAATTTCTTTTCTATGTATTTGTATTTGATATCTAAAGAAAAAATAAACATTTGTACAGTCTCATATTACATCAATTCTCAGACGATTGCATGACTAGAATATCCATCTAACCAGTACATTCACTTAGGGATTATCATATTCTTGTTCATTTATTCACTCACTGCTTTACACATTCACCTTAGTCACGTTACATTGTAGTGTCCAACTATTGTTATCATGTCAAATTAAACTCTAGACGATAAAGACTCACAAAAAACTATCCAAGCTGTAATAATCATAGACAAATAACCTTCTGTTTTGAAAATCAGACAGCTGTTTAACGTCAAAAGTCAGTATACATACTTTTTGTAAATTGACCATCTGGTTGACAATGTACACTGATGTTACTGATATAAAGCACCTGCTAGTCAGGAGATAGGTAAACTTTCATATTACTGGCAGTAGTACCATCATCAGTTTGCCGGTATCTTTGATATAATGTGAATGCATACCTGTTTTGATAGAAAAAATTTACATAATTTCTTCGTGTTTGTTTACAGTTGTTATATATATATATATGTATATATATATATATATTTGTCGTTTGGTTAATGTGTCATCTCGAAAAGACGGGATGATGAAAAAAATTTATTTGACATTTAACTTGATTGACTATAGACAGATATGTTTATGTCACTTGTTATTAGTAAAAAAAAATTTATCAGCTGCTTTATTATCTAATGACTGGACATTTATTTGACTGAATGCATCTTTTTCTTCTAGTAATAATAATATTAGCTTAAGTTTACAATATTCGTGAAAATTATAAATGAGAGAGTGTCATACAACTTGACTACTGGTCTCTAGGACATTTCATTGATGTGTATGCTGAGTCCTTTCAAAGATTAATGCATTGGGTTGCCAATACAACAGCTCTAGCGTCAGCACTAACCTTTCATGCTACATAATTCAGAACCTAAACAATTTCTACAAAACATACAGTAGACAAAAACAACAAGCGGGAGTTACAGAACAGAGCAAGTGTTTTATTTTTATCTTCAGTGACTGGCAGATTTATACTGTATTAGAGACTTTCTTTCTCACCGAGAATAAAGTAGTGTGCAAGTCCTGTAAAAAAAGTTATTTTACCACAAAAAACGGAAAAACGTAATCATATGGTTATTTAAATCTATCACAATGAGAGGGAATTCTCTTTAAAAAACAAATACCTATTTGCATTTTTGATACAAAATTCTTATTGCTGGAATTTTAGTCTAGAGCCCGAAGATTCTAAGAAAATTAATGCAACAATTAAACGATAAAGTAGTTAGCGATTCCAAACAATAATAATAATTTGTGAATGACTTACAGGGAGTGGTAAATTGTCAGATCTTCACATTCCAGTAATAATGGCCATGATAAGAAAAGTGGCTGCACGATTTTCTTCCAAGCACAGGTTCTGCTTCTTCAAGTGTGTTCCTGTGGCTTCAGATATATGTAGAAGACGAAGTTTTAGGTCAAAACTAAAATTAATACGAATGCGGTAGGTAAGTTTAAATGTCTTGTTAACATCCGCTTTATGTGCACTATCCACAAGGTGGGCTAAAACACAGCTAAGAACAGACCTTGTTTGTCACTTGTGTAACCATGCACGATGACGTTTAGAAATCCAATAATGAACATATCCAATATAATTAAATCCACAGGAGCAGTGAAACTGGTAGTAAACAAGTAGAGCAGGCGAAATATGGTAGTTTCTCCTTATTTTGCGTAAGTAAAATTAGAGTGGCCATGAAGAGCCAGTGTACCTCTGTTATACTAAACGCTGTTTTTGCTGCACTCCTTGGGCATTGTATCACTCTAAAGAAACTCTAATTCTCCAAACTTCACTTTCTTGATATTGACATTAGTATTGAGGAATTTATCGGAAAAAATATTCCTTATTCAGTCTTTATATCTTCTGAATATTAGAAAATTTGTTACAATTTCACATAATAAATGTGACTGCCAAATAAATAAAATATCATGAATAGTATTTTAAAATATAGTTTGGATGTCTTCAACTTCTACATCTCCACCGAAAAGTCCCTGATCATCTTATAACTCTTTATGATTCAGTGGAATTTATCGTCACCTCCATGAAGTACAATCAAATAAATGAACTGTTATTCACTCTTTTCATTCAGTATATTCCTCAACTTTATGTCAAGATTACACTGGAAAATAACATAACGGTATTTTACAGATTAACATTGTTTTTTGAATAATATTTATATTTTTCAAAACAATAAAAGTTGTTGTTTACATTATGCAGAGGTGAAATTTGGTTTTGGTATTAGGATATTAATTATTTGGGGTCACTCTTTAATCTTCTGTTTTGCTTCACCTTCATCCATCCTAATAGCATATCAGTAATTTCCCAAAAACCGTGTTTATTTGTGTGTATCACAAAGGCACAATCTGAGGGTGCTTCGGTATATAAGGATTGATGTTTAAAAAATTACATCTTTACAGGGATTCAAATACGAATGGTGATATCTAGTGCTGAATGGTTGAATACTATCATATAAACTAGTAGTGCTTCCTAGCAAAATGAAAGTGTTCTTCACAGAGGACAGCTGTTTTGCTCGTTTGCGACCAAGCTTATCATCGGTTTATCCGATTTGATCCAGCTCAGACAGCCAAATGAGTTCTAATTACCCAAATTCAGGTTGGTCAATCGGGCAAACTGGTAATGGATGCAGTCAGAATTCGGATGATTTGAGCTGAGTCAAATCATGTACACCACTGATGAGTTTAGCTCTAGATGGGTGAAATGGTTTTCCAGTGTTTAGATTACTTTTATCTGGTTAACAGCAAATATTAGTTGATGTGATGGTATCTGCCTACTCATGTCAGTCAGTCAGTAGTATATACCATGGTGCATTTATGACTACTTTCTTGACTGCAATTTATGGTAACAATTATATCACATAGTGTGATCTGAATAACCACTTTTCACTTCAGACTGTGTGACATGCAAAGTGTGAATTTGATTAAGTTACGAGGTGTTACGTTTTAAGACTCAGTTATTGGGAGGACACGATGATTTACTTCACTTTTAAGTGAATATATTATTTATTGCATTTATGGGACTGATTTTAAATTATTCTAGTGCGTCGGTGGCACAGTGGTTAGGACTCTCGCCGACCATGCACATGGTCTGAGGTTCGCCCACCCCCCGCTGACGCACACCTGATATCTATGGTCGACCTGCTAAATTTGGGCTACCGATATCACATGCTGAAAATTTCATACTTGTACCAAAATACTGTATGGAATCAAGCTATAATAAAAAAAAAATTTTAAAAATAGATTACACCAGGTATGTTGTACCACATGATACTCCATACAGGTTGTGAGAAATTTTGCAGAATGACAATTTGCAAGTATTGGTTTTTGTAGGGATTGTATTTGATTGGTTGGAGGGTTTCATAATAACTGTTCTGTTATTAGTCAGACCATGTGAAACATCCTTGGTTAAGGGGACTGGTTTTAGTGTAAATAGATTATAATTGAATTTTAAAGAATCTAAACTGTTTTCAATAGGTACCTGGTTAATTTATTGAACTATCATGATTAAATACTGACATCTAACCAAATCAAGTCTTTGTGATACACAAGTTAGGGTGTTAGTTTTTTCTTCTGATCAGCGCTACCTATTTTTCCTTCTACAACTTGGAATCATGACACAGAAACTAATCAGTGTTTATCTACTCGTAAATACGATCTTACTAAATCTGGTTTTATTCCTGTTATATTCAAGTTGAACAACTTTATTTATTCACTCATTTTATTAAATCTACTTTATAAAACGGATTATTTACAATGTTACTATAAAAACTAAATGTCTAGACAAGGATAGTTGTGAAATTTGATTGACAAGTTTAAATTTAATTTACAATGTTTACCCATTTATTTCTTGTTTTACTGTGTAAATATTAGACATTAGCAATACGTGTATAAATATGTGCTTTGGATATAAGAATTTTGTCAATATTATTCAATGGTTCTTGTCACAGTGTTTATTATCCTTACCATATTAACTTGTTAACTTCGATCTTTTAGTCAGCTCGAAACCACCATCCCAATATGTAAACAATGCATACACATGTATAGTAAAATAAACCTGTTTATCATGCATAGTAAGCAGGCATTATACTTGTGTTTTCAGAAAAAAAGATAACTGTAAATGAACTGAAGGTGTGATTTTCACCCGCATTCGATCCTTCAAAAAGATACGGAAGAAAAATAAATAACGACTAGAGTAACTGAATAAATAACATAAGTTTCTGTGTTATCGTTTATTTTATCTTCCTAGTTGACATACACGCACGCACGCACACACACACACACATGCACATGTACATGCATATGCGCATAGGATTCAGTTATTATTATATGGGTGTGAACTAAGAAGAAGAAAGAAAAGTTACTTGAAATTACCGATATATCGACAGAAAACTTTTTCATTGTATAAAATTAAAACTAGACAATAATAAAGAGGTACGAATGTTCAGAAACTCATTAGAAAGCTGACAGACAAACAAGAAGTTTCTAGTCGTCATTGTAAACAAAATAAAAGAATAAAAACAGAGGAGACAAACTGAACAATGGGTTTGAAATGAATTGAGAAATCAACTGGTTAATCACTAATTATAGCTCTGCGATTTGATATTTCGACATTAGATAGCTGAAACTTATCAGTAGCTGGAAGATGGGAGTAAGTGCAAGTATTGTTCTGCCGAGATAAACTTAAACAAACTTTACCATGAGAAATAAGTTTGTAGGAAGATGTTGCCTAACAACAACTAATGTTGACTGTAGGCTTGGCTTCCAGACAGGCACTACTGGTTTATAGAAGATATTGTATATTGGATGTCTACTTGAATGTATGATTCTAACTACACCTAAAGGTTTATTCACCCAACTAGTCATATTTATGCAGATTTTCAGGAATCAGCTCGCAACTTTCAGTAAAGCAGAGGTCAAAAGTTTTGACTAGTCTGCATTCTACCACTATAAGCCATACTGGTAGATGAGTAGTACGGTCTGGGTCATATAAGAATAGGCGAATTCATACACCTATATGTCCCCCCATCAGCGGGTCTTGACTTTGACTTTTTGATGGAAAAAGGAATGTATGAAGGAAACATTATGTCATATTGTAACAAAGGGTATTCTTAAAATCGTTTCATCTAAGCAACTTGGAAAGATTTTCCTAGCTGTGTCACTACTGCATCTTAAAATCAGAAAAATGCTTTCCCGGTACTGTGGCAATGCATAAGATATCAGGTTGTTTTTAGTACAGGTCTATCAGTAAATAAGGCAGAATATCTATTGTAAATAACAGTATTGCTCACGAATCACAATTTGTAATTTAAAATATGTTTCTACAAAAAGATAGGTGATTAGATTTCTTTATGCGTTTGTAGCGAAATAACTGTACGGTCTAGTGGACTGTCCAATCTATTTTGATTGGTGATTTGTTAATCTTTGAAGTGACTTATTATCTTTTTTCAAAAGCGGAAAACCCATCAATGAAACTACCTTTGATGACTCGGCATTAAATGTGAGAACATATGTCTAGTGTGCATTGGTAAAAGGCTACAAGAGTTTTATGTAAGTCAGCTTTTCCGCAGATGGTGATAACGGAAATACTACTTATGTTTGGTCTAGAAACCTTCATTGATTGTAAGACTCTCAACTGCAGATACACAATGCAACATTCAGTAGGTAATAGACCAAATGAAAGCCCACTGCTACTCAGTTCTTTTTTGTTTTTCGTATACACTGTCATTAAATGAAAGTTGAACATTTAATATACATTATTTTATTAACTTTTTCTGAAGATTTAAATTATTTGAATCGCTAAATCTACATAAAAGAATATTCTTTCTGTCAGAAAAACACTAGTGAACATGGAGATAAAATCTAAATAGCCCATAAAGTTTACACTATCAAAAATACTATGGCATCTTTAAATCGGTGTTTCATCACTGTCTTTTTACTAGGCTTTAAAATGCATACTAGCCATTGTGCCATAGGACACTAAAGTGATTTAGACATATTTGGAATCTGATGAATTTGACCACCCATATAAAGCATGACATTTTTTTGTCCTGAAGGCTGAGCTTTTTCAGACTTTTCAGCATTGATTGATGAATTTCATTTTATTTTAGACACAATAATTATTAACTGTTTTCACAATATATTTGTCTAGCTGACTTTCTGAACTTGTCATCATAAAATATCTTGAGTATTCCTCCTTTATATTCCAACGGTATAACAAACCACCTTCACTGCTATTTTTCCGACAGGTGATAATTAAATTCCTATTCCTGATCAGTTCTCTTAATTCCATGATATGCTCACTTAACGAATAGTCATTAGCGATCCTGTTTTGCAGTTTTTAACCTCGGATGGCATTTTAAGAAAGTAAGTGTAAGGCTGTGAAATACTGTCATAGTGATAAAAAATATTGCGGTAGAAGATTCATATAAACTTGTTATTTCCCATCTTATTGCAGTGAATGTTTTCACTTGACAGCTAGTACTTACAATTTTTAATTATTGAATTCAGTAGTTATGCACAGAGCACACAGTGCTACTAATGGCTTCTTCTAAACCTTAACTATTTGTTTCTTCTGCATATTTCATTCACATACTTGCCTTGATTTTTATTTCTTTCTTTACCATTACGGTTATAATTTTTTCTGGCTCTTAATATATTTTATTAATGATGTGAAATGTGGCATTCTTAACGGGGTACATTTAAGGAGAAATTCGAGTCTGCATCTGTTACTTTATCTCCCTAAGAGTTCAAGTTAAAATGAAACCTGAATGATAATCAGATGAAGGTGAACTCTTCTTTATGAATTTATTAGTGAATGAGTAAGCTATAATGTGTCAAGTTCACCACCAATTTCTTTCATCTGTAGATGATTTGCTCTCATCAGTAACAACGATAGCATATTTTCAACTCATTTTTGTTACCTACTGAGTTAAGTGTTCAATAAATCAACACATTTAAACAACTTATTCAGTCAACTAGAAAATCCATACCACTTCACATTTTACTCATTGATGAATAGAACCTCTTGAAATAAATTTAAATCTTAATGAATCACAATAAATCAGAACTTCTCCATCTTCTTTATTTTAAAACTTTTTGAAACTACTTTTTAGTTTTTGAACAAAACATTTTTTTCTTAATTTAGGACTTTTCTAATACCTTCAAGTTTAGACGTTCACCGAATGATGATGATAATAATAATAGTGATACAGAACCGTGTAACACTGATAATATACTGAATTGTGCCTAGAAACATTTTGTAAAAGCTGAAAATATTTGTCGAATATTATTAGTATTATTACATAAGCAAGATTGTATAAAACAGTTGCCAATATCTGTGTATTAAAATATTGAATGTAAGAATTTAGTCATATAACCTTGCATAAAAGATTTTCACCATGTAATCCATTTGTGACAGGAGTAATAATGGTGTTGCTTAGTTGGTAGGGTGTATCGAAAATGTAGTAAAGTAATTAAGGCCATTGAGGAGTTGCGATTTAAAGTTGAATGGATATTTCCTTCTTTTTCTTCTTCCTTCTCCTAAATATTTCACTTTGGGATGAAATCGAGATAGTCTTATCTGGAATGCATGCAATTAGAGTTGTGTTTTTTTTAATGACTATCCACCGCTTCTTGTTACATTGATTCATTTGAAATAAAACTGAGTTCTTATGAGAATGAATCGTTAAAAGAAACTATTTAAAACAGTAAATTTTACCTGATGGAGTTTAGATCGTTTTAGTCAAATCAAAATGAATTAACTTTAGTCATTGTCGTCATTCAACAACAAGCTATAAACCCATTATCTGTACTGACAGTATTCCAGACTGGCTATCATTTACCGATACACTAAGACACATTAGTACTAGCTCACTTCGTAAACAAATTATTGTTCAACATGGGGAATTTTAAGTAGTGACACGTTATTGCTTTTACGGATGATTAGAATTATTTATCATATTATCCCATACCGTTGCTATTAAACATAGGGCTTAGCGCTGATCAACTAATCTGAACGTCTAATATTTTGATTAAAATGCACTATCATGCGTAACAGATTCATGACAGTCATTTTCGTGAATATATCTCAGACCTAATAGTCAGACTGCTTTTAACAGACCTATGAGTAGATCGCAGATACACTGATTGTTATTCGGTAACCAGTCCACGTATAAGAGGTATTGTTAGCCACACAAATAGAGTATGGATTCAATATGGGAGGATTCATTACAACAGCATGCCAAATATGTGTTGTCATAAATTTAAATAGTATTTACATGGTGAATCGTGAAATTCTGCATGAAAAAAGTGTTACAAAATAGCTTGACATGTCACTAGCATTGGTTTTCAACCACCAGATAGGAATGCATTGAAGCTTTTGTTCAGTCATTTAGAAGGTTATAAGCGTCTTCACATAATTTCGATTACAAATATACGCCAACCCAATAGATAGTAGAAGTTTCGTTGACTGACAACGTTTTTCTTTTTCGACCTAATGACTTGTAAGTACTAGAAACTTCTTTTGTTTTCAAAATTATACTAAGTAACATTTGATAAAACGCATAATAGTCATCTTAAAGTTATATTAGAACGTTGTTTACTTTAATCAGAGAGAAAGACGAATAAACTAAAATCGACTTTTTGGAAGAAAAATGACAGGAAACAAGGGATTTTAGTACTTGTTAAACCGTTACACATACTTATCCCATTCCTCACTTTTGTTATTTATAGATATACATTTTATAAGCATACTTTAAGGTTGAAGGAATACTTGCGTTTATTGGGTGAAAAGTTAAAGTGGAATTTTTGACCAGAGAGCTTCGTAATTTACACAAGGTGGAATTTTATCTTAGCTGATTGTCTGACAAAGATGTTCACATCTTTAGGAAATCATGGCTGAAAATTCTTACAAAAGTTTGTCATTTTTGCCATTTGATTGATCTTATTGCTTTAAAAACTTTTTGTAAGATACGTAACCTTAATGAAATGCCTTGAGATGATCACTTTTCACGATTGCTACACATTTCTTCAACAAGTAATGGCCATATTTTCATATACGTCTTGAATGGAATAATAATAAAAATTAATATTAATCAGTTTCGCGTATTGTTCTAAAATGTACTTGCTTTCTTGCTAATATTTAGAATGGTTTTAAACAGGTCACTTATTTTGGTTTGAATATTCTAAGTCTCCACAATAGAATCATAGTAAAAATTCTACTTTGGACCATGTTTACTATTCAACGTATTACCGATTTACTCTACTAGATGATTACTATTCAGATGGTTTGGACTGATTTGGCCACATAAACCCAAAAGCCCGTTGATGAACTCGTCTTCAAACGAGTAAATTTACAGTCCTACGTTTAGATCACTTTAATTTTCTTGACAAGCAGTATTAGTCACCGGTTAACCATTTCAACAGTGGAATGTTTCATAGTGTGTAGTGTGCTTGATCAAATAATATACTAAGGGATTGGAGCTCTCTGTACGCTTTACAAGGACATCGTTTGTTTCTTCATTTGGCACTAAACTAATTTCAGACATTCAACACTTATTCATTTGGAGTTTACAAGTTATTAATAGTCTAGTTATAATTCCACTTTTGCTTACATTACAAAATCGACGAGTTAAATTGTCAGCATCTGCCCATTTACCAGGTGAATAAATAAATAAGTGGAGAAATGTTGAAATGTCATTAGTTTATAATACTTGTTTGAGAATTAAGTATCTCTTTGATAAATTGTCATGTATTAGAGTATTCTCTACATGTTAATATGTGTGTTTATTGTTGCGGACGATTTGACCCTGGCTTGCTCTCTCTTTCCGTTTATGTATATGTTTGCTGAATACTTCAGGAGATTGAAGTAATTAACGTAAGTAACTACAACATGTCAGTAATTTTTAACAACTTGCCTCTTAATTATATTTATATTACATGTCAGCATTTGACTTTTGACCTTAATTTAAATCTCATAATCTGACAAACGGTTGTTTATATTTTTAGATAAACAGATTAGTTTTCCGGTAAATTCTCATCAGGATTTACATTCTTCACATAATGAAATATTAGTCATAGACATTCGAGGTAATGTGGTCAGAGAAATATAGGATCAAAGTTCAGGGAAGCGAATTAATGGATAACAATCGAGGCGATTATCATCATAATAATAATAGTCACAAGGATAAATTCATTCGTGTTCACATAATCTAGGCAACGGTGAGTGTATAGGTGGAATGCGCACACTAGTAGGGGTAGAGGGAAAAATAACTATTGTCACATAGCGATTAGATAACATAATAATAATAATAAATTGTGAGACCGAGAATAAAATGTACAACCACAGCACAGCATGATACAGTTAGCATTACAAATAAAATAAAATAAAATTGTAATCAGATAATATTTACAGTTATCCGGTGTCACCGGGAGAGTTAACTATTTTAGGTTGGGAGTGAGGGTCAAGGGAGGGACAGAGATTACGCAAACTGCTTCTGAACACAAAGATCGGGTTGAAAAATCATCATGGTAACTGCCTCAGCTAGGCGTAGCAACCGAAGACGTACCAATCCAGGGAGTTTAGATGGCACCACCTTGTATGGAATTGTAAAAGCTGAATATTTATCAGTCTTGTGCTCCATATCCACTAGGTGTGCCAGTATGGAAGTTCTGATGGACTTTATGACTCGTCTACCTAATCACGTTGAACAGTGATCGAGAAGGCGACGGTGGGATAGCCGAGTCGTTCTACCTACGTAACTGTCTCCATATGGACAATTAAATTTATAAATGCACATTGAAGTGGCCAGACTAGGTAGCTTACTCTTCGCCTTTGTTGGAATTATACAACAAGTGGTTAATTTTAGGCAGAATGGCAAAGAATGTTTTAGCTCTCTCGGTGACACCGGATAACTGTAAATATTATCTGGTTACATTTTTATTTTATTTGTAATGCTAACTGTATCATGCTGTGCTGTGGTTGTACATTTTATTCTCGGTCTCACAATTTATTATTATTATTATGTTATCTAATCGCTATGTGACAATAGTTATTTTTCCCTCTACCCCTACTAGTGTGCGCATTCCACCTATACACTCACCGTTGCCTAGATTATGTGAACACGAATGAATTTATCCTTGTGACTATTATTATTATGATGATAATCGCCTCGATTGTTATCCATTAATTCGCTTCCCTGAACTTTGATCCTATATTTCTCTGACCACATTACCTCGAATGTCTATGACTAATATTTCATTATGTGAAGAATGTAAATTCTGATGAGAATTTACCGAAAATACGCATTTGGTTAAATCATGTTTTAATAATTATCATTGTGGGAATACTTCAATTAGTTTGTCAATAGTTGCATATGCTGTAAGTTTACTTATCACAATATTAAAGGTATTAATTTTAGTTAAATACAATTTTTAAAAATTTCCTATTAAGTTACTTTTGGTAAATGTATAATTTACAATACCAGTTATTCATTTAAATTCTATTCAAATAAACTATTAACTGTTTTCTTATTGAACAAAATATTTTATTGTATTTCTCAAATGATTGACAGTTTTCCCTCAGGAGACTTACTGTAGTCACTGTGAGGAAATTAAAGGGTTATTTAATTAATTAATGCTCACCAATGATAATCAGTTCATGCTACTACCACAGACGAATAAGATACATTATAATTTCAGACTATTGCACTTTACTGAATTCCTTATTGACTTTATCACTATTCATTACTCTAAAATCTATAAAAGTAGTTGGCGTTGGGGATTTGTGAGAATTATTTATTTATTTTGAGCCTGACAGACATTGTATGTCATCGAATAAGTACTTAGTATCAATACAAAATCGATCCTGCCAACCATATACGAAAGTATATGAGTTAGAGAACTGTCGCAAAAGCAGCATTTGAGTACTGGAGAGCTGTTTCGTCAGACTAGTTTGAGACTTTTCAGTAATATACACCCACTACGGGGGTTCGAACCCTATAAGTTTGGGTTGCAAGATGAGCTCGTAGACGTTTAAAGTCACTGGGACCTGATCCACTGGCCGTCTCATGAATTGCAACTTCTGCCAATTCACAATATAGCGCGACTGGCACTAGCCAATGTCATCCGTAGTGAGTGTCTGTGCTAACCAACACTTGAATATCAGTCCGATGCTCACTAACAAGTAGCCCTATTCAGGTAGATAGTTAGTGCGTTCTAACGGGAAGTCGTGACTAGTGGGGTACATCAGGTCGGATGTAAGGGTAAATACTCGCCACAGATGACATTAGCTAGTGCCAATCGCCCTATATCATGAATTGACAGAAGTTGGAATTCATGGGCTGGCCACTGGATCAGGTCCCAGTGACTTAATGCCTGACAGCTCTCTCGCCTTGTATCCATGGCTGTGGGTGCGTACTACTGAAAAGTCTCAAACCAGTCTGAGGAAATAGCTATCCAGTATTTGAGAGCAGGTTTTCCAATGGTTTTCTAATCGATGTCAGCTCATGATAATTTACACAAACATTCAAACACTTTATTGTAGATTATTGCAATGAGATAGGCAATTACTACCACGTTTTATTTCTTACAGCAAAAGTAGATACTTTTGTTATTGTTATAGTTGTATATGCAATTTTGTTTGTTTCATTTCCCCTTTATTTATTCTGAAATGAAAAAATTCGACAAAACGGAAAATTTTACTTTACTAACTCAACTTTGATTTCCTTCTCTTAGAGTTCACTAGTAGTGTGATTATTTCGTCTTTAGAAATATGTTTATAACCTACACTTAATTGTTTTATCTGTGAGTAACAGTAGAGGGTAGGACATACTAGTTACCTGGATGCACCTGAATTCCAGTAAGTAGGGATATCCTCAGCAGTCTAATGAAAAATGATTTGGCCATTAGAAGTTTCCATAACAAAAATCTGTCTGACAAGTTCAATTCCTGTAGAACCAACATCCTGTATTCCACTTCCAGGCATCAACAACAATTAATTTCAGATTAAAAATCAAGAAAATTTCAAGATATCCATTAGAATATTCCGTATGCCAAAATGATGGGAAATCTGAACGGAAAGTTACAATTTTTCATCAATATGTATTGATCTTTTACAAGGTTATTGACTTGAAAACTATATTCTTTGTTTATGATTCGATTTCTTGCCACTGCTTCTTTTTGAAACATGCTTGCCACCATAATTGGATGTCTTGCGTTTAAATCTGTGTATAGTAAAGAGTGGCAACTTTTGATAAGTTTTATATTACAGTATAGATGCCTGATATTTCTCAGCTTACGGCTGTTTACTAACTTGCCTATATCTGAATTCATATTCATCCAAAACCTAAAAGACTGTCCAAGTGAATGAAAACGACAGTTAACTACAACATAATTCACTTATCTGAAAGAATAGAAATTCGTCAAGTCCTTCGTATTTGTGATAATTACCTAGTTCATAAATTCTTTACTTTAACAGGAAAGCAGAAGAATCTCTTTCTTCCTTGATCACCTTTTACTTAATAATTTAATCCCACATATTTCTACACAAAAAGATACTGAATTCGCTTTCATTATATTTAATAAATATTCTGTCTATTAATTTTCACTTTTATCGGTATTTAGCATTTTATTGCTGGATTAAACCTAACTGATTCATGTCGTCATATTATTATTATTTCTGTAATGCTCTTCATGAGAAATTAATAGTAGTAATACGTATAGGGATGATGGCCGAATTGAAAGAGCAGCTTATGACGAAATAAAAAAAAGTTGATTATGGTGAAAATTTCTACTACTATTTTTTAACGTTTAGATTATCATCATAACCAGTATATAATTATAATGACTGAATTAGGATTATTGATGTGACTGTTGTGATTGGCAGTATAATCATCATATAAGCTCTTCTGTCTCTCTTTATTTCAACTGTCTTTATTTGTAAAACACACTAAGTTTTGTTTCTTGTATCAGTGTTGATTTCATTAAAATAATGGTTTGTTGGAAGTTTGACTATTCAGTGTTATTCAAACAAACTTAAAATAGTGATCCTCTGATTAGCAGAAATAATTACCACTGATGCATAATAAGTGAATGAAAAGTAATGGTCACTGACTGATTAAGTTATCTGATTTAACTATACTTACATCTATCAAGACTGACTGTTTGTAAGAAGATGGTTCACCATGAGGTTCATTCTATCATGAACTAATATTTGACTGAAGAATAAATGAAAATAAAGGAATGATGAACATGTGTTTCGTCTTGAATAGAGACTTCATCCATAAATGCATCCAAAAAGTCATCTACCCGAAAACCTACTTGAAATCGTTGCGTCTTTTCAGAGTGCATTCAAATGTAGGATAACTTAAAAGTCATTATCTCAGTCAGACTAACTCTTTGGAATCATGTGTTACTGAACTTACAAAGAATGCTATAGGGAGACTTAATGCTGTAGATGAACTTCCAGGCCACTCGAAACAATCTTTTTCGCAAATGGGTATCATACTATTAGTAGAAGGAAAGAAAAGAAGCGAATCCAAATTATTCGAAGTTTGAATAGCCAAACACCTGAAGCATGTTTTTCGCTTAATCAGGAATGGTATGTTCTCAATATGACTGATTTGAAAGTCTTGCATCTGGGTCTTAAATGTTGTGATAGCTGTATCAGAGTTAGTAAGACCAATATACATGGTCATTTTGACAACCTTTATGAATAGAGTGAAGACCGAGTACTTTCACTAAATAAGGGGGTTAATATATTTAAATAGATATCAGTTAACTGCTGTTGCAAATACATGAATGGTAGATCTAATGCGAATGGTCTTTTTTACTAAAAGACATTATTAGTCTTCAGATAAACTGAAAAGAAACGGGGATTTATTGATATGAAAACTGCATAAAGGTTCAGGGGTCATTATCATGGATAAACCACTTGCTTAGACAAAATGGTGACATTACTGAGTGATCGTCTTAAATCCAGAATTTATCAAACGATAGAGATTTAACAGAAAAGACCGAAAAGCAATTAACAGAGACATTAAAAAGTTGAAGCAATTCTGCATGAAACACTAAGACCTGTAAGTACACTGACACCTAGGTTACATGGTTTGCCCTGAATTCATGAAGCCGACTGGTCCTCTTTATTTCTTGTTCATCAAAGTACTCAACTGCGAAGTGGCTGCTTCAATTTTTGTAGCTGTTACACAAGAAACTTGTAAAACACAGTGTAAAAGATAGTTTTGAGTTTGTGAAAATAAAAAGAAACTTAAAGACGAAAGATAAGTTTTTGATGCCTCTGTCTATATTTTCTGTACTTACCAGTGTACCCTTAAGGAGAACTAACGATTGTGTATGTAATGAACTGATAAAGGAAGGTATAGAGTTTGGCATTTCTGTGTCTTCTCTATGGAAATCTTTTTTAAGGCAAATGATGAGCGTAAATTTTCTCTTCAACAAAGAGATGTACAGGTAGTCAGTCAGCAGGCATTGCTATGGTTAGGTTCAATTCTACAGAACTTTTATCCAACGTAACTACAAGATGATTCTTTCTCATTATGTTGATGACACATCTGTAATTTCGAAGAACGTAAATGAAGCGAAATTTATATTTGAGAAATCTAAAGAAGCGCATCCAGAAGAAAAACAGAATGATTGTGTACCATAATGGATACTCTGATGATAAAATAATAGATAGAGCGATGTGTAGAAGCTCGCACGATAAACTTACATCAACTGAGCAGTAAACTCACTTTTTGAGTTTCATTTCCAACAATACAGATGAAACACAGATGCTTCATTCGAAGAAGAACTCAGCAAGATTCGTGATGTGCTAAGTAGGGACGGCTTTCCGATGAAACTTTTAAATGTATATATATATATATATATACTTCCGAAAAAGTCATTGTTCCTAATATTGTTATTCATCATAGATGCTAACACTGACATAAAATTATAACTTCTGGAATGGAATCTTAACACAGCTAAGTTATATATCATTTTTCAGCAGCTAACCAATATTTCGCTCACTAAATAAAGACAGACTGTCTTATTTTACTCTGCCATTTGTATTTATCAGGCAGTATGGGGCTAGTTACACTGGACATACGACTAGGCATTTAATTGTCAAATTTCTGAACATTACTTAGCTTAGTTAGACAAAGGACGCAATAAAGCGATACGTAGCCCAATACGAGCCCGTCTCATGGATACAGGACATCCAGTTGACATAAACAGTTTTCAAGTTATTTACAATGTTTCTTTCACTCAACCTTTCTCAAGATCTATTAGTACGATTTCTGCGTGCAATAGAAGCAACCAAAATTCATCTGAAAATCTTTGTATTCAAAAGAAATTCGTTAGACCACGACAATCTGCATAGTGTAATGCACATAATGCATGGTGTCTTAAAAATGAATTTTCTTTGATGATTTCATATCAGACGAGTAAATAAACATTAATTATTTGGACTATGGTCAACTTGCTGTTTGAATGACAAGAGTTTTCTGCATACTAAATTCTAAACCTATTCCACAAATAAATATTTGAGCAACTATTCAAATATTTTGTTACTATGATCAAAAATTGATCATGTACCCAGATATAGTACAGATAAAGTGGATATAATAAAAATTACCAGACAATGTTTACTATGCTTAGTTTTTATTTCTTCGAAATGGATTGACGTTCTATTATTTTAAAGTTTATTTTTCTCCATGAATGGAAAACAGAACTACTGGTGTTTTTAATTCATTGGGAAATATAATGTTTCACCTGTTTCGATCCGTTAAATGTGGACTTGTTTTGACCCTTCTCTAACTGAAGTTTAGTGATTCCTTTTTTCTCAGAACTAATGTCTAACGTCTCTGAAAATGTGAAAACTAGGACGAAACAGCTGTCCAGTATTCCCAGTTGTTTTTCCAGTGGTTCTCTAACTGATGTCAGTTCATGATGAAACCCTCCAACCAATCAAACAAAACCCCTACAAAGCCAATACTTGAAAATGTGATTATTATTTTCATAAGTGATTTATTATAGATTGTACAGATGAGTGTCCTGCATTATAAAGTTATTTCTGTCTAATCTCGATATTACCTGGTACATGTTATTCTAAAATAACATAACTGACTAATAAGGTGATCCAAACTGCTTAAGTTGATTGGTCCACCTTTAGACAGTACCAGTTGAGTTATATTCCAAACTGGATTTCTGGAAATTCTAATAGAAGGCTTAAATCAATGAGATCATCCGGGTTACAAGTCAGTTAACAGATTTCATCTCAATATATCAATGCGTGATTGACAGAGGTTGAAGAATACAGATCTTCATTTACTGGTCAAAATTTAGTACATGTACCCAAAGATGTGAAGGTGCAATAGGTAAACAGCGAGAAATATAGAATTTCAGTAAATAAAAACTTATACTCATTGAACAGCAGCTGACTCTTATGGCTCACTGGCCCTGTAGATAACCTCTTGGTACTTGAAATATAGGTTGTTTCAAATCTTAATGGGACAACAACCACACAGTGGTATACAGATACATCCAGATGACGAGTGTCAGGTGGGACAAAGGCGCATCCTAGATTCCAGTAATAGTCATCATTTATAAAACAACCTCAAAATATGACTTTGTCGAGACTTTTTAGTTAGGAAGAGATAGATGTTGAGTGTTTTATGATTTCCGATGACTCCTCAGCTAATATTATCAAAAATGACTGATCTAAGAGTTGAACGTTTTAGAAAAAATGTAGCGCTGGAGCTCACTGAGTGCCCTAGTGAAAAGTAATTAGCAGAAACCACTATACTAATCAGTGTATGCCTGTATTAAGCTTAATTACTACTAAAAGTTTCATTCATTTGTATCTAACGTAAAGATACTAGAATGAATAATAAAATTACAGAGGGCAAATATAGTATGTTTAGTTTGCAGGAAGAATGATTCAGGTGGGCTGATTAAAAATACAAAAGTAAAATTACATAATTCCTCATTGGTCAGTCTGTTTTAATAGTTGTCTTAATATATGCCTAACAGATATGAAATAAAATTTGAACGCCGGTTGTTTTCTAGTTGTGCAAATAAATAACTTATATAGTAAAATGCAATAATTTTTTAAATGACTAGCAGCAGAATCCAGGATGCGCATTTCATCCTATTTTGGACTCGTCACCGAATTTGCCTGCATTTCCCAGTGAGTGGTGGTGTTACCAACGAGATTCAAACCCAGTACAAGTCGTTTCAAACCCCGAAGCGTCATCCAGTAGAACACTTGGTCCATGAGGGCCAACTAACGGGCAACCTGTGTCAGTTATTACATTCATTTTTCATTCAATTTTGATTTTCCCGTTGATTAATTGGAACAAAATGTCAACACCAGCCAAATATCTTGATCTAATCAATCCACGGGAGAATCAAAACTGAAGCAAAAATAAATTATTGTTAACTGTCAATAAATGTACCTTAGCTGGTACATCGCCAAACTATTAACCTGTAGGCCTCAGGTCTGAACCCTACGGCGACCCACATATTATTAATATCCTCAATCGTCAAGCACTCTCGCTACCAGCCAGTATATTTTATTGCTAAAGTTTAGGAACTATGAAATAAGGTAACTTGCTGAAAACTACAAATATTGCTAGCCACCGTATCAGTTGATTCTGAATAGATTCATTGAAAAGGAATGTCTATCTGGATACATTTTACAGTTAGATATTGTGATGCAGCGACACAACTTCACACCCGATAACCTGAAACTTACATAAACACTCAAATCTTAATAGTTAACCTAATATGTCATAGTTATTTGAATGGTTACATTTTTAAAAGGTTCAGTATGACATATTAATCTTAACTTCAGTGTATTGATGTTAATTTTTAAAACACGTATATATATATATATATATATATAGGTGTTTTACTCGTAAACATGTTCCGTTCAAATGACAAAATTGACAGAACATGTTCACATCATTCAATAATGATGTTTTTAATTGAGAAATCTGAAGTAAACTTTTTCTATTAGTTATAAATTACATCATTTGTTACACAATAACGATTAATTAAGTAATAAACAGTAGAAAATGCTGTCACTTCAAACATTATTGCTTGTAAAAAGTTATTAGTGTTCTCCATATGGTTGTATCACTGAATATTTACTATTTATTCAGATTGTAATGTAAACACTAGGACAATAGCAAAGAAACCTTCACACCTAACCGACGACATAAACATAAAATGCATGTTTATATGTGCATGCATACTTATCTATTTACGCTGATTGACGTCATACGACAAAACGATTTCATAGTAATTCAACATCAATTTGGAACAATGCAATATCTTATTTCTCTTTATAGATTGCATAACTTATGTCCAAAATGTTTTATTCACTGCTTTCAGTTAGTCAAAAGAGGTTCGAAAATCTAAGTGTATCTGTCAATCATTACCGATCATCAGGCGAAAAAAAAATCGTAAAATAAGTCAATTCTTCAGAGACTGTGTAAATTAGGAATATATCCAACTTTCACACTAATAGCCGTTAGAATTTTGTTTTAAGTCGAAACAAGATTAAGAGGAATTGATCATTATCCCGCTTTGAAACATTTCAGCTTGTCAAGTGTTGGTTTGTAGGGATTTGATTGGTTACAGGATTTCATCATGAGCTGACATCAGTTAGATAACCATTGGAAAACCTGGGAGTACTGGACAGCTGTTTCGTCTTAGTTTGGGACTCTTCATCAGTACGCACCCACCGGGATTTCAGCTTGTATTCGGAAACGATATTGTTGGAAACCAATGGAAGTATCAACTACTTCAATATTTCAAGCATTCAGATAATAAGTACTGACAAATAAGCTCTCAGCTATTTATTGTTAACACTTTCAAACATAAAAATTTAAAAAGATGTACTCAGTTTTCTGATCTAAATTAAACCAAACATTTTTTGTACAAATAAAATGTGTTTGAATGTCTTCATTATCTCCAGATTTCTAGTGAAATTCATTGCTTTACTGAGTAGTAAATGGTCTGACTACTGAAGTGCATCCGTCTGTCACTAAATCTATTTAATTTCATTTGACTGAAGAGAAATTTCAAGAGTTGGTTTGTAAGGATTAGATTTGTTTTTACGAGTTTGACTCCGGACTGATATCATTTAGAGAACCATTGAAAACGAGGTAGTACTGGACAGCTGTTTCATCCAGTGAGTGCGTACTGCCGATGATTCCCAAAACTAGGATGAAACAGCTGTCCAGTACTACCTGGTTTTCAGTGGTTCTCTAAATGATATGAATCTGGAGTCAAACTCGTAAAAACAAATCTAATCCTTACAAGCCAACTCTTGAAAATTAATCTAATGCTTGCTAGTGAAGTGAGTTGTGACCAGTGAGGTTCAACCTGTCAAATGTGAAGATGGACTTCCCACCAATGATACTGATTGGTGGTCGCGCTAAACCACGAATTGGTAGAAGTTAGAATTCACGGGCAATTGAATCGGGTCCCAGTAGCTGATTGGCACACGACTTTGCCTTGTAACCAGAAGGTCCTGGGTTCGAAACCCGGTGGGTGTGTACTGATGAAGAGAATTTGCCGTTGATAGAAACAAAATAATAATGTGCATCAATACAGTGCCAAAGCTCTCTCCACGACAACTATTTATTAAGGAGCAAGTCATAAAAAGACTTTACTACTTCTATCATGATGCTATCAGTGCCTTGATTTTGTTCTCAAGTATGCAAACGAAAGACTTCATTTTTATTAATATGGAAATTTCGGGGGTTTATTTACTTATTTATTCATTTTGCTTACAGATGCTAATCAATTTTAAAATGAAAAGTTAGAGGAACAGTAAACACTGAAGGCCAGAAAGTGAAAATAAATCAGTCTGATTCTTTCCATTTTCAAACAAATAAATAAATAAAAGGAAAAGATTAGAATGTATTAAACTTTTCACCCTACTTCTTGTTACTCACAGATCTACGCCTGGTTTTAATCATTTGCGATCAAAAACACATTGTTCAAAGCATTTCACCTAAGATCTTTAGTTACCATGGTAAGTGTGAGTTTTTATTTTTATTTCCACTAGTGGGAAACTTGCTGGTTCATGTTTTATATTTATATCTGCTTAGCTATGTGTTGAGTAATAATGGTTAGACATTTCCCTCACATATGTTCTAAAAACATCTCACCCATATATGATGGTGTTTCTAGTTTATTTTGTTTCTTTCTCTCTGGAATATTTGTTTCTGTTTTCGTAGGATACATTCGCTTGTATTACTTGTGTTTCCATTTGCCAGTAGATTATGTTAGCAGATAAGAATGGATAAATTAATAGATTGCCTCGAGCTACTAGCTGTCCGCTCATTTCTCTCTCTCTTTCTCCCCCTGTCTCTCGCTTACCTCCCTCACTCTATCGTATTTTGTTGTCACCTGATTTAATCATTTCAAAATAGTTCTTTCCAAACGACAGAGTTTACTTTAGCTCAGTGCCAAAAAGATTTCTGTTCACAAATACCGACAAAAATTTGGGTTTAAATATGTTTAAAGTAATCAAATACCCATTCACTCAAAAAATCTTATTTAATTTTAATTCTTATGATCACATTTTCGTATTAGCTTGGTTGTTGCTTGAACCAAAAGTTGTGACTTTATGGCATAAGCAGATACATCAGCACTTGTTCAAGTGAAAATAAAACCAGAAAATTAGTCACAAAGACGGAACATCTAACACTGTGAACGCTGTTAGCGCACTAACCAACTAGAAAACGGAATCTCAACATAAATGACTAGTTTCACACTCTTAAAAATCTATACTAGGGAATTAAGAATATTCACTGTAAGTAAAGGGATGATATCATAATTTCTCACAAATCGACACGAATGAGAGAAGTTGAATTGGAGGAAAGTCACTGACTTGTAAGTAGCAATAAGATGGACAGATAAGACCACTGAATACCGACTGTGGAGGAATAGTAACGACTTCGTCATATAATCTTACTACTCCGGATTTCATATTATTCAAAATAACGGGTTTAAACCAGTCACTACTCATCTCTTCTCTTATCAGTAGTCTAATTAATATCAATCTGTGCGAAAAACTAACTTATAGTTTACCAGTTTTCACAGGGTTCTTTATCGTCACGACGAATAAATCATTGTGTTTCTGATTCCCATAAATTATATAGCACCAGCTAAAAAAACTTTAAAAGAAATATAGAGTGAAAAAACAGGTCAGCTGCGTTTCATATTCTCAGCTGAAATATACCGAATTCTTTAATATGCACTAGATTTTTGTTCAATTATATTTGACCCAGTCTCATGTTGAAAAGAAATAAAGCGTATCACAATCACACTGATGAAATGAAATTTGCTTCTTGTTTCTTTCTGTTTAAATCTATCTGATTACAAAATGCAGATGACAGATGACAGTGTCAACCATTTTACAGCTAAAAAATTAACGTCATAATATTAAGGAAACTCATTATTTATCTGAACGTCATATAGAAGTGGAATATCTCATAAATAAGTAGTTAATTAACTTGATACTTAAAACAAGCAGTGGCGAATGACTCAGTAGTAATACGTACAACTTCACGAATCGAATCCAAGGCCTGATTAGTACGTGAAATAAAGTACGTGTTATCCAGAAAATCTGTAATCTAACAGACTGAAAAAGTATACTGAATGGACATCAGTCACTAACCTACGTTATTTTGGTTTAAATTTTAGTTCTCGCCGAATTTATTTATTCAAGTTTACAATGTCGTCTCCAAGATAGTTGGAAATAAATCCGAAGAAACTATGGTCCTATGCTTTGTGCTTGGCAGAAAGTGGAGTACACCGTTTCTAATAACTGATAAGAAAGTTTTGAACAATATCAATTCTTTCTGTAAGCAAAGAATACTAACATTTAAAATTCAGCAGATAAACGAGAACTGGGATACGAGTATATGAGATCTACAATACAAACTAGTTGCTGTTTATGGCAATAAAAGGTGACAGATGTAGGTGTAACGTAAAACAGATACTGATAGAATTTAGTGAATATGAAAAGCCTGACAATATGATGGTGGTTACCCATTTTTAAATAGTTGCAGACGGTCCTTGAGTAGCTCTGCTGGTTATCTCTCATCGGAGAAGAAAAACTACTGTCTACATTGATATTACCTGATTGATATTTGCTATCATTTGAATCTATGATATAAATTTCGTCTACACGAATTCTATTTAAGACAAAATACACATCATGAATCCCACCGCTAGCCATCACCAACCAAATCACATCACGTTAATCTTCAGACTTTATTGAAGCGTCCACACTAGGGGGCCAATATGTGAAGAAATATCCAGCATTTCGGTGCACTATAATCAACGTGAAATACAAGTAGACTTAAACAGATAAATCGACACTGAACTGATTTGGTTCTCTGAGCTGAGTTGAACCGGGTAAAAAGCTGATGAGCTAGGCCCCAAAAGAGTGAAACGTGCATCTGTTGTTTAGATGACATCGATACGGCTAGCAAACACTACCGGCTGACATGAGTGGTGTGCAGCTAATCATCTTAGTCAGTCACTAGTATACAGTTGTGTACGTTATGAGTGATGATTGAAGGTGACCCAGATTTTCATTTCGCCTTCAGTCACCATCGGTTCCAAAAAGTATATTATTTATTGAAATTACTAATTCGCATTCTCAGTTGGTAGGTCTTACTAAACAGTAATACTTGTTCTCAGTTGGCATAGTAGATTCAAGTCTCGGTCGGAGCATCATCACTTCATGAGGATGCAGGTACATCCAGATGACGAGGCGTAAATAGGGAGAAACGTGCATCAAGGATTCCACTGCTGACTACCATCGGCTAAATGAAAAAAGTAGGGTTGAAAGCATGTGCTTAGGTGACTTTCCCTCACCAAAAGTAGGTCATTTTAATATGTTTGATTGCACACTAGCCAGTAACTAGTGTAATGTGTCTATTCCTATCTTCGGTGCAGACTGAATTCTATCAGTCATGTTTGCAATGTGGCCACCATGCTAGGTGGCCCGCCATTACGGTGCACTGTGAATTGTTGGTATTAGATGGTTGGAGGCAATCGGAAGGAAGCCTTGCACCTAGGTTTCGTGCTAGTCGGCACTCATCAGCAAGGCGTATCTGCAACCTTGAAGGAACTGATGTCCCTTCTGAGATTCGAACCCGCGTCACCCAGTGCTGCAGTCAGAGACGTTACCACTGAGCTATTCAGGCTCGCGATTGACCTCCTGTAGGACTGTAATGGATATTTTTGATTGCACACTAGCCAGTAACTAGTGTAATGTGTCTAGTCCTTTAATATACTTGTGTAAATATTATTGAGGAGTGATTCAAAACCTTGACACATAAAATAAATTAGCTGTCATTGATATAAGTATAGCTGTCATGCCGAACAAAACAACCAACTACATTAAAAATTACCTTTACCTTTACTATCCATTTATTTACGTACCTGAAGTAGAATAAATAGTAAAAAACAACTATGATGTCTTAGTTTTAAGATGACTTCGTGAATCTCAGATATCACAGGTATCGTTAGTTCTTGACTATTAGCATTTTAGCTACTAAACAGAAAGATTCAGTTACTGGGTTACACAACTCATTAACAGTGTTTGTTGCAGTATCATTGCTAAACATACACTTCTATATCTGAATAATCACCACTTCTTTTGAAATTATATATATATATGATTTATTGACAGGTATTAATTAACAAAATCCTTGGCTCACAGTTTACTACAGATAGTGTTTAAACATGTAAAAGCACCTGAATAACTAGACAACGTGGTACATAAATACTCATGAAATTAATATGATTGATTTCCGTCAGTGGCACAGCAGTTAGGACGCTCGCTGACCATGCACATGGTTCGGGGTTTGAACCCTGGCCGACGCACACCTGGTATCAATGGTCATACTGCTAAATTTGGGCTACCGATATCACAAACTGAAAATTCCATACCTGTACCAAAATACTGTGTAGAATCAAGCTATAATAAAATAAATTAATTAACATTAAATGTCAAGTGTAGATTTTACTACAGTTTAAGTGTCAGTATCACTAGGATGTAAAATATTCAAATATACATTAGGTAACTGATTTCATTTACATATTCTTTTTTTATAGTAGAAAATCATTTTTCTTATCACTTTTTTTTAGTTAACCATTGATATGGAAGCTTGTTTACGTGCATTTCTGTAAATTTATAACTCATAAGGTTATTGGAACCAAAAAAAAAATTAACATCAATCTCTATGCTGTGAGAAGGGTTTCATTTTTGATGAGTCGTCCTGTTAATTTAATTCATTATATTAAGTATTTTAAGGTCCTAGTGTAACAACAGAAGGCAAGACACGGAAGCCTAGGTATATTTTTCATTTATCTAACCCCTGTTTACATACATACAGTATATATTTTGTAACCAGTCACTGAGCATATGATTTCGGCTAACATTAAACGACATGAAACAGAATGTTCAAATATACATAGTATTCTGTTGCTAACGCAGTATTGAACTGTGGGAATATGTGAGAATCATATACCGCTGGAACACATTGTCTTTATCCCATCACCACACTAGTAGTTATTGGCAGAAAATTTGTAAGATATTCTATGTGTGTGTTGACTATAACTGCCAAGTCTGATTTATACTTCAAAAGAAACCTGCACTAAAAGTATAACGAGATGGCGAGGCATCCAGCCTCTTGACCGGATCATGAACTAGAATAGTAGAATTCAGTCAGTACTAAAGACTAAACACATGAAATTGGTTAGTCCTGTCAACCTATCAGGGTATCTGTTGTAGTCCTACAAGAGGTGAGCCCTGACTCAAATAACTCGGTGGTAACATCATTTACAACACCACTGGGCGACACGGGTTCGAATCACTGAGGGGAATTTACTGCCTTCAAGTTTACAGATATCCCCTGCATAATAAATGTGAAAGCTTGATATATGGCTTCCCACTGATCGCCTCCAACTAATATGACATCAAAAAACCTTTTTTGTTGCATAATTTATGTCTGAGTTATCAAAGACGTGATGAATCAGTGAAACACTGAAGCTAACACGTTCGTCAGTGATTTATATATTTATATGATATAACCTCTCAGTGTTAGGTTATCTTATGTACAAACACTTTGTCTAAAAGTTTGTATCTCGCATTTAGGCTTTTATAGTATTTTTATCCAAGTCCTAATTTTCATTAAACCAGTAGACCGTTATTTTCTTTGGCAATATTCCGTTCAACTTCTACAGTGTATATTATACTGCAGAAGGTTTCCTCGAATTAGTTCGATATGTTCATTCTGACAGTAGTTTTCCACTTCTTTACAATACTGTTACGTTTTTGCATTTTGGACTCTTTATCTTGTTAACTTTATGTTATCATATATTTATTTACTCACTGCATGTATTTTATACGTGTAAAGTGTGTTCAGTTGGCTTTTATCATCAATAAATATGAAGGGCTTTTAGCAACTCCGGCCTAGTAAAGACGTAGCAATATGTATTGATGCCAGTATGTAATTGCTTTTTTTAAATGGTCTTCATTATTAAGAAGTATGTAGTCAAATTAGTATTTAGGTACATTGGAGAAAATCTGAGTCTTCATACAATTCATCCAACAGTCAATAAGTTAACAGTCTTCAAATGGACTCAACACCAAAGCAGGTTTCCATTAATCTACAGTCAGCAAATATGCTAATTTAAAAAGTGTCGTATTTTTTTTAAATTTCAGCTATTATCTAAATATGTGTCACTATCAGTCTACCATTTACAAATATCTCAAAGAATTTAACTAAATCAGAGTTTATTGTCAAGAAATTTACAGTTAGTTCAAATTTTCAGTTGATTTGACTGCAGAATAGAGAAGTGATAATTCCTCTATTATAGCTGGAAGTATTTATGATGCAGGATTGACGGGCAAAGGTGTATAATCCCGTAATTGCATAGTAAGAGGTAATTACAATAACCTGCAGGTGTACAGAACTTTCCGGAAAAGTTAACAAAGCATAAACTACAAATTTTATTTCAGAAGACAAACTGGCATTGGTTATGGAATCACCAAAAATTAGAAAGTATTTGTTTTTTAAAAATGGGGATGATTAGTGGTTCTCACCTTTTATATCATATGGTCTACAGTCTAGGACTCTCTTATTTAATAGCAGGCAGTTTACCTCTTAATCACCAGGTTAAAACCCACTAGTCCGCCTCCTCGGACTTTGAAAGTTTATAATTCAGTAGAACCATCACTAAACATCACAGGTGAACCACTTACCCCAACAAATGATTGATCTGCCTCAACATGTCAAGATTTCTCGAAAAGCTTCTGAATGCATACTTCACAGGTGTTTAACTTTGTCAGCTGTGAGGAAATATCCAATTTTTTAAATAGTTTTTTCTTCTGATATAGATTCAGTATTTAAACTACTATGAGGTCATTCACTTTCGAATGACCTTTCGAAAGTAATAAAAACTGATTAAAAAGAACCACTGATGTAAAGTATTTCTCACTTTTACGAGTGAGGTGCATTCTTTCACTTATATCTTCAGTCTAAAAAACTGTTTTTCGTTTAAATTCAAACCAGCTCATGACCTAATATTTAACGACTGAGTTTCATAACGAGAGGGACTCTGGTATATGTATCCTAGTTACGTATATGAGTTGAAAATTGGAGTTGATCAGGCTTTTATAGATTTTCAATATGTGAGTCTGAAATGGACAATTTACGGTTGGTTTCGTAAATGATCTATGTGAATTAGTGTTCTCAAAATACCTATATTTGTATGTTTGCTGATTGAGAAGTAAATAAATAAAAATAACCTTTATTTTAGCCTTTGCATATAATAATTGCTCGTATTACTAATTTATGTTCAGTAGTGAAGTAATAGATAATTTTCCTGAGGTTACACAGGAATGATAAAAAACAGTAGTCTATCTACCCTCTCGAACTGGGTTTTCATTTCCTTTACTAATATCTTCGAAAGTATTTAAGATAGACAGTCACACTTCTGTTAAGGAAAATGTAATTAATTTTAGAAGATGAATAAACAATCATCAGTTTATTGGCTTGTTCAATTATGATAATAATCTTATCAATACAGTTGTATTATCTTGAAATGGAAACGGTTGTAAATGATAAGGCCTATCTGTAATTTATTTTTTCTAGTTTTGAAAATTTACCCTGAAATATTTCATTGTATCTAGTCCATCCTTCCTTCCTTCCTTTCTTAATCCCTCTGACTTACTCATTCTCTGACTATCGCTAAACACATAGTTAATTACCTTTTCTCTCTCTAGTGTTCACAGAGTTGATTCACAGTTTAAGTTACTGTCGCTCAAATAAATGCGAATCATGGATTGATGGTGGTAAACTGAACTATTCTCAGTAATGACATCAGTGTTGTTAGATAAGCTCATTTTTTATTGAGTATTCTAATAAACACTCTATTTTTAGTGTTAGAAAATGTATTTAATTCGTTTCGACAAAATAGTGGCGTTTATAAATGCATAGAACTTTTGAAGAGTCCCAGATTTCTGTACTCAGTGAGAGATATGTATGTTTTTTAGGTTCAATGTTTTCTTTTTGCTTTGTAATTTCAAAGGTTTGCAATGTTCATACTTATTTCTGTTAAATGCTGTACTTTGGATGCATAGAAGTTCACAAGAAATATGTTTACCCGCCGTTTTTATTTTATAAGACTTCATTATAATTATTATGTAGTGTAGTAGAATGCATTAATCAACTCACTATAGTGTAATGAAATTTTGATTGAACGGTTAGCTCGAAGCAGTTGTTGAAGCAGACATAGATTATCACGCATTTAACAATCATCATAACAGCCAAATCTAAATAATTAAGAGGAAAAAATAGAATTAAATTATTCTACTTTATGGTGAGTGCGTATATTCAAATAAACTATAACCCTGAAAATCTTTAGAGAATGAATACTCAAATGTTATATAAGGATTTGTTTCACTGCAAACAGAGAACTATTTCAAGAATACGACATGTTCTCCAGGGTGAAATATTCCAACAGAGATCGTATTGACAACATAGTGAAAAGACTTAACAACTTTTGTGGGTGTGAACAGTAATGCTTCATAATGACTTTTCAGATGACATCTTGGTGTGTCACTATTCTAACTTCAATGTACTTCAAAATCGAAATGGAAAGAAGCATTTGTAAATTATTTGGTGAATGTCAAAAAAAGGAAAACTGTTTGATGGGATACAGTCGTAAATTGACTTGCTATGTGTCTACATCAGAATGAAGTCTGTGTGAATTTAAAATTTTTGTCTTTGATGTCGTTGCGTTCTCTGGGCTACAGTTTGTTGTCTAAGTAGATGATGAAAGATTTTAAAATTTAAACAGATCATAAGAAAAACAACCACAGTGGCTACAAATCATGTTCATCATTTTAAAAATATCTTCGTCATTTTCTCCTGTCTTTGCTGAGGGTTTCTGAGGTTTACTTGAACTCATGATTGTTTGTTTTAGAAATCTTTTATAACTATAGAAAAATATCATTAAAATTATTTTAGCTGATTGTAGGTTAAACTATAAAACACGCCTCAGGACAGTCAACAAATGCCAAATATACAATAATTTATGCAGGACAATTCATTTTGTTGGTTCATAAGCAGTAAAAGTAACTTGTCAAAATAGAATCACTTGAACACTGCTAAGAAATCTCTGTAATGAAATGAATACAACTGTGTGACTACGCAAACTGTTATAAGTAGACGAAATACTCAAGATTCAGCTACATACGGTATTTCTTTAACCAAAGACATTCTTTTATGAGCCTAGTAAACTTCGAATGCATTCAAACTGTTTATTATATACAATCAAAATGTTAATGAGTAACATTTCAAGTTATTCGAAATGACAGTATCTGAGTACTGGATTAGAATCGAGACGATAAACATTCAGAAAAAGAAATATATTTATTTGAAAATGTTAAGGCCGAACCTGTAGATATTTAATGACACAGAAACGGTTATTGTGAATCTGAAGGGAATTACATTTTAAAGCTAATGGTGTTCCAATTGCATATCACTTGGAACAACTCACCGGATAGCAGATAAATCCAACTGAAAGTGTGAACACTTTCTTTGCACATTAGATAAATAGAGAACAGGATCGTGACAGAAACGTACACGATTATTTTTTGACTGATCGCTATTATTATAGTATAAACTTAAAGTGCTTATTCCATGAATTAACTATTTATTGACAGTAGTATGGTGTGGCTACGGGTTCAGCTTCAGACCCGTTACATGCAGATATTTTCACAGCAAGTTTGGAAAATGGTCCATTGAAACCGACAATCGACAACTTCTCCCTACAAAAAAGGTACGTCGATGACACTTTTATCATCTGTGATAACAAATGTGACCTGAATAAGGTCCTTCAATCTTTTAATAGCTACGACCCAAACCTTCAAATTTACAAATGAAACAGAAACCGGAGAGACAATCTCATTTCTGGACGTCCGACTAACAAAGAAAACTGATGGGACCCTAAAGAGATCAATATATCGGAAGCTTATTTGGAACGGCCAGCTGACAAACTTTTACAGTTGGGTACCAGTTAAATTGCAAGAGTAAGCTGATAATATCCCTTGCAACTAGAGTCCGCAGAATATGCAGCCCCGAACCAGTAGAAGAAGAGATCACTCTTTTGAGGAAGACACTACTTGAGAATGGCTATCCACCACGCCACGCTTTACAGATAAGCATATAAAGCGGAAAATCAACAAAACACAACCAATCTCTGTGCCGAAGAAGATGCTATACATGAATGCGGCGTTCAAAGGCTACCTTCTGGCCGATATCTTAAAGAGAAGAATATCTAACGTCCTGAAGAGAACAATCTTTGCTGCTACACTACGGTTGATATTCTCAAGCCGTCCATTGTTCTTCAACAATTCCAAAGATAAACTAGCGCATTTGACTATTTCTATGTGTATCCAGCAACTTACTTGCTCATTGAAGTGAGATATATAGGTCGTTCGATGCGTGTTTTATCCAAAAGAGTCAAAGAACATTATCCCGCTTGACTGCGAAAAGGTAACAGTGGATCAATGAAGAGTGCTATAATTGAACATATAGTCAACACTTGTCACTCGCTATGCACGGACAATTCATTCAAAAATATCTACAAAGTCGAAAGAAGCCTCCCGAAAATAGTAGGTAAGCTTCCGTATACTTTTCATTACCGAGGCCTTAGCGATCCGAATAGAAAACCCGGATCTATGTACACAGAAGAAACTTCTCCCCCCTCCTGCTACCCTGGGTGTAATTCCAAGTTCTATAACTTTGTTAATAATGTTTTGTTTTCTTTTTTGCTTTTTGAATTTTTGTATGGCATCTTAGTAACATCTTCTTAACCAACACTTTATTTACTCTTTCTACCTATTACATAATTTAGTTTTTGACAAGTTTTTCTATTAACGCCTTATTTTATATTATGCAACACTTGTCAATACTTACCAATCTTCACCTCCCCCCATAGTTACAATTTTGACTATTCATCACATTTTAGAAGCATTTTGATGACGTGAACAGTAACTCTGACTAATTTTATTTTAATTTTGGTTTGACAGTCCTAATGTTCACACACACATACACAAAATAATTATGTATAAATGCGATTGTGGATGAGTTCGCCGAAAAGAGACTCTTTGCAGAACTTTGTTGTTCTTATATTCCATGAATTCACTAGTAACGAAAGACATTTACAAGTAGTATTCACAACTGATAGTTGTGAAGTAACAAAACTGATTAGTAGCTCAGGATGAAGATGAAATTTGTCTGATGTTCGCTGAGCTTCGGTATCTGCTGTAGACATTTCATTGTCAAACTTTTCATCGTCTTCAACGCTAAATCCTTTAGGTTTCGTATAGGTTCAGAGAATACTGAACCATTTCCAATAATAATTGTGCTATTGATTACAAAAGATATAATTGTGCATCTACACATTTTTAACTTCTTATGTGTACACAGCATTCATTCATTGCCTTCTGGTTTTGTAATTACATTTTACATAAATCTTAAACTAATCAAAATTTTTAGTCTGTTTACTAGATACATATTTCTGGTAACTTTGAAGATGCATATTATATCAACAGAAGTTGAATTTTATAGAAGCATAGCATTCCTTTGTTTTTATGCCAAAATTGTACGTGATCACATATCCGTGACGACGTGTGGCCTCTGAACATTTATGCTTACATGAACTGCTACCTGATAAGATTTAACTGAATAATTAGTGTCAGTAAGTATAACTGATAGAGAGTATATGCAGGCTTTGTTTGACGATTGCTTGTAACTACCTGAAATATCATATCAGTCAATTAACTCAATAAACTGTTCTATTTATGCAAAGATACATAAATTATTTTGGACAGCTATAAATCATATTACGTCACATTTAACCAGGTGTGTTTGCTGATAACGAAGAATAGTAACAAACACCCTGTGATTGTAAAGGCTTTACACAAACACTAATCAATTCTCAGTTTTTCTTCTAACTCAGTAACGATGCTCAGTGAATGGAAGTGTAAGGCCTACCATTTAAATTATTGCTACTGTGACTTTTATGTAAGGTGAACACAAACGACAATGACAAAAACATTGGTAATAAAAGTTTTAACTGAATTGTCATATTTCAAAAGGTTTTAAGCACATACACATGTATCTGGTGTCTACCTGTGCACATTCGATTAATATTTATCATGACTGTGTATATACACCCGCATGAGTTAACTAATTATAGAAAATAAGATTATGGGAAAGATCATAAAGTCATACAAACGCACAGACATATACACACACATACAAAAATAAAAATAAGCATACGACCACCTGTGTGAGGTAATTACTCTACAATTTTGCTTCTCAGGTCATCTGGATCATATATACTTCTAACTAATCAGAGAAAATATATCTAAATGACCTCATTTTAATCCAAACTTAAATGCTACTACCCTTAATTGGTTGAATGATTGAGTCCATGTTGTAATTTAATACTCATAATACTTTGTTTTCCGTCTGACAGAAACACTGTTTTGTATGAATAAAATACATGAGGGCTCCCTGTAAAGATTTCTTTCACTGACTAATGTGACAATTACATTTCATCAACAATGTGTCATCGATAAGAAATGAACATTGGATAGTCTTTTGATGATTTATTTCTGAAATCCTCCTCATAAACTTATTTATATTTAATAATATGAAAGACAGTTATACGTCCAAACAATCATTATTTTAATATCAGTGTAAGAGATTATATTGTGTTAGTTAGCCGATTGCTGTGTTAATCACGCAGGTCAAATCCAGTTGACCTGAAACATTGTAAATGTTCAGTTCATTGTCTTGAATTACTTATTTTACCGATTGGTTTACATTTTGCTTCTTTCTCTTTCATTACTTTTGATCATTCCGCGACTTAAAAAAAACAATGTTGACGACATGAACCGGTGAATGAAAAGTAAACAAGCTTTTCTTATCTTATTAATGCAGTACAACTTGTCGCCTTCCAATGAAGACGATTAATATAAACAACTAAAGAATTGAATTGATTCCTCTAAAAGTAAGCAATTTTTCTTTTAGGATTTAAAGTCGGCTGTTGTTATTAATTCCATTGTGGGTAAAATTTATTTTGATAAAGTCACACAGTGTTATACAGTAATATTTACTGATGACGTTTCGAGCACAATTTACTTGCTAATAATCATATCAAGCTACTCACACAACTTTCTGACTTCGTTTGTATAATTCCATTATTTTTCATCGCTTGACTTGATTGGTAGTAGTATTTTCCGGTATGAGTGATGAGTCATTCCTATTGCACGTGTTGAGTGTAGACTCGATGAACCAGGACTCAGTAATCGATTTCTATCTCCATTTAGATTAGATTACTTCTTAGAATTTTAACCCTCTCCCACCCTATTGTGTGGTTGTGTGTTAATGCATGCAGTGTAATTGCTGAGCTTTTTCCTAAATTACTCATCTTCGCCGAGTCAACCATTCTTATCTTAGCTAAATTCTTATGTTCTGACAATCTGACTACCCCTGACCTACCAGTTTGACCTATGTAGTTGACCTCACAGTCATTGAAAGGTATTTTGTAAATTTTATTATTTTGTCTAATTGGGTCAACAAAGTTTCTTAACCTACAGAGCTTATCTCTCAGTGAGTTTGGAGGTTTAAATGCCACCCTAATTTCTGCTTTGTTGAGAATTCTACGTAAGGTTCAGGTATCCCTTACTTATATTGTAGAACTGCAGATGCCCTATATTCTCTCTTATTTATCTTATCCTTATTAATTTCACTGTTACATTTTATTTTTCTTGTGACCTTTCTGATCTTCCTAATTAATTTTATAGGATAGTTATTTGACAACAACGCTTTTTCTATCTGTTGTTATTAAATCAAAGTCACAATTTTAACCACTGAATTTTGCTGTAAAATAACAGCGTGAATAACTTAGCAGCACTGACGGAATATACTGGTAACATCACTTGTGAAGAAGTTAAAACAGATATGACAATGAAATTCTTAGCACAGTGACTAACTGATGATGACAGGTTTTTCTGTCAGAAATCAAACTGTCTTGTACGATTAAATCTGAAGATGATTGAATGTAACTGAATGTTATAGGTCTCTTACCGTCATTTGGGGTCCCCAGTATATGACTTACATCACATTAAAGAGCAGCTATCTCCTGATACACCATTTTAATTAATTCAATCTCACTAGATTTGAGTATATGTGACAAACTGTCTGCTACATTCATTCTGATGAGATTAAGTAATTAATTAGATATCAAGCTGTATTAATAAAACCCCATATTTAATGAACACATCTTCATTCATCCGTATTAGTATAACGGTTTTGCTTCATGAAAATAATTCCAGTACAACAATAATTGCCATTCACATATTATTAGGAGAATAAGTTAAATGAAGAAGTGCCTACTTTTCGACCAATCTATCGTAAATGGCTCTGAATAATTTACCGATCTAGCAGTATCAAGTTATTTAACAATAATCTATCGGTGTCCATTTGTGAAGGACATGTTATTGTTAAATTAGAAATCACTAGCTAAGTAAAATGTGTATACTTATGTAGAACCGTTAATCACAGATTGATAAAAAAACAAATATTTCTTCATTCATATCTCTATCTGATCTCCAAAACTATATTTTCATCAATTCATTTAGACGCTGGTGAATCATTGCTTATCACCGAATAATTTCACGCACCAAATAGTTATATATTCAGTGAAGTCATGAGTTCACACAAATGAAAAGTGTCTAACCAGTTACAAACATATGTTTAGTGGTCTTTTGTTTTCAACAGTTCTCTGAATGATAACGCTTCCTGACGAAAGCTGCGCTGAAATTGAAGTAAACTGAATTCTATTAAAGAAAGCTCTGTGAAGGGAGATTAATTTAACTTAATATGACTCTAGAAAGAATCCCTCTGGAAAATGGCTACCCAGAACGCTTCATCAGAAAATCCATGAAACCTAAACCACTTAAACGGTCCACACTTTCTGCTCCCAAAAAGCGTCTCTACTCGAATCTGCAATTCAACGGTGGGTTCGTACTTATGAAGAGACCCAACCTAGGACGAAACAGCTACCCAGTACTCCCTGCAGGTCTTCCACTAGTTCTCTATCCGGTGTCAGCTCATAATGAAATCCTTTAACGAATTTAACGGAAATTCTTCAGTAGAAATACTGAGGAACCGCGTGTCCCGCTCGCTGAAGAAAACCTTCTTCACTGCTGAACCTCCAATAACCTTCTCTACGAAACCACTGGTTAACATTGACCTCATCAATGTGCCTTTACCAATCACCCTGCTCCACCTGTGGAGCCGGCCGTACCCGGCGTTTCCTATGCAAACGTATCACCTGTCACTTACCCTCATGGTTTTATAAAGGAGAAGAAAATCCCATGCCACAGCTTTATCCTGGGACACCCAATCTAATTCGGACGCCAAGCTAACCCTCAAAGGAACCCTCAAGTTATCTACAGAATACGGGGGGGGGGGGGCTCGCTAAAAGAGTACGAATCAAACTTCTTCAAACCACAGAAGCAATGGTGATTCACATGTTAAGTACTGAACTCTGCATACAAAAGAAGTTTGTTCAATCATTAAATCTGCATTGGGCCTGATCTGTCTTAACACCAAATACGTAATCTTTATTTTTTGTTATTTTTTAATTGTATTATTTTCTTCCCGCAACCCTAATAAATTTCTACCCCTTATTACCACTGTTGTTAACTTGACTCTCGTTCAAATTTCAGTTGAATTCTACTCTACCCCATCAATTAAGTTACGTCATTCAACTTATTTATTTAATTTTATTTTAGTTTCTACCCGATCAACGCTTTCTACATTACGTAATTTGTTATCTACAAAGTTTACAGTTCTAATTACACATCTTTGGATAGCATATCTGTTTCCTATCTATTGTTTAATAAAAGCATATATCTTGCATGGTTCAAACAACACAGAAGATTGTGTGTTTCAGTTTCATAGTAGAAAATTCAGAGTTAAGTGCTTAAAAAACTGACATACTCAAATTAGGTATTGTATTAAAATCACTACTTAAACATGCATTTAAGGTAGTCCGTAATTTCAAAGAAATTATTTTCCAATACAAGATGAGTTTATCAATGAGGACAAAGTGTAATGTATTGATTTATCAGGATTTATTGCTTTTTTACCTATATGATAATAGAATTCACTTTTCACCATCCTTATGTTCATTTTATACGGGTGTGAATAAATTAACATGTTACTTCACTTAACATATTCAGTATTCATATATTTAATTACCGATTGGAAATATGATCATCGAGAATGTTTATTCTTCAATTGTTCCTTTCGCTTTGTATATATATATATATGAAATTTCACTGTCCTCATGAACTTGTTATAAATGTGCTTTATTTCCCATTCTTCTTACGTGTAGGCTCAAATAAAAGGTGACCTGAAATTTATTTCCTTTTTATAATCAATCCACTTAAAGATAACTTTGTGTAAATAAATAAAATTAAGGATAATAATAAGTGAGTGAACAAAATCAAAAAAACGTGATTTCTGTTTTAAATAATAATAATAATTTTGATTTATTAAATTTTCGTAAACATGTAGTTTCTTCTGCATATATATCATGAAAATTCTCACCTTTTTAATTGAACTGCACACGAGCACACACGATAAAGAGACAGACGAACAAACAAACAAACAGCTGCGCACGTTTTCACTTCATATTACAATATGGAGGGAGATTTGAACAATTTGTTCAACCAAATGTACCACTCTTCTCGATGTAATAAACAAAAATAACCCATGCTGTGGAATATATATATATATATATATATATTGTTTATTATATCGAGAAGAGTGGTACTAGAGAATATTTTCATTAAATTTTATTAAAAATAACTGCTGTATCACTCCATTCACATATGACAATTCATTATAAAAAGAAATGCCTTTAATATACGCCCGCAGTAAGCACATAAAAATAAGTCATTAAAAAGAAGAAGAAGAAGAAGGAGGTGATTTGTAGAATTTGTGACAGAGGAAAACAAAAATACTGTGGATTCGTTTTGTTTCACTTGGCTTTATAACACTATTCATTTTTCGCCTGGAATTTGTCCTCATATATGTAAACATTATAAACTGCTTTGTATATTGTATATTGAACTCAGTTTATACACTAAGTCGTCTTACACACAAACACACAGGCATATGTGGTTAAATTTACCCCAGAACTGACCGTAATTCCATTCTTTTTCTTTTGATCATAAAAAAACATATGTTATGGTAAAATGCGTGATCTGTCAACTGTTTTATCTGGCAGTTTAACAGATTATAGAATAAATAAAATAAGAGAATAAGCGAATCAAGTGTCAGCATACATAAATGTTTTCAAATCTGTTTATTTGCATCTTCTAATTATTATGCATAAATCAGTGAGGTGAATTTACAACTTGATCAATATAAAAAAATTAGCAATAGGAAATGTAAGTGACGTGCAGGTGCACAGACTTACTATTAGCATTTGAAAATCTTACTGTTTGGCTTTGCTAGCTTCTCTCAATCTTAATCTGAATTGTAAGCATTGAGAAACCTTGGAAACAATCTTCTGCCGAAATTGACGCTTTTCTACTAAAGGAGTAACCGAGTGAGATTCTTAAGCCGTAATATTCAAATTTCAGAGGTTGAAAAACATCAAATAATCGTCAACTCCATCTCAAGCTAAAGATCTTTTGTACTACTATACTATTTTTTGAATACACTCTACACTCTCCTTAAATCTTATTCGAATAGAATTGATTCATGTGCAGTTGTAACATCAAATAGCACAGTGACGACACAGTTATTCACCAGAATTCAGGTACATTCAATTTACTAGATTCCATACTAGTCGCTACTAAACAAATGTCATTTGGTTCAACAAAATTTCATACCATTCAGATCATTGTCAACAGGTAGATTATTATCTAGCTAATTTGACTACTTGAATTGTAGTTCCATGGAGGGTTACCGTCGCTTAAAGTAGTCTATAATTTTAGCATTACATTAATAAAATTAAATCATTTAAATAGTTTATCTAGGGTTAAAAATAATTCTGATAAACGAAATCCCCGATTCAGGAGTGATATCACCGAATGAGATACTCCAAATAGTATGTGCCTAAATTTTGATGGACTCGAAATCTATTACAAATATTCATACTGTATCTGGGATTATTTCGACCCGTTTAGCAACATGTAGTTTGGCCTAAATTGCATCTCTGTCTGGCTTAATAATCTTATCAATTAAATACTGTAGTTTCTATGGAGAGCACGTACTGTAAAGTAAACTGCTATTAAATGAAGATTATAGCTGATTTTGTTAAATGATCATCACATCAAAGCAACTGACATCAAGTGGAACTACAGATAAAGAAACAAGCAGTAACTGCCAGATAGACATCAGTAACTATGCTGAGGAAATTTCAAACTTGCCAACACTAAAACACTTTTTATATTTAATGTCTAAAATAAGACTATTAAAGTAGTGTTTGTGTGTTTTTACCAAATATGTTGTTTGTTTATTGTCCTCACTCTAAATGACCCCATTTTAATCTATTCTCATATTATCATTATTATTATTTATTTTCTAGAGATGCTAGCAACTAAATAAAATATATAACCGTGATTGAGATCTCTGTTTACATTTTTAGTGGGATTTATGTTACTTAGATTATCCTATTTAACAAAATATCCCCTCATATTATTTAGGAAACATAAGTTAATAGTTTAACTACCAACATAGGTGATTATGTAAAAGAGTGACTAAGTGGTTTTGAAGTTTGCTATGACTTCCTGTCCACTTTTTGGAAAAATAGAAGGGAAAATGTGATAATTGTTAAAATGTTTTCACTAAAAATCTAATGCACCATGAATAAATACTAAAGAAAAAAAACATTTTCACTAAAATCAACTTTCCATAGGAACAATTATATTTCAAAATGCTTCTGAGGATATATGTATGTATATTAATGCAAAAGATTCAGTATTTATTTATTCTTTCATCCAGTAAAATAGTGTCAGTCTTGAGTTGATTACTTTAATCCCTCTGTTTCCTCAAAGGGAGATCTGAGTTCAAGCTTGAGCTTTGGAGTTTCAGTAGGGGTGGTGTTGTGTTTTTAAGAGTTCGAGTCGCTAACCTCACATCTAATCTTCCCTCTTCAACGGGCTTATTGCCTGAAAGCTAAGTTTAGCAGAGTGTCGGCGGGGAATTGAACCCCAGATCACATGAGTAGTTGGTGAAAATTCTATCACTTAAGTACTGATTCACAAACGGTAATATTTATGTTTGTGACACTCACTCGTGGAGGTGTGTTCAACCACCAAGAAGTTTCCAGCATTGATACAGGGTGCATTTCTTCACATTTGCCAACGTCTACACCCTTATGACCATCTTGGGTTAATGGATCATACTTATCCAAAATGTACTAAGGTGACATTTTTCCAAACAACTTCAATGGAACAATAAATAAATAAATCTTAAATTAAATGAGTGCAAATCCCAAGTAATAATAATAATACAAAGTTCTTCTGTTATACCAAAAATGAGTCAGTATAGTAAAATGCTTACCACCATATTTACTTCTGATGACTGAGCAGAAATGTATCCAACACTAAGTGCTACATCTCTTGGTCCAAATACTATTCAGACCTGTATTTCACATACACAAATAAAAACAACTCTGAATATGAAGTGGATTAACAGCGTAGTTCACCTTATCGACAGTACAAACTGTTTGTTTATCTGTGGAGAATAATTATCATGCAGGCATTTCTCTACAAAGAATAACTCTTCTGCGTCCTTTTCCTTTGAGCAAATCTTTCTTACACCATCAGATAATGTTCTCAACAGTTACCTTTGATATCTGTTATTTTTTATTATTGTTTATTGTAATTCTGTATTTACTATCTACGGAGAACTATCAGCTTCTGCTTTTATCAGTCAGATTTTAAAGGAATGAACTAATAAATCTGGATGTAACGAGTTCAAATAAGAACAATAATTCGGTCTGCATTTTGCGGTAAAGTATTAACAGAAATGATCTATCCATCAATTTTTTTCGAAGTGAATGAAAGCTCAGAATATATATGTATATATTCATTGACTGAAAATACATTTTAATTCCTCTGTTCTTTCTACCTTTTTCTTATTTTCTGATTAAGTTTATAGTTGTCATATTTACATATTTGCTTTCACTTTGGTTGAAAGCCTTTTAATTATGAATTTAATGAAACATATTTGTAATATTCATGAGGAAATTAAAATTAGGATAGCTTTCGATCATATTTAAGTAGTCAGATCTCTGACAAATTAAATGAGCCCTCTCAGTAGGTAGTAAAAACTTGTTGCCCTTCATTTATTTTCTAATTAATGTTTCCCTATTGCTACACATCATTATTTATTTACACAAACACACTTATGACTATACAAATGCTACCATATTTGAGTTTCCTCCTATTACGTGTGTGTGTGTGAGTGTGTCATTCTCACTATCAAAGACAAAAGTAATCAAAACATTACGTAAACAAATAAATTTCTCTATAATATATGCCCATATTAAAATAAGAGTCTTCCAAGTTGTGTTAAAATAAAGGAATGAGACTCAGAATATGATGTTAACGATGATGAAGAGAGAAATGAAGACAACATGACACTGTTTTGCAAGTCCCACTTGAAATAAAATAATAACAATCGTTAAATATCCTGCTGATTAGAAATGAGACATGAGGAAGCGATTTTTCTTCAGAGTAAGCAAACACTAGCCAGGGGGTGGAGGGGAGGGATAAATAAGTTTCCTCATTTATTATTAATTCTCTTCACATACAGATATATATATATATATATATATATACATTTTATGTGCTTTACTAAACATGAAATGAAACATTCAATTTAGAAATAAGACAAGTTGTACGGTGGATAGTGAGATCCATTGCCTTCTAAATTTATGCTACACCGATCATTTTCTTATTTATCCCCGCTGTTCTATCTATGTATTTGTTTGTTTCTCTCAATGAAATGTAACATTTTGTTTTCTTCCTTCGAAATGTTCCCCACTAAGGGAAGTCGACAAAAGTGTTTATTCTGATATACTGTTTCATTGTTTGGTCTGAATTCTGTTTTATGTGTTGTATTTGTGTTTGTTGTTAAGTTTAATTGCTGTAAATTACATGTGCACCTGAAGAGGAATAGGCATACAGGGATAAATAGACACACACGCACACACACATATACAAGCACGACAACACAACGGACAAATAATATACATAAAACTTGCATACTTTATAATGCTTTTACATGAATGAAAATCTTATTTATTTGCCTAATTCTGTTTCTTCTTTACTGATGATTATTGTCATTAAAGTATAAGTTTTTTTAGCTCATCTTAATAACACTTTTCGTCTTTCAAATTGTTTAGTAGTGAATTTCACGAATACTTACAAACTTATCTTCGAAACTATAAATATTTAATGCGCAGAAAATGTAATGAAGCGGTAGAAGAAATCGCGATTTCACCACTATTTTGCATAAGTTTATGTATAGAATTTTTTTTTTTTAAATACGCTGATTATATCAGGGCTAATGAGTTTGTTTAATTTTTGTGACTAAGAGTTGACTAGGTGCAGAGGTTGTCACTTGTTTCTTTGCGTTTGTATTCATTATATTTGTTTAGTTACTTTTATGGTGATCTGCAAATCTGATACTCCCTTACGTTTGATAAACGAAAGCTGAAGAGAGATTAAGTAGTTAGAAAGGTGAAATCGCTAACTTACTTTCACAAGAAATCATGAAGAATTCCAAAAATAAATATTCAGGAGTTTATCTAGAAGTATAATATTTATGAATGTCACCGAATTTTGGACCCAACGACAAAGCTTGCAACTGCATAGGAGTTTATGATATACTAGAGTAGTTGAAAACATATTTCTCTGGTATGGCAGGAAAACGCGAATAAATATCAGCTGCTTTAAGAGCATTTACAAGTATCAGGTTTACATCTTCACAACGTTTTATTCAAAATGAATCGACGTAATGCATAAAATTTCCCTGCTCAATTCATTTTGAATAAAACGTTGTGAAGATGTAAACCTGAAACTCGTAAATGCACTTTAAGCAGCTGACATTTATTCACGTTTTCCTGCCATACCAGAGAAATACGTTTTCAACTACTTTAGTATAACATAAAATCCTATGCAGTTACAAGCTTAGTCGTTGGGTCCAAAATTCTGTGGTATTTCGACAAATTCAGTGTGATCCATCAGACAAGTATTTTAAAATGAATTAATAACTTACTGAAACCAAATAAACCCAAGATACAGTTGTCTAACCTGATTTCATTGAAATACTACCCTAAGAAGCTAAACCATGATTTGCTTGAGCAACCTTCTGTTAAATAACTAAACAATAACTATTTATTCTATGAAGGATGAAATGTTTCAACGTTTAGAAGTTATCCTGCTGTTGTTTCTTTTTGATTCGATGAAATTAAGCGAGGATTCAGATATTCCCTCTTACATGAAACTGCCTAAGGCAATGAGTGTATTATTGTAGTGTGTGTGGTAGTAGTCTTTTAGATGTTAGTAATATGATAATTAGCTCATAGTCTGTCAGACAAGGCATCCAATAGTTTTCTAGACTTAAAGAAAATTTAGGACTGCAAAAGAACATGACTGTGACAAGGATCTCATATAAATTTACTACGAAATACAATGCAAAATTAGTTTATAGATGTAAATAATATCCACATTAATAATAAAAGTCATAATAATATTTACTAAAGCTTTGTTATAGAAAAGCTGTGATGAGAAGCTTCTTTTGGAGAGATTTCACTACAACGAAGTTTCCATTAGTTGATATATATATATATATATATATATAGTATGATGGTAGGATATTTTTGTCCTACTTAAGAATATTTTAGTGTCCAGGCTGTATGTGAACTGTTGGTTTATTATTACACTTTAGGAGGCTATCGAAAATATTATCCAAATGTGACTTTGTAGTCATAGTTATTCCTGAGCTAGGATTATCAACAACCTTGAGAGAATTCATGTTCTACACGTAGTTTAAATCTAAATAAATCTGTAACGAAGCCGAAAATCCCCCATATATTGTTCAGTGCACTACTGCTAAACTTAATTAAGTATGGTAAGTGGGCTTGTAGTGACAGCTGATCGAAATGTATTCGCCTAATGTGCTGACCTACTGACTAGCTCTCTACTTATTTTTTTTTATTACAGCTTGAAACCACACCATATTTTCAGTACAAGTATGGAATTTTTAGCATGGATATCGGTAGCACAAATTTTGCAGGCCGACCATAGATATCGGGTGTGCGTCGGCCGGGGATCGAACACCGGACCATGTGCATGGTCGGTGAGAGTCCTAACCACTGTACCACCGACGCACTTATCAAGTAGGTAGAATCATGAGACTCACTGGCCAGTAAGAGAAGTAATTCTTTTAGTCGATAAGATCCCTTAAATGGATTTGTATACCTAATTAATTACAGATGTTATGAAATAGAGGAGGATTATACCAGCAAACTGAGGAATACCGTATGATATAACTAAAATTGCTCGAACACTCCAAATAGAGGTTCGAGAAGGGCATTAATACTTGGTTTTTTACAGGTAAAATGGTGTATAATAGAGCAGTATTTCTACAGTAGGAAAAATACCCACACCTCTTAAGAAAAGGCTTTTGTTTAATTTTGTCTGGTAAACTCAAGCAGTGGTGCAAAAATAAGTAAATCATTCAGAAACTATTTAAAATAACCTCAGAGTATTTGCATAATAGTACATGCTACTGATTGACTGAGACTAGTACTTCGAAATCACTCAGAGCCAACCAGTAGTCCTTGTTAGACAGATAGAAGTGATCTAAACACCAAACAGCCGTTTCACTCGTTTGGGGCGTATATCATCAGTGGTGCGAACGGTAGACAACTACTCCCTTCAACCAATCAGTAGTATGTAGGTTTATGCAAATATGCTTGCCTTCTTGGTTACGACTTATGGTACCAAGCACACCACATACTATGATCTGAATAATTTACTTGCCGAAGGAAACTATGGGGAAATTTCTCCCCTCGAACTGTGCACATTGCAAACTGTTAACTAATTGTGAATAATTCCAGTGTGTTTAGAAAAACTAAACAAGATGTTTTTGAATGTTTAAATGAGTCTGCTTCAGCTTCCTGGGTAGAAAAAAAAAAGTGGTGGGTAAGAACAACGAAAATTCCGACTGGTCATGGAATCCAAATAATCAGCCTTTTTAGATGAGCTTTACTGAGCAATTCAGACTACCTTTCACCTTGTCAGGTCGTCAATGGTCGGTTGTATTAAACTCATCAGATTTTGTGTTTGAATACATGATAAATATTATTATTGTATTATTGTTCCCTTGGGTTCCTAGTGGAACATAGGGCTTCAACTGCACGTCTCCACTTGCTTCTGTCTTGTGCTGTACTTTTCACTTGCGTCCATGTTATTCCATACTGTTTCATCTCCTCCTCACACGATCTCCTCCATGTCACCCTTGGACGTCCCACTCGCCGCTTCCCTTTCGGGTTCCACTCGAGCACTGGCCTGACGCGCGATGTCACTCAACGGCCTCCTCAGCGAGTGTCCAATCCATCTCCACTTCCTCCTGCATATTTGTTGGGCGATTGGTTCCTGTTTCGTTTGTTCCCATAGCTTCTTGTTTGTGATTCTTTCCGGCCATCTAATCTTCAGTATGGAGCGAAGACAGTTGTTGATAAAGGTCTACTACAGGCTGTTGGAAATATTCTTTGTGACTCGCCAAGTTTCTGATCCGTAAAGCAAAATTGACTTCACGTTTGTATTGAAAATCCGAATTTTGTTGTTGATGCTGAGTGATGAAGATTTCCAGATTGGTTTCAGGTTGATGAATGTGTTTCTCGCCTTCCCGATTCTCGATTTGACATCCTCGTCCGTTCCTCCTGTAGTTGAGACAATGCTCCCCAGATAAGTGAAAGAAGTAACCTCTTTCAAATCCCTCCCGTTGATGGTGATTGGCACTGGATGTTGCTGCTGTTGTTGGTTGGTTATTTTCATGACCTCCGTCTTGTCTATGTTCACCTGGAGTCCTGTCTTTGCTGCTTCTTCGACCAGTTTGTCGGTTTTTGCTTGTAAGTCTTCGATTTTGTGTGACATCAAACATAAATCATCCACGCGCGAAATCCAGGTCTTCTAGGTTCTTCACCTCGGTCCAGGATATTCCTGTCTTCTCGTTTCCCACTGTCTGACGCATAATCCAGTCCACCACAATTAGGAATATCATTGGTGATAATAAGCACCCTTGTCTGACTCCTGTGTTTACTCCAAACGCCTCGCTGAGTTTTCCGTTGTGGATCACTTGACATGTGCCGTTGTCGTACAGCTGTTGAATAAGGGTGATGAATATTTGCGGTACGCCGTAGTACTCGAGTAGTTTCCAAATTACTTCGCGGTCAACGCTGTCGAAGGCCTTCTCAAAATTTATGAAGTTGAGGTGGAGGTTTGATTGCCATTCCATGTTTTGTTCGATGATAATGCGTAGAGTTGCAATTTGGTCAGAACATGATTTGCCTTTCCTGAATCCGGCTTGTTCTGGTCGGAGTTCTGTATCCAGCGCGTCCTTGATTCTCTCCAGGATGATGCGACTCAGGATTTTACTTGGCGTCGACAGGAGCACTATTCCTCGCCAGTTCTTGCAGAGTCCCAGGTCGCCCTTCTTTGGTAGTTTCACCAGGTAACCTTTCCTCCAGTCAGTAGACACCTTTCCCTCTTTCCAGACCTTTTGCAATAATGGAGTCAACATATCTGCCGTCGTTTCTGGGTCCGCTTTCAGTGCTTCTGTGGGTATTCCATCTGGTCCAGCTGCTTTTCCAGCTTTCAGAAGCTTGATTGCATTCATGACTTCAGTTTTCGTTGGAGGATTGGTGTCAACTTGCAGTTGTGTACGTGCTGTTGTTGGTATTACTGGACGGGTTGTAGGTGGTGGTCGATTCAAGAGTCCTTTGAAGTGGTCCGCCCATTGTTTAATCTGTCTTTCTTCTTTGGTAATTGGGTTCCCTTGGCTGTCTTTTTTAGGTTTCACTTGTGTTGATCTCTTCCCAGATAGAGACTTGGTTATCTGATATAGTGTCCTCAGGTCCCTTTTGCCTGCTGCCTTCTCAGCTTCAGTAGCCAGGTTGTCGTAGAATTGTCTTTTGTCCTTCCTGGCACTCTTCTTCACTTCTTTGTCCAGTGCTGTGTAAGTTGAGTTCAGCGTCTCTTTCTCTTGTCCATCTTTGCATTGAATCATTTTTTCTTTCACCTTTCTCCTCTCCTCTATTAGTTTCCAAGTGTCTGTTGAGAGCCATTCCTTGTCTTGTTTCTTCTTTCTTCCTAAAACCGTTGAGCACGTCTCGTTGAAAATTACCTTCAGAGAGTTCCAATGGTCTTCCACGGATGATTCCTCAGTGGTGCCACGTAGTGTTTCCTGCTTTGCTCTAACAGTTGCAGTGAAAATGTCCTGTGTGATTGTGTCCTTCAGTTTGTGAGTGTTGAACTTGCATTGTGGCCTATCCCCAGGTATCCTCGAGGCTTTCAGCTTCACCTTGAAAGTCCCTTGTACTAGATAGTGGTCTGAACCCACATCTGCTCCTCTCCTCGATCTTGTGTCCAGTAGGCTCCGTCTCCACTTCCTTGAGATTGAAATGAAGTCTATCTGGTTTTTGGTGTGTCCATCTGGTGAAATCCATGTTGCCTTGTGTATATCCCTGTGTTTGAACACACTGCCACCAATCACCAAATCATTGAAGTCGCAGAAGTCTGAGAAGAGTTCGCCATTTTCGTTCATTTCACCGAGGGCCTCACGACCCATGGTGAGTTCTCTTCCTGTATTGTCTCCTCCCAGTTTCGCATTCATGTCGCCCATCAGGATTTTGATATCGCTCTTTGGGACGTTGTTCATTACTGTTTGTAGTTGACTGTAGAAATCCTCCTTCTTCTCATGTTCTGAGGCGTTTGTAGGCGCGTAGCACTGAATGATTGTAACCTTTTTTCCTTTTGAGTTGAACCTGGCTGTCATTATCCTGGAGGAGATTGGTTCCCACTGCATGAGAGCTTTAGCCGCTGTTGGTGACATCATGATGGCTACTCCCTCGGTGTGCTCGTGATTGTCCTCTGGGTGACCGGAGTAGATTATTGTCTCTCCAGTTGATAGTTGGCTCCTTCCACATCCGTTCCATCTGCTCTCGCAGATTCCCAACACTTCTATTTTATATCTCCTCATTTCTGCGGCTACCTGAGCAGCCTTCCCAGCTTCGTACATTGTACGAACATTCCACGTCCCCATCCTTATTTTCGCTTTCATCGAAAGAAGGCACATCGGCTGACTGGCTTCCCGAAGGCTTTCACCAGCCCGCGTCATTTCACTTCCCCGATTCCAGCGAAAAATAAGGTCACTATTTGTAGTTTTAGAATTTTGAATATATTTGTGCGTTGAAGTTTTAGTAGCAATTTGGTTAAGTTTTGGGGGTGGAGTTGCTAGCACCACGCCCCAACCCTCCCTCTTTATCCGGGCTTGGGACCGGCTAGAATACTAGTGACCTAGTAATCTAGGCGAGGTTACATGATAAATATACTAAACTAATATTATTATAGTCGCCTATTTTTTGTTCATACGTTAATTGATTTTATTCGTAAGCTGTAACTGATAACTTGGCCTCACAGATCGAAGTGTATATCATAATGATAATGATCTACAAATGACCACTACTACGAAAAAGTGAAAGGAGAGATTTCCTCTTAATTTCAATTAACATAACCAATAAACTACTTGTGCTTGACAGAATATACAGGTTGGCAATAAATATTTAACTAATGGAAAATTTACACTGAAAATGCTTAGCTGAGAAACAATTTACAACTAACGTTTTACTGGAACAGTTGTCGACTAATTTACTCACCTTCTAACTAAAACTGAAACATTTTTCAGTGTCTCTTCTATCTGTTCAGTTGTTTAGGTGTAAATCGTGTACAGTAGACATTCCATTATAAGTAGTTATTAACAGTTGGTGTATAGTGGAATAATTTTTAGTTCAAGAAAGGCTGTGCTATAAACACATTTCATACTTATTTTCTATTGTTGTACTCAGTCATATACATTTTATGTATACCTCCAGCAACACCATTTGTTCTGGTTACTGACCCAGATTTTAGTTATTTGCTAAAATGAGTAACTAGCCCACCCACTGATTTTCTTTTCTCGGAAATCAGTTATCATTTCATTTGGCTGGATTCCGAACACGCATACACATTGGTTCGCCCTGTTCCGAATACATCCTGTGATTTATTTTTCTGTTTTTGTTATTGAGGTTAGTTTTAAGTGGTAGACATGTGAAAAAGAAACCAATTATGCATAAATTTCTCTCTCAAAGATCTCCTAAGCTTGAATAATGAAGCGTGAAACCCTGTACATTTTTCACACGACTAACGAAACACATGTAATTTACAGAAGTGATGACAGGAAACTTCTCGTTTTATGATAAGAGACTTAAAAACTGCTTAAAGACTTTCACTACTATTGAATAAGCCTATTAATATTCAAGTCTGAAGAGAATAGACCGTATCAACTGTTTATCAGATTATGCGTTCTGCGATATAAACTCAGTATGTCAATACCTACAAACATGTTGACTGACGACAGAGTGCAAATAAACATTGAAGATTTATAGTTACCTATATAACCAAAGCGTTGTACACATCACCATTCAAGCTACTCAACGAGGTTTCCTGTATTATGAAAAAGAGAAGACGTTCAGCGAAGAGACTCTTTTCGGCGAATTCATTCACATAGCTGTACAATCGCATTTATATATAATTATTTGTGTGTGTGTACATGAGGTTTGTCAAGTTTAGATAATTGATCAGGTAATACAAGAATGATCTAATATAGAAACAAGGTTAATCAGACAGCAACTAAAGTAAGATTGAGTTAGTAAGTTAGATGACGTAATATAATTGACTAAAATGTTTCAACTTAGGTCAGGGTAGCAACAGAGGTAATTACAGGTAGAGACTAAGTAGAAGTGGGGTAGAGAATAATGCCATTTAAATTAGAACTGAAATTGAGCAAATAAGTTGGATGACGTAACATAAATGACTAGAAATTGAGCGTTGTTCAAGTCAGTAACAGTGGTAGTGAGGTGTAGAAATTAAATCGGGTGGGGGTAGAGAACAAGAAAGTTTAAAATGTAAAATATTACAATTGAGAAGACAAAATAATACTAATGAAGAGACAGAAAAAAAAGATTAGGTAGAATTTACTTGTCGGGTAATAAGATAGATTACGTCCATTGCAAGTGTAGTGATTGAACGAACTTCTTCTGTATGCAGAGTTCAGGACTTAGCGAGTGAATCGCCATTGCTTCTGCAGTTTGAAGAAGTCTGATTCGTACACCTTTAGGAAGACTACTTCTTACTCTGTAGACGACTTTGAAGTTTGTTTGCGGTGTAGCTTGGTGTCCGGATTCTATCAGATGTTCTAAGATGGAGCTGCGGGGGCATCGATTTTCTCCTTTGTAAAACCATGTTGGTAAGTGTTCGGTGATACTTTCGGAAAGCGAGCGCTGGGTACGGCAGACATACCTGGCTCCACACGAGCAAGTGAACTGATAAATACACATTGATGAGGCCAGCAGTGGTAGCTTATCTTTCACGTTCACATGAATCATAGGTTTTGTGGAGAAGGTTAGTCGTAGTTCAGCTGCGAAGAAGGTCTTCTTAAGTGAGCGCGACAGTCGATTTTTTAGTGTTCCCGCGGATGTATCTCCATTGAATTGAAGATTCATGCAGAGTAGTTTTTTCGGGACACTAAGCATGAGTGGTTTTGTGGTCTAGGATTCATAGATTTTGCGATGAATCTTTCTGGATAACAATTCTCGACGAGTATTCTCTTGAGATTGTCCATTTCATCTTCTATGGTGTCCGGGGTGCAAATTCTGCGAACTCTGTAGCTGAGTGAACGGATCAGGTTTCGTTTGGTGTATAGTGGTACCCAACTGTGAAAGTTAGTAAGCTGTCCGTTCCACGACGACTTTCTGTGGATAGACCTTTTCAGTGTTCCATCCTGTTCTCGTCTTGTTAGTTGGACGTCAAGAAAGGATATTTTGGAGTTGGACACTTTCTCCAGCGTAAAATGAATCGTGGGGTGGTAGTTGTTCAACAACTTCAGGATGCCGTCTAGATTTTCTTCATTGTTGACGATAATGAAAGTTTCGTCGACGTATCTCCTATAGATTTTGATGGTATCGATCATTTTCTTTAGGCATGTGTTTTCGAGTTTTGCCATGAAGAAATCTGAAAGCAATCGACCTAGTGGTGAGCCCATAGCTATACCATCCTTTTGGCGATATATTTCGTTGTTGAAAGAGAATTGAACACTCAGGGTACACCTCGGTAGGAATTCTTTAAGACGCTTGGTGGGTATACCAATGTTTTTTCCTTTGGAGTGAATAAGTTCGCATATATAGCATATTGTTTCAGTCAATGGAAGGTTTATGAATAGTGATGTGAAATCTGATGAAATCATGGTCTTGTTGGATACGTTGATGTTTTCGATTGAGTCGATAAAGTCGAATGAATCTCGAACTGTATGGCAGGAAACTTGTCTTCTGATTGGTTCTAGTAGGTCTGCTAACCATTGGGCTGTGCGGTGATAAGGCGAATTGGTCATGTCGAGGATCGGTCGAAGAGGGATACCCTTCTTGTATACTTTCAGGAGTCCGTAAAGTCGTGGTATATTTGAGCCAGATGTCCTTAGGAATTCGAACGTTTCGGTGCTGATGAAAGATTCATTCTTTAGCTTACGGGGGGTGTCCGTTAGCTTTTGTTCGGTCTGTTCAGTCATGTTTTTCTCGTCGATCGGTTTTGTGAATTTGCATTCATCGGATAGTATAGTCAGTATTTTACTGATATAGTCCTTGCGATTAATGATTACGATTCCTCCTCATTCATCAGGACGTAATATCACAATCTCTTCGTTTTTCATAAGTTCTTTCAGCTCCTTATAGTGCCTCTTCGTCAAAATGGACCTCCCATTGGGTTTGGTATTTATAAACTTGTGACAACAGTCGAGCATTGATGCTTTGAGTTGTTGTAGGTTTTCATCTGATGTGGTTGTGAGATCGTAAGTTTGTTTTATTAGATTTTCGAACTGAACCTGGCATTGTAGCTTGTCAATACTTGGTGGTTTTACGCAGAATTTTGGACCTAGAGATAGTGACTCTGGTTTCTTGTATTGCTTATTATTATTATTTCATTCCTTTGAGTTCCGAGTGGAACACTGGGCTTCAAGCTTAAGCTTTAAAGTCTCAGTAGCAGTCATTTTTATTTATACAGGGTGGGGTCGTTAGTTACATGTCCAACTTCTCCTCTCTAATAGGCATCCTACCGGCTAGACGAGATTTAGGAGTGTTTCGGCCGAGGGCCGAGATCTTCTGTCGGTCCTAGTAAAACCGAATTTGCAGGTGAAAAGGATGTTGTCTTGAGTAAGTTATCACTGCTTATCGAAGACGCTCACTAGTAAATGGTGAATAAGTAATGGGTGAAAAAGCGAGGCTGTTGTTCACGTAATTACGCCGCATGTTACAATTTTTTGGCTTGAAACACCGTTCGGTGCTAACTGTGGTAAAATTACAATAAATGAATCCTCACAATGGTTATCTGAATACTAAATATCAGTTTGTGAGATCTATGAACGAATATTTATCCTACGACCTTTAATTTATATTTTTCAGCAGATACTTTTATTGAGTTGTTTGGGCGTATAGAATTTTCCAGTGCTTTATCTCTAACATGAAGTTAAACAGCCCTGTGATCAAGTGTCATTCTTTTGTAAATACACCTCTGTTTATCACTAAAAATAAAATTAATACATGCACTACTACTAGCAAATAAAATTCCAAAATGTTTCTTCACATCCTGTCCCATTAGCGGAATAAGAAATTAAAACTGGTTTGTTGTCTGTTCCTCTACTAACAAAAAGTAAAAGTGAAATACACAAGAGGCAGATTATATCCCATTATCCCGTATTTAACCCAGACTGTTATGACCACTAAGGGTATGCACTTTGAATCCGTATTGTCTATTAGATTATTTAAATTCACACTTGTTATTGTTTATTAATATTTTACTGAGATTTATAACTGTCCATACTCTTCATTTAACCATAAATAATTCAATTTTTCAAAGAAAACTGTTCCATATATGTTGCACTGGAATGGTATGTCTCTTGTCCCTACCAGTGATCGAAACATAGACCTTCATTTGCTAGGTTAGAGTTATATCTAGAACTCATCGTTAGAATGTACCTGCATCCCCAGCAGGCTATGCTATTTCCGATGAGATTCGAACCCAAAACTTAGTGTTGCAAATGTCATTGCGTTAAGACTCCTGACTCATGACAACCATCTCTTGTCTAACGAGCAACAGTTATTACCTGATGACTGATTTTCTAATACCACTGAGATGCACATTTTTTCAGTTAACAAAAACTCGAATAGGACGAATCGTTCATCTGCTGCGAGCCACCATCAATCAAATAACAACAAGATAACCTCACTGCCTCACCCAAAACGTTTCCACTATAGGTTGATATGCCAGCAAAAATAGAGCATTTCTGACCACTAAAATCAGCAAATAGGAGTCCAAAACACCTCAACAGATGTTGGCATTATGTTCACTTCTGAAGAAATAAAGGATTCAGTTCTGAAGTGAAATAGATTGAAAACGAGATACCTTACAGAGAGGTGTTCTTATTCATATTTTTTGTGTATAGTCATTAAATGATTCAGTGACTGTATCCATTACAATATTAATTCTGTGGGTTAAATCTTTCATATGTAGCTCTGAATAAAAGTAATATTGTGGTGGTGTGATACAGACAATGGGTTCCAGCGGAGTAATATTCTGACAGTAAGAATCGTCGTATTTTTTTTACTGTAAACGTCTGAATACTATTCCCACACTTGAATAATGCATTAGCAACAGAATACTATATGTCTATTTGAACATTCTATTTCATGTCGTTTAATGTAGTAAACCAAAGTCACACGCTCAGAGATTGGTTACAGAATAAAAACTGTAAATATATAAATAACTGCTTGATCGCTTGAAAATATACCTTGGCTTCCGTGTCTTGCCTTCTGCTGTTACAATATATTAGTAAATACTGAGGCTAGCAACCTCATCCTGTAAAAATAAACACTGCTACAGAAACTTCAAGCCTCTAGCTTGGAGCCCTACGTTCCACTGGGAACGTGAAGGGAAAAAAACAAACTGTTATTAGGATAAAATGATAGTCAATTAGCCAGAAGTTTGCTAATTGTGCACTTTTTAGGTTTCAACAAACACACCTCTCTAAAGCAAATTGGAGCATAAAGTAAGGTAGCTTAAACAAATGTTGAAGACCAAGAAAACATTTTCTGTTTCTGTATTGCCTGAGAGTCATGGGCAGTATTTTTTTTCTAAAATAAAAAGTCATAACTGATACCAATATCTAAACTTCAATAGCTTTTTTTTCTGTTAGCCATAATCGAAGTTTCTTAAGGATACTATATGATAGGGAGAAAAATCTTTTCTGTAAAACCACAGAACCAGAAATTAGGTTGATCAGAGGATTTTCAGGCAACATTGGGTATTTAACAAAAAATCGAAAAGAATTATTGTAAAGGTGAACATCGGAAAGCGGAGTACAATACTGTCGAAAAGAAAACAGTAATTCTAGGATTAGGATTTAAGGATTATAAATTTAGAGAAAGGATTAACAAATACATAAAATAAGTAACACTGAGTATTTATCCAGATGTTAAGTGGCATTGTGTAAGATAAGATGTTCAGTTACATGATCCAGAACGGATTTCCACTTTCTTTCACCATAATTGGGTTTATCAGACTACATGAAATTACACAGGAAGCAAAAAGAAACGGTTGTCAACCAGGGTTGTTGAACAGTCTAGAAGATGCCACACCTTAGACGATTAGTCATGTTTAGCGGTGCCACAGCTTATCGCCTAAATGATATAAGACACCAAACAGAAAGAAAGAAATTGTTTTCACAGAGTTTTGCAGTAATCAGTATGCATTTCACGTACAATATATTCAAACAACCACTTACTCTGAAGTTATGCATTGTTAAAATTTTTTATTTCTTACATAGCTGGAGAGTATTTCACTGTTCATTTAATAAACTGAGATCTATTTGAAAATACGTTTTACCTTAGAACTAATCAATAAGATGGAGAATAATTTCTTTCAAAGTCAGTCGAGTTAATTCATCAGAATTTAGATATGCGAATTTTAAAGTTGAATTCTAGATTAGAGGAGATCATTCCGTCTTTTCTAACTGGCAATATTTCGTGTTATTCGATATCCAGCCAAGCACTGACAGCATATACTCAAAAAACGTTGCTGAGCTACGTAAACTAATGAGCGCATACATGAAATAGTTATTTGTATAATATCTGACATGTGTGGAATGCTCGTAGATAGATATGTCACGTGCCAAGAAATAGAATTCGCGGATAACAACAATGAGTTCTTCCACAGACTGTTGTATAATAAAGAAATTCAGTTACCTTAATTAAAATGCAGTCTAGAACTATCAGATCTCGAAGTGACTACCTGCTTGAATCACTGGGCTACCTGAATTTCCATCCAAGACAATGCATCTTATTTTCGTTAATTCCTGTTGTTGTAATCATTACATGATGTCCGTGGTTTGTAAAACATACTCATACACATTTTTAATTGGTTTGCAACATATCGTTGCGCATTTCTGGGGAAACAAGAAAAACACCGTGGGCTAGCAGCCCCACACCGCTAAACCTATCAAACCGCTAGAGAAACTTAAATGCACAGAAAATATATTGAAAATACAAAAACTACAAATAACAACAGTCTTATTCTTTGCGCAAATCGGAGAAGTGAAATGACGTGGGCTGGTGAAAGCCTTCGGGAAGCTAGTCAACCGATGTGTCTTCTCTCGATGAAATCAACAGTAAGAATGGGGACGTGGAATGTCCGTACAATGTACGAGGCTGGGAAGGCTGCCCAGGCAGCCAAAGAGATGCGAAGATATGCCTTAGAAGTACTGGGTATCTGCGAAAGCAGATGGAATGGATGTGGATTGACAACATTGTCAACAGGAGAGTCAATAATCTACTCCGGTCACCCAGATGACAACCACAAACACACCGAGGGAGTGGCCATGATGTCGCCAGTGGCAGTCAAAGCCCTAATGCAGTGGGGACCAATTTCATCCAGGATCATGACAGCAAGATTCAACTCCGAAGGAAGGAAGGTAACAATTATCCGATGCTATGCACAGTGCTACAAACAACGCGGAACAAGAGAGGAAGAAGAAGAAGGATTTTTACAGACAACTACAAACAGTAATGGACAACATCCAGAATGGAGACATCAAAACCCTCATGGGCGATATGAATCCCAAACTGGGACCTGATAACACAGGAAGCGAATTCATCATGGATCGAAAGGCTCTCAGAGAAATGAATGAGAACGGGGAATTATTCGCAGACTTCTGCTCTTTCAACGATTTGGTGATCGGAGGGAGCGTGTGCAAACACAAGGATATACACAAAGCAACGTGGATTTCGCCTGACGGACATACCACAAACCAAATAGATTTCATCTCAATCTCAAGGAAGTGGAGACGCAGCTAGCCTGCTGGATACAAAGTCGAGAAGGAGAGCTGATGTGGGCTCAGATCATCATCTAGTCCAAAGGACTTTCAAGGTGAAGCTGAAATCCATGAGATTGATTTGGTGCTACATAACTGGGTATATGACTGTTCACTGTAAAACTGCTATCGAAGACAACTGAATCTCCTGTTTATCAACTCGTCTCTTCCTGAATGAACTATTGAGGAAATCAGATACTAAACGTTTGTGGAGTACGCAACCATACACAGTACGTAACCAGACACGAATTTAGCTTTGGCTGCTGCTAACTTATCGGGTGGTAGTCGACGAGGACGTGCTCTGACAGGTTGACCAGTTGTGACAATTTTATGCTTGACAGAATGAGGGAAATCTTCGATATTATAAGATGGCTTTAAAATGTTTGGGAAACGTTGCAGTAATGCAGAAAACATGAAATCATCTGGCTTTTCAACCGCGTCAGTTTACTAACCAGTGTGTAGCAGTCAAGTGACGCATTCTCCCCAAATATCAGGCGATTCTGTCCGGTCAAGTGTTGCAGCGGTTGATTCTGTTTACCGGAATACGTCAACGACCATTTCATCAGTCAGTCGCTTCACGAATGTTAGTCCATCTAACAGTAGTGGACTCATGGGTCTACGCTTAGTATCGGTACGCACAAATCCAACTACATCAATTGCCAGTACCAATTCTATTTCACTAAATACTACTTGTTTTCAGTCGTCATCTGCAGGTAGTTTTGGAACACGTGTGTGTACAGCTGATAGTTCACTGATCATGGTTGCGTCACCGTCTCATACTGTGTCTTCTGGTGGACACTTACGCACATCAAATTCACATTGTTCACAGGCTTCAGATATCCAGCAAACCCAAGCAGCTGCAGTATATGTCTTAACCACCTCAGTCTGTCCAATTCTAAGCACAACGACTGTTACTCCATCTAATTCTAGCACTGCACTTCGAGCAGCTAACCAAACTAGCATACTGACTTACGGTGAATAATCACTTATTTTGAATCTTGGTTTACGTCATCGATTTAGACGGATATTTATGGTAGCTGATGTTCGTCATGCCATACTGGGTGCTGATTTTTTAAGCAGTTTCAATCTGTTGGTTGTTGTCAACAAGAAAAAGCTGATTGATAACTGTACCCAACTTCAAGCCCACGGAATCATCTCAAACTACTTTGTTTATAACATATGCATCGAAAAGCCAGATGATTGCATGTTTTCTGCATTACTGCAACGTTTCCCAAACATTTTAAAGCCATCTTATAATATCGAAGATTTCCCTCATTCTGTCAAGCATAAAATTGTCACAACTGGTCAACCTGTCAGAGCACGTCCTCGTCGACTACCACCCGATAAGTTAGCAGCAGCCAAAGCTGAATTCGAACACATGGTGCAACTGAGCATCATTTGGCCATCCACCAGTCGCTGGTCCTCACCATTACATATGGTATCAAAGGCTGAGCATGACTGGGGACCCTGTGGGGATTACCGACGTTTGAATAATGCCACTGTCCCAGATCGTTATCCCATTCTGAGGACATCGAGAAAACAGCCGTTATAACACCTTTTGGCTTGTTTGAATTCTTACGAATGCCTTTCGAGCTGAAAAACGCTGCACAATCTTTTCAGCGCTTCATGGACCAAGTCACGCAGGGCCTTGACTTTGTTTTCGTTTATATCGATGATGTATTAATTGCTAGCAAGTCGGAAGAGGAACATAAGAATCATCTTAGCACTTTGTTTCAGCGCTTTGAACAGTATGGTATCGCTATAAACCCTAAGAAGTGCATTTTCGGTGCCTCTTCTATTCAATTCCTGGGACATTACATAACTGCCGATGGAACCAGGCCTACTGAAGAAAAGATAGATACAACCAAAAACTTCCCTCAACCAGACTCATTGAAGAAAGTCCGACAATTTTTGGGAATGTTTAATTTCTATCGACGTTTTATTCCATCGTCCAACCTTTAACCGATCTCCTTAAAAGTGATCCTAAAAAGTTTCAATGGTCAGCGCAAGCACACGAATCTTTCTGCAACGCTAAAGACGCTTTATCTAAAGTCGCTATGCTGTCTCACATCAACCCCGAAGCATCCCTTGTCTTGTGCACAGATGCCTCCCAAGTAGCTGTGGGCGCGGTATTACAACAGAAGATTAATGGTGAAGTCACCCCACTTGCTTTCTTTTCGAAGAAGTTAGAACCGGCTCAGACACGTTACAGTACTTTTGGGAGAGAAACGTTGGCTATATATCTAGCAGTCAAGCATTTCAGTTACTTACTACAGGGTTGGCATTTCACTATTTTTACTGACCATAAACCTCTGTGCTATGCTTTCACTACTTCACTGGATAAACATTCCCCAAGAGAAGCCAGACAGTTGGACTATATCTCCCAATTTTCAACTGACATACAGTACATCAAAGGGAACGCAAACGAGGTAGCTGATTCTCATTCAAGAGGTGACATAAACCAGCTTGAAACTTCAGTAGACGTCAGTCTTGACCGTATGGCTCAGTTACAAAGAGACGACGCAGAACTTCGAAATTGTCACGGAAACTCTTCCTTACAGCTCAGAGAGGTATCTATTCCCTTATCAAATGCAACGATAGTTTGTGATGTATCTACCGGCACTAATCGTCCGTTTGTTCCTCTCAGATACCGAAAAGCGTTGTTTGAAAACTTACATTCGCTTTCTCATCCTGGAGTACGTGCTACGGTCAGACTCATCAGCGAACGCTTCGTGTGGCCTAGAATGAACTCTGACATTCGGAGATGGGCACGAGAATGTATCCAATGCCAACGCTCCAAAGTACACCGCCACATTGTCACAACGCCGAAGACGTTTGATTTACCGGACAGGGTATTTCAGCACGTTCATATAGATATTGTAGGACCATCGCTAACGTCAAGAGGATATACACATATCCTGACAGCCATTGATAGATTTACTCGTTGGGCTATTGCATGCCCCCCCTATTTTTTTTTCTTTACCCTCTTTAATGACTGTATACATAGATATCTTTGTTTATACATTAAAAATCTTTGTTTATGATTTGTGCAACGAGAAACTGACCTCATTTAATTGACATGAACTTCTATTTCAATTTTTGTTGTTGAACTATTTGTAAATGCGTTCAAACTTTACATGGTTCAGATACCTTTCTGCGTACATGGATGTTATTAGGTATCCTTATTTTTATCCCAAAAATGGTTATTATTATTATTAACTTCACTAACAGTGACAGTCTCCGGACCTCTAGGGGGGAGCCGTGTGGAGTACGTAACCATATGATTGTACACTTTTTGGTTAGATGTTGAAATTAGAAACATTGTACATGACTCTTGTTTAAAACGATTTATGTTAAAATACATATAACTTCCGAGTGCAATTTGAAATACACTATACTTTTGGTAGCTTCGCCTTCTCTCTGGCCATTTCTGTCTACTCGCTCCACTCAAACCGTGTTGTGTACTTTGGATTTATTGCAGGAACCTATCATCCTTATCCGAAGACAAAATCTACAACCGGAACACAGCTTCTGCCAGTAGACACTATTCCAACAGTCGACGCTCCTGTGGATTATATAAATAATTTGTAGCAGTGGACTTTAACAACGTATCCAAGTAACCTTTTAATTAATATAACTCGTTAGTGAATTTTGATAATATATTGTTGCATTGTACTCTCATTGACTTGGATTTTTATTCGCATAATTTGTTATGTTAATGAGCTTCCTCTAGACAGTCCCCCACATGTTAAGTGAATCTTTAGACGAGAAATACCGTCATCATAGCATGCATTAAAAAGGGGCTGCAATTGAAACAATTCGTGCTCGCATTGGAAGTCTTTTCTGGTTGTTTTGTGTAAATAAACAATACTTGTTTGCATAAATGTAAATAGTCGAATACACTGTCGCGTGTATAAATTGTGCTGGTAAACATAATATGGTAAGAATATAGAGCATCACAATGACCATTTTAGTTGTAAACCGTGGGAAAGTAAATGTGCAACGAGAATCAATTCTTTTTTTCATTAGGTATCATGAAAAACCCCACTCATACACACACACACACGTGTTTATTTAGGCGTACGTTGTCAGTGCCATACGGTAAGTGTAAGTAAACAACGGAAATATAAACGCCTACTTTTCACATGCCTGTCATTTATGAATTTTTTAACTATAAGGCAAAAAACACCATATAAATCAAACAATAAAAAAAAGAAAGGTATAATTGTCTCTCACAATGGCAAGGTGTTAAGCGGAATTAAAAACAAAGACGAAATGTAATTTGTGAAAGGTATTTGATTTACAGAATTTTCACCATAGCGTCATGAGTTATTCAGAGAAATGTTTATTTTCTTACCATATTCTCATTTCGTTTCAAAGAAAATGATAAAGTATGTAAAGGAAACTTTTCTTATTGCATAACAATAAACACGAGCAAATAACTAAAAAATTCTTGGGTAACAGCACATGGAGAAATGATAGAATTTAATTTAATTTTAGGTTTTCCCGTCGATTGGTTGGACCGAAGTGCTGGGTCTCAGGTTGACATGTTGGCTTCTTGTGCAGATGCTTCGATGATGTCTGGTCATGTAGCTTCAAGTCAATTGGTGGATGGTGATTTGCATTGGAATCCAGGATGTGCATTTCGTCCTATTTGAGCTTTGGCATTTCGGTCCAGTCAATCGATGAGAAAATCTAAACTGAATCAAATAATTAATAAGACCCGTTGCACAAGAGGTGTCTCATGGTTCAAGTGGTCTAGTGGATAACGCTTTGGCGTTTCAAAATAAGGGCACTGGGTTTGAGCCTCGTTGGGAACACCATCACTCATAGGGGAATGCAAGCACAACCAGATGACCAGTTCCAAACAGGACGAAATGCTCGTTATCCTGGATTCCACTGCTAGTCACCATCCAACAACTGAAATGACAGGACGTTTGTAATTTTCAGTCACACTATTTCTACGTGGAAGTGTATTAGGTGTATGAAATTATACTTCTAATAGTAGTCAGGTGAACAGAATGGAGAAAGTATGCCAAAGAAAGTGCAGGATAGACTAATTTTTCATTTGTTGTACTCATTATCTTTTCAATGGTTTCAGATATGAATAATGTTAGACAATAAACCTTCTAGAAGTTTGTTTTATAACTATGATTATACACTTCTGAATGGTGAAAGTAGTTAGAAAATACATGGGTGTACACCCATTCTCAGCCTTCGTTGACCTTATCAAAAAAAAATCTAAACATAACAGGTATCTCGCGTCTAAGCCATCAATAACATAAAGCATATACAAGGAAAAATTAGGCTCATGAATCTAAATGCTTAAGATCAACTGAATCTTGTTTGGAAGAACAATTTAGGTTCATTAAAGTTATCATATCCTTTTAGCTGAATGAACTTTTGTGGTGGATAATAGAGTCTGTAATCTTACTTAGGTTGCTTTAAATAAATATTTGATTGATGTGACAGTCAAATGATAGGAGAAATTCTGAACTAAAAAAGCAATGAATGCAGATATGGCAACTTTGGGGATCTTTTATATAAACCCTATTAAATTTAGCATGATGAGATCTATATTCCCTGTTGATGAGGTATGTGATTTGCACATTACCACTGTGTTTTCACCTTAACAATAAACTTATATTCTCGATAAAATGTCATAAAATACCTGATATAGAAAAGAACAAAATTTTCTCAGGACTTAGTTAAAATAGGAATAAGAGCTAATATATTTGCCAAATTAATGAGCCGAGATTTGCCAGCTTGGTAATAAAAGTTGTGCAGTTAAATCTTTTTTTCTTAAACTCATGGGATTTCACGCTAATATTCATCAAACTAGCTCATTATCCAGGACTTACAAGTAGCTTTAAAGTTATAACTGGATGTTTGTTTTACAAAGGCAATTTTTTCCACTGATTCATTATGAGAACTATGCATCTCGACACTGTTTTACTAAAGTACTCAGATTTTTGACTGTAATAAACTGATATCATAAAAAACCACCAATATTCTTAACAACAATTATTCCTTAACTAATACTGATATAGAACTCTAGAACATGAAGAAGTTATTAAAAAGAGGAGTGATTTTAAATGGTTATACTAATTACAACTTGACAGTCAGAATAATACAAAACAAAAGTCACTGTACCTGTTCAGCAAATAAAATCTTACCTATAATGGAGTTGAAACTAAAGCAACTTTAACTCAACATATGATAGTATGCATTTATTCCTTTATGTTCCCTTTGAAAAACAGGGCTTCAGCCTTAAACTATGAAGTTTCAGTAGCGATTGTGTCATGCCTAACTTCCCCTTTTTGGGCTTAATACCGGCCTAGCAAAGTTTAGAAGCACGTTGGCTGACACTCAAACACTGACCGTTTGCGTGGTTGATGAGCATTTTACCACTAAACCACTGATTGTTTCGATAGTAAATCAATAATAATACATCACAGGCAATCCAATTAGGTGAAAAAGACCTAGACATTTGTATTTCTCGAAACTTTTACAGAAGTGATAGTAAGAATCTGAATAACTGAGAAAAAACTTCTGTTTTACGCAGATCATATTTCTTACGAAACAATATAATGCATGCTCACTTCGTATACTTAAGAGAAAACTGAAAATATCCTACAATTATTACCTATCCACCATCCAAAGAATGCTTAAGTAATCTAACAGTGTATGGAGGATTTCATCATGAGCTGACATCAGTTAGAGAACCACTGGAAAACCTGGAAGTACTGGACAGCTGTTTCGTCCTAGTTTGGCACTCTTCATCAGTACGCACCCACTGGGATTCGAACCCAGGATCTTCTGGTTACAAGGCGAGCTCGTAGAATTCAAGGACCATTGGATCGGGTCCCAGTGGCTCAATGGTCTACGAGCTCGCCTTGTAACCAGAAGGTCCTGGGTTCGAATCCCGGTGGGTACGTACTGTTGAAGAGTGCCAAACTAGGACGAAACAGCTGTCCAGTACTCCCAGGTTTTCCAGTGGTTCTCTAACTGATGTCAGCTCATGATGAAATCCTCCATACAATTAAACAAAATCCCTACCAAACCAATACTTGAAAATTAATCTAAAAGTAATTGGTTATATTTTTATTAATTAGATCCCTAGATTTCGTATCCCAAGGTAAATTTTTTTTATGGACAGGATGGAGGGCCATAATAAAAGGGCTGATGTAATTAGGTATTTATGGATTTATAAACTCCACAGTAGGCCAGGGCAGTAACAGTGGTTTGACCTGTTTCTTCTGCACACAGAGCACCGGTTGTCTCAGGTGAATCGCAATAGCCTCTGCTGTATGGAGTATGCGGTGCCTGGATGATTTTGGCAATTGTTTAGCACCCGATAGATGATGGAGAAGGACTCTTCAATATTAGCTTTGTGGCCAGTTTGAACCAGGTGTTGTAATAGCGAGTTGTTGGCGTTTCTCACTACGCCTTTACTTAATCACACGGGTAGATGTTTCCTAGCACGAAAAATCAAGTTCCCAGGACAACGGCCAATATAACTCGTTTCACAAGCGTAGTTGAATTGGTAGATACAATTAGAAGTGGCTGGCCTATGTACTTCATCTTTCAATCGAGGAATCAACATAGGCCGCGTAGAAAATAAGACTCATAGTCTGCCAGCGTTAAAGGTTCTCTGAACTGATTTTCTTAACTTCTTTGTAACTATTTCGCTAAGTATATCGCCCTTAAATTGCAGTCATGTGTATAAAGGTTTCTTGTTTACAGATAGTGAGTAGTCCTTTTCAACTTTCTTAGTCGTATATTTTCTGATGAATTTGTCTGGATAGTTATTTTCGATCAAGGTATCATATTACATTCCTTAGTTTATCTTCAGTTACCTCTTCTGAGAATTTCTCGAGCTCAGAAACATCTACCCGTGTGATTAAGTAAAGGCGTAGTGAGAAACGCCAACAACTCGCTATTACAACACCTGGTTCAAACTGGCCACAAAGCTAATATTGAAGAGTCCTTCTCCATCATCTATCGGGTGCTAAACAATTGCCAAAATCATCCAGGCACCGCATACTCCATACAGCAGAGGCTATTGCGATTCACCTGAGACAACCGGTGCTCTGTGTGCAGAAGAAACAGGTCAAACCACTGTTACTGCCCTGGCCTACAGTGGTGTTTACAAATTCATAAAAAAATTTGAAATTTTTTTATTGTACCAATGGAGTGTATGCTTCTTTTTTGTTGACACAGTGTACTAAACGCTTGCTGTTTGATGATATCCGTTGATTGTGTGATGCTGACCGTAGTGAGTATAAGAATATAACCTCAAAATTACCGAAACAAATGACTTTTCTCTTTTTTGTTTAACCGTCTTTATAAATTAGACTATACACTTAATTGCTTTACTGTGCTTAAAATTATCTACGTGTTTCATAATAGTTTTACTATTGCCTTATTCATTAACTGAATTATCTGTATCCGTTAGTAGGCAAAATAATTTCGTACTCAACTTCTGAAATGACTCATGAAATGCGTCATCACTGTGGAAAGAATTATTTTCGTCTCTTAAAGACAACCAACAACAATATTTCCGTCCTATTCGCTAAATTGTAGCAGTAATATGGATATGCCCAGAAATCTTTTGGAAGTGATTTATCATTTACAATCTTTTTACAGAGTATTGTAATAATTTACCGTTTTAGTAAACTGAAAGTTAGAGCATCTTAAATATTTACTTCTTGAAATAAGAAACTTTTTTGAGAGTTGAGAGGAAGAGGGAGAAATTTATCAGAAAAAACTTGTGTGACTGGCACTGGGTTACAAGAAACATTATTTAGAATAGTGTTTAGATAAATAATCGTTCTGGGTAATGATACACGTACAACCTAAGCGCTATATCCACTTACAACTGTTTCCGTTTATTTTATCATTTGACTTTTTTGGCACACTAGAAACAGAAATGAAAGGAACTCTAACAGCTAGTAGGGATTACTTTAGTTAGCCACAGAACATCTGAGATGAGTATGGTCTGATTGATAACATTAATAGTTTTAGGGACTAACCTTATAAATGCCTCAAAATCGATACTGCTGACTTAGAAGATTATTTAAAATTCCCTAATACCAGCGGAAAGTTCTCCTCTTTGAATTTTATAAATGCCAGCGTAGTCTCAAATGAAAAAACAGCATGTATGGCATTTAAATCACTTTGATTCAGCTAAGCAGTATCATTGTTTAATGTGAGTGACTACTAGCTACCTACCCATGACGACCAGTGCTATATGGTGTAAGAAATCGTACTATTTCATGCATTTTGTATTTAATGTACGCATTTTGATAAAGAATGTATCCTCGTAGTTATACCCTTACATAATTTCTACGAAAGCATATTATTATTTATTAATAAAACTGACGAAGTAAAGAATCATAAACGTGTAGTGTAGTTCAGCAGGGCATCATCGACTTGAAAGTGGCTATCAGTGATATCTACTTCACACGTATCATTCTGTTTGAAGCATGCCAAAAGGCATCAATCGTCTCAATCCAGCAGAACCCACCATCAGTAATCTTTACTACGTGTATTTTGATTAAATTAACATGCCCAGCAGCCACACTGGGAGTAAGGGTTCGACTCCAGGTTGACGCAATCTTCGTCTGGTTTACTAGCCAACAGTAAGAGTGGGAAGAGAGGTATGCCTGAGCATGAGGATAAAAACACCGCTAATGAAACTTCAAAGCTTAAACCCATATGCTGCGCTTGGAATGCAAAGAATAAAGAAAAAGAAAATAGTAATCAAGACACATGGAAAAGTTTGTACTGTTTTCCTTTGTTCGGTATAATTCCTTCTGTGGAGAGGCTAATCACTTTTTCACAAATCAAGCTGCCTAATGAACATATGAAGTAGATACACTTTGTATCTTTTTTCTTATCACGTTAAATTACTGCACACTTTAAGTTACATCGTTAACTATAAAACACATAACTGCTCTTTTATAGGACAAGAAAACTGTTTCATGAAATTTGACTGAAAAACTGTGGTTCTTTATTCTCTTTCGAAGGAAGACCTTGCAGACAAAATAATACTGTGTACTCATTGTTCTGTTACATGTACTTACGAATCAGTTGAATAGAACACCCTGAAACCTATTTATCTTCAAAAAATTTTTACTCTCACTAAGATTCAAAATTAATAGCTCATGTAAGTTTCGTTTCCTACTAAACGTGAAATTATGAGTCTGATATTCGAAAGAATTTATCTTAAGACCACTTAACGAGGACTACTGGATAATTTCTGATGAAAAACCTTTTATCTTGAGGAGTAATAATTATGGAAACACTTAAGTCATGAGCCTGTTTAGAAAAACTAGTTTCACCAAAGCTTGTTAAGTTATGCAATAAGAAAGTATAAGAGAGGAGACCATCACTAAAGCCGACTACTCCTTGACTTTTCAGAAAATAGCAATTTCAACTAAAAAAGGTGTGTGAATATCAAATTAATTTTCAAATATTGGTTTTGGAGGGAATTTGTTTGATTGGTTGCAGGATTTCATCATGAGCTGACATCAGTTAGAGAACAATTGGAAAACCAACTGGGAGTACTGCACAGCTGTTTCGTCAGACTAGTTGGGGACTCCGCTTCAGCAGTACTCACCCACCGCCAGGATTAGATCCCAGGACCTTCTGGCTACATGGCGAGCTAGCTCATAGACCATTAAGTCACTGGGACTCCATACAATAAAAAAAATCCCCACAAGACCAACACTTCAAAATTAATCTGATACTCACTAGTGATACTCAGGCAGTGACCTCGAGTTCTAGTAGGACTTCGTGACCAGTAGGATTCAGCAGGTTGAAGATGAGGCGGTAACTCATCAAAGGAGACATTGTGAAGTGTTCGCGTTATGTCATGAATTGACAGAAGTTGAAATTTGTGGGCTAGTCATTGGATCAGGTCCCAGTGACTTGATGGTCTATGAGCTAGCTCGCCTTGTAACCAGAAGATCCTGGGATCTAATCCTGGCGGTGGGTGAGTACTGCTGAAGCGGAGTCCCCAACTAGTCTGACGAAACAGCTGTGCAGTACTCCCAGTTGGTTTTCCAATGGTTCTCTAACTGGTGTCAGCTCACGGTAAAATCCTCCAATCAATATCAAATTAGCCATCAAACCTAATTTTACTGTGTATTTGCACCATATTATATTTAAATGAAGTCTGTGAAAAATCATCAGAAAGTTGCCGTCCATTGAAAATATGACTCCTATTATTGTGAACAACAGTTTTCAATATATCAAATAATCCCATAGTAAAATTTAGAACAACACATTTAAGCGAACAATATTGTTTTCAATTAGATCTCATCAGGCTTAACTCTAATATACATAAGTTTGAAAATAAAAATTCAAATATAAACCAATCATGGTGTTTTGTCTATAGGATAATACGATGGTGAATATAACATGTGCAATTAGTCATAATAGTAGTAATGATAATATCAATATTAATGATAATAATGGTTTTATCCTATTATCCTATAGACAAAACACTATGATTGGTTTATATTTGAATTTTTATTTGTGAACTTATGTATATTTGAGTTAAGCCTAATGAGATCTAATTGAAAACAACGGTTTTAGCTGATATAATGACTACCTGAAAAGTACCTCAAACGTGATATTATACACACAATAACTGTAAGGCTGGGATGTATAAATAAAAATGACAACATCATATCCAGTCTTTTATTGAAAATGATAAGAAACTCCACTATTTCAATGATAATTAATAAATACATAACTAGGCCAAATAAATATATAATTCAGAAGGTTAAAATCATTAACTGAAAGCGGATAAAAATGTTAATCACCTCTGCTTAAGTCACTAAACCCTTCATTTGTCTGCTTATCGTATATCATGTAATTTGTCTTTCTCTACTCGCTATCTTCCTTTCAATTGCATGCACGCACACATACACACACATGAAGATGAGATAAGGAAAAAGTCACGTGGTATCTCTACTACATAAGCCCGAAAAGTTTGTTTGTTTGCTAGCCACGTGCCCAAATAGTATGTTTGCTTGGATTGATAAGTGACAGAATGACTTACGCAATGTTTTCTGTATGGGATAAAAATACTTGAAAGTATAAAACGTTAAGTTTGTTTACTCCACTAGAACGTGATTACTTTCTTTTAATTTATTAGATCACAAATCAAAAGTTAGAATTTAAATCAGTTAAGTAATCGAGGGAATAATGAAGACCAACATTTTGGTCAAAAGACGTTAGTGTGTATGTGTGCGAAGAAGTAGTAGGGGGTAGGGAGTATGATAAAACAATCTTGACATTTAAAGACAATAAGAATGTTTTGATGATGTAATCAATGACTCTTTCCATGAAATTGCATTCCTAATTCGTGATTTTATTCCCTAGAATGGAAAAACAGAAAGATGTGGGCCCTAAGGAAGACCTCA